>OX381611.1:0-1232570 GCA_947459985.1 Diloba caeruleocephala | reverse complement strand
CATACGTTTTCACAAAGCTTCTAATACCTGTGTTGGCATTATTAAGAAGTTTAGGTTATTTGTTAACTACCTATATATTTAGATGACATAATATGTTGTATTGGAAAAACTTATGAGAAATGTGAAAATAATGTTCAAACATCTGCATTATCATCATATCAGCGAAAGGTCTTCCACTGTTGAACAAAAGCCTCCTCCATAGATTTCCACAACGTCAGGTCACATGTCGTCCTCGTCAGACAGCTGGCAGCTACCTTTCCCAGGTCGTCTGCCATCCCACGCTGCGTTTTCCGGTGCGCGGTCTCCACTCGGAGAATCTTTTTGCCCCAACAGCCGTGAGTTTGATTATTCAAATGCCCAAATTAGTCTTTGGGTTTTGTTATTGATAATGAAAAAATGTATTGACCCTAAAAACCCGTTGTATGTAAATATCTAGGTTTCATTATTAGTACAGTTATGACATATATAATATATTAAATGACATACATTATGTATTAAATGATAAAAAACAGATCATAAATGATATAAATAATTTTAAGACTCCTCGCCTTAGATGTCTCACTCGCATAGTGGGTCTACTTGTATCTGCATGTCCTGCCATTCAATACAACGCTAGCTGTATACAAAAGAGTTAAAGATGTGTAAATACCTAGCACTATTAAAGTTTGATAATTATGAAAGTTACGTGAATATACATTCGTATATTCACCAAACTTTTTATTGGTGGTTGAACAAAATTAAAAATGTCGCCAATTTTATTCGTGACGAGAAATATTTGATTGAAATATATTCCGATGCGAGCAAGACTGGATGGGGGCGGGGCATGAACGAATGAACAATGAGCTGATACAGCAAAAGGGGCATATTAAGCTAATAAGTTTAAAACTAATAGCAACCTTTTTGGACTTAGTATATTTCCAAAACCGCTTAAGATTGTGAGATCCTTTTTGTGCATGCAAAAACACGACTCAACTTTATTTTATATTGTAGGTGTAACAAATGGGTGGTATTAGGTTTCCACATTAATGTAATTACTAAAGAACTCTGGCACTGGTGCGTTGAAAGCAATATTGACGCTTTCACCTCAAGAATAAGTTCAGAAAATAATGAAGTAGCAGACCACAGAATCTAGGGCCACACATACTCACAGAATAAGAACAGTAACACTGCCTTCAGCAAAATCATACACACGTTCAGTACACCAAAATCTGTTTGCATCTAGAATCAATAGAAAATGTGTTTTTGTGCATCAGGGAGAAAAGATCCTGGCGCTTACGCAGTAAATGCCTTTACATTGAATTGGAATAATCAAAAATCCTATGCATTTCTACCATTTTCTATCATATTAAATAAATAATTTCAGGGCATAATTACAGATAAGGCTGAAGGCATTGTTGTTGTTTCATACTTCCGAGTCAGGCATAGTTGCCGTTGTGTCAAAGATTCTGAGTATCAAAAATTATCCTGTTTCATCTAAGTGACCAAGACCTTTTGTCATGTTCCCACACACCGTCACCACCACAGCTTATCCTGGCTGCAGGCAGGTTGTCAGGAGGGCACTACTAAAAAGAGGCGTCCTCCTTCTATAGATAGTATGTATGCTTCGGTTTCCAACAATACTATGAATCAGTATGATACAGATTTAAAAAGGTGGTTCCATTTTTGTGTGTCTCATTACATTGATTTATATAAAGCTTCTGGTCCTAACATCAAATATTTCCTTATTACGCTATTTAATGACGGTGCCCATATGATCAACTTTGTTAATAATATCTGATTAAAATTCGGATCGGATGACAGAATTATTCGTTTATTTTAAAGGTCAAGGTTTCTATAATCTAAAACCACCAATACTAAAATATAATTAATCCTGGGTACCGTCTCTTATACTAAAGTACTTGTCTAATTTGTACCCCAACGATGAGCTAGACCTACATTATCTAACCTAAAAGATTTTACACTAATCGCATTAGTTACAGCCTACAGCATTCAAACCACATCGAAAATAACTATTCAAGACATTTGTGTTACTATATGGTTTGACCATATCTCCATAAAGATTCTAGACTTGAATAAGACATCGTGTATTAGTTCAACAACACTGTCTTATCTACCATTTTTACTCAGCAACTAGAAATGTTCCCAGCCAATAGACTTAGATCGTATACTATATATATATATATATATATCTAAGACTCGGACGATTATATGTGAACTAGAATATCTTTTCATAAGCTTTAAAACTCCATAAAGCTGTAAGTTGACTTTAAGCCACTAGACAAAAAATATTTTATGGGACAATGGTGTCGATATCAGTAAATTCAAGGCCCACTCCACTGACATGCGCTACTTGCAGCTCTTAAATCCAGGCGTCTTCATATTTAGAATAACTGGAGTGAGCCTTCATCAGTATTTGCCAGGTTTTATCAAATACCAGTGTCAACTAATAATGACTAATCATTTCGGTTTATCTATTTTACACACCTAATTATTATTTATATAACACACAAATATTTAGGATCACTATATTGTAAAATATGTTTCTCGTATAAGTACTTCAAATCTATGATCTAATACCATGAAACATTGATTAGTCAAACTGCGTATTATACTTTTTTGTTCTTGCAAATATTTCACCTGATATAATATATTTACATATATACAACGCATTTAATGCTTTCAAATTCTACATAGTACTTCTTGATCTCGAGGACAGAGCCGAGTGTAATTGTAGATTAAACGAACTTACCTGAAGTGAAGTTCTATCCCAATTACACGAAGGCTCTGTCCGAAGAGATCAACACCCGCCCAATCCCGTGCACTCATGATCATGTAAGATCCATGAGCCCCTAATGCGTTGTATGTATGTATGGTAACTATGGATCCCGTTCCCCGCTTTAAACTAAATGATTAACCAAGAGAGGGCGTTACTAGTTGTTTTTTACTTATCTTGTTGATTTCAAATTTAGTGGTTGGATAGCAGTACCTGCGCGTTACTACATAGTACTTCTTGATCTCTTCGGACAGAGCCTTCGTGTAATTGGGATAGAACTTCACTTCAGGTAAGTTCGTTTAATCTACAATAATTTTACTTAGTTTTTACTAAGAACGGTAGTAATTATTTTCATTAGTTTTAAGAAGCTCTTAAGATTAAATTCTGATGCGGTAATATATTATATACGGTTCTGTTAATTGCCATATTGTTCCCGGCAAATAACTGATTCTTACCGTGGGTCGTCTGGTCTCGTCTATTCTGAGGTGTAGAAATTGTCCTGTATTGTGGTTTTATATACGATTATTATTTAGATTGTTTACTTGACTACAACTTATCCAGGACATAGCTCACTTAGGGCCGAGATTATTAGTCAATCTAAGGTCCGCATTACAACGAAACCCATGCTTTGATCTCAGTTTAAAACTATTTTTCAGTTGAGCATTAATTTTAAAACGTTACTCAAGCATAGATTTATTGAACGTAGTTCAACTGAGTCGTGACTCGTAGGTCTGTACTTGAGCAGAGATTTGAACTGTGATCATTTGTGTGATCTGTGATGTATGAGTGTGGTCCGGATAGTGCTTGAGCACAGTTTTTAATGTATGTTGTTTCTTACGCCTTGATTTTTGGTTATATTGTTGTTGAATATAAGCTGTTTTTTAAGTGTTTTTGCAATGGTATTATATATTAATGTATCTGTAAAATGTCATTGAATGGAAGTATAGTATTATCACGAAATGGATATTTTTGGAGAAGTTGACTATTACAACGATATATTTAACGATCATTCGAAAATAATTTTGGTCTTTAGTGTTCCTCTCAGATGTATATGTGATGTACAGGACCCATACAATAGTATTTTTTTAAATGAGGTAGTTTCATGTTTCCCCAATATGTGGTGAAAAACGTCATAATTTATTTTCTTTAACTTTCGGGAGGAGCCAACACGATTTCGCCACACATATATGTTAATATGTTCACCAAATTAAACTATATTTATTTATCAACATAACATCTGTTCAAGTCTTCAATGACAATAGGCACCAACGCCAACACACGTTCCTTTTATAGTTTGCTAGCTTTTAACCGCGGCTTCGCTCGCATTATTTTTATCTTTCATAAAAATAATTTATTTTTCAGTAAAAAGTATTTTATGTTACTTTTAATACCTCCAAGAATATGTGTACAAACTTTAATGATGATCGGTTAAGTAGCTTTTGCGTGAAAGCGTAACAAACAAACTTACATTCACATTTATAGTATTAAGTATGATACTTCAACAACATTCATCTCGTTAAAGTAAATAAAAATATTTTACGTAGGTAGCTAGTATATAAAATAACTCTCGTAAAAATGAACCTTGTCTGTAAGGAGAAACTACTTTGTGAACATTTATGTTTCTTAATTAATAGGGTTTTCGACATACATTTCATTATTTCTTAATTTGAGCAGATCCGAATAAAGTTGGTAATGGAAATAAATCGTAATCGAAAACAGGCCGATGCATAGACAATGAGTAATATGTGCTTGAGGCATGATTTGAATTTCATTTCAGCCGAGTTTAGAATGATTATCGTTCTGGAATATGACCGATACTCAAGTACAGATTCTATGCTTAATCAGTGATCAGGTGATTAAAGTTCAAACTGGACTTGAGGATCGTTCTGTAATCAACTTCACCCATTTTTATGTTAGATCACATTTAAAACAAAAGAAAACAGACAAATTATTAATCCGAAAACTAAATGTTTTGGATTTAATTGGTTATTATTTCAGGCCATTTGTTTACAATTAGTCTTATCGTACTTTGGAAATAAAGTTATGCAAATAGCATTAGTTATTCCTAATTTCCGACACATTTTCTTGTAAGTTTATTTTCGAATTGCTTGGCACTTGCATTAATGCAGTTCTAACAAGATACTACAGAACTATGTTGGTACCAGTTCGGTTCCAGTCGGGAACTATTAATTATAAGTTAGAACAGCTGTTGTCGTCCGATTGGAGCGACACGTCACTAGTTCGCATTAGTTCGCACTGGTTCCTGGCAGTTTGGTTGCATTAGCGATCCGCTGAGTCATCTACTTTGGTTACATTCGTTACTGTGACGTCGCGGAAACTCATGCTACGTAAGGATTACAGAATAGTTACATCTCAGACTAAATCAGCAGATATATTGTTTAATACAGGATGCGTACGATCCCAAAGCGGCCATTATGGATATGTATTGATATCCTTTATTTGGAAACAGCCTTCATCGGCAGCTCAGATATTTGAGGTTTAAAGAGTGAATGCATGAGGTACTTCTCCATCATCATCAGCAGTGTTATAAGAGTTTAAAAGATGTGGGCTACTAAGGTGCCTTTAGCATATTGATAGCCTACTGCAAGATAGCGAATACCGCGGCACGACAAAAACCACAAGATTCATTCTGAAGGCCACGGCATTGACGGTGGCCGCGGTGCAATAGATGTGCCAGTGAGGAGATGCAAGGAATAAAAACCCACGTAAGACATATTACGGTTGGCACAGTGTTTAAGCGATTGGCTTGCTGTACTACTCGCGCGGGTTCAATCCCGGCACGGAACAAATATTTGAATGATATACAAATAGTTTTCGGGTCTGGGTGTTTGTGCATGTGAGATTTATGTCTGTGAACTGTACCCATGACACAGCGGAAACGCGTGTGTGAGCCATCAATAAAAAAATGTAAAGGATCAATATTTATGATGTGGAGTCGCATCCAGTGGGTGAACATCGGGCTGTCCCACTTGTCTGCCAGGGCCGAGTAGTGACGTGCACTATTGACAGATGATAGTATGGAAGCCGTCAATGTGCGCGTCCGCGAACATACCCGAAGCATTGCAGAAACGTGGCGGTCCCAACAACACCCTGAACGAATTGTTGAGCGTGCATATAGCTGTATGACCGCTCCGTGTAGTCCACCCACAGGCTGTACGTGAAAAAGGATTGGCAGGAAGCCTTAAACAGCGTCACCTTCACCGTGCAAACCTGCGGGCTAACTTATTACAGCGGACAGACTATCAAATAATCTATTATGTTGGTTTCGCTTCTCACCGTTATCGCCAGGTCAGGTTTTAAACACAAAGGTCCTCGCTAAAACAGATTTTAAATGAACCATTAAATGTTCATATTGATCCCGCAACGAGCCTCTCGTTGGCTCCAGGGAGTTCAAAAAATTATAAACATAAAATAAATTATCTCTACACAAAAATAATTAAGGTAATAATAAACAACGAAGTATCCATTAGATGTTGTTAATAAAATAGCATCCCTTAATTTTACTAACAACATAATTAAGTAAAAGTCATTAGCACTATTTAATTTTAAAATAAAAGAGACGACTATGGGCCGCTCAAACCATACTCAAGCTTAGAGTGCTTGGCGACGGATTCTCTAAGATGTTTTCACTATAGAAAGATAAAGCCTAATCAAGTATTGGATTTTCTGTCGCAGGTGAGTGCGGAAACAGTTAATTGGCTGTTTTCACATTCAATCGTTTTTTATACTTGCAAGTTACAAGTCCTTTTTTTGTCGTGGTGAAATCCTTATGGCCTTCCTTCACCTTAGAAGGGCGGAAGGGCACGCTTGACTCTTACTGGCAAAAACCCCACGGTGTTTTTCCACTTACCTCTCGCTAGGGGTAAGGCGTTCGCATTGTCAGCATTAGACTCCACGCTGGCAGGTTATGCTAGTCACTGTTTGACGGACTCCAGGGTACGAGTCCCTGCTATTTTGGATTGCTATGAATGTGTACTCAAAAAACTCTTTGATTCTTTGCTTTGATTTGTGGCCAACTTTGTATCACAATCCTTGAAGCTGCCTAAAGATATCCGACTGTCCTTTTCAGAAAAACAACCATGACTGATGGTTTTACGTGCCCTCCAAAGCACGGAGACATTCAGTTCAAAAACTACTATGCGATCATCCATCCAGGTACTAACTTGCTTAATTTCACCGATCGATTTCCAATCAGTGAGAGCGATCGGTTCTGAGCACCTCAATATTTACAATTATGCACGATGATACGATTTCGGCACGAAACAATACAACAATAGCAAATGAATTTTTATTAAGACGTTTTACTTTTCCGTCCACGGCAGCACAATAATATGGTTGTGATTGATTTAACGTATCGCTTGACACGATTTGGCAAAGAAAATTGCAAATAGGCCTCAAAATCAGACCGTCGGAACATGTTGTTAGTAATTTTCTTTACATTGATTTTGTTACCGACTCATTTGTACACGTGGAAGTCGGTCTTGTGTGAGGCTTACATAAGCACCACATTCAGTCTCAAAGATTTACGTCTGGTAAATTATGTTTTTTCTTTTACGACATGGTTGGCTCAGTGGCTAAGCGACTGGCTTTCTCCGCTACGTGTTACGGGTTCGATTCCTGCATGGAACAGAATTGTTGTATGATATACAGATAGCTCTTTCGGGTGGTGTTTGTGCATGTAAGATGTCTGTAAATTTTACTCACAATACAGGAGAAATGGCATGGGGCATTGATTCTTCATAGAAACAGAATCATGCACAGAAATAGGAAATAAGGAGAAGTGGTACGGGGGCGTAACCGCGCCACCGCGACTGGATCAATTTGGGCCATACGGAAAAAATAGCCGTTTTATAACATCAGTTGAGATTCGATCGCGTAAGTGAAACTTTGTTAAATTGTCGTATTGTTCGGGGATAACATGGCAAAAGCGAAGCGAAAATAATAACTTTATCAAGGAAGGAATCACTTACAATATGCAAGTGAAGCAATTTTTTTGTATTTGTCTATAGAAAGAATAAATGTAAAAATTATTATTTACTTTATTATGTTACATTTGGATTGATGGAGCAGCACGACAAAATACATTGCTTCTTATCTACCACTTTTAACTAGCAATCGGTGAATAACAAACGTTGCGTGGTACGGCTGTCTGTCGTTTGCGGTTTGTACACTCGGTATGATTGGCTACCTACAATGTCGTGGGTGTATTCTAGTATGAGAAGCCAATTACAATGTTGTGTTTATTCAGTTCATTGGATGAGAACTTGCTTTTATGAAGAATGGTAGTGGGAAAATGGATTTGTAGGCTTAATTTTTAAGCTTGGCTTTAATATCTTTGGAATAATGAAAAAAAATATTGAAACACCTCGTATCGAAGATGCCCCACGCTGGCATGACTTTAAAGTTAATTACTCGATCTGTATTCAAGAAATTTTCAAAGTGGCTAGTTACAATCAATGGAGATTGAAGTTAAGTCAGCAATGAACTACCGGTATTTTACCGTATTTTTGAAAAATATTGTCATTGTCTAAAACCATTACGCACCTACGCGACGTACTCTTGCACTTCTTAACTCACTTATATCTACACAAGATGTGGACCTGTTCTCAGACAAACTCAACAAAATCATATCCGCGGCCCGGATCCACCTCACATTCTTCTTCCTTACTCCACACTCATAGCACGTTAGGAGACGAGCATTAAATGTTAATATCAAAATAAATGTAGCATGCAAGCAGTAGCTTCAGTACGTGTATGTTTAACTGAACTTGTTTGTAGACGTTTTGGGTTGACCTGTTAAGTCTACAAAATGTTTTAACAATAAATAAATAAATAAATAAATTAGTCTACTGCCGCTTGAGCGAGATTTTTTTATAAACTTCAAACTCAAACACAAAGTTTTTAAATCATACAGGCCCTAATAGGAGCTGTTTCTACGGGGGATTGTGCGGTCTGTAGCACTCTACGGCTACACAGCTCTACGGTTCTACAGCGCCACTATCAGGCGCCCAGTGTTGCAGAACGAAACTTCGCGGTCTGCAGTGCAGAGTGGCTATACGGATGACTGTGGCTATATGATGATGATGACGGGGATACAGGACAGTGTCCTACGAGGCGGCAACTCTCCTGGCACGCTTTCCACCTTTTGATATCGTTTTTTTTTTTTTTTTTTTGTTGATGTCCCGTGGAAATTCTACATGGAACTTCCTTCACCCCGGGGAAGGGCGAAGGGGTATGCTGGACTCCTACCGGCTAAAACCACTGGAGCGGTCATCTTCGGCACCGAAGGGGGGCTCCAGGTCCTCGTAAGATCACACTAGAGCCGCCCATACCTTTTGATATCCTAGCGATGTATGGGTCTATGACCAGACAACTCCCTCCACCAGAATAGCGAAAGCGTGCCTCCAAAGGCGTTCGACAGGTTTAGGTGGCTGGTTCGACAGCACGGTCTCGAGATGTGGTGCCATCGCCTTCGGTTGTAATTCACGACCTAACGCGTTGTTGAGGCCATCCTGCCACTCTTCAGAGCCTGGCCCAAAAGGAGCAAGCGCGTCACCCACCGCCTGACGCAGGTGTTCACCGGTCACGGTTGTTTTGAAGCGTACCTTCACAGGATAAGAGGCGAGACCACGGTACAGTGCGGCATTGTGGAAGCGACCAAGATACCGCACAGCACGAGCTCTAGGAGTGCCCTGCGTGAGCTGCTGAGTGGCGGATCCTGGTCGATTGGATCGGGCAAAATCTCTCTCTGCCAGCAGTAGTGTTGACTATGTTGGCAGAGAATGAAAATTGAAGTGTAGTGGTCTCCTTCTGCGAAAGCGTCATGCTCCAGAAGAAGTCTACGTGCTCATACCAAGTGGACCCCGGGAAGATGGCCAAGCGCACGTGGTTGGCTTTAGCGTCAGCACCTCCGAGATGTGCTTAAAGGCGTGGCATCAATGGGGAGCTCTCGTGTGTTCTTACGAGGACCTGGAGCCCTTTTTCGGTGCTGAAGATGACCGCTCACCCATGGGTGTCGTAAAAGACTAAGGGTTGATAATAACAACATGCTACGATCACCAATCCTGCCAAGCGTGGTGATTCTGGATATATCCCTACGACCACTCATTGGGAGTTATGCTCAGCAATGGATGTTTTCAGGCTGTGTGTGTGTTGACTTTTGCTGCCAAAAGTGAGTACCAGAAAAGCCTTCATATTTAATAACCACACAACACTAACCGCATTAATCATTACACTATTTAGTTAAAGATTATTTGAGTAGAACTATAATCTACGGCTTAGCGTAAATATAAACTTCGTAGAACCGCGGCGATCTAGCGTTGAATTAAACCTCCCGCTTCTGAAACACACCTTATTCACAACGAAATATAGTTGACATTTGATTGGTAGAGCACAATAATACGAGAATCCCTATTTTATGGCCCGTAATCGCTAAGAGACATGTCACACGAAAACGTCCTGACGATGTTTTGCGCGTAATCTCACCTTGAAATCTCGTGATGTAATGAGTAAAGTGTGTGTTTCATACGTCGTGGTTCGTCTACGTCATGAGCGTTATCGTCTGTGTTATGTGTGCCAGTTATCGAATTCTGGGGCCTATCTATACTTAATATAATAAAGTTGAAGAAAAAAAAACAAACAAATTTTTTGTTTGAACGCGCTAATCTCTGGAACAGCCATACGTATTTGAAATACTTTAAATTAAAGATAAGATAAAGACTTTATCTTTATTAATTATCATTATAAAAATAATTTTATTCATGTAAAACCATTCATAGGCTCTTATGAATAGTCAAGACTTTAGTTGCCACGTTCCAAGGTGTAGATTTTCTATGGAGAAGAACGGGCTAGAAACTCCATGGTTACTCTTTTTAAATCATATTGGTACACTACGTACGGTTGGTATGGTACGATAAAATTAACAAAATTTTAAGTTTTTGAATGTGATGCAATTAATAATGTAGGCACCCACTAAGGAAGGAATTTTAGAAATTCCACCCCTAAGGTGGTAAAATAGGGGTTGAGAGTCTTCAATATCTGTCTTTTTAAGTGACACTTATGAAAACAGCTAATTTACTTTTAGGTTAAAAAATAATTGTGCTTCCGTGTTTTTGTAAATTCCTTCATCATTTCGGTTGAATGAAGTCCACTGCTGGACACAGGCCTCCCCCAAAGATGTCCACAACGACCGATATGGATGTGTTGTGGGCTCATTGGGGTTGCAATTGAGTTGTTAATGTACTCGAAGGACGCTGCTGCCCATCCTCCGGCTAATCCCTTAGTCGAGTTTTACGACACCCATGGGAGGAGATGGGGTGGTGGCATTCTGAGCCGGCACCACACGGCACACGGTTGTAAATTCCTTAAAGAGAGGTAAATTAGGGGTGAAAGTTTTTATGGAATATCAGTTTATTCCGAATCAAAAATGTATTTCACTAATAGAAAGCTACGCTGTCCCTGAGTGATATAGGCTATATCTGCATCCATTTTGATAAAATCAAATGCGCGGGCAAATGCTGGCTGGTGAAACTGAGGGGCACAGCTAGTATTAATAAGATAATAATACTACTTTCTTTTTAGGAATCTTTATTCAGAATGCTTCTAGACATAGAAAAGATCATCCTTTACTAAAGGTTGATATCAAGAGGATGGGGAACATCCTCTTCATTATTTCAGCCGAATAATGTCTACTGCTGGACATCAGCCTCCCCCAAAGATCGCCACAAGTGGGTGTGTGGTGAGCTCATTGGGGGGATTTTCCACAATTGCCACACTTGGCAGGTGGGTTGGCGATCACAGTTGAGTTCTTAATATACTCGAACGATGCTGCTGCCAGTCCTTCGTTTAAACCCTTAGTCGACTTTTACGACACTCATGGCAGGAAATGGGATGGTGGTATTCTTAGCCGGCACCACACGGACTGTTTACAACCTATTAACTCTTAGGCTAAAAGGTTGTGGGGTGCTAGGTCAGGAAACCTCCACGTGCGCTCGGTGGCTGCTGGTCCCTCTTGATACGTCCGGGGGGAAGAGCAGTTGTCGGGCCGGTGCACCCTGGGCACCCGGCAATAACTACTCCACTTTTTGGAGGATCTTGTTGCCCGGTGGCTAATATTCTGACAGGGACGGGCCCAGTTTTTGGGCTGTAGGCCGTAGGGTGTTCCTCCATTATTGGAGGAGCATGGGCAGGCTAGCGGCGGGCTCGGTGTGCACTCACCCTGCCCCGAGCAGGTAGTGGGAGGACTACCCTTCCCTGCCACCGTCGATATCGTAATCTCGGTTGGAGTGTCGTGGTCACGTCTCGCGGCTTCGACCGGGACCGAGGATCTTGGCTTAACCGCCCGGATCGCGAGGAAGAAGGCCTCTATAAAAATTCCCCGAACCCAAGCTTTGCGTGCGGCGAGGGGTGCATGGCTGATGGGAAGTTCAGTCGCGAGCACGCCAACCCCAGGACCGGCGGAACCTGAACATGGGATACGCTTGCCCGGGTACAGGGGGCACTGCCCGGGTCGACCGTTTATTTCCCCCATACTCGTGGGATCAATTATGGTTAAAAATACTAAATATAAAACTGACGCTGAGAAGGAGACCGTGAAGGAGGTTACGAAGGAGATCGTAACCGAGGTGAAGAAGATGCAAACGCTGTCAGAGTCTGACAGCGTCCAGATGGACATGGGGTCGGATGTCGGCCCCGTGTCTGGCTCGGGCGCCAGGACGCGTAGTGCGCGAAACTTACGCGCCAACGCACGTGCGCAGCGTACAAACGCACCGCTGTCGCGTCCAGGCACGCCATTGCCATCGGGTGGGGTAAGCGATTCCGAGGAATCATTAGATCCTCGGGGCCCGTACGCCTCATTAGTGAGGGCAGGTGAGGGTCGCAAGCGGGCCCTGCCTAAGGTGTCAAAGGGGTCATCCCCCGATGCCAAACGGTCAGTCCGTAAGGACGGAAATGTCGAGAGGCTGGAGAGGGAGAACGCGGAATTGCGCTCCCAGATTGCCAGCCTCTCGGCGCAGATAGAGAGGTTAACGACGGAGGTGGGGCTACTCCGCCGTCAGAGGGATGCACCAGCGAACCCTAATCATGGCGATGCTCCGGCGTTCATGCCACCGGACGCGGTGGCCGAACTTCGGCGTTCAATCGCCCTCGAAGTCGGGGGCATAGTGAGCGCCAGGTTTGCCGCCTTGGAGGGTCGGCTCCTGCCGGAGCAGCGTCTGCGCCCGCCATTGGCAGCTGATTTACGGCGGTTGCAGTCAGAGACTGCCACAAAGGCAGCTACATATGCCGCCGCCGCTAAAGCGCCGTCCGGCACGACGACGGGTACGACTGCACCCAAGGCACCTGGTGCATCGACAAAAGCGCCGGGTTCTTCCCCTGCGACTCTAACGCAGGGAAAGAAGAAAAAGAAAGGCCGTAATGCGGTGAATGTAGCCGAAGTGGCTGACCTGCCGGCGGTGCCTGCTGCAAATGCGGCGACCACTGCGCCTGCGGCAATCGCGTCTACTGAGCCACAGGCCACAGTGGAGACTGAGTTGTGGTCCACTGTGGCCGCAAGGAGGGGGAAAAAGTCCCAAGCCCAGGCAGCTTCTGGTGCGCAGGCTGCACAATCTTCCACCACCCAGGGAGGGGTAGGAAGAAAGGGGAAGAAGAATAATAAAAGGAGGAAGGTCAACCTCCCCAGGGTTCCCGCAACGGCCGCCATAACGGTCACCGTGCCGGAGGGCTCACCCGACAGTCGGTTGGGTGAAGTTATGGCCGAGGCCAGGAAGAGCATAAAGCTCGCTGACCTCGGCATCGGTCCCGACACGGTGACCATGAAGAGGGCAGCCAGCGGCGGAATGGTGCTGTCCGTCGCTGGTGAGGACTGCAGTGCCAAGGCTGATAGCCTGGCGCGCCGTATGCGGGAGGTGCTCTCCCCCGTCTTTGCCGTGCGGATCGCACGGCCAATTAAGACGGCGGAAATGAGGGTACGCGACCTGGACGACGCCGTCACGCCTAAAGAGGTGGCTGAGGCCATCGCGGCGGCGGGCGGCTGTCAGCCCGAGGAAGTAAGGGTGGGCGACATTCGCCGCTCATCCGTGTCCTTGGGCACCGTCTGGGTGCGCTGCCCGCTGGAGGCAGCAAGAAAGGTGGCGTCCGCCTCGCGTGTTTGTGTGGGGTGGACGTCGGCCAGGGTCGAGGCATTGGCGGCACGGCCTTTGCAGTGCTACCGATGTCTTGAACTCGGGCACGTGCGCCTCCGTTGCGCCATTCATGGGGGGGCTGACCGGAGCGACCGCTGCTTCGCTTGTGGCAGCCAGGGCCACAAGGCGAGGCAGTGCACGGCACAGTCACAGAATTGCCCGCTATGTGCAGACTACGGTCTGCCGTCAGGGCATAGGCTGGGCAGCAAGTCATGCGCTGCCCAGAAAGGTAAGAGGGGGAAGCGAGCCCCTTCTGCCACTGCCAACAGGCAGGAGTTGACTGTGCCGGCGACATCGGTCGTGGGCCCACCGGAGGAAATGGAGGCCGAAAATTCCCAGCCCTAAGAGTTCTACAGGGCAACCTGAACCACTGCCGCAACGCGCAGAATCTACTGCTGCAGACTGTTGCGGAGTGGTCGGTTGCCTTGGTGGTTGTGGCGGAGCCCTACGTCGTCCAGGAACATCCTCGCTGGTTCGGGGACAACGGGGACTCCGTCGCCATCTATTGGGCTGAGGTTGAAGGTGGGCCGCCCTGCTCGCTGTTGGACAGGGGGCAGGGATTTGTCGCTATAGAATGGGGACCTCTGGCAGTAGTGGGCTGCTACGTCTCCCCCAACGTGTCTCTCGCCGACTTCGAGGGATACTTGGATGGGGTGGCGCGCAGCATTCGCTGTAAATGCTCGCCCCGTCCAATGCTCGTCCTGGGAGACTTCAATGCTCATTCTAGAGCTTGGGGCAATCGTCGGGACGGGCCGAGGGGGAGGATAATACAAGACTGGGCGGCATCGCTTGACCTCCGATTGCTGAATCGGGGGTCCATTAGCACCTGCGTTCGGTGGCAGGGGGAGTCGGTCGTGGACCTGACATGGGCGGCTCCTTCTGTGGCCAGCATGGTGTTGGGCTGGCGGGTGGCGGAGGAGGTGGTAACGTTGTCCGACCACCGCCACATAGTTTTTGACGTGGCCCTCCGTCCGCCTGGCCCGAGCCGTCTAGGTCCTAGCCCGCAGTCGCGACGTTGGGCCCTCACACAGCTCGATCGAGAGATGCTAGTCGCTGCTGCCAACGTTGTGGCGTGGTCAGAGGTCGATCAAGGGATCTTGCCCGATCCGGAAGAGGAAGCAGCCTGGTTCCGGGAGGCGATGACGTCGATATGCGATGCATCAATGCCCCGGGCCAGGCGCTCCAGGCGTACGGCGGTGTACTGGTGGTCGGAGGAGATCGCGCAGTTGCGCACGGTCTGCCTGGCATCCCGCCGCCGGTACCAACGAAGCCGACGCCGGCGTAGTGCTACAGCTGGAGAGACTGCGGAGGCCTATCTGGCCTACCGGGCGGCCACGAAGTCGCTAAACAGCGCAATTCGCGAGGCGAAGGCTCGGTCCTGGAATGAGGTTCTGGAGGGACTGGACAGGAATCCGTGGGGGAGACCCTATCGTATGGTCGTGGGCAAATTGCGCCCGTGGGTCCCCCCGGTGACCGAAGCCTTGGCGCCGGATTTGCTGGAAGGAGTACTTTCAACGCTCTTTCCAGCGGTCCGGGACCGTCCTGGTCCCTCTCCACCCCTGATTGCCTCAGAATGGGCCGAGGAGTTAGGGGTTTCGGAAGGGGAGCTGGGCCGAGCCATTGGCCGCCTGAAGAGTCGCAACACCGCACCGGGTCCGGACGGCATTCCGGGCCGCGCGTGGGTGTATGCACTGCAGTCTCTTGGGGACCGCTTGAGGCGGCTGTTCACCAGTTGCCTCCGTCGAAGTGTGTTCCCGTCCAGCTGGAAGGAAGCCGGATTGGTTCTCTTGAAGAAGGAAGGAAGGACCGCAGAGTCTCCCTCTGCATACCGTCCCATTTGCCTGCTCGACGAGGCTTCGAAGCTATTCGAAAGAATAATTACCCGAAGACTCGTTGAGCACCTGTCGCGAGTTGGCCCCGACCTGGCCGAAAGTCAGTATGGCTTCCGGCAGCGGCGGTCCACCATCGACGCGATTCTTCGCGTCCGCTCGCTGTCGGAACAGGCGGTGTCCCAGCGGGGTGGGGTGGCGTTGGCGGTCAGTTTAGACATCGTCAACGCCTTCAACTCCATCCCGTGGGATGCGATTAGGGGGGCACTAGTCCATCATCGGTGTCCCCCCTACCTGCAGGGCATCATAGGGGCCTATCTGCGCGATAGGCACATTCGCTACGTGGGCAGGGACGGTAGCATAAAGCGGAGGGAGATTACATGCGGGGTTCCGCAGGGGTCGGTTCTCGGCCCCTTTTTATGGAACCTCGCCTACGATGCGGTCCTGCGCGTCGTTCTCCCCGCTGGTGTCAGCTTGGTCTGTTACGCTGACGACACTCTTGTGTTGGCCAGCGGGGAGTCCTTCGAGGGAACCATCCGGCTTGCCGAGCAAGCGGTGGCAATTGTCGTAGCCAAAATCCACGCTCTGGGTCTGCAGATAGCGCCTCACAAAACCGAGGCGCTATGGTTCCACAAACTGCCGCGGAGCAGAGAACCACCCAGTTCGTGGATAAGCGTTGGTGACGCGCAAATCAGGGTGGGCCAGTACATGAAGTACCTGGGGCTCACCCTGGACAGTCGTTGGGGCTTCGAAGAGCACTTCGCACGCCTCGTCCCCCGAGTCGAGAGGGTAGTGGGTGCATTACACCGGGTGCTGCCCAATCTCGGGGGACCGAGCGAGGAAGTTCGCCGTCTCTACGGGGGCGTCGTGCGGTCCGTGGCCCTCTACGGGGCACCTGTATGGTCATCCCGGTTTTCAGGTGTCCAGCGCTGTAGAGCCAAACTTCACGGTCTGCAGCGCAGAGTGGCTATACGGATCGCACGGGGATACAGGACAGTGTCCTACGAGGCGGCAACTCTCCTGGCACGCTTTCCGCCTTTCGACATCATGGCGGAGACGGATGCGTGGGTCTATGATCAAACACGCTCCCTCCGCCAGAGTGGCGAAAGCGTGCCGCCAGGGGCGCTCGACAGGCTAAGGCGGCTGGCTCAACGGCGCACACTCGAGACGTGGCGAAATCGCCTTCGGCTGCAGTTCGCGAACAAACGCGTCGTTGAGGCCATTCTGCCGCTCTTCGGAGCCTGGCTCAGAAGGAGCGAGCGCGTCACCTACCGTCTGACGCAGGTGTTCACCGGTCACGGTTGTTTCGGTGCGTACCTGCACAGAATAGGACGCGAGGTTACGGCACAGTGCCACCATTGTGAAAGCGACCAGGATACCGCACAGCACACGCTCGAGGAGTGCCCTGCGTGGGCGGCCGAGCGGCGGATCCTGGTCGATCGGATCGGGCAGGATCTCTCTCTGCCGGCAGTAGTGTCGGCTATGTTGGCAGAGCATGAAAATTGGAGTGCAGTGATCTCCTTCTGCGAGAGCGTCATGCTCCAGAAGGAGACTGCAGAGCGGGATCGGGAGAGGGCTGATCCCGCAAGGAGAAGGACGAGACGGCGCCGGGGCAACAACCGTCCCGGCTCCCAAGTCCAACACGCCTGAGCCCCCTGCCGTTACTATATGGTGGGGGGCCTCGGGGGTCGCGGGCGCGCAGATTGGGGAGTCTGCGTGCTCACACCGAGCGACCCCCGGGAAGACGGTGGCGCGCACGTGGTCACGTGCCGCCGTGTGCGCAGCACAGCGCAAAGCGAGGCTTGGGGGGATCCTTTACAATCCTCCCCGGGAAGTGCCTGGGGGGGCGACCTTTTTACAGTGCTAGAGGGGGTGACCGCTTTACAGTCATCCCCTCCGTGATGTGCCTAAAGGCGTGGTACCAATGGGCGGCTCTAGTGTGATCTTACGAGGACCTGGAGCCCCCCTTCGGTGCCGAAGATGACCGCTCCAGTGGTTTTAGCCGGTAGGAGTCCGGCATACCCCTTCACCCTTCCCCGGGGCGAAGGAAGTTCCATGTAGAATTTCCACTGGACATCAATAAAAAAAAAATAAAAAAAATAAAAAAAAAAAAAGGCTAAAAGGTTGTAAATAGTCCTTTCTATTTGCTCTATTATTCTTTAATCTTAAATAGTCCTTGTAATAATAAATGGCGAATAAAACCTGTACTTCTTCACCTAAAAGCTCCAGCAATTTACGGTAAAGAGTACATTTATTTAGGAACAATCTCATTTACTTAGCCCGGCTCACCTCCGCGAGCTACAAGCGGCAGATTAATCGGTCGGTCGACACGAACTAGTGCAGCCGTTTGGGGGTTGAAAGATTTAGCTGAGCGTAAATATATTTGGGGGTTTTATGTTTATCAGGGTGACATATAAAATCCAGAGGATAGTATGAGTACACGGATAAAGTAGGGCTCAGTAAACGGTTTAAAGTTCTTTATTTCTCACTAAAACGATAATGGTACTTACATGAGAACAATAAAGTTATAGTATTGTCTTAGGTTTCCGCGATTATTACTGATTATAATAAAACACTTTAACTATTATTGTTTGAATAAAGTAAAAAACGAAAATTTCAATTCAATTCGATGTTCATATGATCGGCAGGTAGAGTCAAACAGCTATACGCCCTACTAAAAGCCATATAATGCATGATATATTTAAATAACCTTGTCATTGTAAAATAATTTCCATATATATGATATGATTCACATAAAGGGGCTACTCGTGACGATAACTGTGGACACACACAGTTAAGTAATATAGACACAGTAACGAGTTAAAAACAGTTCACAGATTAAATTATAGTCAGTGTACATTGACTCCGGACACTAGTCCACAACATTTGATTTAATTCACACTAATTTATTTTTCAATTCACTTCAAGGGTTTTGAAGATATTATTATGCGACTGTTATTATAAGCAATAGTTGAGGAGTATGAAGACGGAGATTTCAGTCGATGTAAGAAGAATAACCTCTTATTTTCCCACACACACATCGACCCATAAATGTCCACTGCTGAACTTGGATTTCCCAATGATCACAACAATGAGCGGTCATAAGGGATATCATGCTTGGCAGGTGGATGTAATCTCAGTATGTAGTTATTAGCATCATCCTCTTTAAATGAATCCTTAGTCGTCTTATTTCTGGTAATTAAAAACCTGTCCTACTGCTGGGCACGGGTCTTTTCTCACAATGAGAAAGGTTAGGCCTTAGTTTCGTCCTTAGGTTGGCGGACTTCAAACACCATCGAGAAAATTTTGCAGCCCTCTTAGGTGTGCAGGTTTCCTCGTGATGTTTTCCTTCACCGTTAAACCAAGTGGGTATCAAATTCTGATCAGCACATACGCGATGTGGCTTTTAGTTTTGTTTTATAATTCCAATTTGCTGAAGACTTTTGTAACTATGCTTTACTGACTACAACATTTTGTCGTGGAATCGTGGCTTTTTTCAGGTAGTCCATGTGGTGTCTGGATTAGGAATATAGCACCACTCCATCTTCTCCCGTGGATGTCGTAAAAAGGCGACAAAGGTGCCAAGCGATTGAGAAAATAAACTCGTACTAGGGGGTGCTGCTGTGCTATTACTGAAGTAGCCGAACTCAGGTTTAGCAGGCAGACAGGCATGTTCGCTACGTGGGCAGGGACGGCCATCCGGCCATCCGGCTTGCCGAGCAAGCGGTGGCAATTGTCGTGGCCAAAATCCACGCTCTGGGTTTGCGGATAGCGCCTCACAAAACCGAGGTGCTATGGTTCCACAAACTGCCGCGGAGCAGGGAGCCTCCCAGTTCGTGGATACGCGTTGGTGACGCGCAAATCAGGGTGGGCCAGTACATGAAGTACCTGGGGCTCACCTTGGACAGTCGTTGGGGCTTCGAAGAGCACTTCGAGCGTCTTGTCCCCCGGGTCGAAAGGATAGTGGGTGCTTTGCACCTACTGCTACCCAATCTCGGGGGGCCGAGGGAAGAAGTTCGCCGCCTCTACGGGGGAGTCGTGCGGTCCGTGGCCCTCTACGGGGCGCCTGTTTGGTCATCTCGACTTTCAGGCGTCCAGCGCTGCAGAACCAAGATCCACGGTCTGCAGCGTAGAGCGGCTATACGGATCGCACGAGGATACCGAACGGTGTCCTTTGAGGCGGCAACTCTGATGGCGCGCTTTCCGCCTTTTGATATCTTGGCGGAGATGGATGCGTGGGTGTATCACCAAACACGCTCCCTCCGCCAGAGCGGGGAAGGCGTGCCTTCAGGGGCGCTCGAACGTTTGAGGCAGCAGGCTCGGCGGCGTGCCCTCGAGCTATGGCGCGAGCGGCTTATGCTGCCACAGTACGCGCAAAAGCGCGTCGTCGAGGCTATCTTGCCGCTCTTCGGAGCCTGGCTCCAAAGGAGCGAGCGCGTCACATTCCGCCTAACGCAGGTATTCACCGGACACGGTTGTTTCGGTGCGTACTTGCACAGGATAGGACGCGAGGTCACGGCACAGTGCCACCACTGTGGAGACGAACAGGATACCGCACAGCACACGCTCGGAGAGTGCCCTGCGTGGACTACCGAGCGGCGGATCCTGGTCGATCGGATCGGGTAAGATCTCTCTTTGCCAGCAGTAGTGTCGGCTATGCTGGCAGAGCATGAAAATTGGAGTGCTGTGGTTTCCTTCTGTGAGAGCGTAATGCTCCAGAAGGAGGTCGCAGAGCGGGATCGGGAGAGGGCCGATCCCGCTCGGAGGAGGAGGACACGGAGCCGGGGTAACAACCGCCGCGGCGCCCGTGTCCAACACGCCTGAGCCCCCTGTCGACTTTATATGGCGGGGGGCCTTGGGGGTCGCGAGCGCACTTATTGGGAAATATGCGTGCTCATACAGAGCGACCCTCGGGAAGACAGCGGTGCGCATTTGGTCAGGTACCGCTGTGTGCGCAGCTCAGCGCATAGTGAGGCCTCGGGGGAATCTTTTACAATCCCCTCGAGAGATGCCTACTAGAGGGGATGACCACTTTACAGTCATCCCCTCCGAGACATGCCTAAAGGCGTGGCACCAATGGGTGGCTCTAGATGGAGATCTTTCGAGTTCCTGGAGCCTCCCTTCGGTGCCGACGATGATCACTCCGGTGGTTTTAGCCGGTAGGAGTCCGGCATGCCCCTTCACCTTTTCCCGGGGCGAAGGAAGTACATGAGGTATTTCCACCGGATCAATAAAAAAAAAAGAAAAAAAAAAGGTTTCGCTGATAAAGTAAGCTTACAAAAGTGTATTGAAAGCCGAAAATACTCCTCGTTCAAGTGGCCGTAGGAAGTGTAGCGTGGCGCGATGTACGCGTCCAAAAAAACGCTGTAGAGCTGCTACGGAAGTGTGGCGTGCGGCGTGTCGAACGCGTGGCGGCCCGTCGGTCGCGTCAAGCGCTTGGCCGGCCGCCAGCCCACGCGACCCGCCCGATCAATAGTTCCGCCCGTGCTAGCCCTAAGTACGCCTAATGCAGTATATCAGGTTCCGAATTCTATTTTCAAATATTCAAACAAAGATTTGTTTTGGTATTTCTATATTATATAATAGACTAGCTGGGAGCCGCGGTTTCACCCGCGTTTAATTTAAAAGAAATTTAGAGTATTTCGACATAGATACTTGACATAGAATATATATATTGGATTTCAAGGGTTTTCTGTTTTTACGCGAAACTCTAATTATTTTTCTAAAATAAAAGTAGCCTAAGTTATTCCTTATAACATCAGCTATCTGGCAATGAAGGTCCCGTCAAAATCAGTCCAGCCGTTTCGGAGATTACCCGGAACAAACAGACAGACAGACGGACAGACAGACAGACAGACAAAAAATATAAAAAAGTGTTTTTGTTATATGTAACGTATATACTTTCATATGCATTTAGTAAAAAGCTGTTATTTTGACATTACAAACAGACACTTCAATTTTATTTATTTGTATAGATAATAATGTGAGTCGTTAACTTTCCCACCCCTAACTTACCTACTACTTCAAAAGCCATCTTCTCACACAGAAACGAGGATTGATCACCACGCTTGCTCTTTCAGAGCTATCGATCCATAACTCACGATGTTTTCTTTACCGTTAAAGTACCACTGACTTTGTCGTAGATTAACTAAGAAATTACATATGACCTTAGAACAGTTACACTGGTATACACCAGATGCTGAACCCGTGAAGCTGTACGTGTGGTGTCTGGATTAAGAATATAGCACCACTCCATCTCCTCCCGTGGATGTCGTAAAAGGCGACTAAGGGAATCTGAACCAGAGGGATGGGCAGCAGCGTCCCTTCTGTGAAACGGTAGCCATACTGCGCTCACCAACCCGCCTGCCAAGCGTGGTTAGTATTGGCAAATACCCCCCAAAATGATGATACAGTTGTGAAAATCTATGGGGGAGGCCTTTGTTCAGCAGTGGACGTATAAATGGCCGATATGATGACACCAGATGTTGAACCCGTATAGCTGCTCTAAAGAAGCGACTTTCTTAAAAAAACATACATAAACATATATAAATAATGCCCATAAATACATTTCTGGGCATTATTTGTAAAAAAATACTTAAATGTTAGATGGACTCTGTTATCGGTGATATTATTAAAGTTAAAGCGAAGTAAGTTATGTACAACTAAATATTAATTGGTATTTTCCGTGTGGTGTCCGGATTAAGAATATAGCACCACTCCATCTCCTCCCATGGATGTCGTAAAAGGCGACTAAGGGAATCTAAACCAGAGGGATGGGTAGCAGCGTCCCTTCTGTGAAACAGTTGCCATACTGCGCTCACCAACCCGCCTGCCAAGCGTGGTTAGTATTGGCAAATACCCCCCAAAATAATGATACAGTTGTGAAAATCTATGGGAGAGGCCTTTGTTCACCAGTGAACGTATAAATGGACGATATGATGATATGATGACACCAGATGCTGAACCCGTATAGCTGCGCCAAAGAAGCAACTTTCTTAAAAAAACATACATAAAGATGTATTTACGGGCATTATTTATAAAAAAATACTTAAATGTTAGATGGACTCTGTTATCGGTGTATTATTAAAGTTAAAGCGAAATAAGTTATGTACAACTAAATATTAATTCTGGTATTTCCTCTTTTCGAGTTTCGCCACCTTTAAAAGTTTACGGTTGATCCTTTAGATTTTTACTGAGATAATAGTACGGATTTGTATTATAGCCACTTTCAGGTCTAGATACCTGTTTTCTTTATTGGGCATAATCCTCTAGACAGACACTGTTGCTGATTCTGAAAAACACTACGACTTGCCAATCGATGACTATAAGTACCGCACCAATTCAGCGCGTTGCAGCGCTACCCGACGACCATACACTAATACCAAAACATAGATTACGTTTTAAAACGACAGAATGGACCTGAATTGAAAATTGAATAACAAATTGAGGACTAAGCTACGATTGTATAAAACCAACCAGCCGACAGTGTTGTTGAAATATCAAACTACGTGACGTAATCGAGGGAGTTCGCGTTTGGCTTATGTACGACACGTAACGCAAAGAAAGTCAACTACGTCACAGTGGACATATTATTAACAGTAAACAAACAATGTACATACTTATGGTCCAAAATCGAAGCTCTCACATAGACGCGCGCTCAAAGCGGCCTCTAAGTTAGTGTCAACATGCAGTAGCGGCACCATGAACGAAGTTATCATGATGAAATACTACCGGAAATATATTGTTAAGGATGGCACGGTAGACATCTGTCGAGCATGTCACTGTCCTGGTGAATCCCTTAGATATATAATTCAGGTTATTCTTGACTTGCTAACGCCGAATACTTGTCCAGACATAACCAAGTAGCCAGGATCATCCACCAGCAACTGTATTACAGATATGTGCCCGACCCAGTTTTTCAAAATGGTCATGTCACGTTGTACTGGGATCGATCTATCATCACTGAAATGATTACTGCGGCCAATAGTGATGATAAATCGATTAGAGAGCAGTACGATGATTGTTGATAAAGGCGAGAAAGATAAACAACTTAAGTATCCTGACTTGGCACACGAGATTGTCGTTATGTTGGATGTGGACTCTGCAATCATTATGCCGATAGTTGTGACAGCTACTGGCCTAATTGCCTTGACCAACATCTACAGTTTTAATGTATATTAAATGCACAATGTAACTAACATATTTATCTGATAAGGATCAATAATGAATTGGATAAAAAAGGCCATAGGCATTACAAAATTATCAGTGTTGCCAGCACATGTATAAAATGTAAAGGTTTAGGTTTAGTTATTAAATTCATAGTTTCAGTGTGTAAGCATAAGCATTTTTTATTGTCTTCAGTCAAATTTTGATGTGATTTTTTTAAAATGTGTGTTGTGCGTCACTGTTGTGCAAAAATGAAAAGTTTATTTCTTTCTTTCTTTTCTTTCCTATCGTTTACTAATCTGCAATAGATAAAATAATTATGGTGGGTGTACTTTAAGAAATTGACACATGCTATCACGGACTTTTCTGTAGGTCTTTTCAAGACCTCTCTAGTGTGATCTTACGAGGACCTGGAGCCCCCCTTCGGTGCCGAAGATGACCGCTCCAGTTGATGAAACTCTTAATATTTGGTTAACCATTACCCCTAGTACGAGTTTCTTTTCACGATCGAATCGTAATAGTAAACTACATGGTTACCGCGATCGGCCCTGAGATTGGCCCGCACCTAACTCTTCAACCAATCGGAGCGCCGAACGCAGTAAACGTGTAGTTTACTATTACGTTTCGATTCCAAATAGAAACTCGTACCAGGGGTACAGGTCAGCGCACGAAATACACCGTCATAGTTCAGCCATTTTGTACAAAATATTTACAAATTATACACACAAATTAGGATAAAGTAGAACTTCTCCATACCTTACTACAAACAAACAGTTTCCACTCAACTTCTACATCCAGATCACCAGTGCCGGGACACTGGCTCCGAGCTCTCCTTCTATGTTACCCTGCGAGGTGACTGTCTTGGGACCTTTATTTTCAGCGCGGTCTGCGTAAATCTGCGCGTGAAACTTTGATCCTTCTGTATTTTTCAATTTCGTGGTTCGTACTTCACGAGTGGCTGTCGACAGGCTATTATATTGTTTACAATAATGTAGATCTAGTTGTTTAAGTGTTAGTTATAAGTAGCTCGTTAATATTCTGCTGTTTATTGTTAGTCATGAATAAATGTATGAGTTGAGAACTTTGTTGGCGCTCGCGCTGTATCGATGTACATAAGTGAGAGGTTTTTGTTAAGAATTTACAATTTTTACGAGATTGCTTTGCGTGGATACTTTTGTTTTTGTTTTTATTTTATCGCAAAATATAAGTCACAACTAAATGGTTCATAACAAACATACATTTATGTTGAAAATTAAAATTGAGAATGAACAATTGTAGATCATACACAATAATCACATCATAAACTTAACATACTAATCACACTAAAACATTAAACACAAATATTTTTTTTATCATAAAATCCATCTTAAACACCAATCAATAAATTAAATACATTATTATGTTTGTTGCCTGAGATATATATATAAGAGAAGGTCATCATTATCATCATCATCCCAGCCAAAGGACGTCCACGTAACAAAAGCCTGCCCCATGGATAGGTTTTCAGAATAGTGTCACCATTTTAGGGGAATTTTCTAGTACCCACCGCTAGTAGGCAACAGCTTCTCTTCTGTGAACTGGTACTACACTCACTTATGCCTTTTTTTTATTGATGTCCAGTGGAAATTCTACATGGAACTTCCTTCACCCCGGGGAAGGGCGAAGGGGTGTGCCGGACTCCTACCGGCTAAAACCACTGGAGCGGTCATCTTCGGCACCGAAGGGGGGCTCCAGGTCCTCGTAAGATCACACTAGAGCCGCCCATTGGTGCCACGCCTTTAGGCACATCTTGGAAGGGATGAATGTAAAGCGGTCACCCCCTCTAGCGGAGGGAAGGCGACTGTAAAAAGGTCGCCCCCCAGGCACTTCTCGGGGAGGATTGTAAAGGATCCCCGCAAGCCTCGCTGTGCCCTGTGCTGCGCACACGGCGGCACGTGACCACGTGCGCGCCACCGTCTTCCCGGGGACACTCACTTACGCCTGCCCAGCGTGGTGAGTACTAGCAAATTCCCCCCAAAATGGTGACACAAATGTGGAAATCTATGGAAGAGGCTTTTGTGCAGCAGTGAACTTTTTGGCTGATATGATGGGTAAGTTATAATTACTTGTTTAAACAACACTAGGAACTACGTTAGTCATACAAATGTAATGCACCAATTAAATTGCACTATGTGTGGTCACAAACAAACCTATAATTAATATAAGCTGTAAATGCAGGTAATTGATACTCGCTATAACAGACTGTACGAGTACTTCTATAATACTTTTATGGCACGTTGATGTATTAGCTGATTGCTTGGCTTTCTGCTCAACGTGTCGCGGATACAATCCCTGCATCGAATATTGGTATGGGCTACAGAAAGTTGTGCCCTCTCTGAGTGTTTGTGCATGTGAGATTGTTTGTTGTCGTGGGTGCCGTGGGACCCGGAACAACTACCTGCAGATCATACAATATTTGTTCCGTGCGGAAATCTAACCCACGACCCGGAGTGCAGCAGCCGACTGCATCAGATATAGAGTATGATATATTTTTAATCCGGACATCACGTGGAGTTGAACACTGAACTGTAAATAATTAACAAAAATATCACTCACTGTAAAGTAACTACTCATAAAGAAACAATTATATATTAATCAATAAATATTAATTAGCAATCAACGTTATCCACTGTTGAATTACACGCACACAGATCCGTCTCTCTCCCTAATGCCCGCGTATGTGCCCACACCATGTCTTTTTCTAAATACATAGTACAACGTCTCTTTCTGGTCAAGTACCTATTTTTCTGTACTTTTAGCCTCTAAAACGTTTCATTCAGATCTGACCTTGAAATATTACTCATACCAAGCCCAAAGAAGATATAAAAATAAATTGGCTTGCAGAAAAGTCCACAAATTCTTTCAAGACTTATCGAGGCGGAACGTGTTAATTCTCTGTTTATATGATCATCTTGACCCTCGAAAAGTCCTTTCCCGTTTTTAACCCGACCGCTTTGGACCCTACCCGTGCTCTCACCTCTTCATTTGTTATGCGGTCTGCGAGTGACTCCGCGCATATTTCAGAGAGCACGCATTTTGACCCCATTCACTGCAAGGTTTTAGGTTTAATGCCTATATTCTACATATAGCTGTGGGTTCATAGACTTGGTCCCGTTTTTATTCTACGCAAATTTTTGTGGTATGATATATTTGCACGAGGGTTTGACCAGCTGAACACCAAAATAAATGTATTGTAAATATCATTTTCAATAGGTATACTACTTCCATTTCTTTATTTTCTTGATGACAGTTCTAATTTGATAGTTGTAGTGTTGTGACCAAATAAGTAATGATATCGATCGCATATTTTTATTATATTTGGAACAAAGACAAATACAACAAAAACATTAAAATGTATTATACCTGTCGTTATAACTATTTCGATTCATTGTCGAGTACCTACCTATACCTACTTATTTTACAACAGCTTCGAAAATGTTAAAGAAGTTGGCATTATCAATCAAGAATTAATACGTGTAACATCTTGTTATGAAATATAATATTAGTTAATAGATTTGTACAAAAGTATCCGGCAGTAGTTTAGTTTCAACATTTTGTAAAAAAATATCGGGTCTGTTATCGTGTTACGTTTATCGACATAGCTCCATCCCTATCGGTTTCTCCAACTCTGGTATAACCTTGTACGTGTGTAAACGTCATATTTTTATAAAATAATGCATACATAATGTAAAAAAGACGCTAGTTCAAGTTTTAACAGGAGCTGTCATCGAGAAAATAAAGAAATGGAAATAGTATAGCGAACAAGAATTAACAATGAAAAATCTGTGAATTAGTTTGCATTACTTCGTCTTCGGTCCGTGTAGTGCCAGCTATGAACAGCACCAACCCATCTCATCCTGTGGGTGTCGTAGAAGGCGACTAAGGGACTAGCCGGAGAATCACAGTATTGCAAAGCTGTGATAATTTAAAAACATGAATAGTTGTAAATCAATTAATACTCTTTTTTTACAACGTACATCATTATACAAAATAATAATAAAAAAATTGCCCTAAAATTTGGCTAAGGATAAACCAGTGGGATGGGCAGCGGCGTCCCTTCTGTAGAACAGCAGCCATTCCGCACTCAATACCCTTGCCAAGAGTGGTGAATACTGACAAATTCCCCCTAAAATGTCAAGACTCGACATATGAACGAACATTTATGGAGTAGGCATTTGGTTACCAATGGACATAACTAACGATAAATGTCTCTTACTATCTTCTTTCTCTAGCTAGTACGATGATGGAGGATGCTATCTTTTTTTTTTAAACCGTTGCCCCACACTTAGATTTCTCCTGTGTAGTGGGAGCGTTTACAAACACAAATTCCACACACAATACGCACCCAGACCCGGAACAACTACTTGCAGATCATAAAAACGTTGGTTCCGTGCGGGAATCGAACCCACGACCTAGAGCGCAGCAGCCGACTGTATCGGCCACTGCACCGACCGTGCCGTCAAGCTAACAAGGATATACAGATTTCTAACATTATAAAATGGTACAATAATTATTATATTATCAATTACTATTACTTGATGCAGGTAGGAACTTGTTGCGCTCTGATTAGAAGGGCACTGCAGCTAGTAAAATTACTGGCTATAAGAGACTAAATAAGTTCACATCTTGAGGGGACGAGCGCAGTGTGGTGCGTAGGACAAGTACTGGATAGCCAATGATATTATACCATAGATATGTTACGTCCATATTAAATGGCGGCTCGCAAAATACAGGCTCGCTTGCACAACCGTGTCGTAAGGAATAAGATACAAAAACAACAAGAGCAAAAGAGATAGCTATCTAGGCGAACCGATTGTGAGGTGCTACAGTTGGGTGAGTTTAGGTTCTTACTTTTGGCACGCATGTAACATATCTACTTCTTTTTAATATATTATATAACTGTGGGTAGCATTCTAGTTGTTTAGAGCAGGCATTACGCTTACCACAAGGCGAATGACTTGCTCGTCTCGTCAACGAATAGTATAAATAAAACTAGTTAGGCCTACATTCTTCAGCAGTACGATGTGCATTTATTTCATAACCTTTAATTATTGCGCTAATACACTTCTGCTTATCTCTTTGACAATGATAAATGTCTGTTACATTCTCTTATATTAAGGCTTAGATAAATAAATTCGTTTCGTATTAAAGAATACAATAAAGAAAACCTTAATGAACATAATAAAGCTGCAAGCACACTTGCCAAGAATGCCTCGTAATGTTAAGTCGCTTTATGTATTCGTGAACTATTCATTTGGGCCGTGTGATCAAAGCATGCTCGCGAGATATGTCGACTTTATAAGGCACAGTGATCTTAGATAGTTCCCCGATGATCTTAGAACAAATGTCACGAAAAGATTGTATTTGAAGTAAAAACCTGGTATATTCATACAATAGGTACTCTAGTATGAATTTTATGTAACAAGTTAGTGGAAATAAATGTAATCGAACAAAAAACATACATGTAGATAAAGCAGGCCAACTTCTCGTAGGTATGTGTGTAAATTGGCGGCACAGCTGGTGCAGTGGCTGATACAGTCGGCTGCTGAACTCTGGGTTGTGGGTTCGATTCCCGCACGGAACAAATATTTGTATGATCTGCAGGTAGTTGTTCCGGGACTGGGTGTATTGTGTGTGGAACAGAAATCATAGTATTGGGCAACGTATGAAAAAAGCGTGTAGGTATTTATTTTTTATTTTATTCATTTATTTATGTATGTACACACAGAAATATTTTTACATAATTACATAGGAAATCAGAGTACAACGGCACAGCTTATTTCGTCAAGAAATCTCTTTCAGCAGACCTGCGAGAGGAGAGTTTGAAGAAGAGAGATGTAGGCACGGTGTGTATTGGGGGTCGCGAGCGCGCATATTGGGAAATCTCATACCGAGCGACCCCCGGGAAGACGGCTGTGTGCATGTGGTCACATACCGATGTGTGCGCAGCATAGCGCATAGTGAGGCCTCGGGGGAATCTTTTACAATCCCCTCGAGAGATGCCTGAAGGGGTTGACCGCTTTACAGTCATCCCCTCCGAGATGTGCCTAATGGCGTGGCACCAACGGGTGGCTCTAGATGGAGACTATTCGAGTTCCTGGAGCCTCCCTTCGGTGCCGACGATGATCACTCCGGTGGTTTTAGCCGGTAGGAGTCCAGCATGCCCCTTCGCCCTTTCCCGGGGCGAAGGAAGTACATGAAGTATTTTCACCGGATCAATAAAAAAAAGGCACGGTGTGTAAATAGTAAAAATAGTGCTCTTTAACACATTTTTTGAAACTACAAACATTCTCTTATATCAGGTGGTAGCGAATTCCATAACCTTAATGCATGCACAGAAGGAATAAGAGTAGATGAATATAATAGTATGTAATGTGTCTTAAAGTAGCTTCAGTTTGTTTAAAAGTATGTATGTATGCCCAAGATAGGTATTTAGATCCGGAACCTCTGGGCGGATAATAAGAATAAGAAGATCTTTATCATGTATACCGTGTAGTCTTATGAAATTAGAGTTCAGTTACCAAGTTCCAAGTTCCATATCCGTGTGGTGTCCGGATTAAGAATATAGCAAAACTCCATTTCCTCTCGTGGATGTCGCAAAAAGCGACAAATGGCCGATACTGATTATCAATCTTATGCAAATCTTTGGATTTGGGATAAGTATTAGTTCTGTTTTTATGTTAAGTGTGATCTAAACACAAAAATAGATCGAGTTCACTTATATCTAATATCTAATTTCTCTAAACCAAAGGGATGGACAGCAGCGTCCTATTATTGGTACAATAGAAATTCTACGCTTACCAATCCGCTTGCAAAGCGTGGTGAGTACTGGCAAATTTCCCAGACGGCTGTTCCACAGGATGGACGCTGCTGTTTGTCCCTTAGTCACTTTTACGATGTGGGAGGAGATATAGTGATGCTATCTTATGCTGCCCGCTGCGGCTTCGCATGAGTAGGCACACGTAGCTTAATGGTGACATTGCCTACGGTTACAGTTCACGACCAAGCGCATCGTAGAAGCCATCCTGCCACTCTTCGGAGCCTGGCTCAGAAGGAGCGAGCACGTGACCTGCCGTCTGACGCAGGTGTTTACCGGTCACGGTTGTTTAGGTGTGTACCCGCACAGAATAGGATACGAGGTCACCGCACAGTGCCACTCTTGTGGAAGCAACCAGGATACCGCACAGCGGATGGTGGAGGAGGTGGTCACATACCTTACCTTAACCTTGTGAAAGAACCATGCTATCGAACAGTAAAAACCTCGTTCGAAGCCGATTCAGAGGTCTTATAAAGAGAGAAAGGGGTAACAACGTGAAAAGCGAATAGTCAATTATAAGGGGTGGTATCTAATATAAACATAAAAAGAAAAAATTACATATTGCTCCTGTCTATGGTCACACACATTTTATGTGCTCACGCGCACAATATTTGTGAAACATAATACTCATAATCTCAATCAAAATTTTCATTTATTTAGGACAGTGACAAAAATATAATCCTTTTATAATATTTTCTAAATTTTTATTCGGAAATAAGACTTGGAGAATTTTGTATTGGTGCGCTATCAAAGGGATATCGGTACTGAGAACTGCAAACCTCCGTATTATACATGCAGTAATTAAATTAGTTTATTTCTTACTACCGCAATGAACTTCATAAAGCTTATAATTTGAGTTTATATGTATATCAATGCTTCACTAATATTTACAATTAAATTTTTGTAATTTTTCGTGTTATTTATAATAACTTGTTGTTTTTTTTGTAGTGTGCGTTCAGTGTAAATTATTCATTTCTTTCTATGTACCTGCAGCTGCACCCAGTAGAATAAGAAAAGCCTTCTCTGCCTCTGTAGTAAATGCATTATTATCCAAATCGGTTTAGCCGTAAGAGACGTGATTGAGTGACAAACATCGAACATAAATTTGAAATAGGTATATTAGGTAAATGTTTAACCATCGTATAAACAGAAAACTTCGTACAATACAATATCACCTTAGAACTGATAGCCGCATATAGGCTTTAACTCACGCCAAATCGTTTACCGTAGACACAATAAATCCTGCTTACGCTATAATCGAAAACTAATGTGAGAATAGAGTTTTAGAAAAATGTTCAACTCTACAGCGAAGGAATTGATAGTCTCGCGAGGATCGCCTATTATAGAGCCGTTATCGAGTTTATCGGTGCCCGGGAGCCATGTTCTACGTAATAGAGCTGAGTTAGAGTCCTGGGAAGCGATCACAAGGAAACGTTCAGACGTCTATATTGGTCTACAAGCAGGAAATTATCTTTATAAGGATGCATCGTAGAACTTGGTCATTAGTGTGATACCTGAGGGGATTGTGGGATGTTTAGGGTCAATTTCACTTCCACAGTTTGGTCCTTTATGTACAAATTAATAAGAGTAATTGTGGTGAAATTCCGTGTGCTGTCTGGGTTATGAATATAGTACCACTACATGTCCTCCCGTGGATTGAAAGGTGACTAAGGGACTTCAAACCAGAGGGATGGGTAGCATCGTCCTTATTGTGGAACAATAGCCATAACGCGCTCTCCAACCCGTCCGCCAAGCATGGTGATAACTGGAAAATTACTGCCAAAATGACAACATCATCATTTCGGCCGAATGAAGTCCACTGCTGGACACAGACCTTCCGCAAAGATCACCACAACGACCGATATGGATGTTTTGTGGGCTCATTGGGGGGTTTTGCCATAATCGCCACGCAGACGGGTTGGCGATCGCAATTGAGTTGCTAATGTACTCGAAGGACATTGCTGCCCATCCTCCGGCTAATTCCTTAGTCATTTTTTACGACAACCACGGGAGTGGGGTTGTGGTATTCTGAGCCGGCACCACACGGCGTGTGTCGCCAACATAATTGTGGAAATCTATTGGGAGACCTTTGTTCAGCGTTGGACGTCGATCGAGCAAGATCGTGATCACATTATTAGTTGCTATAGACCGGCTTATCCTAATTTAGGTTGTATGCTTCGTATGGTGCGTGATTATACCAATATTAAAGCCGTTATAGCCTTATACAAAGCTTTGGTTAGAAGCCAGTTAAAATGTATTGCAGTCATTTGGGCTCCGCACGAATCTGAATATAGTCTCATGTTGGAGAGGGTATAGTACAAGTTTGTTAGTGACGTGTACTGAGTGACGTGTGTTGAGGCTATATGGTGTAAACCTATTGTACCCAACTTTATTTATTATGGGTATGGTTGGATATTTGAAAGACTAACTTACTTATTCCATTGTTATTATCATTATTCAATCTTCTTAAGGCAGTTCTTACTCGCATGTTAGGTTAGCTTCACTTGTATCCCGCGTAGACGATCGTGGTATAAAAAATACCCTAAAACCACATGCGTGCTTGGTGAGATGCTTGTTGCTTGCATACTAGATACGGCTCTCAAACAATCAGACCTTTGTAACGGAAAAACTATTTGTTGTGATTGAAATTATCTGTGAATAGAAGGACAATACGAGGGTCACACTGAATGTTTTTAAAATTGGCCAGTAAGAAAAGGTGCCGATGAAAATTTTGAGACGTTGTAGATGATACATAATTATTGCACTTGTTTTTAGGAATTGGCGGCAATCATTCGTTCAAAAAACGTGGAATGTCCCTAAAGAAGGGTGGGCTTACTGCTTGTCAATAGGTCCATCGCATGCGACGGTGCTTAGAAAGGGACGGAGACTATTTCGAAAAACAATAAAAGTATTAACAGGTTCCTACATCATTCCATTTTAATTTTCTTAAAACGACCCCTTATAATGTACGGACTTACAAAAAATATAGTTAAAAAAACATCGTATTCTAAACGAATATATTCGGAGCTTATAACTTTCGGCAGTAACCCTTTCATGTAGGTTCCAAAGTAAAATATCGAGAAATCTTAGGTCAAACGCAAGTAGAAGACACCATGCCTCCACTCGACGCTCAGCGGCTTTTGCGCTTCGTCAAGCGCTTGAGAGAGTAAAAACATTATTGATTGAATCTTAAGAATTTGATACATTCTTGATTTTAACCAATCTCTTTACGGCGTTCTAAACAGTATTCACATTTCGTTATGAATTTATGATATTGTCGTTACAGCGGATATTTATTGCCTCACAGCTGTCGATCTACCACCATGACTGACATTCCATTTATTCGGCTGGAATAAATATCACTTAGCGTTCTAATTTCCGTTAAAAAGAGATCTTTATTTCTTGCTGCTTTATATTTAGGGTGCCGTACGTCCGAATGAAAAACGGCGGAACCCTTATAGGATCACTTGTGTGTCTGTCTGTCTGTCTGTCTACGAATCTACTAGACCGATTTAGTTGAAATTTGCTACACACATGAATTTCTGCGACCCAAACACGGACGTGTAACGTAAATAAATGATTTTTAAATATATGGACCACTTTGGCAAATTATAAAATTTAAGCAAAATGTTTTACAAACTGTACCGTGTAACAAATTAAATCGAAAGGCTTGTTTTGAGGATCTTAAATGTTTATTTTTTATAATTGTTAAATACATCATTTTAAAGTAGTTTAAAAAAAAATCCATGCCCTCGCCGATCACCGAAACTACTGAGACTAAAATTCTGGTAAAAATACAAAAAAATAGATATATATAAAAATACAATAAAATAACATGGTAAATCTTTCAATATTGTGCACACAAACTTACATTTGCAGTTGGAATGTATGGGAGGACACGTTTTTCAACTACCGTGTTAAGTTTTTTTTTGGGATAAATAATTGGTGCAGAACAGAATTCAACAATAGACAATATCTCCAGCAATTTCCCTCTACTACCCGGTACCATAAATACTTTTTCTAGTCATTTTCAAAAAGTTATTTAAATGTTAATTGCTTTTATTTGCCAGTTAGTTAATTATAAAACCCTTTTTAAGTCAAATAATCAACCCAAACCTTCTTCATATTGGTCTAAAGATGTCCACTGCTAAACAAAGGATTGTCCCATAGATTTCTACAATCGTGTCGTTGTTTTGACGGGAATTTCCTAGTACTCACCGTATTTAGCAGGTGGGTTGGTGAGCGGAGAATAGCTACTGTTCCACAGAAGGGACGCTGCTGCCAATCGCACTGGTTTAAAGTTCCTTAGTTGCCGTTCACGATATCCACGGGAGAAGATGGATTGGTGCTATATTGTTAAGCCGGATCAGATCAATGCCAGTTTGATATTGAGCGAAAAGATTACATAAATAGCGTAATAAAGTCTGCTCTCCATTTCAAAATGGCGTAATTGATTCTCGTATTTACTTACTGTTCATTCAGCCTGTAGGTATTGCTTTTAGCCCCCAAATATTTGCTTAATTTATTGTTAATTGGCACCCACAACACATACAAACCAATCTACGGCAATTATTGATCAGTTTCTGGATAAAACCAATGTAGTTTATACTCGCAAATTAGTGCGAATATATTGGGATCGTACAGATCGTGCGTGTATGGGGGGTAAGGTTTCGGGGAAATCGTACCGTATCTATAGGTATTAAGGGGAACTGTGAAGCAAATATGATGATGATGATGCGAGCTTTGTTTAAACATTATTTCTAGGCATTTACAGTCTTTGGTAAAAAGAAATAATACTAAATGAAACATTTACATAAAGTTGAAATCATATTATCATCACAGATACCGCGGCAGCAACGGCAGTGGCTGGGTTGGGTTATGTCTTAGCATCAATTGGTCGGAAGAAACGCAATTAAGTATTTTGGTATAGAAAAATACTTTGTAATAGGATCAGAAATATGGCAGATGTAGTGGCGAAGGTTAACAATAAAGAAAAATTCACAAAACGTACACAAAGAAAAGTAGTGTCTATGCAACGAGAGACTTCGATCGCTTTTTTAAATTGTTCATATCTTTTGTATGTAAATTCTTGTTATCAACGCTTAAAAACTTAAGTTGCTCTTTAAAAATAAAAAAATATTCTCGGAATTAAATGGAGTCTCACGAAACTCCAGTTAATAAAATCTATCACCCGATGCTACGAGTGATTCTACAAACAATTACTTGCTTAAGTCATAATCTGCCTTTAGTGTTGCGTAGTTGGATAAAAAAATAGTTTAACTTAAGAGTTGATTTCCCTAACGATCATCATTTTGTCACAATCGAAAAATCCATCTACACTGTTCATTACTTTAGACAAATAATTTTATTACATCTGTAAACACAAACAATTATTGTCGGTATTTCATTACTCTAATTTCAATTTAGTACAGCTAATACAGACACGTAAATTATTAGCTTTCGAAATTATTGGTAAATAATATGTTACGGTAAACAGTGAAATCTGATTTAAGTAGACAAATCGCGTTTTCAGCATTAAATTTTTTAAGGCCGATCCGACCCGTACAGGCTAGGTGAGAAGACTTTGGCATAATTACATCTCTAAACACAAACAATGATTGTCGCTATTTCATTACTCTAACTTCAATTTAGTATAGACGTAAGTAAACCGTTAAAACTGGTTTAGTATTCAAAACGCGTTTCAACATTCAATCTTCGAAGGCAGATCAGGCTAGGTGAGAAGACTAATGCTATCTGACCCTTTGGGGTTAGATTTTTAGGGTTCCGAATGTCCGAAGGAAAAAACGGCGGCACCCTTATATGATCACTCGTGTGCCTGTCTGTCCGTCTGTCACAACCAATTTTCTCCGAATCTACTGGAACGATCAAGTTGAAATTTGGTAAACATATGGATTTCTATGACCCAAATACAGACGCGTAACGTAAATATATAAACTTTGAATACAGGTGTCACTTTTGGGGGGTTATGTATGTAATTATGTTGTGTAGATAATGTTGTTTATTCAAACCTAATTTATCCTGAAACGGCCGCTTCCTTGCCTGTTTATAAATAACTCTATCTACGAACCCTTTTTTTTTTTTTTTAAAAAACGTTGCTCCACACTAAGATTTGTCCTGTGTTGTGGGTGCGTTTACAGACACGAATTTCCCACACAATACACCCAGACCCGGAACAACTACCTGCAGATCATACAAATATTTGTTCCGTGCGGGAATCGAACCCACAACCCGGAGCGTAGCAGCCGACTGTATCAGCCACTGCACCAACCGTGCCGTTTGGTGCAGTGGCTACAGTTAAGATACAGGAAGTATTTGTTCCGCTGGCAACGGTGGATGATATGTGATATAATAGCAGTTCAGCTCAACGGGACGGAAGCGCGCGCTTAACGTATTATTTGGGAGGTTATACAGAAAATTTAAGAATAAAGTTTTGCATACTGTACCTTGTAACATATTAAATGAAAGGGCTTATTGTGAAGGTCTTAAATATATTTAATTTAACAGTTCTTAAAGTTATTTATGAAATAGGCGAACACTGACCATTCCCCACTCCTCCCCTCTTATCTTCGAAACTACTGAGCCTGAAATTATGAAAAATAGCTCTTTACTTATAGATTACAGGAAAATCTAAAAGAAGTCTATAGTCTTGAAATAACATGGTAAATCTTTCAATACTGTGGGTACAAACTTACGTTTGCAGTTGGAATGTATCAGAGAACATTTTATTCAACTACATGATAAGTTTGTTCTTGGGATAAATTATTAGTACAAGACAGAATTCAACAATCGATAATATATTCAGCAATTTCGCACTTGTCCGGTTTTTTTACCGTGAAACCACTTGCTTGCAGTTTTAACTGACGTTCATTTTTGATTAGCAGTAAATTCTAGTTTTACCGAAGGCATTCAGTAGAAACTAACTACTTTTAACTAGAGAAAATGTGTTAAAACCAAATACCCGTTTTTACTGTAGCATAAACACAAATTCATTAGAAGTCTAATATGTGGATCATATAGGTATATCGTTACTTCGCTGTATATCAATACGAATTAAATTTGGGGGCATTCAACCCCAGTAAATTGATTTACATTTTATCGCCTGTCAAAATATACCGCACAGGGATTCATCGGTGAAAAAAATGCGAAGAAGGGTTTGTGGTGAGGGTGCGACCATATAGTATGTGTTCATTAATGTGAAACAGGCAATTTTTAAATCTCCTAAACTCTGGAGAATAATTTAGTAGGTACTTGATTATTATTATTGATTAATTATTAGCCAGCTTGGGTGGATCCTTTACAATCCTCCCCAGAATTGCCTGGGGGTGAATTTTTTACAGTCGCCTTCACTCCGCTAGAGGGCGTGACCGCTTTACAGTCATCCCCTCCGTGATGTGCCTAAAGGCGTGGTACCAATGGGCGGCTCTAGTGTGATCTTACGAGGACCTGGAGCCCCCCTTCGGTGCCGAAATTGACCGCACCAGTTGAATTTCCACTGGAGACCAATAAAAAAAGAAACAAAAATAAGGTGCTTGATTATTGTTATGCAGTGTAATTCGATTCTATGTGGCGTAGTCCAGGAATTCAGTATTTTTAAAACATATAAAGAAATATTTAAGAACATTATACATATGTCAAGGTTTTATCGCACAGTTAGAGCACTGTTTTAACCTCTTGTCTGCTTAAGCACTGATCCGTATCTGGAATAGCTGCAACAAGCAATCTACGGCTCATATTAAATAATAAACCAGAAAATACGGGTCCAATTTTTTTTTTTATAAAAAACGTTGCCCCACACTAGGGTTTCTCCTGTGTCGTGGGTGCGTTTACAAACACAAATTCCACACACAATACACCCAGACCCGGAACAACTACCTGCAGATCGTACAAATATTTGTTCCGTGCGGGAATCGAACCCACGACCCGGTGCGCAGCAGCCGACTGTATCAGCCACTGCACCAACCGTGCCGTCTTAGTAATCTTTTAGTGGTTTCGAAACAACATGTTTACAGTAGATCTGCTTACAGTCTAAATAAAAGTAGCCAACAATTTCATTTGGATCACGTTGACAGCTGAACTAGTATTAACTGTATGACAGCTGTCAATTTGAATGTACAATGTCCCTGTTCCCAGTAAAGGGCCATAGATAGTGTTAAGTAGGTAGCAGCGTCCTTATACACACAAACACACGAAGCATACAGTTTCCAATCAATACTCTACCGTCACCAATCCGCCTTTTGTGGTGATATATCAATGACCGAAGATCGACCATTGTAGCGATCATCATGTTCAGCAGTGGACATGATTCACAATTGTAACACCCTTTTGCCATGTATTTCAGTCAATACATTAGTGTTTGAGATCTTTGAGATGCACCTGTAACATATACATATATACAGCACTCAGATTGTAAACTAAAATAATAAAAATAAAACATAAACCAATAAAACCATTGAAACATAATATATGGCCGTCGATATCAAGACTCACGTTTCGACAATTTGCAAACGGCGGTAGCTAGGACGGCGCGACCTAGCCTATTTATCATCCACCTCTCCTGCCAACCATTGAAATGGATATCGGACGCTAATTTACGCGCCAAGCCAAGCCACGTACATCCAAATAGATCAGAAGGCGCACTCCTAATGTGCGGAGCTCCGTTTTCGATTCGCAAAGAGAATGATCGGAACTTATGATTGAGGTTACACATCTATCTCCGACTTCGGTTTTTGAAATGAATGTTTTACTAAAGATTTGCTCGGCTGTAGCACGAAAGTATAGATGTTTAGTTTTAGAGTGAAAGCTTAAATTTGTTGTTTATAAAAGAAAAGAAAGAAAGAAAACACATTTATTTGACTACAGACACATGTGACACGATTAGGATGTTGTTTACACTAACATAATGCTAAATAATAACAAAATGTGACTTGCCTTATGGTTTAATTATGCAACTATACCTTAAAAATACATACTATCATTGTGTGTTCCATGTCCGTGTCAAACTGGTATCCAGCTCAGCATAATGCCACATACCAGCAGTGATACCCGGCGCTGATTTTCTGGAGCCCATAGTGACATACGGATGCCATCAAGTAAAAAATAGGCACAATATAAAGCTTAATATTAAATACAGGTTGTCCAGTAAATAGCACGACATACTGTAGGGGGTGAGAGCTTGGGTCAATACCTTTTTTTTTTTTTTATTGGTGCTCAGTGGAAATTCATCATGAACTTCCTTCGCCCCGGGGAAGGACGAAGGGGTATGCCGGACTCCTACCGGCTAAAACCACTGGAGCGTGGAGCGGTCATCTTCGGCACCTAAGGGAAGCTCCAGGTCCTCGTATGATCACACTAGAGCCACCCACTGGTGCCACGCCTATTGGCACATCTCGGAGAGGGTGACTGTAAAGCGGTCACCCCCCCAGGGGGATTGTAAAGGATCCCCCAGTGCGTCCCACGGCAGCGCGTGACCACATGCGTGCTACCGTCTTCTCTTGGGTCGCTTGGTGTGGGCACGCAGATTCCCCAATCTACGCACCCGCGAACCCAGAGGTCCCACCAAAAAAACACAATATATGTTCAGCAAAACCTTACGGATTTACAGTAGTACAAAATTTTCGGAAATATCGAAAAATCTCTACCTTGACACAGATTTTTAAGCATCTCGTAATGAAAAATTCCTTTTCTAGTTTGTTTTTCACATCAAATTATTTGTGAATAGTTACTTTACTCATTGATAAGTCTTTATTCTATTAAAAACTAAAATGTTTTCAAGCAATACAATTTTTTATTTAAATTTTCACAGTACAATTTTCTACTACTAAAATGTTGTACTACTGTAAATCCGTACGATTTTGCTGAACATATATTGTGTTTTTTTGGTAGGTATTGACCCAAGCTCTCACCTCCTGTAGTATGTCGTGCTATTTACTGGGCATCCTGTATAAAGCTAAATATTATATACAAAACACCTACACACATATCTATATTACATACAACTCCAACTTCAGTTCCATTAAGATCAATTACATCTCTTCTGAGCTACGAATAATGCACGCTAGAGAAGGTAACCCAGACATTAAAAGCTATTACAGGTGGGGAAACGTTGTTAGTATTGCCTATAAAAATCGACGCAAATTGCGTATCAGAACTATAAGCAATAGAAGATAGTTTTGATGAATTAATTCCAAGTATTTAGTGGTGACCGAATTAAGAATATAGCACCACTCCATCTCCTACCGTGGGTGTCGTAAAACTCGACTGCGGACTTCTAAACTAGAGGAATGGGCAGCAGCGTGCTTTCTGTGGAACAGTAGTCCTACTGCGCTCACCAAACCGCTTGCCAAGCGTGGTCATCATCATTTCGGCTCATCATTAACAACTCAACTGCGATCGCCAACCCGCCTGCCAAGCGTGGCGATTATGGATACAAAACCCCTCAATGAGCACACAACACACCGATATCGGTCGTTGTGGTGATCTTTGAGGGAGGCTTGTCCACTGTGTTAGTGGACTTGATTCGGCCGAAATGATGATATATATATATATATATATATATATGTATATATATATATATATATATATATGTATATATATATATATATATATATATATATATATGTCGTGGAGTACGACAATTGAGCGATATGTCTCTAATGTTTTAGTAGGGTTTAAGTAGGGTAAACGCCGTGTCGTCATTGGGCTATGGCCTCGCGTGGGGCAGAGTTATGTCGGGAGATGTTTTTGTAAGCGGGCTCAGTCTTGTGCGATCTGATACACTTCTCCGACATGAAGCTGTCTGTTTGCCCTGAGTAAGAAAACGAGCGATTGTATCAAAGTGAATTATTGTAAAAGTGAAATACGTACCAGCAAATTGTGGAACTGAGTTTTCTTTAAATCCTGCAATATGAACCATATACCACCGACTCAAGATGATAACGGCGCTATCGCTCAGCCATCGCTGACGCCGACATATATATATGTATATGTCTCCTAAATAATCGTTTATAGGCCAAAAAATATTCATGTATATTTGAACATAAAATATTCAATTTCATTCGCAGTCTATTCCAAACTTTAATCTAACCTCAAAATTTGGCTGAAAATATATTTCGACGAAGTTATTACTTAGTACGTGTCTCAAGTATAAAATGGTTATAATTCTACGGGCTGTTAACTCGGTTTGAAGCCTAATTTGAAGTTAGAAAAAATCACATTTAGGATTTGTCATTTTGTGAATATGTTTCTGGAAGTTAATCACTTAAAATAAACAAGACAAAATTCTGTCAAAGCTTTAACATCATTTATAATCGAATTAGTTGACCAGTGTAGTGTCTGGATTAAAAATATAGCATCACTCCATCTTTTCTCGTGGATGTGGACAACACGGTTGGTGCAGTGGCTGATACAGTCGGCTGCTGCGCTCCGGGTCGTAGGTTCGATTCCCGCACGGAACAAATATTTGTATGATCTGCAGGTAGTTGTTCCGGGTCTGGGTGTATTGTATGTGGAATCTATGTCTGTAAACGCACCCACGACAAGAGAAATCCTACGCGGCAATGTTTAAAAAAAATGTTTCGCCTTGCGTTTCGAATACTGCAGGGCAATTAATTAGCTTATTTGTGATTTTCAGGATACCAAAATATACTCTTTAGATTTTATACCTGTATTTATATAGGCATACTTTTGGTCCTGGCAGTTTCCATCTTGACACATTTATCGACGAACAGAAATTCGAGTGTTTAAATAATAAGTACTCGTAGTAGATTGTTTTAGTTTTAGAAGAAAATGGAATTTTGTAACTTGATGTTTTGCGTAGCACTAAGACAGTTCTGTTCAAAGTAAATTCTTATACTAGAATAACACTTTAAATAATTGTGAATAAGTAAATGATTCGGTTATCTCAACTGAGCACACTCTGTATATAGAGTTTATTCTACTAGATGTGACAATATATGGTAAACAATGTAAAATATTCTTATTGGATATATATGACGTGCATCACATATTCAAGCATTAGGTAGGTATATCTTTGGAAATAAGACAATACAACTATAATATAGCATAACTGTGTTTTGTCGAAGAAGCGACTGCATTAAGCTCATTTACACAACTCTCTCTAAAGCCATTGCCTACTCTGTGATTTATCCTGTTTCGTGGGTAAACTTGACACCAAGGACCACAGTTCACAGATAAAAATATGGGCGGGAAAACATGAGATTTTATGTAACCTATCGCGGTCTACAGCTAAAGGCTTAGAACAGCCAATATTTGAAATTTATGTGGGATATTACGGGTATATATACTACTCTGTCAAGAAAGTAACGGGAAAAGATTTATTACACAAAACATTTGTTATTCACCCAAATTTATTTTATCACCTTCAAAGTATGCTCCTTTAGAAACGATTCACTTACGCCAACGAATAATCCAATCATCAAAACATTTTTTAAACAATGTTTCCGGAATTGAGTTCAGTTCTCACCGCGAATTCTCCTTTATGTCTTCTACCGATTGAAAACAGGTGCCACGAAGTGGTAATTTGAGTTAAGGAAAAAGAAAGAAGTCGGCTGGAGCCATATCTGGTGAATATGGTAGTTGCTCGATGGTATTTGTTGAGTGTTAGGTCAAAAATTCGTTCACAATGATGGCCGTGTGTGAAGGCGCATTATCGTGGTGCAAAATCCAAGAATTTTCTTTCCCCAAATCTGGCCTTTTGCTTCGAATTTGCTCTCTTAAATGCCGCATAACGCTCAAATACAATTTTCTATTTACCGTTTGACCTTCTGGCAAAAATTCTGAGTGCACCACACCGCGATAGTCAAAGAAAACAGTCAACATGACTTTGACTTTTGATCGAGTTCAGCGTGGTTTTACCGGGTTTGGTTCAGTTGGAAGGCGCCACTCCGAAGCTTGTTGACTAGTTTGCATGTCAAACTCGTAAAGCCACGTCTCGTCACCAGTAACAATGCATTTCGTGAATGTTGGGTCGGAATTGACTCGTTCTAGCATGTCCTCAGCGACTCTTATGGGATTGAGTTTTAGAAGAAAATTCAGGTCTTTTGGGACTAGCCGATCGGTAACATGTTTCATACCCAAATGATTAGTAAAAATGGTTCGAATCGACTCATGAGAAACAAAAAGTTCGGCGGCTGTCTCTCTCAAAGTTGAATGAGGATTTTCAGTCACTATTACCTTCACTTTTGCGATGTTAACTTCAGTTGCAGACGTTGATGGCCTACCAGAGCGAGGCATATCTTCCTTCACATCTCGACCGGTTTCGACCGCTTTCGAAGGCTTTGTACCACTCATAAGCACGTGCTTTTGATAAAGTCGATTCACCGTAAGCCTTCTGTAACATTTTCAGTGACTCCGAACACGAAATTCCATTGGCGATGCAAAATTTAAGACAAACTCTTTGTTCGGTGTTTTTGTCCATACTGACATTCGCTATACACAATAGATATGATATAACTTAAAACAGCACTGTATTTAGTATAATTAACAGATGCAACTCAAACTCCGTGCCAAAATGGAAAACAGTTGTGCCAATCTAACAACAACAATAAAAACAAAAATTTGAATTTGGAACCATAAACAAATCCCATTCCCGATACTTTTTTGACTGAATGTATTGTACTTTCATGTACAATTATTGCATACAAGCACTACTCGCTGAGAGCTGTTGGATGAGGGTGGCAAGTAACCGCTCGTTGTGGAAATCTATGAGGGAGGCCGTTGTTCAGCAGTGGACGCCCTTTGGCTGATATGATGATGACGATGGAAATAAGATAGTTTTGTTAGTATCGATTACAAAAAAAGCTAATAAAGTCAACGACTCGCCTTCGCATTGCAATGGCGTGTCTTAACATGATGAAGGTTAGTTTAATTATGCATCAACGCCAGTGCACATCAGAGTATGGCAGTCGTGCTTGCGCGGACAGGGAACGACCCCCATGGTCCTGCGTCCGCATCTGTCTGGGCGATGCTTGAAGTGTTCGATATCTGTAATTGAACACATACAAGTATGAATGTGTGATCCTATTTATGTATGCAGCATAGGCCTATTGCCTAGTGGTTGAACGCTTGCCACGGCCATTTGCTAAATTAAAATATTTAGTCACGCTAGGATTGAACTGAAACCATCATGTGTAGAAACATAATGGTTTCCATTCAATCCGTGACTAAATATTTTAATTTCGCAAATGGCCGTTCTATGCTGAATCCGCATACGAATAAAATCAGGAATATTGAAAAGTTTCAATCCAGTTTATTTTTCAATATATCAAATGGCGAAAGTATTTTACGTGGCTCCTGGTACCTATTTGTAGCAAATATTCCAAATCAAACGTCAAATAAAATATTATGCTGCTATATTTCGTATTGCACTGATAAAATTTGAATAGTATATTCCAATGGTGCTCTCGCTGGTACAGCTTTGAATTTTAGTGGGGGAATGTATCAATGTACGTTTTTCATTTGTAATAGATACTCATAAAGAACTAAAATAATTTTTCGTATTTTATGACCCCCACCTACATCTCACATATATGATGCGTATTATGTGGCGTAAAAATATTGACCACAGTGTAACAGCGGGAAATGGCTATCAGCCGCAAAAAAATGCCTGAGATGAACAATAATCAATTAATTAATTATACACAAAATTTATCTAAAAACTAGGAAGAAGGCAGTTTAAACCTTGTTGTGAAAATAGGTTATGTCAAGGTTAGGGCACAGAATACATAAGAGTACTGACTTAATTAGGGATTCATAACTAAAAATAAAACAACCAAAAAAACATTTAACAAAGGCAGTCCGTAATTCATGTGGTTTGCAAAATAATTAATGAAATCAAGTGAACGAATGAAAAATGAAATGTAATACGGTAATACCAAATTACCACTACGATAAAGGACAATGATGATGATGATGTGATCCTTACACCCAAAGACATGATTTATATTTGTAGTTTAAAAAAATATGATTTATTAACATTGGGATAGTCATATGATTAGATTTACAAAAGCCAGGCTAGGAAATACTGTATATATTATCCAGTTAAGTATTTCTCCATCCTAAGGTTGCCATTAATAATAAGGCTCATTGTACTCTAAAATATACTTATAAGCACTACTGTTTTTATTACCTTTAACGATTGGTGTACAATAAAGAGTCGTGCCGTGTGGTGCCAGCTCAGAATGCCACCACCCCATCTCCTCCCATGGGTGTCGTAAAAGTCGACTAAGGGATTAGTCGGAGGATGGGCAGCAGCGTCCTTCGAGTACATTAACAACTCAACTGCGATCGCCAACCCGCCTGCCAAGCGTGGCGATTATGGCAAAACCCCCCAATGAGCTCAAAACACATCCATATCGGTGGTTGTGATGATCTTTGGGGGAGGCCTGTGTCCAACAGTGGACTTCATTAGGCCGAAATGATGTACAATAAAGAGTATAATAAATAAATAAATAATGTCAAATATGTATCATTTATTATAAATAAATCATTCAAGGCCCTTGACAACCGCATTAGATGCCAATCGAATTAAGTACTAAAATAATAGTTAGACTTTTAGATTAAAAAACTTGAGAATAATTTAATTATTCATATTTTAAACTAAATAGAATTTAGAATTTGTAGTTTCTGTTCATTTAAGGCATTTAATGGGCATTCCCCTTTGCTGCTAGCTTCTTCCACTATGATACAACTCGACGTTCCATCGTTACACTTGCAGTTATTCGTCTTTAAACTTTCTTATGTAATATATTCAGTATGGTAATACTGCATACATATTTAGTAGCGGGTCGCATCACATAAAGTCGATCTGATCACAGAGTTTCAAAGGAATTGGTGATTAGATTGGCAATGTTAAGATCTGCCGTTACATATTTCATTGCAAAATTTGGTAACCCTTATGACGTCGATCGTATATTTTGTGTACAATTTGAGGTAAGTATGGATTGTATTAATTATAACAAGGAGTTCATTTAATAGGGACACTTGCTCTAATATGCTATAGTACATGTATGAGACAAAAAACAAATCGAAATAGAATTTCTTCATTGAAAATGCAAACGTTGCTAACCCAATCACACTTTCACCGTGCTGTTTTTAGACCTAGATTTGTGATTTGGAGCGCAGAATAATGTTTTGAGTACGGTCTGTTAATTAATTTAACACCTAAATACTGTGCGCCATCGCACGTTCACAAACCCCCAGACCTTTGCATGTTAATCGAAGATCACGTTTGAGATCCATAGGTCGAAATGGTAATGATGCACATGTCCATAAGTTTCCTCTTGAGTATTAATGGGAGGTGTCCCTTCATCGGACCTTTCATAGACCAGTTACCACCTTTTACCACTTATAAGTGTTTTCGTTTCGTCTTGTGACTTCCTCTTTTGTGTGGACTGGAAATAACGAACTGGACTTCGATATACGTTATTTCTTCACCGTTTATTTTAAGCCTACTTTCGGTGCTATCCGTCGTCAATTTGGTGTTTGACATGTTCATATTTAGTCCAACTTCGAGGCTTGCAAAACCGAGTTTCATGAGGAGTTCCCCATTTTCTCGGACTCCGGTATATAGTTGTTTCACAGTGGCTTCTTTTAGAAAAAATCTTTTAGAAAACGTTCAGACAGCTCAGTACAATGACGGAGTACCATTTTAGCATTTTAGTTTTCATTTAATTGTTGGGGTGATTAGTATTCCTAACGGGGTCAACATATTGTCCAAGTGTAAGCCAGTATTTCGCGGTTGCAGGCGCGCAGATTGGGGAGTCTGAGTCCTCACACCGAGCGACCTCCGGGAAGACGGTGGCGCGCACGTGGTCACGTACCGCCGTGTATGCATCACAGCGCAAGCAAGACTTGGGGAGATCCTTTACAATCCTCCCCGAGAAGTGACTGGGGGCGGCCTTTTTACAGCTGCCTGCCCTCCACTAGAGGTGGTGACCGCTTAACAGTCATCCCCTCCGAGATGTGCCAAAAGGCGTGGCAACAACGGGTGGCTCTAGTGTGATATTACGAGGACCTGGAGCCTTCCTTCGGTGCCGAAGATGACTGCTCCAGTGGTTTTAGCCGGTAGGAGTCCGGCATCCCGGGGGGGTGACCGCTTTACAGTCACCCTCTCCGAGATGTGCCAATAGGCGTGGCACCAGTGGGCGGCTCTAGTGTGATCATACGAGGACCTGGAGCCTCCCTTAGGTACCGAAGATGACCGCTCCAGTGGTTTTAGCCGGTAGGAGTCCGGCATACCCCTTCGTCCTTCCCCGGGGCGAAGGAAATTTATGAAGAATTTCCACTGGGCACCAATAAAAAAAGGTAGTGAAATTACTGGACACAAGAGACTACGTAACTAATACTACTGAGACTAAGTAAACTACTAAAAACTAACTAACTGCAGACGACGAGCGCAGTGTGGTGCTCTAGGACTAGTCCTGGGTAGCAGTACAATTATTGTGAGCAGGCGTGACGCTTACCATCAGGCGAATGACTTCCTCGTCTCTTCACGGGTCTGTGAAAAAGCGTGAGTTTACTCGTTATATTGTGACATAAAGATTTTGTTCTACATGTCTACTGCCTACGTATAAAAATAATATTTAAGAAATTTTGTAACAGATGAACTTGTAAATTGTAAATTATCATCCTTTCGAAATTACTCAAATGTAATGGTATCATACACCTACCATTAATCCGAGGTCCGCAGACCCTTTTTTAAAATAAGAATAATCATCTCTTTTTTATCAGTTGCGCGATTTTGCACGAACAAAGCAAAAAGGTTTTGAAACTTCAGAAAACATTTGTCATATAATGTTTCAAGTCCCGAAATATAAATGCCTATATTTATGCAAACAAGAATAATACCTAACACATAATGTTTATCTAATTTTAATTATTGTGATCGCCAGTATGGCGCAAACCTATTTCTTTCTCTACAAATTGTATAGGTAGAGATTATAATAGAGATGGACAAGTTTATCGAAGGACTTAATATCTCAGATCATGAGCAAGGCACGCTTTTGCCGGTGCGGTGGAGGAACTGTGGCTGGTCATAGATCCACGCGTCTATCTCCCCCAGGATATCAATTAGCGAAAAGCGCGGCAGGATAGTTCCCGCCTCGAAGTATACTGTTCTGTATTCTAGTGCAATACGTTCTGCAGCATTGAACGCCTGAAAGTTTGGTTTTTCACCATTATTACAATTCTGTATTTAAGGATGTATGGATGTTTGAGCTTAGAGAATTGCCCTCCTGGACGCTTCCTCTTCTCTATTGGCCAAAATCCCCTGGTTTATCTCTAACCATACCACCGCGTAGTTACTTTTGACAGCTGCGATGAGAATGTCTCCGTTGAGCTGTGTTGGAGCCAAACACCGCAAGTTCAGGCCTATAGGTGCAATAAACATGCTATATATAGCTAATATCGCTATTGCGTGCTGCCTGACATAATTAAAGTAAAGTAAAATAGAAATTAATTATAGCTGACATAGACATAACAACCTCTCGTATATTGTTCGTTTCATTGTAAAATGTTGCACTAACTCCAAAATGCACTGCTGTATTGCCTGCAACTGCGTTGCCTGCCTGCCTCAATAGTTCAAACGTTCTATAACAACTGCCTATATTAACATTAGTTTTGGATGAAATTACCATCCGAATACGAGCACGTTCAATGGCCCCACCAAACACTTTGGTAAGGTTATTGAGCTGTCTCAGACTGTAATGTACGAACAGTGAGCTTTCTCTGAATACGTATAGGATTTTAGTGAGAAATATTCATGCATATATGAGATGAGAAAGAAATGGAAACAGAGCCGCACCTGCGTGTTGATGGAATTTATAAAGGGCTTCAACATTATAGCTTGTGCTTGAATGGGTAAATGTGTATTAATTATGACTGTTATGGAAAACATTGTGATGTTTTTTTTTCTCCTGTTTCGTGGGTGCGTTTACAGACACATATTCCACACACAATACACCCAGACCCGGAACAAACTACCTGCAGAGCGTACAAATATTTGTTCCGTGCGGGAACCGAACCCACGACCCGGTGCGCAGTAGCTGACTGTATTAGCCATCGCACTTTTTTTTTTTTGAGTACCCAGTGGAAATTCTTCATGAACTTCCTTCGCCCCGGGGAAGGGCGAAGGGGTATGCCGGACTCCTACCGGCTAAAACCACTGGAGCTGTCATCTTCGGCACCTAAGGGGCTTCAGGTCCTCGTATGATCACACTAGAGCCGAGCCACTGCACCTACCGCGCCGTCAATTTTTTTTACAAGATTTAAATTACATTAATTGATGCAATATGAACTGTCCATTTTTATTGACCCCGTGGAAATAAATCACGTACTTACTCCGCCCTGGGGAAAAACGGAGGGCCATGCCAGTTCCTACTGGCTAAAACATCCGGAACGGACATCTTCGGCTCCAAAGAGGGAGGGAGAGAGGCCGGTCTGTAGTGTGCCTCGGGGGGATTGTAAAGGATCCCCACGAAGCTCACTGTGTGCTGTGCTGCGCACGTAGCCACGTGTGCACTGCCGTCTTCCCAGGTGTCACTCGGTATGACTCAGGCAGATTCTCGAATCTCCACACTCTTGACCCCCGAGGCCGGCCCCGGTCATATAACGAAGAAATGGACTCAATTGTGAACAGCTCTAGGGGATATTGCCATAATCACCACAGTTAATTGTTACTAGCATACTAAAGCATATTGCTACATATCTCTATTCATTGTGGCTGTCCTAGGGAGACCCGTATTCAACAGTGAACGTTTGAAGGTTGTAGCTGAAAACCAGCGCTGTCAGTGCTGCCTTATCGTAAAATCACTGCTTCAGGCTGCGCTACCCTTTTTTGTATGGACGAGGTGCACATCGTAGAACAGCGTGGCTGGCGCAGAGGCTAAACGATTACTTCATGCGCTACGTGTCGCGGGTTCAATCTCCGCACGGAATTAAATATTAACTTTACGGACAATTAAACATTTTTTTTTTTGTAACTTTTTTAAAATTTCTCCTGTGTTTACAGACACAAATTCCACACACAATACACCCAGACCTGGAACAACTACCTGCAGATCATACAAATATTTGTTTCGTGCGGTAATCGAACCAGCGGACCGGTGCGCAGCAGCCGACTGTATCAGCCACTGCACCAACCATGCCGTCATTTTAGAAGCAAAACAATACGAAAATTGGTTCGTTTAAATATTTTACCACTTAAAAATATGTTAATAAACAAATGAAACCAACGTCGGCTGTTGAAACGTAACAAACTGCATACCGAAATAATATTAGCCTAACGTTGACCGCTGAATATCAGTGTTTTATACGAAGCACCGTTTAACCCCAGCCAGCCATTTGGCGGTGGATACAGTAAGTAATGAACGGTCATCCATCCAATAAATGGTCACAGCAAGTCATCATCTTCCTGACACCGTGTGGTGTCGGTATACCGTGTGGTGACGGCTACGAATAGCACCAACCCATCTCATCCCGTGGGTGTCGTAAAAGGCAACTAAGGGATTCACATTAGCCGGAGGATGGGCAGCAGCGTCCTTCGAATACATTTACTTACATTTACATTAACTCAACTGCGATCGCCAACCCGCCTGCCAAGCGTGGCGATTATGGCAAAACCCCTCAATGAGCACACAACATACCGATGTCGGTCGTTGTGGTGATCTTTGGGGTAGGCCTGTGACCAGCAGTGGACTTTATTCGGCCGAAATGATGATGATGATGATAACCTGGGCTCAAGTTACTCGGGGTCAGCGCAATATGTTATCATGCTGCAAAGGCATAAGGTTTTTACAGTCGGCCGCCTGCCTGTCCTTGGATATGCTTGCATTGGTAATGGTGGCCACGGCAATCGCAGCTTTGCTTTATACGTGTGGTTTCCGGACTAAGAATATAGCACCACTCCATCTCCTGTAGTTTTTATTTTGTTTTTGTTTTTTTAAAGCTGCCCCTCACTAGGGTTTCTCCTGTGTCGTGGGTGCGTTTACAGACATGAATTCCACATACAATACACCCAGACCCGGAGCAACTACCTGCAGATCATAAAAATATTTGTTCCGTGCGGGAATCGAACCCACGACCCGGAGCGCAGCAGCCGACTGTATCAGCCATTGCACCAACCGTGCCGTCAAATATAAGTAGATTTATATGAAAGTAGACTTATATTTCGGTACCTGTATTAAAAGGTTATGACGTATACCACTTTATAAAACTACCTTTATTTTTCGGCTTTTCAGTCCCAGTTCTATTCTAAGACACGAATTTTACCTGTAACAAAAAATTGTTCACATAAATATACCAAACTAAAGGCTACAACAGTTATATAACGAATGGAAACCCAATCGGAGAAAGGACTTTGCTGGAACATTCAAATCCATAAATCTTTCGGGCGATGTTAAGTTTTTTATGCCCGACCGACTTGATAAGTAGCTGCTTCTCCGAGGCAGTCGCACGGTCAGAATGTTTTGGTGAACGCGCACTTTCGACTTGTCGGACATTATTTTGTCTGAACCTTATCGTATTGATAATATCATTTGAAAATTTACTTAACACCTACGTATATTACGACGGCTCGGTCGGTGCAGTGGCTGATACAGTCGACTGCTGCGCTCCGGGTCATGGGTTCGATTCCCGCACGGAACAAATATTTTTATGATCTGCAGGTAGTTGTTCCGGGTCTGGGTGTATTGTATATGGAATTCATGTTTGTAAACGCACCCACGATACAGGAGAAATCCTAGTGTAGGGCAACGTTAAAAAAAAAAGGTAATTACTAAATATCCGCTCACAGCTATTTGCACTATCTGATCGGTGAACGATTGGTGGGGTTAGGCAATGCATGGCGCGGTTAGTCTATGGACGGGTAACCGCATAGTGGTACTCCAGCTGAGCGTCTCCGTACTTCAGAGGGGACGTTGAGATCTTTGGTCCTGTTTGTTATGTTTGTTATTAGTCGGCAGTTTGGCTTTTGAGGCGGCTTGAAACAGCTCTGACACGAGGTTGGCCATTAATCATACCATAAAGAAAGACCAAAAATCCTCTACGATGTATTTTATTTCACCAATTCCAACAACTCCCAGATACCTTCACCAGGTCATTTGTCCAACTCAACTCATTGGCGGCCATCCCATGTTGCGTTGTAGAAATCTATGAGGGAGGCCTCTGTTCAGTAGTGGACGTCCCTTGGTTGATATGATGATGGGAGGATGGGAGGGAGCAGTCGTTTATAATATAGAAATCACTTCATTCAATTATTTGTCGTTCAACCGAATTGATGTACAGCATTGTGTCCACAAGCCTCCCCAAAGACCGCCACAACGACTGGTCTGGGTGAGCAGTGTGCTCATTGGGGGGTTTTACCATGATCTCCACGCTTGGCAGGCGGGTTGGCGATTGCAGTTGAGTTGTTAATGTACTCGAAGGACGCTGCTGCCCATCCTCCGGCTAATCACATAGTCGCCTTTTACGACACCCATGGGGTGAGATGGGACGATGCTATCCGTAGCCGGAACTACACGGTAATCATTCACTAGCTGTCCATAATCGAAAAATTAGGTTACTATTAGTTACCGTTCTGGGACAGCGAGCCAGTGACTATATGATGTGTGCCGATATAAGATCACCTTTGATGTGTGTATATTGAAGATTTTTATCAAAGGGTCAAAGCGTTTCATGATTGAAATCGCACGTGATTACAATCCATTACGCTACAGATGTTACTGTAGGTAGTATTTTGTTTCAAGGCTTAGTAGACCTGGAGTTATACGGCTTTGACTATCTGATCGGGCTCTCTGTAAGTTTGGAATATTTTATAACTTTATTTAGTGACTTGCTGTTACAAGATCTTTTTTGTGGAAATGATAGGAATTGGTTCCTATCAACTAACTGATAAAAACAGGCAACGTCTTACCACACAAATTGGGACGATTCAAGGTGTGTCCATTTATTGATTAATTAGATACCAATTTATGAGGAATTGTACACGAAATATTTTATTACGGAACATGACAATGACATGTCAATTAAGTTTAGTGAGCATTAATAATAATTTATATAATTCTCAAAAATGGTCTTAGTCCAGGTCTATACACGAGCGGTTTTTAATATATATTTTAGAACAAAGGACCTTTACTTTGTACCAAAATACAAAGGGGTGCTAATGTATAACATTGATTCAAAGATAACTGAGACCAAACAACTTGTCTGTCTAAACAGCTTTCTCTAAAGTAAGTAAAACTTGTAAAAATAAAGGAGCTATGTGACCAGTTTACCTTCAGCACAAAATATTATTAAATTAGTAAATGCCGACTAGTTCATGGATCAAGAAACATAATAAAGGAAACGTCTATCGCTTTCATTAACATAATTTTAACTAAAACACGTCCATTGCTGGATAAAGGACCAATACAACAACCTGACTGGGTTTGTGTTGTGTGCTTACGGGGGGATTTTGCCATAATCGCTATCGCAATCGAGTTGGCGATCGTAGTTGAATGGTTAGTGTACTCGAAGGATGCTATTGCCCATCCTTCGAATAATCCCCTAGGTGCCTTTTACGAGAAACTTGGGAGCAGATAGGGAGGTGCTGTGGTGCCTTTTTATAGTCACACTATCTCCACGAGAGGAGGTGACTGTTGATGCCCCATCGTTTAAAAAGCAATCTGCTGCAAGCACTCTGTGATTTTTCTTGTGTCATGGGTACGCTTTACATACATTCATTCATTCATTTCGGCCGAATGAAATCCACTGCTGGACACTGGCCTCCCCCAAAGTTCACCACAACGACCAATATGGTGTGTTGTGTGCTCATTGGGGGGTCTTGCCATAATCGCCACGCTTGGCAGACGGGTTGGCGACCGCAGTTGAGTTGTTAATGTAGTCGAAGGACGCTGCTACCCATCCTCCAGTTAATCCCTAAGTCGACTTTTACGACACCCACGGGATGAAATGGGATGGTGGAATTCTGAGCCGGCACCACACGGCATACATGATACTGCACAAACAATCAGATCCAAAACGACTACCTGTAGATCAAATATTTGTTCCGAGCAGGGATCAAAGCGTAGCGTAGCGCAGAAAGCAATTGCTTAGCCACTTCGCCAACCGTGCCGTCGATCGAAACATAATTCAGGCCAAGTTTATTTAGCAGTCAAAAGTTGAGAGCGTCGCAAAATAAAAGTAAAAGCAGAGTTATTGATTCTCTAATTTAGTTTGCGCGCACGAATTGAATGAATTGAAATACGGGCGAGTGGCGAGTCGACGCAATGCTCACAGCTGTATTTTGAGACTGAGTTGCAGCGGTGTAGTTCATGGTTTTGTTGCTTTCTGACCATGAACATAGCCATAACCGAATCAATGAATGGTGTAGGGTAGTTTACCTTAATCATCACGCTTGGAAGGAGAATTAGTGGTCAGAGTACGTTGATTTATCACACAGAAGGAGGCTATCTATCCTGTAGATGTGTTTGCGTTTTATACACCGTGAATTGCTTTGCATTCATAATTTCATTATTTCGGCCGAATAAAGACCACTACTGGGCACAGGCCTCCCCCAAAGATTGCCTCTACTAACGGTTTTTTTTATTTATTTTTTTATTGGTGTCCAGTGGAAATTCTACATGGAAAAGAAAGAAAGAAAAACAATATTCTTGCGGCAAGTCGACGCACAAACACACAGTAAGGAAAATATTCGACAAAGGCATGACTACTTATATGCTTAAATATATACTTATTAACAAAAGACTTAAATCTATACATACAATTTTAATCTATAACAGAAACAACCAATTTAACACTAATCAGTGTTACACTGATTAGTGTTAATATGCTTGTGGCCAAAAGACTTGGACTCCAGGCCAAAAATAATAAAACAATAATTTTCTTTTTTTATGGTTGACAATTGACATTGTTGACGACTAGAAATTACCAATGCCGAGAGGAGTATGGTTTTGTCAAAGATTCAAATCTTTGGGAATTGTACGTCGTATTTGCGGAAGACTTAGGTCGTTGCTCAGCGTAAATGCAATAAATCAGCGCTGATTTTCAGCAACAGCCTCTGTGGAACATGGAACTTCCTTCGCCCCGGGGAAGGGCGAAGGGGCATGCCGGACTCCTACCGGCTAAAACCACTGGAGCGGTCATCTTCGGCACCAAAGGGGGGCTCCAGGTCCTCGTAAGATCACACTGGAGCCCTACTACCGGTCTGGTGTGTTGTGTGCTCATTCGAGGGTATTGCTATAATCGCCACGCTTGGCAGGCGGGTTGGTGATCGTAGTTGAGTTGTTAATGTACTTGAAGGATGCTATTGCCCATCCTTCGAATAATCCCCTAGGTGCCTTTTACGAGAAACTTGGGAGCAGATAGGGAGGTGCTGTGGTGCCTTTTTATAGTCACACTATCTCCACGAGAGGAGGTGACTGTTGATGCCCCATCGTTTAAAAAGCAATCTGCTGCAAGCACTCTGTGATTTTTCTTGTGTCATGGGTACGCTTTACATACATTCATTCATTCATTTCGGCCGAATGAAATCCACTGCTGGACACTGGCCTCCCCCAAAGTTCACCACAACGACCAATATGGTGTGTTGTGTGCTCATTGGGGGGTCTTGCCATAATCGCCACGCTTGGCAGACGCGTTGGCGACCGCAGTTGAGTTGTTAATGTAGTCGAAGGACGCTGCTACCCATCCTCCAGTTAATCCCTAAGTCGACTTTTACGACACCCACGGGATGAAATGGGATGGTGGAATTCTGAGCCGGCACCACACGGCATACATGATACTGCACAAACAATCAGATCCAAAACGACTACCTGTAGATCAAATATTTGTTCCGAGCAGGGATCAAAGCGTAGCGTAGCGCAGAAAGCAATTGCTTAGCCACTTCGCCAACCGTGCCGTCGATCGAAACATAATTCAGGCCAAGTTTATTTAGCAGTCAAAAGTTGAGAGCGTCGCAAAATAAAAGTAAAAGCAGAGTTATTGATTCTCTAATTTAGTTTGCGCGCACGAATTGAATGAATTGAAATACGGGCGAGTGGCGAGTCGACGCAATGCTCACAGCTGTATTTTGAGACTGAGTTGCAGCGGTGTAGTTCATGGTTTTGTTGCTTTCTGACCATGAACATAGCCATAACCGAATCAATGAATGGTGTAGGGTAGTTTACCTTAATCATCACGCTTGGAAGGAGAATTAGTGGTCAGAGTACGTTGATTTATCACACAGAAGGAGGCTATCTATCCTGTAGATGTGTTTGCGTTTTATACACCGTGAATTGCTTTGCATTCATAATTTCATTATTTCGGCCGAATAAAGACCACTACTGGGCACAGGCCTCCCCCAAAGATTGCCTCTACTAACGGTTTTTTTTATTTATTTTTTTATTGGTGTCCAGTGGAAATTCTACATGGAAAAGAAAGAAAGAAAAACAATATTCTTGCGGCAAGTCGACGCACAAACACACAGTAAGGAAAATATTCGACAAAGGCATGACTACTTATATGCTTAAATATGTACTTATTAACAAAAGACTTAAATCTATACATACAATTTTAATCTATAACAGAAACAACCAATTTAACACTAATCAGTGTTACACTGATTAGTGTTAATATGCTTGTGGCCAAAAGACTTGGACTCCAGGCCAAAAATAATAAAACAATAATTTTCTTTTTTTATGGTTGACAATTGACATTGTTGACGACTAGAAATTACCAATGCCGAGAGGAGTATGGTTTTGTCAAAGATTCAAATCTTTGGGAATTGTACGTCGTATTTGCGGAAGACTTAGGTCGTTGCTCAGCGTAAATGCAATAAATCAGCGCTGATTTTCAGCAACAGCCTCTGTGGAACATGGAACTTCCTTCGCCCCGGGGAAGGGCGAAGGGGCATGCCGGACTCCTACCGGCTAAAACCACTGGAGCGGTCATCTTCGGCACCAAAGGGGGGCTCCAGGTCCTCGTAAGATCACACTGGAGCCCTACTACCGGTCTGGTGTGTTGTGTGCTCATTCGAGGGTATTGCTATAATCGCCACGCTTGGCAGGCGGGTTGGTGATCGTAGTTGAGTTGTTAATGTACTTGAAGGACGCAGCTGCCCATCCTCTGGCTTATCCCATAATCACCCTTTACGAAACCCACTAGATAAGAGGGTTGGTGCTACACATAACGAGTGCATTATAATGTTTTATTTAACTTCTATTATAAAAAATCTTCAATTGTCATTGTTGCAGAAAATTCTGTCTTTATTTCTTCTATAAATTGCGTCAAAGGTGAGTTACTAATTTAGTTTATAAAGTATAGTTACCAGCTTATTGTGAAGGTAGCTAGTTTGCGTTATTTGTCATTTATTGTAATGAATGTCCGATTGTAGTATTTTTAATTAATGACTGGGAACCAGAAACTCGTTGACCTCGATATCGCCTGATGTTATATTGTTTTGTGGACGAGGTGAGTTTACGACTCATTGCTGCTCGACAACATTCAGGGCTTCACCTTCAGGAATAACTCCGGGGTGAGTTACTACTACTTTAGCTACTATTCTCAAGTCATTATATTTTCTTCATCAAAGAAAATGAAGGAAAGATATTTGTGTTCGAAGCAGACTTGCAAATCTGAAGGGCGCATCAACAATTATGACAATTCTTTGGACCCTTCTATCTTAAATAACTACTATATTTGGAGGTAATTGCTCCAGGTAACCACAGTTTTAATATTGTAATAATCTGCTTTCAATGCACATCGACACAATTCAAATTTAGTGCAGTTTGTTTTAATCATCAGGATTATTTTTTTACTCAACACACCGTACATTTTTGTGGAAAAGATTTACTGAAACACAACATAAATTTAATACTATTGACCAGTGTTTTGACTGACTTTGACGGCCCATTGGGTACAACATGGCGCTGCCTGTCTTTTTTATCTATTTAAACTTTATTTGTTAATTTATACTTTACGCAGCCGTGTGGTGCCGGCTCAGAATACCACCACCCATCTCCTCCCGTGGATGTGGTAAAAGTCAACTAAGGGATTAGCCGGAGCATGGGCAGCAGCGTCCTTCGAGTACATTAACAACTCAACTGCGATCGCCAACCCGTCTGCCAAGCGTGGCGATTATGGCAACACCCCCCAATGAGCCCACAACACATCCATACCGGTCATTGTGGTGATCTTTGCGGGAGGCCTGTGTCCAGCAGTGGACTTCATTCGGCCGAAATGATGATGCAGCAACAGTACAGAGGCGGACTTAATGCCCTACGCATTCTTTACCAGTCAACCATAGGGTGAGGAAGAGCTAACTGACGGCACGGTTGGTTCAGTGGCTGACACAGTCGGCTGCTGCGCTCCGGGTCGCGGGTTCGATTCCCGCACGGCACAAATATTTGTATGATCTGCAAGTAGTTGTTCCGGGTCTGGGTGTATTATATGTGGAATTTATGTCTGTAAACGCACCCGGGACACAGGAGAATTCCTAGGGTGGGGCAACGATTTTTAAAAAAAAGAAGAAAGAACTATTTGTTTCAGTTTTTAATACTCATGTGTTTGCTAGGTGGGTAAGAACTTCTGGGAATATAAAGAATACCCGCCTTTGCCCTATTGAGTGCACAACGAATTTCAATGTATTTACACGCTTTGTATTCAATCATGGCTTCAATAGAAAAGACTCACGCTAACAAATCAGCAGTAATCTTCTAAAGCTTGTGGATGAAAAGCTTTACTTTGTCACTTTGCAAACAAACTAAGAAAACTCTTCAAACTGCAATACTTGGTAGACATTATCAACAAAATCTTCAAACGAAAATTAAACACGCTGTATATTTGAACTGCAAAAGATAAAACTAAACTAAACAATTCCAGTCAAGGCTACGACTCTTGGACTCCAGAATTGGCTTCCGAAAACGGTATCAAATGGAATTTGTATTGATATTTTCTTTCGGCGTTCGGTCGAGACGTCTGGAGGATATTTTTAAGTGTCAAAGTTTCTAAAGCAATTTCTGAGTAAAGTTTTAAGTGAGACGAAAGGTTTTGGATCCGTGCGAGTGATGCCCCTTGAGCATTTGTTTGAAATAGGCAACATTTTGTAAGAGTTATTTGCAAAAATTGCCTTCGGCCGGGATGTGGGATAAGTGCCGGTTTGTGTTACAAGTTCTGTGCATATTTTGGGAAAGTTAGAGATCGTACTTTTTATTGTAGCGGTGGTTTATGTGGTTTTATTATGCAGGATATTAAGCACGTGGCAATAAACAAATGTAAAATCCAAAAGTGCACACCTAAATCATACATGTCATATTTTGAAGGTTCTTTACTTTTCTAAATAAACGACAGGACAGTCGTGAAAATCGAAAGGGACTAGACAAAGTAAAATAGAATAAAAAGAAATAGGTCAACCTATTAGATGGTTGGAGACATACCGTGTTTACGTACATATGCCAACAGACCAACTGACCAACCAATATTTTTTGTCCTTTTGCCATCAGTACTTTTTAAGAGCTATTTAAAATCAGTGAAGATGATTTAAGCTGACTAAATCTCGGGTTAATGTGTGATTATAGAGCACAACCTCTCTATTTTGCGTTCGAGGCGTACAATTCTGTCTGTGATGTTAGTGCTAAAACGGTTTATTAACTTGGGGGAAAGTGTCACAAGCCTCTTGTGACTCGCGCATGTTATTACAACGGAGGGTCTGTCAATGACTCCGTCCGACTAAATAACTTTTGCCATTGCCATGAAAAAGGGGTTTTCCAGACTGACAGACAGACAACAGAATATCATATGAGAGTTCTGTTTTTTTCATTCTATAATACAGGTTCCTAAGAAATTCTCAGTCTGTAGTTATTAGTTAGTAAACTTTCAGGTGTTTATGGCTTGTGACACTCACTGATTGGCAAAGCCCAGCACGGTCAGTCTACGGATGGGTGACCTAGTGGTATTTGAACCGAGCGTCTCTGTGCTTCAGAGGTCATGCAAAGTCTCGGTCCCAGTATTTGACATTAGATGGCAGTCGTTAAGCCAAGCTAGAGGTCTTTGGGTGGCTTGAACAACTAACATAAGGTTGGCCACAAACCAAACGAAAAATATGTCAGTAATTAAATATGAATGGTTTATAATTTCAAAAGTGCATGACATTTTAATTCATTTTCAGTACGCTGCACAAACAAGACAGGCAATGCTGAGATATTAATAAACAAGAGACTAGGAACAAACTAGGTTCTTTTTGTGTCACAAAAACTGTGCACTGTTGTCACAGTACAGAGGGCCTATTACGAGTTTCTTTTCACAATCGAAACGTATTACGCGTTCGACATGTATGCCCACATTTGGAGCTCCGATTGGTTGAATGGTTTGGCGCGGTCCAATCACACTGCTGAACGATGTAAATGGGTCTAACTCGTTTACATTTCGATTGTGAATAAAAACTCACACTAGGCCCTTGGGTGATCCGCATGATAAAACCATGTTGTGAAATGTCCACACAGTAAAACCGTGGTCTGAAATATCTACATCACAAAATCATGGAATGAAATATATACACCACAAAAACTATGTTTTAGCGGCGTTAAGCGTCTGATAATTAAATGTGCGCATAAAGGTGATGAATATGGTTGGATTTATCACAAAACGTGCGCTTGAATGAGTGCTCACATGTCTAATGAAATCTGGTAACTTAAAACTCACGTAAGCTTAGCGCGACCATTACGTACGCCACGCCTAGTTTGCAACCATTTTAGTATCGCTTTATACTAGACATTCTGTTGTCCTAAAAACCACCATTAGCAAGTCTGTCGTTACAAGGGCACTAAGTCACGCGGTTTCCACGTGGCCTGGACGAAATTTAATCTACCTATTTGCATGTAAATATTCGCAATATTCTTTGATGACGTTTTGAGAAAGACATAAATGGTGTAATTTGGAGATTCTGCACTGTTCTCCCTGGATTATGGCTGCCGTTGGTTTATCTAATGGCGCCTTGTATTCGGCGAGTTGATCATTTAATAAGTAAATGGGCATCATTTATATTTCCTTTTGTGTTTTATTATTTAAATTTTTAAGTCGGGATTGAAATGTTGCTCTTTCACCTGGAAATGTTGAATGGGACACAATATTAGTACGGGCATGTTGTGTTTATTGTTCTGTAAATCTATACACAATAAACAAAAAAATGTAATCTAATTATACATACAGTTACAAATTACCCAAAATAAAATAATATACAACCACGAATTTTAAACACTGCCAGTAAGATACACGGTAACACAAAACTACTTAGTATCATAAGTAAAATCATTACACATGAAATAAACAAGTACACAAACAATTTTAAAGAAAGTCACACCCAGCCACCATACCAGGCAACGTAGCAAACTACAATGAGCAAGCGCGGAACCAAATATGGGAAAAAAATATATAGGAAGGTACACCTCATCATAATTCATCATTTCAGCCGAATGGAGTCCACTGCTGGACACAGGCCTCCCGCAAAGATCCCCACAACGACCGATATGGGTGTGTTATATATGATATGCTCATTGGGGGTTTTGCCATAATCGCCACGCTTGGCAGGTGAGTTGGCGATCGCAGTTGAGTTGTTAATACCCTAGTTATCCTCCGGCTAATCCCTTAGTTGACTTTTACGACACCCACGGGAGGAGATGGGGTGGTGGTATTCTGAGAGACACCACACGGCATACCTTTTATTTATTTTTTATTGGCGCCGATTGGAAATTCTTCATGAACTTCCTTCGCCCCGGGGAAGGGCAAAGGGGTATGCCGGACTCCTACCGGCTGAAACCACTGGAGCGGTCATCTTCGGTACCTAATTATTATTATATTATTTCGATTTCCTTGTGCAACTCTATATATAGCACCCTATAACTTATCCTAATGATAACTTTAAATAATACGTGCTAATGAGATTCATATGACTTTTTAAGTGATTTAAACTTTATGTACGACGGTCCATCTGGATAACTTAAAAACGATTAAATATTAATAACGAAGCAGACCATTCTCGGAACGGTATTTATTTTTATTAAAAAAGAAACAGAGCGTCGCTGCTTTAGCAAACGTCACTTGCGAGCAAAAACAGGTCGACGATCTCGAAGTTTCTGGCAAGAAAACTATTGCAGTCTTTATTTCAAAATTAAACAACTTGAAACAAGTTATTCTTTGCACAAACTTCGAACATGACTCGTTGCTCGAATCTAAATCCTTTTGATTCTAGGATCATACGAATGACGATATGATATGAATGAGATTGGATTCTGAATGTAATTCATGTTCATTCTCCATAATCCTGGGATTAAAAGAATAGTGTATTTGATCATAAGTTGGCCGAAACAAAATGTATGTTAAAATATACACTAATGTGTGTACATACGTATGTGTATACAATCATCCACAAGGAACGAAAGATGGAGTGCCTTTTCCCCGGTTACTCACATTTGCACAAAGATGTGAAACTTTACATCCAATAATACCACAAATGATGGCCTTCCGCAAATAGTTGGCACAAGTTAATAATCATTGAACCTGCCCCTAATAATTGTAATGCTACCCAGGACTAGTTCTGCGTAGCACCACATAAACAAACACTACTGCTTGGCAGCAATATCTGGTCCTGCGGTGGCACCTACCTAGTCAGATGCTTGAAACAAGAGAACTACCACCAGCCTTCGAACTTCCGAGGTATTGTCACTTGTTGGCAAAAAGTATTGAAATGGCATAAGTCTTACATGTACTCTCTATAATACTACCATGAACAATATCCGAGCGTGTTTGGTATAACCAAATTTCATCATATCAGCCAAAGGACGTCCACTAATGCACAAAAGCATCCCCAAAGATTTTCACAATTGATTCCTGATTTTAGGAGGAGTTTTCCAAGACGGCTGTTCTACAGATGGAATGCCGCTGCCCATCCGTCTGGTTTAGAATTCCTTAGTCGTCTTTTACGACATCCACGGGAGGCAATGGGGGTGCCAAATCTTAATTCGGACACTACATGGAATACCAATTTTATACAATGAATATTTTCTCAGCACAATTCCAAGCACTTACATAGTTCGTTGATCTTATAACTAAATCGTTTCGATTCAACTGTCACGATCAAATTATGGCTTCAGAACGTATCATGACAAGATAATTGACCTTCGTCCTTAAAGCTCCGAGTTTGTGTACCATTCAACGATGAATCGACGATTCCCAAAGCTCTATCTTGCGATCCAAACGGGATATTAATTGATACAAGGATCCTCTATATTTCCATAACATAGCCGAATTTAGGAAGTTACTACTGAAGTGGGGTTATTGTACTCGAGAAATTCGATAACTACTCTCTAGGGAGTTTCGGAAATCTGTTTATTATTTTATGCAGATATTAAGATTGGATCAGATCGAAGTGTTTGCATTTAAGTGGCAATATTTATGAGATTGTGAAGTTTTTTTAGAGCGAAAACTCCGCACCAAAAAATGCAGCGTAGGACAGTCGACGAGGTGGACAGACAACTTGGTGAAGGTCGCTGGGAGTCGTTGGATGCAGGTGGCATGTAACTAATCCTTGTGGAAATCTACGGGAGAGTCCTTTGTATAGCAGTGGACTTCTTTTGTATTATGATCATGATGTACTTCTTCTTATTTGTAACTTTAAATAAAAACATATTAATTTCACCATACTGAACTGGTTCTAAGGATTATATTCGATTTTTCGATATGGTTGAGAGCTAAGCGATGCTAACGCATGCATCATGCTCGTGAACGGGTGTCATCTGTCGGGGTTGGCCGGCCGTTAACTGCCATTACAAATTAATAACTATTATATTATTGTGTACCTTTATACATTAGCCTACATTTTTTTGTTATATATATTATTTTCCATTATTTGTATCAATAACCATAGAAATCTCAATTAAAAGAGTATCCATGTACTTTCTTTCCAGCTCTTCTCCGCAGGATTAACTATTTGGAACCATGCAACTTAGAATCTGACGTTTCATAAGTGCCATTTATTGATTTATTTGAAAGAAACATTATACTTCGATATAAAGATGCTTTGGTAAATAGCAAAAGTGAAAACAAACAGTTTTTATATTTTAGTGTTAATATTTATCGGTATGATATCACTCCAATAAAGATAAAGATGTAAAAGACAAATATAGTATTACCCTCTTAGCCCAATACTTTATTACGCTGCCAAGATTCACAAAAGAAAACAACTACATAAACCCAATAAATAATAGAAAAATAACAAAAAAATGAATCTCTAGCGATTACAATCAGCACGCTCGAGCTGTTACATAAACAACGTGAATAAATCATACATTCATTCGTTCACAGCGAATGGGATCGGACGTGATTCGTTCATTGGGGCAATTTATGTATTGGTGAAGACCATTAAACAAGTCACCGGCGGCGATTCAAGTATGTTACCGTATGCATCAGAGGACTCTTATTAATATCTGAACTGAGATAAATGTAGTCTTTTTAATAGAAAGCTGATACACCATGTGAATCACACAGAAGGTTCACAAGAATGTTCAGGAGTCTTTATAAAATGTTTTATACCACTACGGTGGCAAACAAGCATACGGACCACCTGATGGTAAGTGGTTACCGTTACCTATGAACGCTTGCACCAGAGGTATCATTCGCGCGTTGCTGACCAAAAACCTTTTCACGTCCTTTTTGAAGAACCCCATGCTGTAGACTCCTGGGAAAACCGCGGTAGGGAGTTGATTCCACAACCTGAGTGTGCGCGGGATGAAGTTCCTCTAAAACCGTGCCGTGCGAGTACCATTTGGCTATATGCAGGTGAACTTCCCGCCGATGGTGACAGGTACGATTGCAGAAAGTAGCCGTTGGCATCATATAAAGTCGTTGTACAAGCAGTAAAAGACTCTCTCCCTCAGACTTAGGGATTCTAGACCACTTGTGAGCTTGGGATCGTCGACAATCCTGTATGTTTCTGTACCGAGTCTAAGGTACAAGCTTCGTATCCAGGTGCTTCCGCCCATAAATGGCAAGAGTTCTCCTTATGGGGCTGGAGTTGCGCCTTAAATGGTTGTAGCCTTTGCCCCGATGGGATGTACCGTCTTGCTCTGTTGAGCACACCGAGTTTTTTGGACGCCAAAACGCTGCTGGATATGTTGGCAACACGGATCTCAATACTGTTAAGGGACGTGTTCTGAAATTGTGGAGCTACAGCAAATGAGGTTTTCTTAGTGGTTAATGCATAGACTTGTATACTATTTCTGTAAACAGTGACACTACAATTTAAAATCACTCATCATTGTCTGTCATTGATTAGATTGACATAGTGGCTAAACGCTTTGCTTTCAGCATTACGGGTTGAGGATTTGTATTCACACGGATCAAATGTTTATCGCCATATCAGCAAAAGGATGCCCACTACTGAACAAAGGCCTCCAACATAGAATTAATTCATCATTTCTTCGCGTTATTATTGATGTACAAAACTAATTTGAACATACGGGCAGCAAATCCATTCGTGGTCATGTTTCCATATACATAACCTATTATTATTATGCTGTTATACTACCATATAATGCCGGCTATGAATAGCCAACCCATTTCATCCCGCGGGTGTCATAAAAGGTGACTTTGGGATTAGCTGGAAGATGGACAGCAGCATCCTTCGAGTACATTACCCACTCAACTGCGATCGCTAGTAGGTGGGTACAAAGCATGGCGATTATGGCAAAAGCCCCCAATGATCACACAGATCACCCAGACTGGTCATTATGGCGATCTAAGGGGGAGGCCCGTGTCCATTGGACTTTATAGAGCTGAAATGGTGGTGGCGGTACCTATTGTTATTTCTTTCCAACGGTATCCTGGCCACAGTTGCGGATGGTGGATGGCCCGATCCTAAGGCATTGGACCGCTATGCATATCACGAGATATATTTTATTATTATTTGTGACTGTAAACTACGAGTGGAGTTAGATGGTGGACACCACACGGCCAAACATTTATTTTATTATGTACACACAGCTTATTTGCATAAGAAAATTCATAAAAATTTGATACGCCGTATGTGTCGACCAAATCCCATCATCAAAATGGAAAAACACAAAAAAACGGTGTCGTACTCCAAAATCCATATAGCCTTACTGTACATCACATTCACTGCGGCAGGTGTCACATTCTGCGAACGTTTCGATCCGAAAGAAACGTGGAGCAAATTAAAACAATTCGACCCACATTGTGCGAGTGTTCAAAGTCGTTTTTAATATAATCCCGGGACTCGTGCCCATCAAAGTAGGTAATCCCTATGCATACTTCCTTGATTATGTACTTTGGATTCCGAAAGGAAATTTGCTTACCTTGAAAATTTTGAGCGTAGCTTTTTCCTTTTGATCTTATTTTGATGTAGTTATGTTCGCTGTGCGCTAATCTTGGGGATTTGAAGTAAATTAAGAGTGTAAGAAGAGCTTTGGCCGCTGTATAAAGGAGAGGCTGACAATTACAATTCACGGGATTACTGTGCTAAAAGACCATGAAAAAAGAAAATACAAACTTATGACTGTTATTATTCTATAAACACGTATTCACTTGATGAAACTCAAAACTGGAATGCGTGTGACATGCCAAGTCGCTTGCTATTAGGTGATAGATTGATTCAATGAATGATTGTCTGACTGAAAGTGTCACAGCTGAGTGAATAACTGACTCAAATTGAAACAACAACTAGGGCACGCTAACACACACATTCAACTCGGAATACATTCCGAGGTGAATGTTTATTATAGTAATTTTATTAAAACGATATTTGTTAAACATTCCGTGTGGTGTCCGGATTAAGTATATAGCAGCACTCCATCTCCTCCCGTGGATGTTGCAAAACTAAGGGACTCTAAACCTTTTTTTTTTTTTTTATTGGTACCCAGTGGAAATTCTTCATGAACTTCCTTCGCCCCGGGGAAGGGCGAAGGGGTATGCCGGACTCCTACCGGCTAAAACCACTGGAGCGGTCATCTTCGGCACCTAAGGGAGGTTCCAGGTCTTCACACAAGAGAAGGGACTCTAAACCTAATAAACTTTATTTCAACGTGGGCAAATGCACGGAGCTTTCATTCACGGGCGCCCGTGTCCCTTACCACTACCAGTATCACATGGAAGGAAAGCCACTGTAGCGCATCATGGAGGTCAGGGATCAATGTATTCGCATTACGGCTGACTTGAATTTACGGAAACACATAGGGGACGTTTGTCCGGTGTTTTGAGGATGATGATGATGTACGTGACATGAATGCACGTGTTCTCACTTACCAGTTTCCTTCTGCAAAACAGCGCTGCAATATCGTATTGCTGCAGCCTTTGCTGAATAGGAGCCATTGTTTTACCTCGTACAATTCATATTTGTTGTATTTTAAGACTATAATGTATGTGCGTGTGGTGTCCGGATTATGAATATAGCACCACTCCATCTCCTCCCGTGGATGTCGTAAAAGGCGACTAAGGGAATCTAAACCAGAGGGAAGTGCAGCAGCGTCCCTTCTGTGAAACGGTAGCCATACTGCGCTCACCAACCCGCCTGCCAAGCGTGGCGTATTGGCAAATACCCCCCAAAATGATCACACAGTTGTGAAAATCTATGGGGGAGGCCTTTGTTCAGCAGTGGACTATGAATGGCCGATATGATGATGATGATGATGTATGTGCGAGTAAGCAATAAATTATTTTCTCTCTTTTATCAAAATATATGCGAAAGCTAACATATGTTAAATGTAAGCTAAGAAAACACCAATAATTTATGAAAAAAAAATGTGATTTTCTATTCGTTTTTCCTCTGAAACCCAGATGGTAGTTGCTATGAAGCGAATTCTCAACCAAGAATGACCATCTCACGAGGCGCGGAGAAGACGAGTCACAAATCTGACGTTAAGGTGACACAGACATACCTGGAGCCTCTCTTAGGTGCCGAAGATGACCGCTCCAGTGGTTTTAGCCGGTAGGAGTCCGGCATGCCCCTTCGTTCTTTCATCTTTCGCCTCAGAGCTCCAGATGGGCGTGGAGAGGTATGCTTTACACTCACCAGAGCGGTCATCTTCAGCACCGAGGGGGGGCTCCAGGTTCTCGATACAATCACACTAGCACCTCCCATTAGTACCCCGTCTTTAGGCCCATCTTGGTGGGGATAACTGTAAAGCAGGCACCCCCTTACGCAAAGGGCCGCCTCAAAGGCCGCCACTACAGGCAAATCTTGGTGGGATTGTAATGGATCCCCGAAGCCTCGCTGTGGGATATGCATCTGGTGGCAGATGACTACATGTATGCCGCCGTCTCACCAGGTGTCACTTGGCATGCCCCGTCGTTTGTTGAGGCTCCCCACCATGCATTTACGGCTAGGAACTTAAGTTTTCTCTAGTGTGATCATACGAGGACCTGGAGCCTCCCTTGGGTGCCGAAGATGACCGCTCCAGTGGTTTTAGCTGTAGGAGTCCGGCATACTCCTTCGCTCTTCCCCGGGGCGAAGGAAATTCATGAAGAATTTCCACTGGGCACCAATAAAAAAAAGAAAATAAAAAGGTGTCACAGACATGACTTGATCATTACACAGACACGTGGCGAAGACTACACGTGACCGGAACTACTTTTTTCTACAATCTGGTGACAAGATGGGTATGTCATTCACCTGTTGGTAAGCCTCATGCCCATATCAATTGTACTGCTACTCAGGACTAGTCCTGCGGGGCACCACACTGCGCTCATCACCTCGAGACATTAGTAATTTAGCTCTTATGCTCAGTAATTTCACTACAGTAGCCTTCAAACCGAAACACAGCAATGTCTAAGGTTTACACTACTGCTTGTCAGTGAATATCTGCACTGCAGTGGTACCTTCCTAACTGGAAAAAGTTTGTCAGAGAAAACTTTGTTTACGCCACAAGAAGACTTGCAAGAGGAATTATTTTATGCTCGTACCGCGTGTGTCGCACCTAATGAAGATTTATATTATACGTAATATCATGTGACCATAGCATATAATTTATGGATGAAGCCTAATTTATCATCAATGCCTTATCTCTCTTACATATTAGATGATTTGTTTACTGTTATATTAATTTGTAATAACATGAACGCATTTTGCACTAATATTGAATCGGAAATAAGAGTTTCTTTGTTAAGTGTTTGCTATATACTTTATATCAAACATGTAGAGACAGTGTGTCTGTGAGACTCCGTGTTGTGATTAAACATTAAGATTAAATATTGATTCATCGATAAGTTCGAATCGTAATGATTCGGCTACGGCTCACAAATGCGTGACGACGATTACTGTAATATGGATAAGAATCAGATAAATAACTTGGCAATTTGTATATGTGTGCCGGCCTATCAAAGAACTACTTTCACAAATACTTTGTAAGCAACCGATTAGTCCGACCGTGGAAAAGGTCCAAAAAAACGTAGTCCCAGCCCAAAATATGTGAACCTATTCAAAACCGATTGACAAATATTTTCTCAACTGTAAAAATAAACCTTTTTTTTTCATTGTGCGCAGTACAGCATACAGCGAGGTTTCTAAGGGATACTTTATGCCCATTTACGCCTCCGGGGCGGCCTCTTTATAGTCGCCTCCCCGCCGCTATAGAGGTTGACCGCTTTACAGTCACGGTTGGTGCAGTAGCCGATACAGTCGACTGCTGCGCTCCGGGTCGCGGGTTTGATTCCCGCACGGAACAAATATTTCTATGATCTGCAGGTAGTTGTTTCGGGTCTGGGTGTATTGTGTGTGAAATGTAGGTCTGTAAATGCACCCACGACACAGGAAAAATAATAGTGCGGGGCAACGTTTTAAAAAAAATACGGGTTGCACTCCGGGAGTGCCGACAGAAGTGAAAACTTATTCCCGTTCGCGGTCTGCTATATGTACATGCATTTATGCACACACTATAGCTGCATCTCGTAACGGTGTCGCGAGTCCAGAGATTTTATCTCATCTAAAAATTTGCGTAAAAAGAAGTGTTCACTTCAAAAAAAAAACACCCCCTGAGATGTGCTAAAGGCGTGACACCGATGGGTGGCTCTAGTGTGATCCTTCAGTACCGAAGGACCACATTATTTTATGTTTTTTATTTAGTTTTGCTTGATAGTTTGTGCATTTTCTATACGCACGACGGCATTGTTATTACTTAGTTAATAAAATAATACATATTGTGACAGTGTGTGCTCGTTGTCCTGTCTTGGACGGACTGATTCCAAAGTGCTACCTACAATTGGGGGAGTTTTGTTTCTTACGTTTGGCGCGCATGTAACATATCCACTTTTTAATAATAAAATATCATTGGTTGTTGGCATATATTGAGGGAACAGGGAAATGGCTTTTTCGCAAGCGTTTAATTAAAACACACACTCACAAGCCCATAAGCCTCTGAACATTGCACTACTATGCTAAGTTAAGACTAAAATGAGTAGTTGTCAGAATTACCACTCTTGGCAGGTAGATTGGTGATCGCAGTACGGAAGACACACTAAAAGATTACAAAAAAAAAATTTCTAGTCAAGTTCATTTCGAAGCACGACACGCACTTTTTAAATTGCCGTCAATTTGTTAAAACAAATTACATTTGAATTCAATGTACATTTGCAGCTTTCCAAAGAGTTCTTTATTCGAAATTTAAATATTTTTTCATCGGAAATATTTCTTAGTGTCAATTCTATTTTTGTTATTAATTTGGCCTGCATTCCAAGTCCTTTGGGCAGGCAAATTTTAAAAACATTCAGTGTGACTGTCGTATGTTGATATTAGCACAGGAAGATACTGCTGCCCATCCTCTTGATATCAACCCTTAGTCGCCTTTTACGACACCCATGGGCTGGTCTATTCCTTGCCCGAAACCACATGGTATCATGTAAAAGCTTTCAGAGGGCGACTTCCTTTTTCGTAGGTCCCACCCACTAGAATCTACTCCGATTAAACATATCAAACTTAAATAATATAGTTTCATACGTATAAAATCAGAAGGCTTATCCAGTATTTGTTCGTTCCTAACCACACTCCAATATTTAATGAAATCACCCACGTTTTAAGGATTCTACCGGGAAATATAATTACTTTCACGTGTTTGTATCGGAAATTAATTGAGTTGGAAATATTTATTGAATGATGTAGGCCCGTTTGGTAATACAGAGTGGATTCCCAACCCTGGGAAAAACCATTAGATTTTATTAGTGATTTAAGTGAAAATCTTTACTTTTTCGAAGTTCTACGAAGTTTTTCTACCAAAAATAACGTCCTAAGCTTGACATAGGCCTCCCCAAAGATCGCCACAAAGACTGGTCTGGGTTAGTGATATGTGCTTATTTCGGAGGGTATTGCCATAATCACCACGCTTGGCAAGTTGGCGATAGCAATTGAGTTGTAATTAATGTACTCAAAGGACGCTGCTGCTATCCTCCTTCTTATCTCATAGTCGCTTTTTACGACGCCCGCGGGATGAGATGGAGTGGTGTTATTCTTAGCCGGCACCACACCACTGTCCATCAGTTATGAAATTTAAAAGTGTTATTGAAGTGAAAACTTCTTGTACGCATACTCTCGTCCTCAAATCCATCTCTCTTACCTTCTATTCGTTACTAAATGATCGTATCTTATCAGGTGTACCGACATCCTCACTCTCCTTTTCTCAGTAAATTTAATATTTTTCTTTTCTCTTCAACTATATTTATGCTCACTAGTAAATTCATACTTAGATGCTTCAGTTAAGAAAAGATTCTTGTCGTAATTTTTTAATGCGATTTTTCTATATTGTTTAAATGGTAAAAAAATAAAAAATACCCGTGTGTACAAAAATCCTTTCCTTTTTCCTATTGAGGATAGTTAAAAAGGGAAGATTAACATTTACAGAATAACTAATTGCGGTCAAACACCATATATCAATTACTAATAGAAGATCCATAACGGAATGAAATATGTATGAGCTACTAGTGGCGGAACTGAAAGGGAAATAGGCAAAGACGAGAGGGCGAGGAGCCCTTCAGTCACTCACAAAAGGGACGAGGGTCGTTGAGTATGTATACCACCTGGACGCAAATGACGTCATAAATGCAAAAATTAGAGAACTCGGTAATATACCCAAGTGAAAAGTAAGTAAAAGTATGCGATGATATCGCGTAGTTACACATATTAATATATTTAAGGCACTAAGGTAGCAAACAAACATACGACCCGCTTGATGGTAAGCATTTACCGTAAGCTATGAATGCTAGCAATACCAGAGATACCACTCCCGCGTTACTGACCCTGTAAAATAATTGTCGCGCCCCTTTTAAGAGCCCCGTGCTGTAGGTAGTGGGAAAACCTTGGTGGGGAGCTGATTCCACTACCTAAACGTACGCGGTATCGCATATTTGTGTCCGATTATTACGATCCGTTGTTTCAGCACTTGCTAGTTATTCTGTTTAGACACTCCAAAATATGTCTTTTATTCACCATCATCACCACATCAGCCACAAGATGTTCACTACCGAACAAAGGCCACGCCCATAGACCTGGTTATATTCTGTGTCCAAGGAGACACTCCATGGAGTTTTGTGCCGGCTCTTCTCCATAGGATCGACTTTTTCGAACCGTTTATCTTAACTATAGAATTTTCTGAAGTGTTCTTAAAATTGTTTGTGTTTGTCGTAATTTTAGGGGGGATTTGCCAGTACTGACCACGTTTCGCAAGCGAGTAGCTGAGCTCAGAATGGCTGTAGTGCCACAGAACGGACGCTGCTGGCCATCCCTCTAGTTTAGAGTCCTTGACTTACCTTTTGCGACACCCACGCGAGAATATGGAGTGGTTCTATATTCTTTATGTGGACACCTCGCTCTTTTATTAGTAGCAGAACATAATTAAAACTTTGATGAATAGCCGCAGTGTTGCCCTGTGGAGTCGAACAGCTGAGTACGTTGAAGTTTGTATTTGTTATACAAACACCTGTGGTGGCTTTCATGTGGAATATGCTACCGAGTTTGTTTGCATATGTAAAGGACGGAAGCCCATTAGGATTTTGACCAAATATTAATCATTAATTAATCTTGTAAGACACGTTTGGGTGTTAAATGAATCTACATAAATCTAACTAAAGGTTTACTGTGCTGGTAAACAATATTATAACCACCTTATCGGCTTAGTGATCGCACGATCGCATTTGTGGTTGCCGAGCGTAAATTATTCGGTTCCTTTCTCCTATATTGTTTTCACATAGCTTTAATTTCGAGAACCATGTAGTCACAAATATTGTAACAAATTATGACTTAAAATCTTTTTTCCAAAAAAAAAATACCGACTTCAAAAACCCTACAACGATATAATAATATTAAAACCACAGAAAAGGAAAAAAACTTCATGAAGTTGGGCGTTTTTTTGTTGCAAGTTTTTTTTTAAAAGTAAAAAGTTTTACTTGTTTCTGTTTAGTGTAAATAAATTTAAGAACATTTTCCAATTTGATATTAGTATTTAACACTAAAAATAAGAATAACTCAAATCGGTTCTCTGATCTGAGGGGAATCGAAACTATTAAGACGTCATCCAGATAAGCGCGGCCAAATTAACATGTTTATTGAAGCTGGTTTAAAAACTACTCAATCAAATGTAATGAAATTTATATGGGACCAATTCGAAAGCATTCTGCATCAGTTAAAATATGAATTGCTCAAATCGGTCTACTAATATCGGAGTAATCGGAGTACAAACATAAAAAAAAACACGCATCGAATTGAGAACCTCCTCCTTCTCTAAGTCGGTAAAAAGCATAGTCATGGAGTTTCTTGCCCGTTCTTTGCCATAGGAAATATAACATAACATAATCTTTGAACGTGGCAACTAAAGTCTGACTATTCATAAATACCTGTTATTTTCATACATGTAGAAAATATTTTTTATCTTGGTAATGCCATTATTTTGGTGTATGCCGCACCACCCCTTCTCAACCCATGGGTATCGTAAAAGGCGACTATAGGATTAGTCGGAGGATGGGACGCAGCGTCCTTTGAGTACATTATGAGGAATCCGAAAATCTCAAAAATTAGTCATTGACATACAATAAACTGATAAATGCTTCAGGTTAGTGGATTACAAGGACTGTGTACTAACAATATTGCTACCTCTCAAGCGAGACGTGTTGGTATTGAAGCAATGCAATAAACACACGTGTTCGGTTACAGAACGCAACATCACAATGATAATGGCATGTTACTAATGTTTAATTACATGGCCCACCACAATATTGTGGTTTACTCAACTCATATTCAGAATTGCATAATTTCTCATATTATGTTCACTTGTGTTTTTCTGTTTTCTCATAGTCTGTAAACCGGTCCTATGAAGAAAAGCTTCAGACTTATCTCGTTTTAAAATATTTTTGAAAATGTGATCATAACAATAAACATTCGTGTGGTGTCCGGATTAAGTATTCGTGTGGTGTCCGGATTGAGAATATAGCACCACTCCATCTCCTCCCGTAGATGTCGTAAAAGGCGACTAAGGGAATCTAAACCAGAGGGATGGGCAGCAGCGTCCCTTCTGTGAAACGGTAGCCATACTGCGCTGCAAGCGTGGTGAGTATTGGCAAATACCCCCCAGAATGATGACACAGTTGTGAAAATCTATGGGAGAGGCCTTTGTTCAGCAGTGGAGGTATAAATGGCCGATATGATATGATCATTACAAATAAGAAATGTCTTCAGAATTTGTTGCTATATTTTCATGTTATTTTTATTTGTCTGCATCATAGCTTAACATCCGGTGAGATAGTTATCAAATGCTAGTCTATTCTATTATATAATAAAGAACTCTATCTAACACAATGTACCGCTGGACACAGTAATCCCCCAAGTTGCACCACAACATCCAGTCATCATCGTCATGATAAACTGAAACTAAATCAACGCTGACATCCGTATTACCACTAAATATTCCATCCATAATACTATTACATTTATTTGTTCAAACACACAAACACAGATGTGTTCGAACCTGCTTGAGCGTGGCCGGGGAGTTAAAATGTCGCTGGGCGGACTCCGATATAATCATTGCTCTGTGGCCGCGGGCTGTGTGAGGTTGGGTTACCGATGCATGATCTTTGAAAATACTAGATGTGAATATAAATATTTCTCTGATAAAGTGAACATGCTGGCCATATTTCTTAATCATCATCATCATATCAGCCAAAGGACGTCCACTGTTGAACAAAGGCCTTCTCCGTAGATTTCCACAAGGCCGGTTATATATCAAAGGTATCTATCGACTCCTAGCGGCCTTCACCAGGTCATCCGTTTTCCGGTGTGTGGTCTCCACTCTAACCCTTTTGTCTCAACAGCCATCAGTTCTACTAGCAATATGCCCCACCTACGAGGGCGGCACTGAAAATTTCGGGAATCAAGGAAGTGACACAACATTACTATTTAAAAATGTATTTATTGCTTTTTGAAGTATTCTCCGCGAAATTTGACACATTTTTCCATACGATGGAACCAATAATTGAAGCAACCATTCCATTCGGAAGTTGGGGTCTCCAAAATGGCCGTTTTGTAAGCGTCCACAGCTTCTTTAGGTGATGAAAATCTCTGTCCACGCAATTTATTCTTTATTTTAGGGAAAGTATAGAAATAATTAGGGCTTAGGTCGGGGCTGTACGGCGGATGGTCTAATAATTCTATGTTTTCTTGCTCTAAAAACTCTTTTGTTCTGTGCGCGGTGTGAGAACTCGCATTGTCGTGATGGAGGGTGATGCGGCGGTTGCAGTTCTCTCTACGGAGTTCAGAAATGACCTGTGGCAAACAAATGCTAGCATACCATTCTGCATTAACCGTTCTCTGTCCCTCAAGAGGAATAGTCGTAACATGGCCGGTTTTGGAGACAAACGTGGCCACCATTTTTTTTTGCAACACTCCGTGAACGAACAATTTTTGTTGGCTTTAACTCATTTTCGAACACCCAAACTCGTGACTGGTTTTTTGTTTCGGGTTCGTACGCATATATCCAGGATTCGTCACCCGATACGATGTTGTATACAGCATTTGAGGATCCTGCGTGGAATCTGTCGAGAGTTCTGACGCACCAAGTAACGCGAGCCGCTTTTTGCTCTTCACATAGCAAATGCGGTATCCATCGGGAAAACAATTTTTTTACACCTAATTGTTCATGCAAGATTATTTGTATTTGACTCATGCCAATGTCTAAAGTTGCCTGAATTTCGCGGTATGTCACATGTCGATCTTCCTCAATCAGCTTACGCACAGCATCAACGTTTTCTTGGGTGACTGCAGTTTTTGGACGACCTTGACGAGGATCATCACTGAGCTTGACACGTCCACGTTGAAATTCAGCAAACCAGCGATAAATTGTGGTTTTGGATGGGGCTTCATCACCAAATGCAGAAATCATCCGGTCAACACACTGTTTTTGTGTTAAACCACTTCGAAAGTCATAATAAATCATCGCTCTTGAATTTTCTCGAGTCAATTCCATTTTCTCAACGACTAAACAAGTTTGACAAGACCGTGAATCTTTTTTTAAATAAATAAATGGTATTCGATTTGTAAAACCAAGGAGTTTTCAATTAAAAAGATTTTAATATGACAGGAACAGTGGAAATATTCCATTCCCGATACTTTTAGTGCAGCCTATGTATTGCCACTTCAGCTTACTAATCCTTTCAGCTATGGTAGCAACTTTACTTTTACGGATCTTCTCCTTTATGATTCAATCTCGTAGAGGAATACCAAGCATAGTTTTCTTCAGATTTCGCTGAGCGACCCTGAGCTTTCTTCTTCTTACGAGGCCCATAGCGAGTACCATGTTTCCGTACCATATGTCATCGCTGATAACATACAATGGCTATAGACTTTCGTCTTGAGGCACTACGATATTATTGACGGAAAGATGTTGCGAAGTTCTCCTCCCGTGGGTGTCGTAAAAGTCGACTAAGGGATTAGTCGGAGGAAGGGCAGCAGCATCCTTCGAGTACATTAACAACTCAACTGCGATCGCCAACCCGCCTGCCAAGCGTGGCGATTATGGCAAAACCCCCCAATGAGCCCACAACACACCATATCGGTCGCTGTGGTGATCTTTGGGGGAGGCCTGTGTCCAGCAGTGGACTTCTTTCGGCCGAAAATGAAATACATTGTCTTTCTTTCAATATCGTAAAGTTAGACCAATTATCTGATTTACGGGGTTTTGTGCTCGTAATGACTGCCATTCCCATTTGTACGGCAACTGGAACTGATGGCTTACATGCTCACCGAGACACCGAGGATTTTCAGAATGTAGAATATAGTCACAGGCACATTGCTCGTAGAACTGATGGCCGTTGGGGCACAAAGATTCTCGAATGGAGACTGCGCACCGGAAAACGTAGCGTGGAACGACCTCCATCGAGGTGGACAAACGACCTGGTGTAGGTCGCTGGGAGTCGTTGGACCTTGACAAGAGCGGCTTACCCTCATAGATATATAGTAGTGAGGTTATTGTTGAAAACCAGTGCTGGTGGCATTAGGTCCGTCCGATGTCACAGTATTATGCTGAACAATGACCTGTTTCTGGGGACATACGATGCACAGCACAGACATGTATAACAGGATTTTATTTATTTTGTAACTTGTTTATTCTACTATTAAAATGACGTGGAAACTCGTTATAGTGTTGTCGTGATGAAAATTATGATATCGGTCATAGATAATTTATATTATGTTCATAAGAACAGGATCATACAAATTCCATACAGAACAATTATTCTAATCGAAAATATTTTAAAGGGCACCTGCCTATTTTTTTTTTACATTATTCTTTTGTTTTTGGAATAGTAACATTTTGCTTTTATTTAGTTCTAAATATGTCCCGTCTGTATATTTTTTTTTATGATGTGTGTTGTATGGTGCGTAGAAATATTTTTTCTTTCTTTCTTCCTTCTTTCTAGATCAATTGATCTGGGCCATGACGAGCCCAAGAAAGGAAATTCCTGTAAATTAATACTAATATATAAAGTTGTGAAAATCTATGGGGGAGGCCTTTGTTCAGTAGTGGACGTATAAATGGCCGATATGATGATGATGATATGATATAAAGACACATCCAGCACGCCTCTTTATCCTCGTGAAGGAGACCGAATCATTCCCTGGGGCATTCTGCTGCACGTATTAAGAGCTCTCCTTCTGTTAATTTTCGCTCCGGTATAGGCGGAAACTTCTCGATAACCACTGAATAGGTTAGCTGCGACAGTAGTATTGGCTAGAGTAAGTAATTGCGCCTATTTTATGTGAGCAGATAAAGCAATACCGTTTACAATTAAGTCAAATTTATTTGTGAGGGTGCGTCGCGTCCTGATATTTAATATTACTCGTATGAAAGAACTTTTGATTTCTAATTATGCCTTGGGTTTCTTTTTATTATTATTCATTGTAATAATATCAAAACCAGGCCGCAAAGCGTCCCTAAAATCTCACCCAACGTATAACTCATAGTTAGTGTTAATTATTTTGTTCTCATTTAATACCTGCTAATTAGCCAAATTTTAATTACAAAGTCAGCCTGGTGGCGGCGGTGTACGAACTTCGTATAATACCTATTGTTTTACCATACAAGTTCGTTTACTGAGTTTCAACTTGACTGTGCACGAGCGTTCGTTACGTTAATTATTGTGTTATATTATTTTTGTGGGTCATGTGGTCGGCTTTACTGTCTGAACCTTGAAATGTTTTATATCATTCTATTGATACAATGACAACGGTTCTTAGATTTCATCATTTCAGCCGAATAAAGTCCACTGCTGGACAGGCCTCCCCCAAAGATCACCAAACAACCGATATGGGTGTGTAGTGTGCTCAGTGGGTGGTCTTGCCATAATCGCCACGCTTGGCAGACGGGTTGACGATCGCAGTTGAGTTGTTGTGTGCTCGAAGGACGCTGCTGCCCATCCTCCGGTTAATTCTCTCTCTTAATGACTTTTACGACACCCACGGGATGAAATGGGGTGGTGGCATTCTGAGCCGGCACCACACGGCACTCTTAGATTTGACTTTATTTTAATAATCCACTAGCCATGTGCCCGCTTTAAACTGATATTTTACACCTTTTTTTTATTTATTTTTTTATTGGTGCCCAGTGGAAATTCTTCATGAACTTCCTTCGCCCCGGGGAAGGGCGAAGGGGTATGCCGGACTCCTACCGGCTAAAACCACTGGAGCGGTGATCTTCGGCACCTAAGGGAGGCTCCAGGTCCTCGTATGATCACACTAGAGATATTTAACACCTAGAGGATGAATTTTCAAAAATCTGTTTTGCACTCGCCGTTGTTTTGTTACCTCCCTTCTTAGGAACAGTAGTCATACTGCGATCACCAACCCGCCTGCAAAGCCTGGTGAGTACTGAGAAATCCCCCTTAAAATTATTCAAAACTTTCCTCTTTAGGTTGTGGTATAGGCGACGAAATCGATTCTATTTCCTGAATACCGTCCATCATTTCGGCTATACAATGTCCACTACTGAACAAAGGCCTCCCCATAGATTTCCACAACTGTGTCATTATAATTGGTACTCACCACGCTTCGCAGGCGGGTTAGTGAGCGCAAAATGGCTACTGTTCCACAGAAAGGACGCTGCTGCCCATGGCTGAGTCCCTTAGTCGCCTTTCCATCCACGGGATGAGTTGGAGTGGTGCAATATTCTTAATCAGGGCACCACACGGTCCGTACCGTCCAGCCCAGCTGAATTCTTCTATCGACCCTTTCTCGATATTGTTCTTACTCAACTGCAGAGTTTACGTAGAGCGTTCAGCAGAGGTAAACGTATCTCTGAACAACTTAGAGAGTTCATATTATTAGTCTACACCTAAACAAACGCTGAAACATCCAAAAAGATTTTAATTAAAATAGTCTGTGTAAAAAACAAAGAATTATAATGAAAACTCGCAAAATTAAACGCTTGTTGTAGGTTGCCCCGTTGTCTGCACATAATCGGGCCGCAAGGGGACGTAATATTCCTAATCTACCGATGCGATGTTGCCGGCGCGGTTAGCTTACTTGTACATGATTTTGACGGACTTAAATACTTGCAACTTATTTTTCATCATCATCATATCAGCGAAAAGACATCTACTGGTGAACAAAGTCCTTCCCCATAGATTCCCACGATTGTATTGTTATTTTGGGGGAATTTGTTAGTTGGTACTCATCGCGCTTGACCTCCGCGGCCCCCTGCCATAAAGCGTTGGCAGGGGGTCAGGCACGATGGACCTGGGCACCGGGGCGATTGTTACCACGGCGCCTTCTCGTCGTTTTCCGTGCGAGGTCGGCTTTCTCCCGATCCCACTCTGCAGTTACGCTCTCGCAGAAGCTGACCACTGCACTCCAATTTCATGCTCTATCAATATAGCCGACACTACTGCCGGCTGAGATAAATCTTGCCCGATCCGATCGATCAGAATCCACCGCTCGGCAGCCCACGTACGGTACTCCTCGAGCGTGTGCTGTGCGGTATCCTGGTCGCGTCCGCATTGGTGCTGTGCCTTGACCTCGCGTTCAAATCTGTGCACGAGCATTGTTTCTTTAGCCTCTTGCCTGACACAGTGCTTACGCTTTTCAGAACAAGGTCTCCTTGAAAATGTATCTGCGTTATGGTGAGATCTCCAGCTACGATTTCTAGTAACGAAATCAAACTCCCAAGATCGATCTTCTCTTGCCGTACTTTGCTTTGGGTAACCCGACCAAAGGTGGCCCCTTTCTCCAAGCTTTCTTGGGCTTCACCCTCGAAGACGGGTGCGTACAGGTGATGCTACAATATCACTGATGCGGTGAGCTTCATGGTCCTATCGTACTGCCTCTACATCCAAGGCATAATGAGGGTCGTGAAAAAGCGCTAAGTGCGAGCTATATATTAAGCAAGTGCGGGTAGTAACTAGCAATGTATCTGGAAGTCTGGTGCTAGAAGGGATAGTGGGATAAGTTCGTGTAACTCCATTAAAATGTAATTTGCAGAAGGCCGAAAAGAAAGCATGGCTCGCCGATGTCCTGAGCTGTTTAGCTTGACCACCAGTAGCTCGTCACAGCTGAGCCTTTTAGCGCTGCGTTCTACCGAATCGTAGTAGCGTGCAGCAAGCTGGTACTTTGCTGAGCCGTCCCATAAATGACTGCAATACTCTATACAAGATCAGGCTTGTGATTTTTATAGATTAGGAAGCTATCGAAGTATCACTTCACTTTATTAAGGATACCCAACTTTTTCGTTGAAAGAAAGATAGAAAGAAAGAAAGAAAGAAAGAAAAATATTTATTTTGGCCCCGCACAACAAATAAGATACTTGACAATAACAATAAAAAATAGGCGTACAACAGATATATAGAATAGATGAAAGACATTAACAAAGAAAGAAAAATTGCTGTACGAATCCAAAAATGGAACCTATCTCAGCACATGCTACAACAAGAAGTGTTGCAACGCTGATTTTCAGATAGGACCTTAGTGACCTACGGACACTCACGACGATAAAAAATACGTTTGTATTATTAACTTAAATATTTTTAAATTAACAAAGTTTTGGTAATTTAATTGACATAATACATTCATTACTTTCAATTCTTAATAAAAAAAAAAAATAGCAAAAGCTGCATTTAATATTATAAGTATAAACAAAATAGAGTAAAAAATAGTGCACAATCAACGTAACAAATGTTTATGTTTTGTGCCATAAATTCGTTCGATTTGTCGTCTTTCGTATATCCTCCGACGCACTGCTTCTATTGTCAAAGACAAGAGAAGTGACGCACGAATCACATTTAAATAATCAAAAAAAAAACGTGGACGATATAATTAATTGAATAGTGATATAATATTATTTTTATATAGATAAATTGCATTATTATTTGTAAAATACAGTAATATATAAATAGTTTTGTATTAAATTATTGATTTAAAACCAGATGTTTGTGTAGGTATGAAATTAGAGTCTGACTTAAAGTTTCAATGGGCGCATAATTATTTACTGCTACATATCGTATTTTGACAATTAGAATCGGTCGCTATTATCGGTATTATAACTTAAGTTTTATAACTCGTGTTTTTGTAGTTCTAATAAATAGTTTTTGTATCTATAATTAAATGTTTGTACTGATTTTATAGCTCGAAATGGTGGTGGCAGATCATTCCAGCAGCGAGTAGCAGCAAACTTAAAACTTCCACGGAAAGCAGCAGTACCATGTCTTGGATTAGTCATAAGATAGGAAGAGGCCCTGGTGTTATGCTTGTTATATTCTCGCGACCAAGATAATTTGTTAAAAAGGTATTTTGGTGTTTCCGTTAAAACAACGCCAAAAAGTAAAGTAGCCAAATGGAGCCGCCTACGTGACGACATCTTCATCATGTTTCCTTTAATTAAGAAAGGAGTGATGTGTGATCTTGGGGGGATATTAAAACAAAAACGAGTGCATGCGTTTTGTACTCGCTGGATGAGCCTTTCAGTTCTACCAAGCAGGCATGTTCCATATACAGTGTCAGCGTAATTCAGCTTGGATAAGATTAGAGACTCGCATAGCATTATACGCATATTCATACTTATGTAAGGACGAACTCGGTAAAGAAGTTTTAGACGGTAAAAACAGTTACGTACAGCTTCGAGTACATGTGTCTCAAACTGTAGTTGACCGTCAAAAACCACTCCCAGATTGCGAGCTTCAAGCACTTGCTCTATGGAACAGCCATCAATCCTTACTTCCGGGTTATTACTTTGTATTCTCTGTATCATGTTTCTAGAGCCCATAACTATAAATTTTGATTTAGTAGGGTTAAGTAGCAGGGAATTTCTTCTAGCCCACTCTGCAACCCTGTCTAAATCAAAATTCATTTTATTTATAGACTCGAGACAGTTATTTGGATGAAAGGAGTGATATACCTGAAGGTCATCGGCGTACATATGAAACTTGCAATTGGTTATGGTGTGGGTAATGTCTGCGCAATATAGTATGAAAAGGAGAGGACCAAGGATAGATCCCTGAGGGACACCTCTGGTTACCTGACTAAGAGAAGATGTTGCCACATTACCAGTCTTGCTGTCTGTCACTTGGACAAATTGAGATCTGTTATTCAGATAACTATGAAACCACCAAACCGCTGACGCATTACACCCATAGTACGAAAGTTTCGAAAGAAGAAGTGATACATTTATAGAGTCAAAAGCACGAGAAAAATCAAGCAGTGTAAGTACGGTCCCCATGCCAAGATCTCTAGCTTCCAGAACATTATTTACAACATCGATTAAAGCTGTAGCTGTACTGTGAGCTTGACGAAATCCTGACTGTTCTACTGGTAAGATATTTGACTGTTCAAGATATTTTCTAAGCTGACTACACACCACCTTCTCCAGTACTTTTGATAGACAGGGAAGTAGACTGATTGGTCGCAAATCCTTAGGATTGGTGGGGTTTGGTTTTTTTGGAATGGGCCTAACTTTCGCTGTCTTCCACAGGTCTGGAAATGTAGAAGTGGCAAGTGATCTGTTTATGATCGCAGTGATTACTGGAAGAGTCTGGGGAATAGTCAGCAATATCATATCCAGCGAGATGTTATCAGAGCCAATGGCATTCGACTTCAAGCTGTGGATAGTCCTCAAAACTACGTCATCATTAATCGGCTCAAGTTGGAAACAACCGGGACCAAATCTATTAAACTCGTAAAAAGTTAGGTCAGATATGCTAACTCTATCGCTGCCAGGTACCTCCAAAAAATGTCTGTTTAAGTTTTCTGGATCACTGCAGAAATACGGCAAGTCGTGTTCTTTATTTTTTGTGATTGCAACAGTGGTTTTAAGATAGCTCCATAATTTTTTTGGTGACTTAATGTTTTTATTTATGTAAGTTTTAAAATATGCATGTTTCTCACTTTCAATGGCTGCCCTCACTAAATATTTTAGGTCTTTATATGAGCTAGAGTGGGTTTCTAACTTGCTTAGTTTAAATTTATTGTGACACTTGTCACGTAGCCGCATCATATCTTTTACCGTGTCAGTGATCCAGGGGTAACTCTTTTCTTTAAATAGAACTTTTTTAAATGGAGCATGTAGCTCAAATAAACTTAATAAGTAACTGTTGAATGTTGCAACCATAGAGTTAACATCCTGCAAACTCTTGATATAATCAAAGTCTATTTTGTCTAAATCTTTATAGAAGATGTCTCTTAGAATGTCGTTAAGTGGTCTATAAGTGACCCATTGGGGGGTGGACGTCTCAAGCTTCAAACTCATCTCGACCGAGACTACAGCATGATGGCCAAGCTCAGGAATGTGTGATACTGTGACCCCACATACCTGTGCATCCGTGCAAACTAGGTCAATAAGTGTTTCACTGTGATCCGTGAAGTGAGTAGGTTGAGTAATTACATTTCGAAGATTAGAACACAGTAGAAAAGAGCTCAGCAGCTTGGTCTTGTTATCCGTAATATTAAGTACATTAATGTTGAAGTCGCCAAGCAGGAGGATCCAATCGGCATGAGAAAAAGTGGAGAGTGAGTCCGTCACCGCATCCAGAAAGACATTAACGTCGAGCCATGGTGGTCTGTATGCCGTCCCAATGATGACCGATTGTGAGTTAATACTCAGCCTCAGCCACATTTGCTCAACGTTTGGTGCAGGTGGGTACGGAACGGTGCGCACGCGCAGGTCACGACGCACGTAAAAGCCTACCCCGCCGCCGCGGCCACCGCGAACACTGTCCGGACGTGGCGTGTGGCGTAGTCGGTAGTTGGGAACGGTGGGCGCGCGGGTCTCCTCGCCAAACCTAAGCCAGGTCTCGTTTATTGCCATAATGTCTACTGCAAGTTCTTGCATGACTACAATAAACTCCTCATGACGCGAGCCGAGTGACCCTGCATTGAAAAGTCCAACTTTTAAATTCTTGTGTTTAAGCATTATAATATATTATGTAATTTAATATAGTTTTATAGTGTAAAATAGACGTAATATGCAGTATTCCTTGCCAAATAGAAATAGTATAAAGTGTTATTTTTAATATATAATTAGTGTATAAATTAAAATGATGCATTTTAAATAATATGTTATATAAAAATGTATGTATAATGTAAAAATATCGCGATATTACCCGGGCCCCATTAATTTTTATGGCATTGTGATTAAATTGGCATACTGACTCCATGCAGCCATTAATAACATATAAAAAAAGTTTATAAACAAAAACAAAAAAATGTAACTCATAATCGTGACGATAGTAGAAGTAGTCGACGAAAATATTCAGGCTATACAGTAGCAAAAAGGTGTCATTTTCGTTAGTTGGATTTGCTACCGGTATCTTCCCGACTAAAAACACGGAGATCTTCCTCCGAACGGATGCAGTGAGTCTGTTTACCGTCACGCTGCTTAGTGAGTATGCGTCCACGTTTAGTCCAGGCATATTTCCACCCGTAACGACTAGCGGCTTCACGAACGCGGTAAAATATATATTTATTCGTTTTAGTTAGCCGCTCATTGATAAAAAAGCGACGCGGAGGTCCTGCGAAGCCGAGGTCGGTTGTAGTGGCGCCTCTACGCACGCGTGCGCTCTGCAGTAACTCATCGCGCAACTGGCGGCGCGACAGTCGCACCACGATATGTCGGCCGCGCGCCGCGCTCGCACCCGCCGCTCCGCCAGATTCGCCCTCTCTCTCAGCTCGCGCACCCACTCGCTGGGCGAACACTATATCGCGCTCTTCTAGAGTCACGCCGAGCTTATTTGCTACCAGCCCAACCGTGTGGATCACATTCTCACCATATAATTCGGGAAGGTTGGCGATTTCTAGATCAGAGCTCAACAGCTCCTGATCACGGTCGTTGAGCTCGAGTTTAAGCTGCGCCACCGTTTGCTCCAGCTGACCAACATTACCATCCCCGGGGGCAACCAGCGGTCGGTCTTCAAGAGCCTCCACTTTGGTCTCCAAGTTTTCTACTCGCTTATTGCAGGTTGCCAGTGACGATTGAAGCGCGTTCATATCGCAGCGAAATCCCCGTATCTCATCCCGGATCTCCCGCATTTCCAACCTGAGCAGCCTGATTTCGTCGCATACATCCACCCTGGGAGTCTGTGATAAACTCCTTGAAGTAGGTCGCGCATCCTCAGCCCGTGCCTTCTCATTGCCGCTGTCCACCTCCCTATCATTTATACTATGGTCCGAAATTGCAGGCGAATTTTCATCGCTACTTATTCCCACAGTAGACGATTTATTTTTTCTATTTGTTTCCATTTGCTTACAACCTGGGCATCGCCACTTTTTGCCCACTTGCGATGTCTCTGGCATGTGTAAACAGGCGAGGTGGTATTTATTATTGCAGCTGCTTACACTACACCCAGCGCCCCCTTTTGCCGATAGGAATTTACCACATAAAGTGCACTTAGCCATGACTAATGAAGGCTTAGACTGGAACGGATAGATGGCGCTGTTTTTAATGTCTATTTGGTCCTGCAGGTGTAGATCGACGGTCGATGCTCACATTAAAAACTTTGTTGCTCGACTGACAGATGGCGTTATTTCACAACTTGAGCTCGATGGTGTTTCTTACTGTCGTTTATGTGGCAGGAACACCATAGGTCAACACACTCGAGTCACGCTAAAGATCCGCACACAGTAGGCATTAAAAACTGTATATATTATTAGTATTTTAGATAATCACCGTTTTTGTTTTAGGTTTAAGGTAGAATTAGATTATATATTTGTATTACTTTGAGTTTTTTAATTGTTTACTGCACAGAATCACTCACTAACAGTCTATATTATATATGGCACTGAATTAAACGTTTTGGGCAAAAAACTATTACCAACTTTCAAAGGTTTTTCAATTTTTATATTTTAATATACAGAGAGTGTTTAGTGTGACTTTAAATAGTATACTGCCTATATAATATCGTTGCACTTTGTTTTTCCTAACAGGTCTTTATTACATGGGATTTAGTACTGTTTTCGGTGCTTTTCTTATGTATGTAGCGACATTTCTCTGCTTAACCCATCGGGGATAGAGGTGTAATGATATATACTATAAATCAAATTTTCTCATCCAGTGCTATATTGTAATATATCTTTAGATAAATGTCCAATATCTTACCGGTTTGAATGTTAGATTCTAAAGCTAAAATCCGATGTCCAACTAAAACAGAAACTTTAGTCCTCTAACGTTTCTTTAAATTCCAAGATGACAGATAAGGATCAGTAGAGGAATTAGGGTTTTCTAGACAAGGCGTTATCAGATAATCTTAGATTTAGATGGAAATTGAGCCTCTATTTGGGAGGTCACCTACTAACCCTGATCAAACTCAGGAGATTCTTACATTTTTTAAAGAAATAAATATGTTGCGTTTAATAAAAAAGAATAACAAGAATGAAAATTCGACGGCATGTTTAGCGCAGTGGCAAAACCTTAACATGTTGCGCTAGCTGTCGCGGGTTCGATTTCCGTAAGGAACAAATATTTGTATAATCTGCAAATAGTTGTTTCGGATCTGGGTGTATGTGTATGTGAGGTTTATGTATGTAAATGTGTGGGACAACGATTAAAAAGTGTTCTTTTTCTGAAAATTCTACATTAACTTCCTCCGCCCTGGGGAAAGGCGAAGGGGCATGCCGGACTCCTACTGGCTAAAACCACTGGAGCGGTCAGCTTCGGCACCGAAGGGGGCCTCGTAAGATCACACTAGAGCCCCCCATTGATACCACGCCATTAGGCACATCTCGAAGGGGATGACTATAAAGTGGTCACCCCCAAAATTATCTGCATCCTACTGCATTTTAGCGTTGAACTATGCTGGTTTCACAATCAAAACTAAGCATAACTAGTATACTTATAATGTTTGCATCGATCGGTAAGCCTGTTCTTCGACCCTTGCTCGAGCAGTTCTGTGCTGAGCCATAGCTTTAAATAAATCATTATCATTCTTGATCCTACTCGTTTGCTTGTCCCCCTCAGCAGCGCCCCAAAGCCAAGTCCCACTAAGGGTCATCATCGGCTGATTAGTTTCGAAGTTTTTGCCCAGCCGGAGGTCCTGACGGCTTCCCCAATGTTATCCAGTTAAATCAGCAGCTAAAGTCTCCATTAGTTGCCAGCGAGTAACTAAATCTATACAAATAAATAAAATTGAAGTGAATTAATTTCAAAATAACAGCTTTTTACTAAATGCATATGAAAGTATGTACCTTAGATATAACAAAAACACTATTTTAAAAAAAAAAGTCTGTCTGTCTGTCCATCTGTCTGTCTGTCTGTTTGTTCCGGGTAATCTCCGAAACGGCTGGACCTATTTTGACGAGACCTTCACTGGCAGATAGCTGATGTTATAAGGAATAACTTAGGCTACTTTTATTTTAGAAAAATAATTAGGGTCTCGCGTAAAAAAATGAAACCCTTGAAATCCAATTTATATATTCTATGTCAAGTGTCTATGTCGAAGTACTCTAAATTTCTTTTAAATTAAACGCGGGTGAAACCTCGGGTCCCAGCTAGTAGAAAATAAATTGTAAGGTTGTCTGGTCCTTATAATCATATATTCTCTCATAAAACGACCGGGATTAGACGCAGAGAATCTGTACTCAAACTTCTACTACTTCATATAGAACGTGAAGTTTTTGCAAAAGTTGGGTGTTGTTCTGTATAACAATGCAGTCAGAATCACGGGACCACAAAACATTGATGGTTTGGATAGTTTCTTAATGTAATTTGTATACCGTCGAAGAATTATATGCAGTATCCTTAGCGGGGAATTATATTCTTCATCCGTGTGGTATCCGGATTAAGAACATAGCACCACACGCCCAACCCGACGCCAAACCCGACGCTTAACCCGACGCCATACCCGACGTCCAACCCGACGCCAAACCCGACGCTTAACCCGACGCTTAACCCGACGCTTAACCCGACGCCTAACCCGACGCCAAACCCGAACTCCAACCCGACGCCAAAACCCGACGCTTAACCCGACGCCTAACCCGACGCCAAACCCGACGCCCAACCCGACGCCAAACCCGACGTCCAATCCGACGCCAAACCCGACGCCCAACCCGACGTCCAACCCGACGCCAAAACCGACGCTGAGGGCGACGCCACGGCCGAAGCCGAGGACGACGCCGAGGTTGAGGCTGACGCCGAAGCCGACGCCGAGGACGACGCCGAGGACGACGCCGAGGCCATTTGATCGTTCGTTTCTAAAGCTAAATGCAGACTTTATCTACCATGATAAAGTCTGCTTTTTCTACGTTCAATTAAATAATCAGCAATCTATCTCACCTGGTTTCCCCGTCGCATCAGCTCTCCGCCAGCTGATGCAGCTTCGATAGAATCACCAAAACATGAGATTGTGATACCACGCTCAAAGCGCTTATCAGCAAAACACAATGCAGTATCGATGAATCCGCAAAATCATTGTTCATCCATGCTAAAAGTATTGTGTGTGTTACCCCTTACTCGCCTTTTACGGCATCCACCGGAGGAGATAGAGATGCTATGTTCTTAACTCGGACACCAAACGGACTTTGAATAATGTAAGTAACTAGCTGGTGGGGCAGACGATGTCCTGGCCTTTCCAGTAGGTGGTGCCATCTATCGGATCCTAGCATCCCACGCTGCGTTTCAGTGCGTGGTCTCCACTCAAGAACCTTTTAACCCGAGTCATCAGTTCTAAGAGCAATGTGCCCCGCTCGTTGCCAATTCAGTCTACTAACGTTTCAGCTATGTCATCACGACATCGATAGCGCGTGTCAGAGCGCCAGGTGCCTGACACGAGGCCAGGTGGGGGCGCGCGCTTACATCTTGGCCATGCTGATGGTGCCGCAGATCCCTGTGGACGACTGAATTCCTCACGTAGCGAGGAGCATTAGCGAGAGGTTCTGCTGCTCACAGAGATGTTTGGGTCTCGCACATCAGGGCGAGCTATACTCGGGCGGCATCAGTGAGCTGGGAGCATATACACACACTTTTATATAAAACTTCACCTTTTTTTTATTGGTGCCCAGTGGCAATTCTTCATGAACTTCCTTCGCCCCGGGGAAGGGCGAAGGGGTATGCCGGTCTCCTACCGGCTAAAACCACTGGGGCGGTCATCTTCGGCACCTAAAGGAGGCTCCAGGTCCTCGTATGATCACACTAGAGCCGCCCGCTGGTGCCACGCCTATAGGCATATCTCGGAGAGAGTGACTGTAAAGTGATCACCCTCCCGGGGGATTGTAAAGGATCCCCTAAGTCCCATGGCAGCGCGTGACCACGTGCGTGCTACCGTCTTCTCTTGGGTCGCTTGGTATGAGCACGCAGATTCCCAAATCTAAGCACCCGCGAACCCAGAGGTCCCCCGCCTTATAGCAAAAGCAGGGGGTTTCAGGCGTATGGGAATTAGGCGCCAGGGCGGTTGTTACCCCGGCGCCATCTCCTCCTTCTTCGAGCGGCATCGGCCCTCTCCCATAAAACTTCACCTAAGATACTTAATGCGAAACAGAATAATAATCATCAATTTTTGATTTTGGATCATTAGCTGTGTGGTGCGACCGATTAAAATACATAAAGATTTAACAAATCAAATTCAAAAAAATCGGCCATCTTAATTTAAAACCCTCCCATATAAAAACCCCTGTATATCTGACCGCTACATTTCCAAAGGATTATTTTGTTCGCACACAAAATGCGAATTCCTTTCATCGATTCTTTAAATCACGCGGTTACTTAGCGGGTGAATGGGTGCGATCAGTTCATGGGCCTGCGCGGAGTGGACCCACACAAGTGGCCGTTGCCATGAGTGCTTTCAAACCTCATGGTAAGACGTACGGGAAACAGATCCAGTACGGGGCAGACAAAATAAGAAGATGCATGTAGAAATTTAATTTCGTTTTGTAGAGTCCCGTGTAATAAGTACTCAGCAATGAATAGACTTCCAGCTGTGGGAGTCGTCAAATGTGATTAAGAGTTGATATCAAGTTGATGGTCAGCAGCATGCTCCCGTGTGCTAATAACAATTAAATGCGATCACCAATCCACCGCCAAGCGCGATGATTATGGCAATATATAAAAAAATCATTTTTTATTTCATTTACTTTAGGGACTCTGTCTTTAAGCCGCGTATTCCCAAAGACCTCCCGTTTGAATTTAAAACACTACAATTCCCTATAAAAGTAAGTTTCACGGTGACTATTAATAAGTTACAAGGCCAAACTTTTAACCGGTCCTTGTGGAAATTTATAGGCGAGGTTTTTGTTCATCAGTGAACACCTATGGCTGATGATCTCAGGTAAGTGAACTAAATATCAAATAAAATAGCAACTGTAGTCAGTTCGACTTAAGCCTTTTTTTTGCCTTCGTACGTTGCCCCACAGTAGGATTTCTCCTATGTCGTGGATGCGTTTACAGACATAAATTCCATATACAATACACCCAGACCCGGAACAACTACCTGCAGATCATACAAATATTTGTTCCGTGCGGGAATCGAACCCACGACCCGGAGCGCAGCAGCCGACTGTATCAGCCACTGCACCAACCGTGCCGTTAAGTCTACGTAGACTCGTTAGCAATATAGTCCATATTGCGTTCTAGAAGTTTCCCACAACGCTCTTAATCCACCGCGACACATAACCGCCGCATTCCCGCCAAAATTAACAATCCCCTATATTTCCACCTAATGCGCCTCTTTAGTCCAATCCGCACTTGGGTCACGCGCGTTCGCGGTGGTACAGAAAATCCTTTTATATCCGGCGAGCAGATATAGCGCGTATAACTTTAACTTATAGGCGGCCATGTTTTATTTGATGTCGGGACGATATGCTGTATAACTAGGTACTATTACGAGGTAATTGTTTGGTCCTTTTTTTTATTGATGTCTAGTGGAAATTCTACATGGAACTTCCTTCACCCTGGGGAAGGGCGAAGTGGTATGCCGGACTCCTAACGGCTAAAACCACTGGAGTGGTCATCTTCGGCACCGAAGGGGGGCTCCAGGTCCTCGTAAGATCACATTAGAGCCGCCGATGGGTGCCACGCCTTTAGGCACATCATGGAGGGGATGACTGTAAAGCGGTCACCCCCTCTAGCGGAGGGAAGGCGACTGTAAAAAGGTCGCCCCCCAGGCACTTCTCGAATTGTTTGGTCCTATAGGAGCGTCTTTTTATGCTCAGGCATGTGGGATTAGGGAAAATGTTAGGTTTCTTGCTGCTGGTAAACTATCTTTAGATAAAGTTAGGTATCATTTTTTTTTCATCATTTCGGCCGAATAAAATCCACTGCTGGACACAGGCCTCCCCCAAAATGTCCACAATGACCGATATGGGTGTGTTGTGGGCTCATTGGGGGGTTTTGCCATAATCGCCACGCTTGGCAGACGGGTTGGCGATCGCAGTTGAGCTGTTAATGTACTCGAAGGACGCTGCTGCTCATCCTCCGGCCAATCCCTTAGTCGACTTTTACGACACCCACGGGAGGAGATGGGGTGGTGGCATTCTGAGCCGGCAGCACACGGCAAAAGTTAGGTATACGACGAGGCAAATGTTCTTCCTTGGGAAAGTGTGTATTAGATTTCACAACAAGATACCTAAAGCAATTACAGATCTCACAGTCGGGGAGTTTAAGTCATACGTTGGAACAATTCTAATAAAAAAAGCCTACTATAGGATTAAAGACTGTTGATGATAGGGACATATGTAATTATGGCGTAAGCTCTTTTTGCAAATGTGGCTTCCATGGAAACCAAATATATCTGAAGCTCTATTTGTACTGTACTGCTGCTGTATATTTTTTTCATCAATGTTTCATAAATATTTAAAACTTTGTTTAGGTTCTTAAGATCTTGTTCAACATTATAATCTCAAGTATTTTGAAAGAATAGGTATCCATTTCATCCATCCATACATTCTGACGTTTCATGAGTGCCAGTAATGCCTCTATTTGAAATATAAAACTTTTTAACAAAAAAAAATACCAGCTTCAAAACCCCTACACGATATAAAAATATTAAAACCACTGAAAAGGAAAAAAAACTTTATGAAGTCGGGCGGGGCCAGGTATAAAATATAACTTCTCATTGGTCTACATGAACCATGGTTGGGGCACACCTAGCCCCGTTTGTTGTTTGTTTCTTTTTAGTATAAATATATGTAAGAACTTTTTCAAATTTGGTTCAGTATTTAACACAAAAATTAAGAATGACTCAAATCGAAACCATTAAGACATCGTCTAGATAAGCGCAGTAGAATTAGCCTGTTTATTGAAGCTGGTTAAAAAACTACTTAATTAAATGTAAAGAAATTTATAAGGGACTAACTCGAAAGCATTCTGCACCAGTTAAAAAACATTGCTTAAATCGGTCCACAAATCTCGGAGTAATCGGTGTACATACATAAAAAAAAATGCTTCGAATTGAGAACCTCCTCCTTTTCGAAGTCGGTAAAAATAAATTGACTTTGACTTCGAAAAGAAAAAATGGTAAAGTTTAACTTTAATATTAGGTAGTATCTTTTAATTACTTTAAGTCACCAAATCATGTTATTGAAATGGTTATTAATGAAAAAATAAATCATTACAGTTTAAATACCGAATAGCGCTATATAATGCAAAGGTGGAATAAGTACATGAAAGTGAATCTTTGACCTTTCATCAATACCTCAGGCGCTCCTTAATCTTAGCCACAGCACACAATAATATCCAGTGAAAGCTTGTACCGCGCGGTGTCGGGTCGGTCAGAGAACATCGTCAAAGGGCTACGATAATTATGGAAGCAGTAATTAATGGAGCGAAACATCTTGTTATTCTCTTAAGAGAACTTGACCAGGGAGCCCAAGGTTGATGTAAACTTGAATTAATTTGATGTGACGGTTTGTTTGACCGGAGGAGGTTTGATGTTGGTGAAGTGAAAGATACTGTTTCAAAGGGTGTGATTGTTTTCTATCGTAGATGTCTTTGCAGTCTCTGTGAAGCTAAAAATCTCATAGCTGGTCATTAGTAACACAGTATATTTTCAGGGTTATAGTGTTGTAATGTCTGTTTGTTCGTCCGCATGTCGCAGACTGAAAATTCCCGTTCTGTTAATTTAGAAACACGAAAAATGTCTACTTCTACTACTTTCTAAATTATCACCCCCTCCAAGACGTGCCTATCAGCGTGACACTAATGTGCGGCTCTGGAGTGTTCGTTTTCTCGAGATTCCGGTGTCAGTATCCATCGAACATCTTTGGTGCCAAAGATGACTGCCCAGGGGTGCAATTCTCGAAGCTCGAACATCCATACATCCTTGAATACAGAGTTGAAATAACAGTGATAACCCAATTTGGTAATCGCTAAGTATGATCCTCATGGCTGTCCTTCTGCAACGTGTCCTTGAATAGCTTCAATCATATCTTAGCAAATACCAAGTTGGTTTTATACCGTTATTTCGATTCTATATTTAAAGACGTATGGATGTTTGAGCTTAAGGAATTGCACCCTAGGTGGTTATAGCTGGTATGAGTCCAACGTAAGGTACGTTCACATCTCTCTTCAGGGGCGTTGGACGATGCATAAGTATTATCAATGCGGTGACAATAAAACGTCACATAGAAGAGTTTTTTTAAAGAAATGTGTAATTATTTTGTAGTTTCGTGTGTATCTTTGCAAGTCTTTGTGTCCAGTCCCCGGAACTAGTTCTGCGTGGCACCACACTGTGTTTATCACCTCGAGACATGAAATAGTTCATCATTCATCATCATTGTTTTGTTTCTGAGTCTGCATAATGAGTAAAAATAAAATAGCTGCGATAAGTCTCGGCTGATGCTGAACGTCTGGTTGCAAAAAGTTATTTATTTATAGTCACGTCTAGTGAAGAAAACAAAGAAACATCAACATTATCCCATTTACTTTGCGAGTGAAAGAACCACTAAAAACCTAACTAACTACTCAAATAAATAAAATTGTAATGTCAAAATAATAGCTTTTACTAAATGCATATGAAAGTATAAACGGTACCGACAGCAAAAAACTATTATAATTTTTTGTCTGTCAGTATGTCTGTTTGTTCCCGCTAATCTCCGAAACGGCTGGCCAATTTCTACGGGACTTGCACTGGCAGATAGCTGATATTATAAGGTATAACTTAGACTACTTTGATTTTAGAAAAACGATTAGGGTCCCGCGCAAAAAAAAAACCCCGTGAAATCCAATATATATACTCTAAGTACTCTAAATGACTTATAAATAATTCAATTTCTTTTAAATTAAACGGCGGGTGAAACCGCAGGTCCCAGCTAGTTACCTAATAAATTCAGTGAAACTAACATCGTGAACCAACTTCAAACACTCAAACTCCGGTATAGGATCCCATCCAATTTATTTATACGAGTGCGGTAGCCCACTGCCCAGCGGTGGGCTTATATAAACTGAAACTGTCCGCACTACCAGCTATTATATAAAGTTGGAGAAAGGATTAAGTTTTGGTAACTATATATGTACTTCTAGTAGGGTTGACGCCTTTTACTCTAAAATTATAAGCGTTCTGTTTATCTTCACAATTTCAGCCTTTAACTGTCCCACTGTTGATCAAATTCTTGAGAATTTATCACCACGCTTGTTCACTGCATGTTGGTGATGACAAACCGCCTAAAATCAGTGGTGCATTGGAATCTAAACTAAATCAAGATGAACTAAGAAAGCGTATATGACATTGAAAATATGGTATATTAGTACTGATCTGACTTAGACCTTTAACCTTTTTAGGGTTCCGAACGTCCGAAGGAAAAAACGACGGAATAGGATCTATATAAGGGTATAGGATCGTCTGTTTGTCTGTTTGTCCGTCAGTCACAGCCAATTTGCTCCGAATCTACTGGACCCATTAAGTTGAAATCTGGTACATATATGGATTTCTGCGACCCAAACACGTACTTGTAACGTAAATAAATGAATTTTCCTTCCTTCCGGTCCTTTTTGGGGGGCAATATAGAAACTTTAAGCATAAAGTTTTGCGAACTGTACCGTGTAACATATGAAATAGAAGGGCTTGTTGTGAGTATAATTTTATAATTTTAAAGTTATTTAAGAATACTATATATACGAAAATTTACCATTCCCCCTCACACCTTATCCCCAAAATTACTGAGCCTAAAATTCCGAAAAAAAGTAGGTAATAGCTTTTAACCTATAGATTAGAGAAAAACCTATAAGAAGTCTATGGTCTTAAAACAAAAAGGCAAATCTTACAATATTGTGCGTACAAACTTACGTTTGCAGTTGGAATGTATGGGAAAATATGTTTTTCAACTACGATGTTAAGTTTGTTTTGTCCAACAATAGACAATAAATTCAGAAATTTTGGAACCACCTGAGTTTAACTCGCACTTGACCGGTTTTTTTTCTTTTTTCTAAACTGCACGGCACCTTCACCACGCCAAAGCGAGGCGGCATCGTGTCGAGTTTACACTTTTAAAATTTAATTTTCATTCATTACGAAACCACTAGGATCTATTGAGATTTTTCATGCGACACTCGTGGGTTTAACATACAGACACAAATCTCACATGCTCAAACACCCAGACCCAGAACAATGATACGTACACTATACGAGTTTATGCTACGTGCGGAGATTGAACCCGAAACTCGTAGTCTACAAAGACAAACAAGAAGCCACAGCACCAAACTTGCCGTCAATACAAAATGAAATCATGAATCGAAAGCGAAAAAATTTGAGCTGATTCGAAAGATGGCGCTTAATCTTGTCGAAATCAAAAATATCCTGCCAATTCCGGTAAAATAGGAGACGAGGCAGCCCTATAAAGTAAAATTATCGTTAATACACCCTTTCCCTTCAGTGAAATATCTTTAAAACCGGGCCAAAGGTAAGGACATTAGGAAACTTGGTGACGTCGCCGCCCACCGTGGCCAAAGTAACGCTGTTAAAGGATTATGGAATTACGAATTATCTATTCAGGCGCTTGTTTTTTGCGTTTAGGCGTAAAAGTATCGACAGATTTGATTGAATACTTATCTATAGTAGAAAAGTATTCGCGGTATTTATGATTGAATATGTCTATCTCACATTTTCAAATTCGTTTATTTCAGGTACCACATAACCCATATTAGAAAACATCTTTAAATTTTTCAATAATAAATACATAATCACATATAAATAAATACAATATAAATACAGCATTAACACACGATGTATTATAATTAAGTGATATTAATTACAGTAGTCTCTTAAATGCGATACTATAATTATGTAACTTGTCTGTCACAGCAGTGTCGCACATAAGGACAGTCCAATCTGTTTGCTATCATACTCAGAACGGTATTGGAGCTGTCCCGCACTCTGCGCACAAGAGACGCGCAGCGCTTCCGCTTGGCGCATGAAAACAGTCCGTGCGCGCCGATGCGAACATGCCCGAAGCGCTACAGTAGAGGGGCAGACCCAAAATCGCCCTGAAAGCGTTGTTAAATTGTTAAATGCGGAGGGTGCTATAGCTTTTCTGCGTTCGTTTAATTAGCCCACAGGCTGCAGGTGTACATGGACGTGCAATATGCTCGGAAAAGAGTTATTTTCACGCCATCCGAGCAACGTGCGAACCTGCGGGCAAGCATATTAGCTCTTTTAGATAACGCCCTCCGCTCCCGTTCCATGTCAGCATGGTCCCAGAGGTCAGCCGTGACTATATGTCCTAGGTATTTAAACTGATACACCTTGTCTAAGGGTACACTATTTAGACGTATAAGTGGTACATGTACTATCAATTCCCATTCATTTGTATTATCATCATTTCTTTTTTCTCATCTTCATTATTGTAATACTCCGAAATTTATTTTTGTTTAGGAACTCTTAACGTCAAACATCATCATCATCATCTCTGCCAAAAAATGTCCACTACAAACCATAGGTCACAGATCGCTACAAGGTCTGGTCTGGGTTTATGTTGTGTTCTCATTGGGAGGGTAATGCCTTCGGCAACCCGCCTGCCAAACGTAGCTCATAGATTTCCATAATTGTGTTATAATTTTAGAGGGAATTTGTTAGTACTTGCCACACTTGACAGGCGGGTTGGTGAGCGCAGTGTAGCTACTGTTCCAAAGAAGAGATGTTGCTGCCCATCCTTCTGGCTAAGAGTCCCTTAGTAGCCTTTTACGACGGACGAGATGGAGTTCTTAATTCTGACACCACATGGATTAATCATTAATCCGTATAAGCATAACCACAAAATGTCAATATGACGTTAACGCGATCACAGTGACCGCTTGCGGCCACCTTCGGTACGTAATGACTGGCCTAATTACCAATACCGGGTTAATTACACAACATTAATCCACTCAGAGTATGCTAGCAATTATGCTAATTATGGATATGTTATGATTCGAATTTCAGAGTTTTAGAAGTTAGGAGGTGGAGGCTAATTAGGATTTTGTATTTTGGTCTGATGATATAAAATAATTATAATGAAATATATTGTTACAGCTGTTAGCATTTTAACATTTTCAAGATTAGAAGTTGTTAGAATGTGGTCACCACGGTGTGGGACTCAAAAGAGGCGATTAAGTAAAAACCATTTATTTAGCCACAAACACCAGATAACAAGTAAATACAATACAAAAATAAATGATTAACATAAAATGAACAAATGTGTGGAAAGAAATAAATAAATAAAAAATGATTTATTTTAGACTCTGAAAAGAAAATGACAATAAGAACTATTAACAAAATAAAATATAAATAGGACTACAGTACAGCTGTACGAGGCCAAAAAGGTCCCTACCTCAGTATATGCTGCAACAATTTATGCTGCAGCACTGGTTTTCTGATAGGGCCTATAAGTTGATGCTACGGACAATTACGACATTAATATTAAAATATATTAGATATATATATATATATATATATATATATATATATATACTTACTAACCAGCATGTCCAGCAGTGGACTTTATTCGGCTGAAACGATGATATTATCACTACAATTGACATTGTACCGGAGATATTGCGATAATCACTACACTTGGCAGACGGATCGGTGATCGCAGTGCCGCTTAGCAGAAGGTTTTTATTCAATCCCGTTCGGGGCAAGTATTTGTATGGCATAGAAAATAATATTCCAAGTTTGGGTGATAGTGAGATCCTAGCGATTGAACGCTTGCCTTCCATACAAGAGGGTGTGAGTTCGATTCTGGTTCGCACCTCTAACTTTTCGGACCCATGTGTGGATCAGAATTTGATTATCATTTGCGTTAACGGTAAAGGAAGTTTTTGAAGTCGGTAATAATTATTACTCCGCCGATTGAATCAGACGGTTGTATTCTGAGTATCTGAAACATAAATTGAGTAAATAGACGTAAGGGTCATCATTATAAAACACTCAGCGTGCCACCCAGTTGCCGAGTACGTAACAGTATCTACTTCATCGTCGACCGCATCGTTTTGGGGAGATAGTAGTTTTTTATGACAGCAAACGAGCATGTATAAAAGCGGGCGGTAGAACGGAAGCCTTTGTGAAATTAAAATAGTAATATTTATAGGTGACTTGATGTCTGGAGTACCTAGTGTCACGTTGATATGGATGGCTGATGGATACATTAATATTAGGTATATTTAAATCGAAATTAGAATCGAAACGTTGGAAATTCTAATTAATTATTGCTACTTTACAATAGCTGTTTTTATAATGAATAGATTTTCGAGGATTTGAAATTTTCGACTGTTAGAAATTTATTTTGTTTTAGGCTTCCATGGGCAATAGTAGGCCTTAGTCGGTACTAAGGCCGGTAATTACGCCCACTGCGGTCAGTGGGCGTATCTTTGGTCGATATTTATTTAGATTAGCCTACAATTGTTTACACAATACATTTACAAGAAATTCCTTCATCATATGCATAAGTGCAACAATTACTTACACACTAACGAATCCATAACTGATATTTTTTTTGAGTTTTGTGACTAATTTAATCGGATTTGTGTGGTGCCCGCTAAGAATACCACCACCGCATCTCCTCCCGTGGGTGTCGTAAAAGTCGACTAAGGGATTAGCCGAAGGATACATTAACAACTCAACTGCAATCGCCAACCCGTCTGCCAAACGTGGCGATTATGGCAAAACCCCCCAATGAGCCCACAACACACCCATATCGGTCGTTGTGGCGATCTTTGGGGGAGGCCTGTGTCCAGCAGTGGACTTCAATTAGGCCGAAATGATGATGAAGATGAATGATGATTTGATGGTTCGACTGTGAGGCAGTAATGTCAATAACCCTCACGGCTGGCTGCGCTGGCGCTGCCGCTTTTGCAGCAGAAGCCCTCAAACGGTGCAATATACCGCATCGGAAATTTTGTTTTGAACCGTTTGGGGTCGATGGTTGGTTGACACGTCACGTGATCAGAGAGCTGGAACTTTCTTTGTCCTAAGAATAAGCATTCAACGTGGCAATGCTGCCAGTCTACTAAGATGGAGTATGTTTCCAGCTGACATCAATGAGGAGTACTTTCATTCCAAGTTCTTAAAGATTCATTTGTATTAGTAGCACATAGTGTATATTTTCTTTTTCATTGATAATGTTAATCTGCATTTTAATAACTGTCATTAGAACGTTTTCTAAATTTTCTGTTGTGTTATTATAATTTCGCTCCAAGTTTTAAAGTTTAAACACAGCAGCCCGCGATGCAATCTACTTCATAAGCGCTTGTTAACAAATTTACTGGCGGCAAACAACGGGTAGCGATATGTTTGTTCCCACCCACCGCGCAATGTACATGAAAATAGTTCCGTAGGTGGAGGTTATAATGGAAAAGTTTACGGAAACTCACGTCTTTATTATGTAGTATTAAAGTGTAGGATTTAATGTATTGTACATGGAGATTAAGTTGTTTTTAACCCAAGCTTGTTCTCGTCTAAGACCAAGGTTTTTTTTTAAACTGATCGTTTAATTTATAAAAATAATACATAGACAACACCTCTTCAGCTATGGGTGTCATGGGCAACTAAGGATTGATGTCAAGAGGATCAACAGCACCCTCCCATCTGCTAATAACTAACTACCACCTCCAATCCATTTACCAAGCGTGATAATTAGGATAATATGGCCTATGATCGATCATTTTAATAATAGATATATATACACGAGTATATGTTTACAGGCTTGTTTTTTTTAAATATTGCCTCACACTTGGATTGATCCTGTGTCGTGGGTATAGTTTACAGACATGCATTTCACATGCGCAAACACCCAGACCCGAAACAACTATATGTAAGATCATTCAAATATGATTCCCGCACGGAACAAATGATTGTATGACCTGTAAGTAGTTGTTCCGGGTCTGGGAGTATTTTATTTGGAATTCATGTCTGTAAACGCACCCATGACACAGGAGAACTCCTAGTGTGGGGCAACGTTATTTTATTAAAAGAAAGAACAACAAAAAAAACGGTAGAATTTTACAATTTATTGAGTAAGAAAATACTGTAATGTAATAACTTAAATAAAAAAATGTAATTAGAATATTTTAATAAAACACAATTAAAACAGCACTACGCTAAATTACCCTCAGGGTTATTCAGAGATGAGATTACCCAACGTAAATTTCTGCAATAACTTTTGTGTACTCGCATGTAATAGATGCCCCTTGACTTGATTATCATTTGAAACTGTAAGTGCGAGGACCATGTGGATTATTAATTTATTTTGTTTAATTGACAGGATAGTTGTCTGGCAGTTTAGGTATGTCATGCTCACTCAAGTATCCTGCTGATGGTGGCGTCGTGTATCGGGTCGCTTAGTTGCCCTACAAAACGGTTGAGCCGAGCGACACTGATGCATGCGTCATGCTCGTGAACGAGTGCTGTCTGTTGGGATTGGTCAGCTTAATGCTGCCATGACAATTTAATCATAATTTAACATAAATGTCAGGCTTGTTTAGTGTGGACTTTTAAAGAAGTTTACTTTTTTCTGCTACATTGTCCTCACATTATTTGTTTTGAGTGCAATGTAACCAACAATACTGTAACAATTATTATGATTTAAAAAGAGTAACCATGGAGTTTCTTGCCCGTTCTTCTCCATAGGAAATCAACATCGTGGAATGCGGCAGCTAAAGCCCTGACTATTCATAAGTGCCTGCATATGGTTTTACATGAATAAAAAAAATGTTGTCTTATCTTATCTGATTATTAAATAACACTACCATCTCATCTCCATGACAACTGAAACTAATATCTTTGACACTAAACTGATATTAAACTAAGTTAAGTTTGGAATGGCAATAACACCAGATAACTTTATGGAGTAAATTTGAATCAGAGGAAGTTAGCCGATGCTTGTCGCTGAGATAACTCAAATGACTTTAATGTCTCATGTTGGGCGCATATAGAACTATTTGCATATTATTGCATTTGAAAGTTCGCTGCACTACTCTCATTTAGTATAAATCTAACTGTTCTTATGTATTATTTTGCTGGCATTAAAATACTGTAGAGGACAGTTTCTAAACCATAAATCTAAATGGTTACTAGTACTATTCGATATATTGAACGCTACAGCCATTGCAACTGCACGTACATATTATACACGTTATATTTAAACATTTGGCCTTTCTTAAGATTCATCATTTCGGCCGAATCAAGTCCACTGCTGGACACAGGCTTCCCTCAAAGATCACCACAACCACCGATATGGATGTGTTGTGGGCTTATTGGGGGGTTTTGCCATAATCACCACGCTTGGCAAGCGGGTTGGCGATCGCAGCTAAGTTGTTAATGTACTCGAAGGACGCTGCTGCCCATCCTCCGGCTAATCCCTTAGTCGACTTTTACGACACCCATGGGAGGAGATGGGGTGGTGGCATTCTGCATCTTAAGATTACATTTTTGTTTTATCCAACCTTGACATTGGCAGAATTATCGACAAACCGATCGAGCCATTAAACTAAAATTGGAATTGAATTGGAACTATACTAACTAATACAGCAATTTAAAATCTTAAAGCGTATAGTGAAAGTTTATGTTAATTATATCCATCGTTGTTGTGGAAACGGTAGCACTTCATAATTTTAGTGTGATTTCATCATCATCATCATCATCATTGCGGCCGAATGAAGTCCACTGCTGGACACAGGCCTCCTCCAAAGATCACCACAACCACCGATATGGATGTGTTGTGGGCTCATTGGGGGGTTTTGCCATAATCGCCACGCTTGGCAGGCGGGTTGGCGATCGCAGTTGAGTTGTTAATGTACTCGAAGGACGCTGCTGCCCATCCTCCGGCTAATCCCTTAGTCGACTTTTACGACACCCATGGGAGGAGAAGGGGTGGTGGCATTCTGAGCCGGCACCACACGATGTGATTTCACTGTTGAATATTTATATCTATCGCAATAAATCCTGTTATATAAATGAATAAAATCACAACAGGCCTCTATGGAAACTTTCATGGGTCCCAAAATAATTCAGTTACGAACATACTCGGACATATATAGTTTTAGTTTGAAAATTAAAATTAGCATTTTATTGTGTTTGAGTAGGGGTCACCTCGTTATGTTTCCACCCTTACTAACCTTTATACAATATTGTTATAGTGATAATTGATATTAGGGATGTTCATATCGATTTGGAGTTTTCATTTGGGTAATCCACTCAACGACTTAACTTATGTAACTTAGTAACGTTATGATCTTGCAGTGGATTCAGTAGATTAGGTCGGTATTTTAAATGTTGGCGTTTTGTGACTCTTATTTATGTTATATATTGTAAGATATGGCAATTATACACAATTAAAACTAAAATATATACATTCTATACTACGAGTACTATGTAACAAAAAAACAGTGGATAAATAAAACTAGAAGAAAGGGGGCGCACTTAGGCGTCAAAGACCTCCTCATCGTTCCCAGAAGACTGGCAGCATAGCCAGGTTGAATGGAAATGCTAATTCTTTGTGCATTATATAGGCCAGTCCTCTGGTCACGAGAAGAGTCGACCAAACGTCTAGCAATAACTTTAAAAAGCAGACGTGCACTCGGACCCCATGACTCAAGCATTTCGACTCCAAACGGCTCAAACACATAACTTTCCATGAAGTTACGCCATTTGAGAGTTTCTGCAGTGACAATGGTAGTGCCAGCACAGCTGGCTGAGCTTGAAAGATGGGATGAAGCAAGAGTGTCGACACACCTTGCATCCCATACCAGAAGTCTTCTCAACTTCCATAGCAATAGCGACATACCGTCTGATCTCTTCCCATCATCAGGTGCCAGGCCACTGGGTTCTTATACAGCTGGCACGCCAGAGGTGACAAGAGCTCGAAACATAATGTTTTTTTTAGTTTACCATTATGTATCTTACCTTTGGTTTAAAGTCAAAAGGTAAAGATAGTGGATAAGTCTGATGTATAAGATGGAAGATTATTATTTCAATGTCTCTCTTTTCGTGGTTACTTCTCTGCAAAGGAGGATGATGAGTTTTATTTTGAGATCAATTATTGAATATGTCCACTAAGAATTGTAAAACTGAGAATATCTCATTTTCATTGCGTCATTAATATGACACCACATATTTTACATAAGAATTTTAGTTCTAGATCGAATGTATAATATTATTTATTATTATAATATTATATTAATATTCTAATAATATTCACAATTAATTTGAAATTGTTGAATAAGCTCACTTTTCACTGTACCATTAAAATTACCCCAAGTATTTGTCATTTTCAATGGTTCATGATAAATAATCAAATAAACTTTAACCTGTAATGGGTCAAATTACGATGAAAAATTCCGTATGCCAAACCGCTCTGAAATAAATCAGGCCGAACCGTAACCAAATCATATTGTTCTGCAACATCGCCGTAACGTTGGCTCACTATTACATTCCGTGTTACTCCAATTTATGTCGAATACTAGATTAGGCCGCTCACTATTAATTACGTTAAGCCCAGCTCTAGTTTGTATGGCAAAGATTGTGATCTGTGTAGCTTAATTTTATGATCATTTTGAGCGGATCATCCGGGCTTTCTCTATGTCTTAAGGTATTGTTATTAGATACGGCTTTTGAGTGGTTTTATCGTTAACTTAAAGATAATTGCATTATTTACAACGCAAGTTGGGCTTGATTAGCTTAGAAAGTTGATGGTCATGAAAAGGGAGAAACATCTTTTCTTTTTTTCACACCAGGCTTGGTAGACATATTTGTGATTGCAGTTTGTTGTTGTCAGCTCACTGCGGGATGCGTCCATCGTTTTAAGACGATCTCTTACGGACAAAATTTATAATCAGTCGAATCCAAAGTCTTTGGATTTTATTGAGAATTTGTCAGTTTATATCTTTAAATATTATAACGTTATAACACAAAACAGATCAATTTCTTAATCTGAAATCTAATAAAATGAATAGATAGGGTGGCCTACTCTCACCCAGAAAACACACCGTGAACTTTACCTGAACAAACGTTTTAAAATTCAGGACCACTTAGATTATTTATTTTAGTTGCCCAGACACAAAAAAATAATACTATTATAATGTAACGCTAATATGTACATTTTTCATTGTACCTTTAATAATATGTATTTTTTCGTGCTGGGAAAAAATGTGTTTCACGTTTAGATAAGATGCGTATATTTTTTTTACTTTAAACGGTACAGAGGTTTTAAAAGAGCGTTTACAAGAAAAGGTGCTACATGTTTTGTGATTAGATATCCCTGAATGTAGGTTAACAACAGTATTCCTTCCACGATTCAGACGTGATGCTTCGTAATTATAATTCCAGATTTATCATTTATCGCATATTTTATAGCTAATAAACCATACAACCTATCAGATTCAAGCTCGTGCTTACATCGTAGCCATAACTATGGTGTAGCATTGAGTTAGCATAGCTGCGGTGCTACGACGTAGCAATGTTTGCGAGCATAATAGCGTACCTAAGTATTATATAAATATGATATTGGTTATATATGTTTGTAAAATTCTTAGGATTTACTATGAATGTGCATAGATACACAACGATACTATATAACGAAGATATCTAGTTATAATGGATGACTGATCCTGCAACCACGAATGCTGCAAAATATTTGAAGCGTCAGGAAAAATAAAAATCTATAATATAAGCGATGTAATCCATTTAAAAGTATTTTATTATAATTAATAATAATCCCGAAAACCTAAGATATTACTGGGAGATCTACAGTTTATTCTTCTAGCCTTTTATGTCTTCCACAACGGGACGATTTAATCATTGCTAGGAACATGTATTACTTCATTATTATTAGGGTATTATTGATGAATACTGCTTCTTCTTCTTCTTCTTCTTAGAGTGTAGATATCAAACTCAATTGTGCCAGAATTAACGAGTACGAAGGTAGTTTCCATAATTTCATCTAGCATGTAGTTGTCAGGGCACGCAGGAGTTGATATTGCCCCATAGATTACGGATCAGCACCATATCTTTACTCCAAGTTGGAATTATCTACTAATTTAAGTTAATCCTCACCTGAACAGGTTTTCGCCGACCCACTTCACGTTCCCACGGTCTGTAGTTTCGTTTAGGGATTTCCAGGTTGGCTAAGGCAACTTATTTCCAGGCACATTTACAAAAGGTGTACGGATGGAGTTGGAAGTTTAGTACTATTTCGCCTCAGTGTACAGTGTACATCTTGTTTGTGAACGTTCACCAGGGAGTGGTAGGACACGCTTGACAAAGCACAAAATACACCATACATACTGAGAAGATATAGCACAACAAAAAAAACAAATCCATTTTTTGGAAAATTCACTTAGATTTAATTAATTCATGGTAATTTTAACGAGTTACTCGAATACTGGCAATCATTGTTACCTCTATCGCGTTACGACGTCATCTGGCTATGTCTAGCTTATGTCTCTAATGGCATACAGTTTCCTACTAAATTGGGTTCGCTCGATGACAACACATCCAAGCCTCCTTGGAATCGTCGTCCTTTTGTGTGTCTTCATCTTGTGGCTGACATGTCCGACATTTGTAATTTACGTCAGGATTGTCTTACACTCGCAAACGAACTAAGAACCACACAATCACTTAGTGCATATGTCCCTCTGGACGTATTCTTTGGCATGATTGAAGGTGAGAATGGGATTATAACTACGAAGACAATGCGAATTCACATCAATTATTAAAAATAATGGAATGAACACATTTTACGAAATATAAAAGCGTGTTTTCATTCTATTATATGCGTCATTGCCTTGTCTTGCCAATAGTTTTCATTCTAAAGCAGTAATATACACAACTATGACTTAAAATATATTAATAGTATCAGATTGTATATGTAGTATGAGTGAGCATACATTTTTGTGATAATATTTAAATATTAGAATAAAAGTAAAGCAGCAAAATGTACGACTCCAGAGTCTTATTTGGAACTAGCTTCAGTAATAATTGGCTCAAAATTATAATACATGTATACTGATTTAACAGCACGGTTGACGCAGTGGCTAAGCAATTGACTTTCTGCGGTACGTGTCACGGGTTCGGTCCTCGCATCGATCTATTATTTGTATTCATGCAGGCTTCCCTGGAAACGGAATTTTATCTGCATTGTTTGTATTGTATAGCTGCAATTGTTTTTATATATTATTGTTTAACAGTTGTTTTAAATATTTTGTAAAACAAAGTATTAAAAATTAAGATAAAGAAGACCTAGCCCTGAGTTTCTTTTGGCATTTCTTCTCAGAGGTTGTCATGTAGTGAAATTGCCCTCCGTTGTTTCAATATGACGTGTAAAAGTGTCTGTTAGGACCTAATTACTGAATAAATTATTGAATTGAATTGAATTGTATGATCTAGAGATATGTAGTTGTTTCTGGTCTAACATTGACTGTGAACAAATGTGAGTATATAGGGTGGAACATAAAATATTGTTTATTTTATAATTCATATAGAAATGCGATGCCGTGAGGTGCCGGCTGAGAATACCACCACCCCATCTCCTCCCATGGGTGTCGTAAAAGTCGACTAAGGGATTAGCCGGAGGGTGGGCAGCAGCGTCCTTCGAGTACATTAACAACTCAACTGCGATCGCGAACCCGTCTGCCAAGCGTGGCGATTACGGCAAAACCCCCCAAAAAGCCCTCAACACACCCATATCAGTTATATTGTGGTGATCTTTGGGGGAGGCCTTTGTCCAGCAGTGGACTTCATTTGGCCGAAATGATGAATGATGATATAAATGTGTGCACTGATAATATAATAATTGTATGTATTAGGATATAGAGCACGTTTGAATGCTGCGCGTAGGTATAGTAATGATGCCGCAACGCGCAGAATCTGCTGCAGCAGACTGTTGCGGAGTGGTCGGTTGCCTTGGCGGTTGTGGCGGAGCCCTACAGCGTCCAGGAACACCCTCGCTGGTTCGGGGGCGCCGGGGACTCCGTTGCTGTCTATTGGTCTGGATCTGAAGGTGAGCCGCCCTGCTCCCTGTTGGACAGGGGGCAGGGCTTTGTCGTAGTAGAGTGGGGACCTCTGGCAGTAGTGGGCTGCTATATCTCCCCCAACGTGTCTCTCGTCGACTTCGAGGGATACCTGGACGGGGTGGCGCGCAGCATTCGCTGTAAGTGCTCGCCCCGTCCAGTGCTCGTCCTGGGGGACTTCAATGCTCACTCTAGAGCTTGGGGCAACCGTCGGGACGGGCCGAGGGGGAGAATAATGCAAGACTGGGCGGCGTCACTTGACCTCCGATTGCTGAATCGGGGGTCCGTTAGCACCTGCGTTCGGTGGCAGGGGGAGTCGGTCGTGGACCTGACATGGGCGGCTCCTTCTGTGGCCCGCATGGTGTCGGGCTGGCGAGTAGCGGAGGAGGTGGTCACACTTTCGGACCACCGCCACATTATGTTCGACGTGGCCCTCCGCACGCCTTGCCCGAGCCGTTCTAGTCCCAGCCCACGGTCACGACGTTGGGCCCTCACACAGCTGGATCGCGAGTTGCTCGTCGCAGCTGCCAATGTCGCGGCCTGGCCAGAGGTCGATTAAGGGATCTTGCCCGATCCGGAGGAGGAAGCGTCCTGGTTCCGGGAGACGATGACGTCAATATGCGACGCATCCATGCCCCGGGCCAGGCGCTCCCGGCGTACGGCAGTGTACTGGTGGTCGGATGAGATCGCGCAGTTGCGCGCGGTCTGCCTGGCCTCCCGACGCCGGTACCAACGAAGCCGACGCCGACACAGCGCTACAGCCGGAGAGACTGACGAGGCCTATGCGGCCTACCGGGCGGCCACGCTGGCGTTTCAGACCGCCATCAGCGAGGCGAAGGCTCGGTCCTGGAGCGAGCTCCTGGAGGGACTGGACAGGTGTCCGTGGGGGAGACCCTACCGAATGGTAGTGGGCAAGTTGCGCCCCTATGTCCCGCCCGTGACCGAAACCATGGCCCCGGATTTGCTGGAGGGAGTACTTTCAACGCTCTTTCCGGCGGTCCGGGACCATCCTGGTCCCTCTCCACCCCCGATTGCCTCGGACTGGGCCGAGGAGTTGGGGGTTTCGGAAGGGGAGCTGGGCCGAGCCATTGGCCGCCTAAAGAGTCGCAACACTGCACCGGGTCCGGACGGCATTCCGGGCCGTGCGTGGGTGTATGCACTGCAGTCTCTTGGGGACCGCTTGAGGCGACTGTTTACCAGTTGCCTCCGTAGTAGCGTGTTCCCGTCCGGCTGGAAGGAAGCCGGATTGGTTCTCTTGAGGAAGGAAGGAAGGGCTGCGGAGTCTCCCTCTGCATACCGTCCCATTTGCCTGCTTGACGAGGCTTCGAAGCTATTCGAAAGAATAATTACCCGAAGACTCGTTGAGCACCTGTCGCGAGTTGGCCCTGACCTGGCCGAAAGTCAGTATGGCTTCCGGCAGCGGCGGTCCACCATTGACGCGATTCTTCGCGTCCGCTCGCTGTAGGAACAGGCAGTGTCTCGGCGGGGTGGGGTGGCGTTGGCAGTCAGTCTAGACATCGTCAACGCCTTCAACTCCATCCCGTGGGGCGCTATTAGGGCGGCACTAGTCCATCATCGGTGTCCGCCTTACCTGCAGGGCATCATAGGGGCCTATCTGCGCGATAGGCACATTCGCTTCGAGGGTAGGGACGGTAGCGTAAAGCGGAGGGAGATTACGTGCGGGGTTCCGCAGGGGTCAGTTCTCGGCCCCCTTTTATGGAACCTTGCCTACGACGCGGTCCAGCGTGTCGTTCTCCCTGCTGGCGTCAGCTTAGTTTGTTACGCTGACGACACTCTGGTGTTGGCCAGCGGGGAGTCCTTCGAGGGAACCATCCGGCTTGCAGAGCAAGCGGTGGCAATTGTCGTGGCCAAAATTCACGCCCTGGGTCTGCGGATAGCGCCTCAAAAAACCGAGGCGCTATGGTTCCACAAACTGCCAAGAAGCAGAGAACCACCCAGTTCGTGGATACGCGTTGGTGACGCGCGAATCGGGGTGGGCCGGTACATGAAATACCTGGGGCTCACCCTGGACAGTCGTTGGGGCTTCGAAGAGCACTTTCAGCGCCTCGTTCCCCGAGTCGAGAGGGTAGTGGGTGCACTACACCGGCTGCTGCCCAATCTCGGGGGACCATGTGAGGAAGTTCGCCGTCTCTACGGAGGGGTTGTGCGGTCCGTGGCCCTCTACGGGGCGCCTGTATGGTCAGCTCGACTGTCAGGTGCCCAGCGCTGCAGAACCAAAATTCATGGTCTGCAGCGCAGAGTGGCTATCCGGATCGCACGAGGATACCGAACGGTGTCCTACGAGGCGGCAACTCTCCTGGCGCGTTTTCCGCCTTTCGACATCCTGGCGGAGATGGATGCGTGGGTCTACGATCAGACACGCTCCCTCCGCCAGAGCGACGAAAACGCGCCTCCAGGGGCGTTGGACAGGCTGCGGCGGCTGGCTCGCCGACGCGCACTTGTAAAGTGGCGTCACCGCCTGCGGATGCAGTTTGCGACAAAGCGCGTCGTCGAGGCCGTCCTGCCGCTCTTTGGAGCCTGGCTCAGAAGGAGCGAGCGCGTCACCTACCGCCTGACGCAGGTGCTCACCGGGCACGGTTGTTTCGGCGCGTACCTGCACAGGATAGGACGCGAGGCCACGGCACAATGCCACCATTGTGATAGCGACCAGGACACCGCACAGCACACGCTCGAGGCGTGCCCTGCGTGGGCGCCAAGCGGCGGATCCTGGTCGATCGGATCGGGCAAGATCTCTCTCTGCCAGCAGTAGTGTCGGCTATGTTGGCAGAGCACGAAAATTGGAATGCAGTGGTCTCCTTCTGTGAGAGCGTCATGCTCCAGAAGGAGACCGCAGAGCGGGATCGGGAGAGGGCCGATCCCGCTCGAAGAAGAAGGAGACGGCGCCGGGGTAACAACCGCCCTGGCGCCTAATTCCGATACGCCTGAAAACCCCTGCCGTTGCTATAAGGTGGGGGACCTCTGGGTTCGCGGGTGCGTAGATTGGGGAATCTGCGTGCCCACACCAAGCGACCCAAGAGAAGACGGTAGCACGCATGTGGTCACGCGCTGCCGTGGGACGCACTGGGGGATCCTTTACAATCCCCCTGGGGGGTGACCGCTTTACAGTCACCCTCTCCGAGATGTGCCAATAGGCGTGGCACCAGTGGGTGGCTCTAGTGTGATCGTACGAGGACCTGGAGCTTCCCTTAGGTGCCGAAGATGACCGCTCCAGTGGTTTTAGCCGGTAGGAGTCCGGCATACCCCTTCGTCCTTCCCCGGGGCGAAGGAAGTTCATGATGAATTTCCACTGGGCACCAATAAAAAAAAAAAAAAAAAAGGTATAGTAATTAATAAAATAAACGCGATATATTTCCGTAAGATATTTCGATTCAATGGATGGCAGTGTGTTATTATAAGCACACTGAAGGGATGATACTGTCCCCCCGAAGTCAACGCGTAGTCGCCTTTTGAGACGATGGGTGCAGGAGGGGTGGTTTATACTTTTCTGAGACAACATTGTCAAGTCCAAGGCATTTGCATGTTTCAATTGCCCCAAAACTAACTTCAAGACAATGGTAAATAATTCTATACTCTCCACCGTACCTATTCCTAGATTAAGGAGAAAATTTTTCTTAATTACAGCTGGGCCAAGTCGCTGCGTGACGCCGCGGAGGTGATAATATTTCTCGTTACGTCGGTCTAACAGACCACATTCAACCCGTTACGTGACTGCGGCCTGTTAAGCGGTGAGGGGGTTACACCGAGCTGTAACGATTGTGTTTGTATTTTTAAAGTATTGTTTTAATCTTTGGCAAAGAGCAGATATCTTTATGACAAAAATAAATACTTAGTAATGAATATTAATATTTTGCATTTATGCACATATCAACATATAATTCAATGGTTTTTATTGTTTGTTCTAATTAGCTATATAATTGTGGCCTCACTGCTGATAGACGACACAGCGTCATGAAGATTGTCACTGCAAACCAGTTGTCGTTGGGTCTGTTAAAACGTCACAGCATTGTGCTGAGTGACAACCATTCTTAGCAAGGACACGATGTACAATCTGTTTTATTTTTATTTTGGAAAAAAGTGTTGCCTGTTTATATGCACTTTGTCATTTCGGCCGAATGTAGTCCACTGCTGGACACAGGCCTCCCCTAAAGTACACCACAAGTACAGTACACGGGTTGGCGATCGCAGTTGAGTTGTTAATGTACTCGAAGGACGCTGCTGCCCATCCTCCGGCTAATCCCTTAGTTGACACCCACGGGACGAGATGGGGTGGTGGTACCACACAGCCAATGCAATGCTTTTTATTTGCATCTGACTTTATATGCACTTAATAAGGTTGCTTTGTTGTTTGTGTGTGTTTGTTGTTTAATTTCAGTTGTGTGCATCGTTGTTGATGCAAAGAAGTAGTTTCTTTCTTCTTTCTTTATTTATTTAATGACATGTGTTGTCATGAATTTAAATGTTGTGGTGGCCCGGAGGTTTACGGAGTCGCTTCATAAACATACGGTTGCAGGTTCAAAAGCTGGCATGTACCGATGTAAATTTTTCAAGATCATACGTAATTTCTAAGCTATTGTAAAGCCAACTGCCTTTAACGGTGAAGGAAAACATCGTGAGGAAACCTGAATGCATTGGTTCTAAAATCATTAATACCCAGTGAGTAAACCGTATGGTGTCCGGATTAAGAATATAGCACCACTCCATTTCATCCGTTAATGTCGTAAAAGGCGACTAAGGGTGTGGGATAAGAGCCATACTACGCTCAACCCGCCTGCTTAGCGTAATGAGTATTGGCAAATTGCCGCCAAAATGACACAAATGTGGAAATCAATGTGAGACGCCTTCGTTCAGCAGTGGACGTAAATGGCTGAAATGATGAGCCAACCTGGTGACCACTGCTCGTTACTTCTGTCTGAGAAGAGGCCTTTGCTCTGCGGCCTGTAGTTAAGGCTGATATAATTATTAATGAATATCATTAATCTGTCAAGAATGATAGCTGTAGGTTCATAATGCCGACGTTAGATATTGTATGTTTTCGTACAGGTCATACTCTGGAAATTGTGCGGTGCATATGTGTAGCATAGAGGACACCACACAATTTCCACCGCATTTCAGACTTGATTATCACGACATGTCCGGAAACTCAGTGGTGTTCGCGGTATCGTCCCGTCTCTAATAGTAACACGCCAAATACTATCCCAGATTTGGAACGTTCACACGCTAGTTCCGTATTCCGGAATGCCGGTAACTGTGTAATTTGGACACAAACTCAGCGACGAGTGAGTTATGCCGTTCTCAAATAGTTCGCAATGTGTAACTCAGTTACGAACATCGACGCAAATCGACGTGAACGTGTATAACTTTGAGAGATTTGGAATATTACTTTTGTTTTTTAAACAACCTTCTGTCCAGATAAGCAGATAAGTCGCCTGCTGGTAAGCGTCTGCCAATAACAACTGCTATTCTTCTTAGTACTGCTCCTGTGTGGTAGCACACTGCGCTGGTAACCTCGAGATATTAGTTATTTAGTCTCTTATGTGCAGTAATTTCACTAGCTGAAGTGTCCTTCTAACCGGAGCACAGTAATATCTTCCTATTGCTTGGTGGCGAACATCAGATACTACGGTGGTTCCTACCTTTTTTTAATGTTTTATTCATGTCTGGAAATTCTACATGGAACTTCCTTCACCCCGGGGAAGGGCTCAGGGGTATGGGGTACCGGTTAAAACCACTGGAGCGGTCATCTTCGGCACCGAAGGGAGGCTCCAGGTCCTCGTAAGATCACACTAGAGCCGCCCATTGGTGCCACGCCTTTAGGGACATCACGGAGGGGATGACTGTGAAACGGTCACCCCCTCTAGCGGAGGGGAAGCAACTGTAAAAAGGTCCCCCCCCCCCCCAGGCACTTCTCGGGGATTGTAAAGGATCCTCACAAGCCTCGCTTTGCGCTGTGTTGCGCACACGATGGCACGTGACCACGTGCGTGCCACTGTCTTCCCGGGGGTCGCTCGGTGTGAGCACGCAGACTCCCCAATCTGCGCGCCCGCGACCCCGAGGCCCTCCACCACTGACGGCAGGGGGCTCAGGCGTGTTGGACTTGGGAGCCGGGAAGGTTGTTGCCCCGGCGCCGTCTCGTCCTTCTCCGTGCGGGATCGGCCCTCTGCCGATCCACGGTGGTTCCTACCTAGCTGGACTCTATCAGTTAGATGCTTACTACCAGTAACCTTAATACTACTACAAACTTAACTTATAAATAAATATGTATTTTCTAGATTATCAGGTTTAGATAAGACAGTTTATTAAATTTTCAATCTTCAATGGCCGATAGCAGTTTATTTTCTCGAAAAATCTTATAAATGATGTGCCTGTGCAATTGATTAGAGATATTCGTTTTTTTCTAAGGTTGACTCGATATCTCATTAATTTAAAGCCGGGATATCACAATCAATGGTAGCTTAATCTGATAGCGGATTTAGAAGAAAGAATGGGTCGCAATAGCAATCGGATCTTTTCCCGTTCGGTGTGTACCCCAGCCGGATAATCCTCCCCAACCCTTAATAAACTCACAGGTAAACATTAATGCGGGTGTATATAAATTATGAAGATAATATTTCGGACCTCACTGCATTTCGGTTTGCGAGAGTCGTAATATTGGTATGGTCTTGTTTTGTAGATATTTTCTCACATTGTAACTAGAAAAATTTCCGTGTGGCGGAGCACCTAAGAGCACCACCCCATCTCAGTTCGTGGGTATCGTAAAAGCTTTTAGTATATTTACAAGGCAACTGCGATCGCAATCCCGCCGATTATGACAATGCCCTCTAATTGGCATAAAACCACCCCGACAGGTTATTGTGGTGGTGTTTGAGGGAGTCCTATGTCCAGCAGTGGTCGTCTTTTGGCTTAAATGATGATCTAACTTAGATAACGCATTTAAACAGTTATTATTCGTTGCGCGTGCGTCAAACACACCGAGTAATTCGGTTGGGCGTCTTTGTCGCGGCGACAACGAAGTTTCCAAGCGACAAACTCAAATAATACCTGCCCCAGTTGCCGGCTGCTTGCGATTCTGACGGCGGCCGTTGTATCATCTCGCGTTACCTAAACTTGTAAGTTGTTGGGAGTTGTCGCGTGTTGAATAGGAAGCTTTAGCTAGGTATTGGTTGTTTGTTTTTGTTGGATATTGTGGTTTGGGTTTGCTGTCTTTGGAGTTTCAAGACGAAAATATACTGGTGATTAGCTTCAGTAATATTTATTAAGACGGTCTATATTCACATCACCCGTGTGTATGTTTGTGGCTATGCAACTATGTATGAATATAATGGAATCTTACGATTCAATTTTCACTCATTTTTAATGTTCGATGGACTTGAAATTTTGCAGTTGTATCAACAATCGACTTCACTACAATAAACATGAATATAATCTGGTACTGTGAATAAGATAATCAGCTCTTGATAAAAAAAACCTAATAACAAGTTAAACACTGGATATGTATACACTGGATATGTGTTAATAATGATTTTGTATCTTTAATTCCGTGTGGTGTCCGGATTAAGAATATATTCCGTGTGGTGTCCGGATTAAGAATATAGCACCACTCCATCTCCTCCCGTGGATGTCGTAAAAGGCGACTAAGGGAATGTCAACCAGAGGGATGGGCAGCAGCGACCCTTCTGTGAAACGGTAGCCATACTGCGCTCACCAACGCGCCTGCCAAGCGTGGTGAGTATTGGCAAATACCCCCCAAAATGATGACACAGTTGTGAAAATCTATGGGGGAGGCCTTTGTTCAGCAGTGGACGTATAAATGGCCGATATGATGATCTTTAAGTAATTAATTTATAGGTTTTAAGGTCAATTTGGTTTAAAACACACAAAAATATAAGATTATAGCTTACAAATCTAATAAAAACAAAATACATCATCATCAGCATTTTAGTCGAAAATCGCGTCCACAGCTGGACACGGGCCTCCCCCAAAAACCGCTTCAACAACCAGACTCCGTTAATATTATATGCTCGTTGAGGGATTTTCCACAATCGCGAAGCACGCCAGGAGGGTTGGTGATCACCGCTTAGTTGCAATTACTGAACTCGAAGGACGCTGCATTTTCCGGTTAACCCCATAGTTGTCTTTTACGATATCCACGGGATTAAATGGGGTGGCTCTATTCTTAACCGGCACCACACATTGCCTACACTATTGATTAAACTGCATATTGTACAGATGTGGGCCGATTGTGGAAATCTATGAGGGAGGCCTTTGTTCAGCATTGGACATCCTGCGGCTGACATGAATACATGAACTAACAAAAAATTCGTGAAATAAACTTGAAGGTAAGACAAGTAAGCCTAATTATAAACAAGTCAAAAGCGTTTTGTCGCATTCCTACAGAACGGGCGACCGTTAGAGTGGGCCCAATCAAATGGCTGCCCGGTCGCTATCGCCCGCGGTTGCGGTTCATTGCGTCCTCTATGCACTTGACACTGACGCGACATGAACCAAGCGTGTAATGGAAGCGATACACAATAACCGTAGATGTCCTGGAGTGTGCCTGCTGCTTCTTTTGGTGCTCACCCTAATTTCTGGGGCATATGAATATCCTAAGGTCATCAGTATTTCCGATTCTGACTGCATGTACCGATGTGTGTACGATGATTCATATATGAGCGGAGAGATAGCTTAAATTGCTCTGCGAGGCTCATAGGGATTTCGAGGTGAAAGCAAGATTATCCATGATATGACCTACCTAGTATAGTCAGTGTGTCGCGGAGTACCTCTCTCCGTGTTTCCTTCCCGGTTAGCTCAACTGAGAGGCTTTTTTCACGGCAGCAAGTAACGGAGTACAATTAATGTGATTGAATGAAAAGCTGCTATAATATAGGTATATTTTCACAACTTCAATTATCACTTCATGCTGATGTTTAAATTTTTTAAATATAGCTCACTGTCACAATTGTTAAAGCTAGTGACAAATAAGTATTTGTAATATTGCAGACTATTTGTCAGAGCGACAGCTGTGTGTCGAACCACTAGCGTTAAGCGTTTCGAATGGAATGTGATAATCAAAATATGAAGAACGATTGGACAACGCATACTAAATTCGAGTTCTGATATGAATAAAGAATGAATCATCACGGAGATAAAAGGTATGAAGTCATGAAAGAGGTTGATTGAAGTTAAGGTGAAGGATGATTTTGTCACAAGTGGAAACACTATTTGCACGAAAATACACTTCTTCATCCTTAAGTGAATGCAATCCATACAACTTTTAACTGGTGGTAGATCTCTTAATGAGAAGTCTGGCTAAATAAGTACCACCACAGTGCCATTTAATATACTGCCAAGCATGTGTCTGAGCTTAGACATTATTGTGTTCCATTTTGAAGGTCACTGTATCTAGTGAAAGTACTGGGCAAAAGAGACTAAATAACTAAAGTCGAGGTGACGAGTGCAGTGTGATAACATGCAGGATTATTCCTGGGTAGCATTACAACTGTTATGGGAAACCGTGACGCTTACCACCAGGCATATGGCCTGCTCGTATCGCCAGCAGGTTGTATATAAAAGGCCAGACAGTTAAGTTGAAAGACGAAAATTGAAATGAGGTTGAGCATTGATTGGCGTGATCCTCCACCTCCTCAGTAGCCCATAAACGTCTACTGCTGAACATGGGCCTCTCTATGAGAGATCATAAGGAATATTGCAACCATACTTTGCAGGCGTATCGTGATCGCAGTATGTTGTTACTAGTTTACGGAAGGATGCTGCTATCCTTCCTCTTGATATCAACCCTTACTCTCCTTTTACGACACCTGTGTGGAGAGAGGTGGAATATGCTTTACCAAAATCAGATGGAATATTAAGTATAGGTACAAATAATTAAATGGGTAAACAAAAACACAGTAATAGAACTAAAGAGCTATCAGTTCAGCATGGTATCAGTTGGCGGTACCAGGTACCAACCTAGCGCTGATTTTTAGCTGCAACCCACAAGTGCCATACACTCGAAGCTAGTATAAATTCTGAGTATTCCATATGTAAATAAAGTTACGTCATACTTACTACTTATTTGCCAGAACATGTAGTTTGTAAATGTGTCACTTCCGCACTCTCTATAGCGGGTCGTCGGTAACCAGCGTCGAACGTCAGTGAGCCGAGCAATCTGCTCGCTCCCGACTCAACATTTTATTTCACATTTTTCATACAACTAACTCCGGCCGCGATTTGTCCCCTGTGAGTGACGTCCAATTATTTTACGATTTGTACGTGGACATGCTCGCTAGGATGAAAGCTACGTGGGCTTTGAAGTCGAATGGAAAATAATAACTGATTTTATGAATTAATATCATTATCTCTTTGAATTCGACGTTATTTAATTAATGCGTCTCTGAATATTTAACAATAATTCGTTATTTAATGCGATGTAGTCGAATATTTTGTTCAAATTAATGAGGTTTCGTGGACTCCGTCGGCATTGAGTGATGAGAAAATTATAATACTGAATAAATGATTTATACTCGTACAAAATTATAGAGAAATAAGTAATTCACCATTATGAACTTTTCTGATGCCAGTTACCGATTAAAGACATGTAACTGGGTTACGTCAATACTTACTTTGCTGGTAAAGATAGGTTAATAACTAAAAATTTAAGTTTTATCGAAATTACATTAATGACTTTAATATTTTATACTAAAATAAACGGTATGTAAATTTTGCCTAAAATTTTAGTTTTTGTGTGGTAACCAGATTAAGAATATAGAACCACTCCATCTCTTCCCGTGGATGTCGTAAAAAGCAACTCAGTGAGTCTAAGCCGTAGGGACGGGCAGCAGCGTCCCTTTTCTGGAATAGTAGCCATACGTTACTCACCAGCTCACCTGCCAAGCGTGGTGAGTATTAGCAAATAACCCCCAAAATGAGGACACAGTTGTAGAAATCTATGGGGAGGCCTTGGTTCAGCTGTGGACGTATTAAAGGCTGATATGACGATGCTTAAGAAATATTTTTCGAGAGATGTTAACATTTTTTGTAGTTATTACATGTCTCTCTTTTCACGGGTTTATATCCCCTGTAAGGGGGAACCCGGTCTTTTGACAGGCTTACGCGGGGACATAGGTCCAACACGCAGAGGCCCTTTAGAGAATTTTAATCTAAAATGTAATGGGACACCAACCGGGGACTCTCCATAGCTGCACTATAAAAATATAAAAGTCATGGATTGTCCCCGGTGGTGTAAGGCTATTGTATGAGATGGAAACTATAACGATAAGGTCTATTGCAATGGGTGTTACATGGAATAAAAAGACTAATAAATACGGGAACAACGGCGTCTGCCTTTCAACTTTGATCGTGAAATTCTGTGGCAGACGGTGACTCGCCACTCACAAGATGGGCCCCCTAAATGGCCACCACTACAGGCGACAAGGAGCAACACCGGTGTAAGCGGCTAGGGGTGTAGAGAGGTGCGGCACCGGTTTCACCATCGCGCGTCTCGAAGACTCGGAGCGGATTTCCCCGTTATTACGCCATTAGACACTTCCACCCCCGAGCATATAGCTCTGGCGTCCCCCCTCTGATCGGCCAGTAGTTATTACATTATTATTATACCTTTACGATACAAAAACGCGATGCAACACAATACATTCTACTACAAATGTGACTTTTTTGTTTAAAACCTCAGGAATTTAACTAACATCCATGAAGTCTTCTATATTTACAGCAACAAAAATACATTAGGTTCTACTTTCAACGATTCTTGAATACAACGAGTACAAGTGAGAAGTAAGCATGTTAAGACACTGGAAAAAAGCGTCAAGCCACTTGCTTGTGATTCAGCGTGACTCTCTGTTTAATTCTAATCTATATCACTGACTGACTCTATTGACCTGTTAAGACTCTATTGAGTACTTGTACTCATTGGCTACTTGTTTACATCACACATATAATGAGCACAACATTCCAAATTCTTGGTTATTCGCGATTATTACACATTATCATAAACTTTTAAACTGACCACGAATCCTGCAAAGTGTTTAAAATATCAGGAAAAACAAATCTATAATATCCGCGATGTAATTTAATTAAAGTGTTTTATTATAATTATCAATATATGTTGTTTCGCAAGTACCTTTCTATAGGTGAGGTTTTATATGAAAAGCTTGTTTACGGCCTCCTTCACCACTTACCATAATTAAGAAGAGAACGCCTGTGCTGTCAATGTTTAAAAAGGAAACTGACAGAACTTAAAAAGAAAAATAAGGCTTTCAACTCACACCGCACCCGCCGTTCATGAATCGATTAAACGAGTTGAACGATGCCCGGTACCTCGCGTAAAATCATTATTTGCTCAAAAACATTATAATGTTTTGGCTCCACATATTTATAACATAATTAATAAAAATTACAAAATTAAAAAACATACAAACCATCAAGTCAAAAAAGTTTTGCGAACGTGGCTGATGACTCTAGATTATGAAGCCACTGAGAACATTTTAATTGAGATATATTCACTATAGGTAATATGTGAACATACTAAAAGACAACTTACTAAACATAAACAAGTACACACAGAGACACACACATACCACACACACCACATAACACTCACCCACTACACACACACATATACTGATTCACACTCACACAACACATGCAGATTTGAGACTGTTTTCGCTCATAATGTTATTTTCTTTTTTTTCTTTGTCATCTTATTGTTGACATAATATTGTAATCATTTATAAGGGGAAGACACTGGTTCCTGTAACACAGTATAAACTAGTTCAGGATCCAGAGAATTCATGTTAACTGCCACAATTATGTCAATAAAAAAAAAATTGTATTTGTTCGCTTAAAACGACATCAAGTTTTTGTTATGTAACGGTCGTTAATTTCTTCTTCGTTCGTTAAGGTCTTCGTTCACCGCCATAAGCTGATACCGACTGCTGTATTTACCAGTATTCTCAGATACTTGCCATTAGTATTCGAAGACGTAGTAACTACTGTTGAGACAATGCTTCGTTTTTGTTTATTTATGCAGTCCAATGTTGAGAAAAGCAAGTCATTCGCCTTATGGTAAGAGTTACACCTGCTCATAACAATTGTAATGTTACACAGGACTAAACCTGAACATTTGCACCGCTTCTGTCGTTAAGCCAGTCTCATTCACTATTGCCCGCGATGTTCATTTAATTATTTATTTTAATTGAAACTCTACGAACTAATTTGCAGTAATCAAAGACACACACATCCTTTTTACAAAATATTAAACACTCTAACAATATCTCCGGCCACCCATCCGCAAACAAATCATAGTGAGGATGACATCCTGACAGGAGAGTTGAGCGCAGACAAGATACGAGGTATTAGCAAGTTGGCACGGACCACGCTGCGTCACGATGACTTCGCAAACTACTTTTGCCGTCTATTGTGCAGATTCTTCATGATTTCATAAGATTATAGTGCTGGGAGTTTACCCAGTGGTCGCCGATCTTTTCTTGACCTCTACATGGATATTACTGCACTAGTTTTATTCACCTTCCATTCTTGACTGGCTCTTCGATCGCTAAACCATCTGCCCTCCGTTTTTTTATTTAACATGGAACGACAACTGTTTGTATTGTACAACAATCAGTCACAGTCGCTTGGCATGATCAGTTGATGGACTAACTGACTCCATGATTCGAGGGGTACGTAAAATTGTCGGTCGTAGTTGTGGTCATTAGAGGCAGTCGTTGAGCCAAGTCTAATGCCTCTAACTACAAGAAAAAAGAAGAGTAGATTTTTATGTTGCTCTACGTGGATAATAAAAACCAGTGTGGCACGGATATACTCATCAGTTATGTTATTATAAACATAAAAAATAAGAAATCGATGTGACTATTGTAGCTAAATATGATAGTAGTTCCAAAAACCACTATCATATTTAGTGCTTAAAAAACACGTTACACAGAGCAACGTTCTTCACAAAAAGAGGAGCTATTGTAAAACGTGACGGAAGACGGAATGATCTCATTTTCTATTCCATTCGTTTTGCACAAGCCACACAAATCACTGTAGCGTTTCTGCAAAGAGAATCTTGGAGTGCAAGTTACGAGCGACTGAAGAATTTTTTATGCGGCAATTCAGCCGCTTTTTCACATCGTAACGCGTGTCCAGATTTTCGTCAGCAGTCCACTGCTGGACATAGGCCTCTTCAATGTCACGCCACTGAACGCGACCCTCGGTTTCTTTCATCCAACTCGGGTTATTGTTTGTTGATCATGAAAAAAGATTTACTGTAATGTTAATGGCCGTTTGGAAAAAAGACTATTTCGTATTTTAACCCTCTAGGTGGTTATCGGTTAATTATAATAATTACCTAATTATAACAATTAATATAAGATTACCCTTTTTTACACTGTTCTTATGTATATATGTGGTTTGACAAAGTAATGTATTCAATAATTTTCAAAATTCTGTTTCAGTTTCATTGCAGTGTTCGTGGTCGCAGGAGTCATCCTTAATTTTGATCAACCTCAAGTCCTCGTGAAAGAGAACCGATATGTTCAAAGAAAGTTTCGTGAGGCTATTGAAATTAAAAAGAACATCCTTATTTTAATAGAGAAGATGATTAGCATTTGCCACCAGATTGGAATCCTGTTGTTAAAATAATAAAGTCCGACACTAAAACATCAAAACCCTGTATAGGTGTAATGTTATAAAGAGATACTTTTTTATTTCTTAGCTCAACTATCTCGCTAATGCCTTTCCCGTACGCACCAGCCGATTTACATAGCGCACTTTACTCAGTCGTGAAGCAACATACAATCGATGCGATTAAAATAATCAGTAAGGGCGATTAGCGACCTACAAAGGACTTGGTGGATGTCGCAGACGACCAACGTGTAATTACCAACGACTTTGGGAATTATTAATAGTTTTTTAATGCTTGGTTGGATTTTTACGAACCTGAAATTAGTTTAATTTGATAGTGTCTACTGGGGATTTTTTCGTCTATTTGAATAATTTCTGGCATATTTCCAGTACGCAGTCGTTGTGGCCCGGTGCTTAATGAACGCTTTTTAAACACTAGAGAGAAATTCGCCGCCTATACGAGGTAGTCTTGTGATCCGTGGCCCTCTACGGTGCGCGTGTATGGTCAACTCGACTGTCAGGTGTCCAGCGCTATATTTTGGCTAATTTCACGGTTCACAGCGTAGATTGGCTATATGGATCGCACGAGGGTATTGAATGGTATCTTATGAGGTGGCAATACCCCACGTGCGCTTTCCGCCTTTGGGCATCCTGGCGGAAACGAATACATGGGCCTACGATTAGACATTAGCACACTCCGTCCGCCAGAGTGGTGAAAGCGCGCCTCTAGGGGCGTTCGATAAGCTGAGATAGCTGGCCCGGTGGCGCGCATTCCAAAAGTGGCGAGAGCGCCTTAGGTATATTGCAGTTCGCAACCAAGCACATCGTCGATGCCGGCCTGCCGCTCTTCAGAGCCTACCTCAAAAGAAGCGAGCGCATCACCTACCGCCTTTCACAGGTGTTTACTGGTCACGGTTGTTTCGGTGCGTATCTGCACAGTATAGGACGTGAAGTCATGGTACCACCACGGTGGAAGCCACCGGGATACTGCATAGCACCCGCTCGAGGATTTCTCTGCGTGGTCTGCCGAGCGGCGGATCCTGGTTGATCGGATCGGGGAAGATTTTTCTGTGCTGTCAGAGCATGAAAATTGATTGCAGTGGTCTCCTTCTCTGAGACCATCATGTTTCAAAAGGAGACTACAGAGCGGGATCAAGAGAGGGCCGATCCCGAACGAAGAAGAACTAGACTGCGTGACCCACGAGAAGGCGGTGGAGTGCATGTGGTCACGCGCCGCCGTGTGCGCAACATAGCATAACGCACAGTGAGGCATCGGGGGGATCCATTACAATCTCCCCAGGGGGATGACCTCTTTACAGTCACCCTCTCCGAGGTATATTAACAGGCGCAGAACCAGTGGGCAGCTCACCCTTCCTTGGGTGGACGAAGTTTATGATGAATTATCACGGGTATTCAAATAAAAAGACTATTTATTAATTACATAACCAGTGTGAAGACACTGAGACATTGAAAAAAAAAGAGAACAAGCGTTCGTAGCATAGGTAGAGTTGGCTCTATTCTTGATTATACAGCTAATTTATGGTATAAGCGCAACCGACCCGAGCCGTCTAAAATCCGCAATCCTTCGGGAAATTGGTGTTTTACGTATCAGTGTAGAGCATTGCTTTGATAGCTACCTGATGTGTCTTTAGTCTACCATGATTCAAATTTGTCAGTTTTAAGGTCATTTCGTTAAATTTTACACTAGATTAGGGATAAGATACTGGTAAATAGATTAAATTACTGATCCGAAAATATGAAAGAAGAAAGAAAGAAAGAAAGAGTTTTATTTTTGACTCGTACACAATGACAATGAAAACGTAACATTAATAATACATAAAAGTATATGGCTTAGTAGTGCTGTACGAGGCCAATAAAGGTCCCTATCTCAGCATATGCTGCAGTAGTTTATGCTACAGCGCTGGTCTTCTGATAGAGCCTATATGTTGATGCCACGGACGGTTACGGCATAATATTAACATGTATATACTTATTAATAACTGATGAAGAAACATACAATATTGGAGGGATACACTGATATTACGTAGGATGAAAGATCTTTACACATTTAGTCAGTTTATATAGATACTAAAGAGGATTGAATTTAGTAACAATCGGCAAAAACTCAAAAATTAACTCTGTGCACCTTTCCGATTGCGCGCTTCGAGCCGCACTTTTTGTCATTCCTTTTGTCTATGTCATGCAGGAAGCGACCCCAGCCCCACCGGTTGTTATGAATTGTGCGAAATGAATAAAAATGAATTGTATAACTTACTGAAAGAAAATGGAAAACTCCATGTAAATAAGTGTGTAAAATTAAGTAAAATTATAACGATTTAATGTATATTTTGAGCATAATTTGTCTAGTTCTGTTTCTTTACCATCCTAGATTAGTTTAGATTAAATTAAAGTGGAATAGCATTGTGGATAATTCAATGTTCAGGTCAGATCTATCCTATATATATATATAAAAAAAAACTTTGCCCAACACTAGGATTTCTCCTGTGTCGTGGGTGCGTTTACAGATTTGAATTCCACGACCCGGAACAACTACCTGCAGATCATACAAATATATGTTCCGTTCCGAATCGAATGGATAAAGTTGTAAATTTCACAATATCTTAGTGGTTTACTATTTTAATGTTCAAAAGCAGTTTTTCTTTTTATTTAACTTGTTTAACACATTTCTTAGAGAATAAGTAAAAAAGTTGCAAACACTAAGAAAATTAACTGTAATGAACAATAGGCTACTTTCATGACCCTTATCATTGTCTCATTCTACGTAGAAGTAATAGTGTCTCGCTACTTGTGTCCTCATTAGCGAACTTTAATAAGAAGTTTGTTAAGACTTTGCTTTTGTGACTTAGTCGCCAACTAAAATAAATGTTATTTCACTAAACATACATCGGAGTCACATAAAGTATCTTGTACAATTATATATACATTTTAGTTTTTAATTTTTCAATAAAATGTATGTTTTCTGTATACTGTGTATTCCGGAGTTAGGAATACAGCGCCATTCAATCTCCTCCCGTGGATGTCGTAAAAGGCGACTCGGAGACTATAATGATCAGCAGCGTGCCTGGTAAGTACTTGCAAATTCCCCCCAAATTCTGACACAACAATATCAATCTATGGGGGAGGCCTTTGTTCAGCAGTGGACGTCCTATGGCTGATATGATGTTTTGCGACACTTTAGTAACAACATTTTTGTTACTACATTGGTGTAAGCAGAGATTTTATCGTTTAATGGATGAGTCGATATTCCTCTCCTTCAAGTTCCAGTGCAAGAAGTGGCATTGTAATCGGCATACAAGTAACCTGCCAAATCGTTCCTAAACATATTTTAGTTTATAACTTGTATAAGGAACTAAATAATAATACAACGAACCACGGTGAGTGGAATCCAATTTCCTTCACTCTTGTAGCGGAGACACAAAAACTAAATGAGGTTGGTAATTACTTGGAAACAAATGGCAGTCACTGTGCTTGTTTCTTTGCGGCTCCACGCCGAGAAGCCTAAGAGGCTTTACTGGGAAAATGTATAAAGGCTATTAGTTTACTTACGGATCATCATAAGTATCGTGGACGTTCATTGCTGTACACGGGCTTCCAATGACCACATATTAGCTTACGACGATAAGCCCATTGTCACCAAAAACTTATCACCAAGTGATTCAGTGACAAAACATCCATTTGTTTTCCACAGTTTTGTTTTCTTTTTCACTGATGTAACGTTCGAGGAAACTATTCATTTCGGCCAAATTAAGTCCACTGCTGGACACAGGCCTCCCCCAAAGATCACCACAACGACCGATATGGCTGTGTTGTTGGCTCATTGGAGGGTTTTGCCACAATCACCATGCTTGGCAGACGAGTTGGTGATCGCAGTTGAGTTGTTAATGTACTCGAAGGACGCTGCTGCCCATCCTCCGGCTAATCCCTTAGTCGACTTTTACGACACCCACGGGAGGAAATGAGGTGGTGGTATTCTGAGCCGGCACCACACGGCATTAGGCACACGAGGAAACTATTACAAGTCACTTAATGTTAGTAACTTTTTTGTAGGTTTGTATGTCATGAGCTGTGGCTTTGCAGGGTTTTTTTTATACCACTAAGGTGGCAAACCCTTAACCTATGAATGCTTACTACATCAGGTATCAGTCGCGCGCAGCTGACCTTTTTGTGGAGGCGCATGCTGTAGTCTCTTGGATGAGCTGATTCCACACCCTGAGCATGCGCGGGAGGAAGTTTCTCTGATACCGTGTGGTTGATGGGCATTATTTCACTACTTACTAAGCACTGGGGACGACAGTATTTTTACATATATTATAGGATTGATATATGAAATAAAACCGGACGAGTGCAAGTCGGAGAGGGTTCCGTACGATGAATATACTACCATATTTTTGGATCTGATTCAAATTGGTTCGGTTACATTGGTCAGGTGTAGAGGGAATTTGCTGAATATATTGTCTGTTGTTGAACTCTGCCTCGTACCAATAATTTATCTCAAGAGCAAACTTAACTTTGTAGTTGAAAGACACGTTTTCTCATACATTCCAACTGCAAATGTAACTTTGTACGCACAATATTGAAAGATTTACCATGTTATTTTATGACCATAGACATTTTATTGGTTTCTCTGTAATCTATAAGTAAAGAAATTTTGGAGATAAGGGGAATGGTCCATTTTCGTCTAATTTCTTAAATATCTTTAAACCGAATTATTTGAAATTATAGAAAAAAAATTGAGACTTTGAAAAAGATTGATTGTAACAAGATATGGTATGTGTGAGAACTGGAACGCTTGCCGGTTATTATCTGTGGCTCCGGCTGTATAAATATACTCTGTGTCTAGTGGCGTGAACGGGGTAGCGTGCTTTTGTGTGTGAATTAAAACTGCTGATTGATTAATTTGGTGAGTTTTATTAATATACAACATTGGCGACGAGAATGGGATCCTATAACGTACACAATAAAATAAGAGGTATAACAGTGGTATAAAAACCTCTCTGCCGCTCCATTTGTTGCAGGATGGTAGGGTGGTGAAAATGTGTGTTTAATTTGACATTGTTTATAGAAATCCTGAAACTCTGCACTTGTATAAGATCTGCCATTCATCATCATCATCATTTCGGCCTAATGAAGTCCACTGTTGGACACAGGCCTCCCCCAAAGATCACCACAACGACCGATATGGATGTGTTTTGAGCTCAGTGGGGGGTTTTGCCATAATCGCCACGCTTGGCAGGCGGGTTGGCGATCGCAGTTGAGTTGTTAATGTACTCGAAGGACGCTGCTGCCCATCCTCCGACCAATCCCTTAGTCGACTTTTACGACACCCATGGGAGGAGATGGGGTGGTTGCATTCTGAGCTGGCACCACACGGCAAAGTCTACCATTATCTGTACCCAAATGTAAAGGATATCCATACCAGGAAAGTAAACCTTTAAATATTTCTATAGTACGTTTACTAGTAATGTTACCCATTTCAAATATTTCAGGCCATTTAGAATAGCTGTCTCATCATTTCGGCCGAATGAAGTCCACTGCTGGACACAGGCCTCCCCCAAAGATCACCACAACCACCGATATGGATGTGTTGTGGGCTCATTGGGGGGTTTTGCCATAATCGCCACGCTTGGCAGGCGGGTTGGCGATCGCAGTTGAGTTGTTAATGTACTCGAAGGACGCAGCTGCCCATCCTCCGGCTAATCCCTTAGTCGACTTTTACGACACCCATGGGAAGAGATGGGGTGGTGGCATTCTGAGCCGGCACCACACGGCATATAGCTGTCTACCACCACCATAAACATTTTATTGTAAAAGGGACCTAAAAAATCAGCATGAACTCTGTACCATGTGGAAGGAGGCACAACGAGAATGGAATCCGAACCCTATATCGTATACTGATTCCTCAGGCAATTCGTGAGGCCGTGTTAGCTGAATTACATAAAATCCATTTTGGGATTATTCGCATGAACGAAATAGCAAGGTCATATTTTTGGTGGCCCAATTTAGATTTACAATAGATGGTGTAGGTAACCGGGTAAAGAAAACACGAGAACTATATAATAAGAGTGTGAGTGTGTCCATGAAAAGTAATAGTTTAAGACTATAAGAAATAAAGAAAAATGTATCAATAAGCTGTTGCTACCCTTTTTTTTTTTTTTTATTGGTGCCCAGTGGAAATTCTTCATGAACTACCTTCGCCCCGGGGAAGGACGAAGGGGTATGCCGGACTCCTACCGGCTAAAACCACTGGGGCGGTCATCTTCGGCACCTAAGGGAGGCTCCAGGTCCTCGTATGATCACACTAGAGCCGCCCACTGGTGCCACGCCAAGCTGTTGCTACCCACCAACGTTTTTATCAATTTTATTTTACAAACAGTACACTAGATGGCGCCACATAATTTAAAGTAAGACAGGTATTTATTTTATATCATATATATAACATTTATTTATATCGCCTACAGATGGTATCACCAATAATCGTTTAGTTTGCTTACAAAATAGTTAAAATCCTTGTAAAACTCAGAAACCATGGCCTGTGCCTACATAAGGTTTAAGTTGGAATGTTGTAAACTCTCTACGCTCACACATAACTTCTCTGGTGAGTGGAATAGGTAGGACTACAACCAGCCAATGTCCAAGACGCTTGGACGCTTGTCATCATTATATGTTGGAAGACCCGGAGGTCGCGAGCACGCAGATTCGGGCATGTGCCCTACCGAGCGATTGCTGGGAAGACGGTGGTGCGCACGTACCACAGTGTGCGCAGCACTCAAAACCAGATCCAAAAGTTCGGTAGCCGCCCTCGTGAGTACCGTTCTAGCAGTGCACTAATTTCGCAAAATCAAAACAGACTAAGTACGGCAGAATTCATAAAACCAGGTCAAATTCGGAGTTCATATTTCTGCTGTCGGAACAATTGAGAGGGGTGTTCAGCGCGTGTTGGTTCGCAAACAGTCGGGGCTATGCAGTGCTGGAGGTTGGTTTGTGTTTGTTTTATGAAAACAACATCAGCACTGCGGCTATTCGCCTCGGCGAGTAGCCAGAGCAGAGATAAGGTTAGAAGATAAGGTTTAAAATATACATCAAAAAATTAATACTTGTCTGATAGTAAACAAAAATTGCCGTGTGGTGCCGGTTTTGCCGTGTGGTGCCGTCTCAGAATACCACCACCCCATCTCCTCCCGTGGGTGTCGTAAAAGTCACCTAAGAGATTAGCCGGAGGATGGGCAGCAGCGTCCTTCGAATGCATTAACAACTCAACTGCGATCGTTAACCCATCTGCCAAGCGTGGCGATTATAGCAAAACCCCCCAATGAGCCCACAACACAACCATATCGGTCGTTGTGGTGATCTTTGGGGGAGGCCTGTGTCCAGCATTGGACCTCATTAGGCCGAAATTATGAAACAAAAATCAATAATAGGTATGTGGTTGATAAATCTGTGAATTGATCCAAACGCAAACAATTAAAAAGGGACTTAAAAGAGCAAACATTAAATGAATTTGAAATTGAATTGCTCAAACCTATCAAAAAGTCCTTAACATAATTTTCAACATATAGCGGTGCTCACAGACAGTTGCACGCACTGATCGGTAAATTATCGGTGCGGTTAAGCAACGCGTTGCGCGGTCAGCCTATAGATGAATGACCGCATTGTGGTATATAAGCTGAGTGTCTCCCTGATTCAGAGAGCAGTCATATTCAGTATCGATACATGAACATAATTAAGTTATCTTTTTTTGAAATCAAGACTATAAAAGTAGAAATTCTAATAAACCGGGTTCAAAGTAACCTGTTTATTGTTTGTTTCATCTGCTATCCCACAGAAACTATATTTTTTCTGATAAAAAGTAGCCTACGTCACATTCCGGTTCCTGAACTAGTGCAAAAAAATATTTCTGTGCAAAAAATCATCTCGATCCGATGCTTTGTTCCTGATTTTCTTGACATTTTAAAAAACATCCCGCCCTATATTTTTGTCTGTGTCGTGGATGCGTTTACAGATACAAACTTTACACATAATATACCCAGACCCGGAACAACTACCTGCAAATCATACAAATATATGTTCCGTGTGGGAATCAAACCTGCAACCTGGAGCGCAGCAGCCGACTGTATCAGCCACTGCACCAACCATGCTGTTATATTATTGGTAGGAAAATTTGCTTCTTGTTGATAAAGATAAATAGTATAACTGATATTTTCCCAATTCGTTAATATTGTCATTTTAAGTAGTATCATTGTCGAAACATATACACGGTCCTTTTGGGTCGGACAGAGTTTAAAATACATATTGTATATTTTCAAAAGAAAAATTGCAGTCTGCACGCAATTTATCTGCTCAGCAAAACTTTCAGACATATAAGTGTATGATATAATTCATGCAGTGCATACTCGAGTAGTTTTAAAGTTCGGGAACCCTGGGAACGCTAAATTTTATTTCAACTTTATGATCAGAGCAGTGATGCTTTACTATACAACACGTATAGTAACATTTATTTAAATTAGACTCTATGGCTGTATTTAAACGACTATTCAAAAGATTATCATTGTGTGCCATTCTGCTAATGTTCAACACCTAACTATGAATATGAACAATCTGTAGGTCATAATTTGTGGGAATTTTTAACATAGACTATATGGTTCTTTTTAAACCACTATTCAAGAGATTATCATTGTGTTGGGGGACAATTCTTCTTATGTTCAACACCTATGAATATGAACAATCTATTGATCATAATTATCCCGTGGAAGTTTATTTATTAGACTCTATGGCTCTTTTATTATGACAACTCAAGAGATTATCATGTTGCCCCACCGTTCTGATTGGGAGTTTAAACATTGACAAAATGAACGCAATGTTATGTTTGACAGCTTGCAAGTTACATCAGGAGTTGTTTAGATGGCCTACGATTCTTTTCTGTCTCCTGCTTGCTACTGAAGGAAATGGAACGTATCTTCTTGCCTACTCATCCTTTTTCTTTTCTGATAAATTTTGTTGCGTATTCCAAGACAGTTAATCATCTCTCTAGGACACACTGAGTTTCATAGATCGCTGTTCTTTCCTGTGACTACCATTGTAGATCCTGTTTCAGGAGTTGCAGTGGTTGTATGGCGGGTTTATACCAAGATAAGCGATTATCAATTGGTCATCCTTCACCGCTTTCTAGTGTCTTGCCATATAGCTGGGAAGAAAAAACGGTGCGAGTATCTTGCACCCAGCACAAATCTCAGCTGTTATATGAAGAAGTAATTGTGTAAGCTGAGCTAGAACTTCTCAGTTACTTCTAGTCTACCGATAGCAATTTTGCGAGTGACGTCAATTGCAAAATCTGTTGAATGCATTCTTATTTTAAATGAATAAAAGTTGTGTTGGAATGTAATGAATGTCGTAAAGTCTTAGGTTTTCGCAAGTTTTATTTATTATCATTTATTCGTTTTATTTACTATAGTGTAATGAAAGTTGTATGCGCTGCTGAATGGTTGATGCTGATCTCCGTGATCCGTGTCCTAGGTACGGCCAATGCGCCTTCTCAATTGAGTTGGTAAAACCTGCTTCTGGGATACCAGCCCAACCGATTCCCCACCGTACAAAAGAAACGCGGAACATTTACAATCTTGAGGCTCGAAGGACTAAAAAGATTGTATCCAGTTCGAAGGACCAAAAACATTATATCCGGCTCGAAGGACCAAAAAGATATATGCGCGACTGAATGGATCGCACGCAACTTTTATGTGTTTGAAATGTTAAGTCACTGATAGCTAAAGTAGATCTGATTTATTGTATGTATTAGGTATGTAGTAGTTAAATGTATACATTTAACTACTACATACCTAATGCTATAATGATTGCTTGCTAATGAGTACAACCGATATGAATGAATGCTTATAGTGTAAGGCCGCATTGCTATATATATTTGTACATAGCGACGGAAAGTGCTGATCTGAATGATGGGCACGTGGCATGTTACGTACTCGTACAAATGTCGTAATTTAATACATACACCTTCAAAGCCGTAAGGGAATGAAGTTGTAACTATTGTCTCAATGTTTCTGTTTCTGTTCACTGTTCTGTGGTACCTGTTAAGTACCAACTAATTAATTGCCCACGCATAGCAGTTTGAAAAGCATGAATACGAACGCGAATAGAACCAGCCAAGAATGAATTAACCTCAGAAGGAGGATTCATGAAAAGGTTACATTATCTTGATCTTCATTGAAGCAATCTGAAGTGAGATTGTAGAATTCTGCAAGATTTGTGCTGAAAAAGAGCATACCTCGCTTTCTTCGATAATAGACGTGTTAGTATATAAATAACTAAACATAAAATACGATCGTGGTACCTCGCAGACTCTCTTATTGCAGCTTTTTCTGTCATTATGTACTTTAGTTGATCACAGACTTTAACGGTGAACGGATCATTGCGAGGAAACCTGGATCTATAATGGTCTGAAATCATTAACACGCAGTCAACAAGCGTGGTGATGGATGGGCATCCTTTTCTGTATGAGAAAAGGCATTTCTCCTATCTGGTACACGTGGGCAAAGTGACCCAAGTGAAGTGATTCGTAACTTTAAAACAACATTTTAAAGAGAATTCCTCAGTTGCGCTAAGTACTTTGCACTTATGACGTCACTTTGTTTCTTACAGTTATATCAATCGCCAGTTCGTATCTGGCCTGCCTATGATTATCTGCATGTCTCTCGATTCACAGTTAATAGCCTCTACAAATAGAAACCCGGTCTTTTAATAGGCTTACGCGGGGACATGGTTCCAACACGCAGAGGCCCTTAAATTTTTTATTCTAAAGCATACGGAGTCTCTCCATGGCTGCACTATAAAATGAAGTCACGGATTGTCCCCAGTTCTGTAGAATTATTGTATGAGACGGAAACTAAAACGATAAACCTATTGCAATGGGTGCTATTTGGAATGAAAACTTGAACGGGAATAACAGCGTTCGCCTTTCAACGTATATAGTGTTATAAATTCTGTGGCAGACGGTTACTCGCCACTCACATAATGGGCATCCTAAATGGCCACCACTTTAAATGACAGAAAGTAACACCGGCTTGAGGGGTTCGGAGTGTCGAGAGGTGTGGCACCGGTTTCACCATCGCCACTCAAAGACTCGCAGGGGGTTTCCCTGTTATTATGTCATTAGACACTTCCACACCGGGCATATAATTTTAGTGTTTTGTTTATCTTACCATAAATATTTATGTCTAATAAGTATCAATTATAGCACCAAGATTGCTCCAGCGTTCACCTTTACTGTGTGCTTTCCAGTTTGTAGTTGACAGACAAAATTATGGCTAGTCAGTCGATAGCTAGATGACTCTTGTGCCTTGTTGTGCAGTTTACGGAAAAGACTTCACGGATTGCCTTTTGCACACAAATTGTATCATTTGTGTGGCTTACTGGAACTATCACATACTGAGGCTATAGTATCGACTCTTCTGAAGATTCCTGAGGTCTTTACCTTTTGATACGTCATGATGACGAGACGAGAAAGTCATTCGCATGGTGATAAGCGTTACACCTGCCTATAGCAATTGTAATGCTACCCAGGACTAGTCCTGCGTGACACCACACTGCGCTCATCACCTCGAGACATACGTTAATTTAGTCTCTTAAGCCTAGTAATTTCACTAGCTACGTTCATCGTTTCGGCCGAATGAAGTCCATTGCTGGACACAGGCCTCCCCCAAAGATCACCACAACGACCGATATGGGTGTGTTGTGGGCTCATTGAGGGGTTTTGCCATAATCGCCACGCTTGGCAGACGGGTTAGCGATCGCAGTTGAGTTGTTAATTTACTCGGAGGACGCTGCTGCCCATTCTCCGGCTAATCTCTTAGTCGTCTTTTACGACACCCACGAGAGGAGATGGGGTGGTGGTATTCTGAGCCGGCACCACACGGCATACTAGATACTAGATACGTTGTTCTTCTGAAGCAATAATGTCTAATGATTAAACTGTTTAGTGATGAAATACCCATTACAGGGGTGTTATCTACTTAGCTGGCCTCTATCTATCTACTCTACTCGATCTATCTCCAGTAAACTACCTAGTCCCGCTTTAAGTTCTACTATTACAGCAGGAAAGATTCCGTGAAAACAAACGAATTTCGTCAATACTCACAGCTGAAGTTCAATAAGAGTCTGTATACTCTCGCGAGAACAGAAGCTTTAAATTACGTACAGATTCAAAGCCGTAGTGCAATAATTGTAACTATTGCATCTATGTCTCCATTTTCACGCCCCACAAACTAGTACAAGATAAACAGAAATGAAAGGAACTCTAACAAATGAGTCATGAGCTAAATTTTTTCCCCACCTCGTGCAAGTAGGTAATTTATTACGTCCACCCGTTGCATCCCCTGTGAGCTATGACTACAGATTAAGCTTCCTTCTGTTTCATAATGATACAGTTGCTCTGTTTCTTCAAGTTATCGGGCAAAAAAACACTTTAAACTTTTATAATTGCCAAAGTTTAGGGATGTCCTCGGATAAAGAGCTGAATTTAATTCGAACTTGGCAACTTGAGGGTGAAACAAGGGACGATTTAATTGTTGTTGATGCGACGACAGGTCGGAACATGTTGTGGATGCCGTCAAGCGTTTATTTATGTCTGTCACCATTCCCCGGACGAGATAAACTGGGGCAAACTACGTTCTAAGCATGTTGTATAAATTATAGGGTTGAATTTTTCACAAACTACACATACACTCACTCACATATACACACTCAAACTTATGCACGCACATTCAGACACGCTCGCATGCACCCACGCACGCACTTACTAAATAAAATAAATCCTCTTTAAATAATTTTGATGCAACTTTTCTTTAACTTGGTTGGTTGGTGGTGTATGAGATCATAATTATGTAACAATTAAACTAGTACAAGAAATACGTTCCCTTGTGTGAGGAAGAACTGGCTCCTAATATACAGGTATCTCGTTCGGGAGGCAGGACTGTATATAAAATGTAACAAGTGTATATGCTAATAAAGATATTGATTTTGATATATTTATTTATTTTGTTTAATAAACGAAATAAACTAGGTCATATTTTATAAGATAAAAGTTTCATATTGGTGATACATTTATATGACTGCTTTAGATTGACTTAAACACTCATTGATAGATTTCAAACTTGGAGTTCAGGACTTCTTTTGTATCATACAAACGAGTAGTCGTGGCAATTTTAACTGTCGGGAGTTTATATAGGTACTGAAATAAGCTTCTCTAATGCTGGGGCCTCATATAGCGCGATGATATTTGTGCAAGAAAAGGTCAAAGGTCACATACGTCGTGATTTTCTATCGCGATAACAAAAACAAAATGGCCGAAGCGGTCGCTTTATATTTAATAATTACATTTTTGTTGTATCAAAAGAATAAGAGATATATGTATCGGCTCCGCTTCGTAATATATATTGCGACTAAACTCCAAAAAATTCCCGTTACTGCAATACGTACCTTAATTATACGTCGTTTAACCTAATTGACGTCTACTACGTTCAATGTCCGCCCGAAGCGCCGAACTCTTTGCTAAAATTTGGCTACATAAATTGTGATAACACAAATATTCGCGTTATAACATAGCTTGACATACCTAGTACAAAATACGTGACCAAAACTGTTTTGAACTCGTTCAAAGGTCATCTAAAAGTTATTGTCTCCTCTAAGCACAAGTTAAACAATTCAATTAGTGATATTTCGCTCGCCACCTACGGTAATTAACTGAGTTAACATTGAGATCATTCGTGGGTGTGTGACAGGAATCGTAAACACTGGAAAAGGCTTACGTTTAATACATGAATGTATTTAAGTTACGGCTAAAACTCGAAGTGAGGCTATATCTATTTTTAGCCGGCTACACCTAGATGCAGCCGGTAGCAGTTGGTTAAACTTAAGTGGAGCCTATTAATTCATGTCTAGAACTAGGTGTAGCTGGTTTCATTCAGTTGAAACTATGTGTAGCCTTCGTCATGCCAACTTATTTTCTGGATTTCCCGCATACTTATGAAATCAAATCCTTGTGGTGTCCATAAAAAGAATATAGCACCACTCAATCTTTGGCCATGAGTATCGTAAAAGGTGCCTAAAGAACTCTAAGCCAGAGGGATGGGCAGCAGCGTCTCTTCACTGGAATAGTAGTCATTCTGTACTCAGCTTTTTTTTTTTTTTTTTTTTTTTTTTATTGATCCGGTGGAAATACCTCATGTACTTCCTTCGCCCCGGGAAAGGGCGAAGGGGCATGCCGGACTCCTACCGGCTAAAACCACCGGAGTGATCATCGTCGGCACCGAAGGGAGGCTCCAGGAACTCGAAAGATCTCCATCTAGAGCCACCCATTGGCGCCACGCCTTTAGGCACATCTCGGAGGGGATGACTGTAAAGTGGTCATCCCCTCTAGTGGAGGGAAGGCGACTGTAAAGAGGCCACCCCCCCAGGCATCTCTCGAGGGAATTGTAAAAGGTTCCCTCGAGGCCTCACTATGCGCTGTGCTGCGCACACAGCGGTACGTGACCACATGCGCACCGCTGTCTTCCCGGGGGTCGCTCGGTATGAGCAGGCAGATTTCCCAATAAGCGCGCTCGCGACCCCCAAGGCCCCCTATAAAGACAACAGGGGACTCAGGCGTGTTGGACACGGGCGCCGCGGCGGTTGTTACCCCGGCCCCGTGTCCTCCTCCTCCGAGCGGGATCGGCCCTCTCCCGATCCCGCTCTGCGACCTCCTTCTGGAGCATTACGCTCGCACAGAAGGAGACCACAGCACTCCAATTTTCCTGCTTTGCCAGCATAGCCGATACTACTGCTGCAAAGAGAGATCTTGCCCGATCCGATCGACCAGGATCCGCCGCTCGGCAGTCCACGCAGGGCACTCTCCGAGCGTGTGCTGTGCGGTATCCTGATCGTCTCCACAGTGGTGGCACTGTGCCGTGACCTCGCGTCCTATCCTGTGCAAGTACGCACCGAAACAACCGTGTCCGGTGAATACCTGCGTCAGGCGGAATGTGACGCGCTCGCTCCTTTGGAGCCAGGCTCCGAAGAGCGGCAAGACAGCCTCAACGACGCGCTTTGTCGCGTACTGTGGCAGCATGAGCCGCTCGCGCCACAGCTCGAGTGCACGCCGCCGAGCCTGACGCCTCAAACTTTCGAGCGCCCCTGAAGGCACGCCTTCACCGCACTGGCGGAGGGAGCGTGTTTGGTGATACACCCACGCATCCATCTCCGCCAAGATATCAAAAGGCGGAAAGCGCGCCAAGAGAGTTGCCGCCTCAAAGGACACCGTTCGGTATCCTCGTGCGATCCGTATAGCCGCTCTACGCTGCAGACCATGAATCTTGGTTCTGCAGCGCTGGACGCCCGAGAGTCGAGATGACCAAACAGGCGCCCCATAGAGGGCCACGGACCGCACGACTCCCCCGTAGAGGCAGCGAACTTCTTCCCTCGGTCCCCCGAGATTGGGCAGTAGACGGTGCAAGGCACCCACTATCCTTTCGACCCGGGGGACAAGACGCTCGAAGTGCTCCTCGAAGCCCCAACGACTGTCCAGGGTGAGCCCCAGGTACTTCATGTACCGGCCCACCCCGATTCGCGCGTCACCAACGCGTATCCACGAACTGGGAGGCTCCCTGTTCCGCGGCAATTTGTGGAACCATAGCGCCTCGGTTTTATGAGGCGCTATCCGCAAACCCAGAGCGTGGATTTCGGCCACGACAATTGCCACCGCTTGCTCGGCAAGCCGGATGGTTCCCTCGAAGGTCTCCCCGCTGGCCAACACAAGAGTGTCATCAGCGTAACAGATTGGGCAGCAGCGTCTCTTCACTGGAATAGTAGTCATTCTGTACTCAACAACACGCCTTTTTTTTTTTTTTTTTTTTTTTTTATTGATCCGGTGGAAATACCTCATGTACTTCCTTCGCCCCGGGAAAGGGCGAAGGGGCATGCCGGACTCCTACCGGCTAAAACCACCGGAGTGGTCATCTTCGGCATCGTAGGGAGGCTACAGGAACTCGAAAAATCTCCATCTAGAACCACCCATTGGTGCCACGCCTTTAGGCACATCTCGGAAGGGATGACTATAAAGCGGTAACCCATTCTAGTGGAGGAAAGGTGACTGTAAAGAGGCTACCCCTCAGGCACTTCTCGAGGGGGATTGTAAAGGATTCCCCCGAAACCTGGCAATGCGATGTGCTTCGCACACGGTGGCGCGTGACTGCGTGCGCACCGCCGTCATCCCGGGTGTCTCTCGGTATGAGTACGCAGGTTTCCCAATAGGCGCACTCGCGACCCCCAAGACCCCCCGCCGTATAAAGACAACAGGGGGCTCAGGCGTGTAGGACACGGACGCCGCGGTGGTTGTTATCTCGGCTCCGTGCCCTCTCCCGATCCCGTTGTTGGTTAACTTACCAATTATGCTCTAATTTCAGCATAATTGGTAAGTTAACCACAAAATTCACAGAAGCAAGCATGCCTAAACATCGATATTTAGAAATATCTTGTTTCAAATATGAAATCAAATAACACAACTTACGATAGCACAATGTCGTATTTCTGTCCAACGCATCACAATTCATAGCTGTGACCGCTTCGTTGTTCGAATTTGTTATTCTTTGTTTGGAATACGTTATATCATATGTCCACAAAACGAACGCGAGCGGAAAATGTGTGTTATATATCATTGTGTGACGAAATTTACCAAATAGCTTTGTAGTTTCACACCGATTGGCATTGTTTATATCATCAAGCTCATCAAAAAAATACGTAGTGATATTTGTAAATTGGCAAAGACGTTTCGATTTGAGTTGTCTGGTGAAGACTGTGCTCCGGAAAGCGTGGGACGATTGGTCTCCAACGAAATGGCAAATGAGTTATTAAAGGTCGCTGAGAGTCGTTGGATGCGGGCGGCATGATCTCATGGTTTGTAGGTTGATGCTGATAAAACTAAAACAATTTAAGTATCGGCAATGAGAGTACTGTCCTATGTTTTAGTGGTTGCAAGTGTGGCTGAGTGTACTATTGAGTTCAATTCCCAAGTCAGATTAATTTTTGACTGTCCGTTTCGATACATGAATGTCATCACTCGAGAAATAGGTATATTTTATTGGATCCTGTCGAAATTTGCGAAAGAACCATAGAAATATGTAGCAATTTATGTTATTTATTTATTTATTTATTATAACTTAAGTACCTTGTGCAGAATGTGTATTAAGTTATATCCTCCTGTTAGTTATACTATCGCCTTGGATTATAACCGTTACGTTGCTGTTTGGTTTAATTTATACAAAATATTGCTTTTTATTCAAAAACCATTGCACAATAATGAAAACAAGACAAAATATATGTTTGGTATTTATTACGCACCCTTTTGATATATACGTTGTTTTAGATACCCATGAGAATATAAATGGCCTTGTCATGCGGTTACCGGTTACAAATGGACCACCCTATGCTACCCTCGGGTGTCGTCACCGATAAATAAGGGACCGTAGCATCGGGAGGGGTGACATAATCTAAATCTGCAGAGCTTATCATAATAACATAGTTTAACCAATCTACTTTATCCAGTTTTATTTTGAAATTTCTACAATGTTGATAAATGTATAAAGAAGTGATTTTTCAATAATTCGATGTCAATAAATATTGTTGCCGTGTGGTGCCGGCTCAGAATACCACCACCCCATCTCCTCCCGTGGGTGTCGTAAAAGTCGACTAAGGGATTAGCCGGAGGATGGGCAGCAGCGTCAGTCGAGTACATTAACAGCTCCACTGCGATCGACAACCCGTCTGCCAAGCGTGGTGATTATGGCAAAACCCCCCAATGAGCCCACAACACGCCCATATCGGTCGTTGTGGTGATCTTTGGGGAGGCCTGTGTCCAGCAGTGGATTTCATTCGGCCGAAATGATGAAAATGATGAAATATTGTTAATATTATAAAGTCAAATCTTTACGATTGCGCGACTACAACTCCTTCATTCACAGCCGATATTAATAATCAATCTAATCCGAAATCTTTGGATTTGGGATTGAGGATTTGTCTGTTTTTTGTGTTAATTGTGATCCCAACACGAAAACAGATCAAGTTCAAAATCTTAAACTAAAGATTTTTGATTAGATTGATTATTTATTTCAGTCGTTAGTCACCCCATCAAGAGGCAGAGTTTTTAGTGTATTGCTAATACCACGACATCTAACTTTAATTTAACCTATTCAATCACAGTTGTTCCGATTTATTATACATATTAAAGAATGATTCGAAATTCGAATACATGATAGAACAGTTGGAACAACACAGTAGTGTATTATAATATATGTAACACAGTATATCATTGAGTGTAAAGCAGTTATAATATCAAAAGAATTAAGCATACATTGTAAACAATACATATTAACATATTTAATTACTGTCTTGTCTTCTTATCGACTAGATAATTTAAAAATTATTTCATACGTGATCCTTTTCTAGTTCTTGTTATAACTGACTACGTGGGTAGAGGACCTGGTGATCTATAATACAGACGTATACCTATAATAGATACCAGCTCCACACATACAATTGATTGTAAATTGTTGTTCCTAAGTTGCTAATTTTATGTAGTATCATGAGGTTCTCGTTTTTGTGAGGAAAAATAGTGAAACTTACATGTCTCTCTTTTCACGGGTTTATATCCCCTGTAAGGGGAAACCCGGTCTTTTGATAGGCTTACGCGGGGACATAGGTCCAACACGCAGAGGCCCTTTAGAGAATTTTAATCTAAAATGTAATGGGACACTAACCGGGGACTCTCCATGGCTGCACTATAAAATGAAGTCATGGATTGTCCCCGGTGGTGTAAGGCTATTGTATGAGATGGAAACTATAACGATAAGGTCTATTGCAATGGGTGTTACATGGAATAAAAAGACTAATAAATACGGGAACAACGGCGTCTGCCTTTCAACTTTGATCGTGAAATTCTGTGGCAGACGGTGACTCGCCACTCACAAGATGGGCCCCCTAAATGGCCACCACTACAGGCGACAAGGAGCAACACCGGTGTGAGCGGCTAGGGGTGTAGAGAGGTGCGGCACCGGTTTCACCATCGCGCGTCTCGAAGACTCGGAGCGGGTTTCCCTGTTATTACGCCATTAGACACTTCCACCCCCGAGCATATAGCTCTGGCGGCCCCCCTCTGATCGGCCAACTAAGGCAAGCCAGAGTTGAAAATCCTGCGGGCACTCATGGGGTTCCACTCCAACCAACCAATAAAGGCAAGCGGAGACGAGGCCCTAACCGACTCTCTGGAGCATTCGGGTACGCAGTGTCGCCACTCACATTCAGCTCGCCACAAACTGCCCTGCGTTCTGTAAGCTACTTAATATACTTTTTTTTTTTTTTTATGATATACTTTTTTTTAATCATAAGGTATGAAGAAATCAAGCAGCTACTTTAATCTGCCCTCCAGGATTACCTTATCCCATGGTGAGATAACGTTTGCCCAGAGGGGTAAAAAAAACAAAAAAAACTTAAAACTTGCATTATTATTATTTTTATCTCTACATGGCGTTTATCCGTATATTCATATGCTAATGCTGAACAACGGGGAATGTAGGATGAATAAATATGTAGACAAATTCCCATCGTGAGCTCCTTACCTTACAAGACATATAACGTGTCAAACGCAGGACGCGTTGTAACAAGTATAAATCAATAGGCAAGGGTTACACCGTCACGTCGGCTTCGCATCACGCGCCTGTAATATATTGTAGACAATCTGCGTGTGATAACCTATCAATCATTATTGTGCCTCGTTGGTACTGTGATTGATTTTGTGTGAAGAGGTTTGTGGTGCTGTTCGCATGATAAGGTTGTGCTACATGCTATGATTGGAAGGTTTTTGGGCGGTGCGACCTCAAAACACAGTTTCCAAACATTTGTGACGCAAGGCTTTTGGTACTGACTGCCTGAACATTGACAGTAATGATTGTATGAAAAAATCAACATCCTACCCTTAGCCCCTTAAACAGGATAACAATAAGTAACAGAAATTCCAATTCTCGTTTGGCAATTAAATAAATTTTTTTTTTTTTTTTTTTTTTTTTTCTTTATTTTGTAACGGACTTTTATCCTATAAGGATATGTCAGACCCATAAGACCTTAACATAAATACAACCAATTACTTATCTAAAACACTTTAACAATTATTATTAAGATATGCTAAATCATATAGACTCATTGCTTGTTTCGAAGTTGGTAAAGCCAAAAAACTTTGAATAATACCAACATCCAAACGGTTGACTCTAAAATGTTCCATAAATTCCTTTCTTTTGTTTTGATTCTTGACACATTCCATCATTAACTGGTGAACATCATCTACAATATTACATATTTCACAATTTGGTGAATTCGACCTTCGCATCAGATGCTCAAATCTTCTTGATGGAACGTGTCCAGAACGCAGTCTATTAGCCATTGTCACATAGGATCTACTTATTTTAAAGTTACTAAACCAAGGTATACGAGGAGGTTCAGACTGGATGGTCTTATACCAGATCCCTTTTTTTTCGAATTTTCATCAAAATATTCCTTCCATTTATTATAACAAATAATTTTGAATTTATATAACAGTTCTGAATAATGTGGTGCAATAAAGATATTTTCCCCTTCTGTAATCGCTAACTTAGCTAACCGGTCAGCTTCCTCATTACCTCTAATATTAATGTGGGATGGGATCCATTGCAACCTCAGCTGCTTAGTCTCACTAATTATGCGTATCTTTCCAATAACAGCATAGGCTGTCGATACACCTCTGAATCCAGGGGCGCATCGAGCCAAATGCTGCAAAGCGCTTTTACTATCCGTAAAAATAACATATCTTTGACCATTTAAATCTTTGATGCAATTTAAAGCTTTTGAGATTGCAACTAACTCCATCGTCATAATTGAAACAGGTGAATTGTTTTTGTACATAATTGAACAATGTCCATTAGGGTAGTAGTATGCTGCTCCATTGCCATCGGTATTTTTAGAACCATCTGTATAAAATTGATGCCAACCATTATATTTGACATTTAATTCTTTCAGGACTTCTAATCTTAATGAGTTAGATTCGTATTCATGTTTTGATTTCTTAATACAATATAAACTAGTATTTAGAACATTATCTAAATCTATATATGAAATCCAAGTATCAAAATTAAACATTTCAAGAGGGTAAGATGATTGTATTTCAATATTTTTAGCATCAGAATAAGAAGATACAAGTAACGGTATTTTTTTTACTCGCCAGTAACTGTTATTTAATTGTGAGTGAAGCTCATTTAGTAGATCAGTCGTTGGATTATTTGACCAAGACATAGCTTTCGTACAGTATTTAAAAGACAGGAATATTCTTCGCACAAATAATGGGGGTATGCTTAATTCACTTTCCATACAATAAACAGGTGAACTTTTGAGGAAACCTCCTACGATTCTTAAAGCTCGGTTTTGAATTTTATCCAATTTATATAGATGTGTCTTAGCGCAATTGCCGTAAAGGAAACAACCATAGTCAAACCTACTTCTAATTAAGGAAATATAGAGTGTTCGCAAATGTTTGGTATGAATTCCCCAGGTAGGTCCCGCCAATACCTTGAGTAAATTTAGAAATTTTGAAGCTTTTTGGGATGTTTCATTAATGTGCTTTTTCCATAGAAGAGATCTGTCAAGCCATAAACCAAGATATTTAATGCATTCTACCGATGTTAAAGGATTATTATCAATTTCTAAATTAATTTGTTTTCTGATACGTCCGCGACTAAAAATACAAAATTTTGACTTTGCACCTGATAAGTGTAGTCCAAGGTCATTTAAACTAGAAACCACAGAATTCAGCGTTAATTGTAATTTATCCTCACAAAAGTTTAGGTTTTTATTACTGACGAAAAACACAAAATCATCCGCATATTGTGTAAATAGCACATCTTTAATTTGTTGACAGACCTGGTATGTCGCGATATTAAATAATAGAGGGGCCATCGGGTCCCCTTGAACAAGTCCCCTGTTTGTCCTTCTTGTGTAACAAGGATGAATCGCAGTTTGATTTACATCAATTGTTTTTATCATTAACTGTCTATCGCTCAAGAAGGACCAAATATATGTACAAATGTTTTTACCTACTCCCAACTCATCAATTATACCTACCAATTTTTCAACTAAAATATTATTGTATGCATCCGATATGTCGAGGAAACAGGCAACTGTAGAAGTATTTTTTGAAAAACTTCGTTGTATATAAGTCACCAACCTTGTGAGACAATCCAAGCTAGAGTGAGCTTTTCTGAATCCTGAAGTATATGGAGATAGGATTATGTTCTTTTCAATATACCATTCCAATCTGCCTACCAACATATTGTGAAAAACTTTACATAGACAGCTTAAAAGAGATATTGGACGAAGATTGGTCTCACAATTAGCATTATTTCCAGCTTTCGGAATTGGAACAATTAATGTAGTCTTCCATTGAATTGGTACATAACCTGATTGATAAATTGCGTTATATAATTCAATCAAATACTTTTTAGAAATAAGCGGAAGATTATAGATCATTGAATAAGTAATCCCATCACTGCCCGGAGCAGTATCTTTTTTTTTCAAACACTTTTGAAACTCTTGTAATGTAAAAGGCAATTCCATTAATGTATTCATCATATCAGCCACAGGACGTCCACTGCTGAACAAAGGCCTCCCCCTTAGATTTCCACAGCGAGCGGTCACATGCCGCTCTCATCCAACGACTCCCAGCGACCTTCACCAGGTCGTCTGTCCACCTCGTTGGAGGTCGTCCCACGCTGCGTTTTCCGGTGCGCGGTCTCCATTCGAGAACCTTTGTGCCCCAACGGCCATCAGTTCTACGAGCAATGTGCCCTGCCCATTGCCACTTCAGTTTACTAATCCTTTCAGCTATGTCGACAACTTTAGTTCTTCTACGGATCTCCTCATTTCTGATTCGATCTCGTAGAGAAATACCAAGCATAGCTCTCTCCATAGCTCGCTGAGTGACCTTGAGCTTTCTTATGAGGCCCATTGTGAGTGACCACGTCTCTGTTCCATATGTCATCACTGGTAACACACACTGGTTAAAGACTTGCGTCTTGAGGCATTGCGGTATTGTTGACGAAAAGACGTTGCGAAGTTTCCCGAACGCTGCCCAGCCGAGTCGGATTCGACGATTGACCTCTTTCTCGAAGTTGGACCTACCTAACTGGACAGTTTGTCCTAGGTAGACATACTCGTCAACAACTTCGAGAACAGAGCTCCCAACGGATATTGGGATGGGCACGACATGGGCATTTGACATGACTTTTGTCTTGCCCATGTTCATCTTAAGGCCCACCTGTTGGGAAACTCTGTTGAGATCATCGAGCATTGTGCTGAGCTCTTGCAGCGATTCTGCCATGACTACGATGTCATCGGCAAATCGAAGGTGAGTGATATACTCGCCATTGATGTTAATGCCGAATCCTTTCCACTCCAGTAGCTTGAAGGCATCCTCCATTGCAGCGGTGAACAGTTTCGGGGAAATGACGTCCCCCTGTCTCACACCTCTCTGCAATGGAATTGCCCCCGTGCTCTGTTCATGTACTCGGACCGACATGGTGGCGTTTCTGTATAAGCACTTCAACACTTCAATGTACCGATAGTCAATCTGGCACCGCTGCAGAGACTGCAGCACTGCCCAGGTTTCGATCGAATCGAAGGCTTTCTCATAGTCCATTAATGTATTACAAGATGTAAAAGTGGGCATTACGTTCCTTACGGAATCGGGTGCAAGTTTATGTAATAATTCCCTTTGTTTATGCTCAGAAGGAACAGCACGTGATGGTTGACAATAACCCTTACTCCAACGCATCTTTTTCCACATATCGGAGACTGAAGTAGTTTCCTTAATGCTACTACAAAATGACTTAAAATTACTTGACTTAGCTTGCCTAATTAAAGACCGAGAACTTGCAACTTTATTTTCGAGATTAATTAAATTATCGGGAGAGGGGTTTTTCCTAAATATGCTTAGCGCCAATCGACGTTCAGCAACTGCTGCGGACAGTGAGGGACTCCAATACTCCTTAGGCTTAAATTTGCTTATTGGATCTGTACACATTTTTTTAAATGGAATATTTTTTTCTGCTGATATATTAACTTGTGTTTCAAAATAATCATACATACATTGAACATCCGTTGTTAAAAAGTAATTACTATTAAATGTCAAAAATGGTGTGATAAGGTCTGAATTAAATTTTTCCCAATTAGCCCTTTTGAAATTTCGTTTCTTTTTAAAGCTGAGTGTATCTCGAAAATTTAATGTTATTTTAATTAACAGATGATCACTGCCTAAATTTTCGTTCAATACCTGCCACTTAGTCATCACAGCTATATCTGAGGAGGCGAAGGTAATATCCGGTGACGTTTTTTGGACAGCACCATTCACTAGTTTAACCCTTGTGGGTTCACCATTATTGAGAGAAATAAAATCACTTTCTAGTGATGACTCTAATAGTTGAGTACCCCGTTGGTCAATTTTGTATGACCAATTGGTGTGATGGCCATTAAAATCCCCCAAAATCAAAGTTTTTCTGGATATTCGTGAGAATACACCATGCCAATCCAAAGTATCTGTACGTACTGAAGATGGACAATAGATACATATAATATTTTCTAAAACACTACAGTTCAATAGTTTTATTTGAATAGCTTCTATGCCCGTATTATGTAAGCTGATGGGACTTACCTGAGTAATAAGCGACTTATGTACTATAATAGCCACTCCTCCGTAAGCATCATACCTATCTTTTCTATATATGTTATAACCCCTTAAATTAAAAGCATCCATATCCGAATCCAACCAAGTTTCACATATTGCAGCAATGTGTATCTGTTCCCTGTTAAGAAGCAATTCAAGATCGACTAGTTTAGGCTTTAAACTTTGAGAGTTCCACTGGAATATATTTATCACAAAATATTTATAAGAACTATCCATCAATTAACCCGACAATCTTGTTACATAATTGCTCACTGCTAAAGAGATTAGAAATATATGCTTTTAATACATCAAATATAATTTTAATTATCAATATTATCTTATCTTCAATTTTATCTTTTGAAAAGAATATGTCCTTCATTTTAGTAAATATATATTTAATTTTGATATTTGTTTTATTTTTTGTTTCGTGTTCACCTGTTTCAGGTCTCTGTAAAGGTCCGTCTTTCCCACTTTCATGTTGCGTAGATGGAATAAAAGATTCATTATGCTGTATCCTGGTTTTCTTTTGTTTCTTACTTTTTTGAATGGAATCGGAATTACTACTGTTCATAATCTCTTCCCTTTCTTCGTTAGAATCATCTGTCAAATCTTCTTGTGAAATTTCCATCTCCTGAGTTAAACAATTATATCTATTTTGGCCAATTGGGGGAAACGACTTATCCATATTACTATTCAAGTTATATTTTCCTGTTTCCTTCTCATAATTTGACTTTCGCTTGTTGTTTAGCAGTATATCTAATGCTTTCCTATAGTTAACGTCGTGTTCAGTCATGATCGTACGTATTTTTTTTTCTTTTAAGAAAATAGGACATGATTTATCAAATGACATATGTGCACCTTTGCAATTAAGGCATTTGAATATCAAGCTTTCACAGTTATTATGTTCTTTTCCACACTTAGGGCAGAGGATTTTATTATTGGGACAGAACTTCTTGATATGGCCAAATTTCCAGCATGCAGAACATTGCATCACTGAAAACACGTATTTTTCTACTCTAAATCTGCAGCCATAGGCGCATATGTATGGAGGAATTGAAGGACTTTTAAAGCATATACGAACAGTTTCGCTGTCTATCCATTTACCTTCCGAGTTCATCCGTCTCATTCTTTTTACAGCTAATATTTCTATTGTACTACTTAAAGACTTCAAAATTTCATCTTCACTCAATTCTAAATCCACACCTCTGGTAATGCCGTAAGATGTCATACTTTGATCTGCAAAGTTAGCTCTAATATCTAATTCTATAAGTTTTTGACAACTTATTACCCTCTCTGCTTGCTCTTTCGTACTCAAACAGATCAACACTTTGAACGGGTTTTTAAATTTGACCCTAGTTATGCCTTCAATATTTTCAGAACGTAGTAACTTTGCCAAAGCCATTTGTTTAGGTAAAGTTCTTTGTGACGATAAAATTATTTCAAAATTACCCTCAAAATCTGCGCCTTCTTCCATTATTTGAGTCGTATTTATATTATGAACATCAAGTGAGTCACTCCTTAATAATCTCTTTGATCTTCTCTTGGTGACTGTTATAAATCCCTCTTCACTACTGTCTTCACTTTTATCCCTTTGTCTTTTCTCAACATTATTTTTCTCAGAAGTTAAACTTTGGTTTGTATTTGCAAAATTAATCCATTTCGACATAATTTCTAATTCTCCTTCACACTCATTAATAACTTCCGTGTCACTTTTCTCCAAATCGTCTTCTCCCAAACTATTTTCTTCCATAATATGAACTAATTGATACCGTTATCAGCTAACGTTAAATTTAGCCACTCGTGGTTCGGATAACTACGTGCGCTCGTCACACCGTCTCGCGCGCGAGTGAATTAAATAATAATCCCAGATAGTATGTAGGAGTGTTCGTTATATTAGGTAGCTGTATATATAATCTGTAGGGGTTTTCGCCGTTGACGATACTCCAGTTGTAGATAGTTGTTGTAGGTAAATAAATCACACCACATACACTATTAAGTTTATGAGTTTATTATCTCAATTGTTTTACGTCTACGCGTATGTTTAGTAGTCTGAGTTGGACTTTATACATTAGCGCGTAACGGAGTTTTGATTACTACTCAAATCGTTGTATACGTGATATATTTATATATCACTAATGACTAAAATTATTGATTATGAACGCATAAAGGCAATCCGCTGTATGAGCATTATTGGCTCGTACATGCTCCCGAGGGAAAGATATACATAGATACTCAGATCACCAAACTCGCATTACAAAATGTTATAAAAATATCAAAGCATAAACACAGTAACACACGGTAAGCAAAAAGTATAAATATAACATAAATAATCAAAGTTTGAATTTTGTTTCCTCTGCTGTTTGCTGCTGAAGAATTCTCTTTGAACGTCCGTCTCCTATTCTAGCGTAGGTAGCAGTGTCCTCTAGTTCTATATTTTCTGTTCTATCTTGAGTCTTTGTTGAAGTATGTTTTATAGGGGGGGCATTGCTCTTACACGCGGAAATATATCTTCTTACTCGCCATACAATGATTGCAATGGCAAATCCTCCCACCAGAAAAGTACTTATCGTATAGTTGCCGATGTCGTGGATGCTCAAGTCGTTAGGTAGGCTTTCTTGTCCCTTCTGTGCGGTTATCTGCTTATCTAGCAATTTATGCTCCTCGGATAAGTCGAGTTTATGTAGTAAAATACTTGTATTTTTGTACGTATTCCACATATCATTTGGTGAGTCAATAGTAGGTATTTCCAAAGTAATTCCGATGTTTACTTTGCTACTAAAAACGTTATGTGAGTATATTGTAGCGTCATTATGTTGTATTACACAATCCTGACCTAGGCTAAGGAGGCCCGCTTTTGTTAGCATTGTAGTTGTAATACGATTCTCGCACACTATACGGGTTGCACACACATTTATGCAATTATACAGCCATATGTTAAGTCTCTGTAATTTGATCCATTGGTCCGAGCATTTTTGTCGTATCCAATCACATGTGATGTTTACATTTTGGCTTAGTATTTTAGCTTCGCAGGATGCTGTGGCTCCATGTAAGTTATGTATAGGTGTATAGGCGTGGCAAATATAGTTGTCCGCCGCCATAGTTGTACATTGATCAAGATCCGTCTCTTCCATTTGTATATAGGTATTTTTTATGAAGTTCGCTCCAATGTACTTTGTCGTTATCGCAATCCCCTGACATTGTTTAGGCGTGCTGCACTGTCTAGTTATAGGAATATTGCGATATAATGTATACTCGTCATCACTTAGTAACGGGATATGCAGTTCGAAAAGTAGGTATTGTTCGGTGAGCCGGGCTTTAACGTAAATAAGTTTATAAATGTTTTGTATGTTCATTCTATTGTTATCTTTAATAGGTAACGTTAATCTTTTCGATATAATGCCAGCAATGTAATTGAGTTGCTCTGACAGTTGCTCGGGTGTGAATAATTTCATGTCGAGATTTCCTCTGTAGACATCTGTCAATGCGTCTAGTAGCATCTGCTGATTTCTTCTTAATACAGAGAGTAGTAAGCTGGCTGTTAATGCTCCAGCGTTAACGTCGTTCATAGTTTTCATAACTTGAAATCTGTTTTCTAGCACGGCCGTATTATGTTTCGTTTCATTCATAAATTGCTGAATTGTTTGCAGTTGCGTTTTTACAAAGTCTTCATTTTTCATAATCATATTATTTTCTGCCTCTATAATAAGCGTTTGGTTTCTTATCAATCGTAGTAAATATTGCTCGTTTGTTTTGATTTTTTGTATGTCCTGAGCGTATTTTTCGGCAAAATCGCTGTCAAGGACACCAAAGAGGGCTCGTGCGAGGTTCCCTACGCCGTTGACGTAGCCACGACGCTTTCGTTGTTGATGTTGAGACAGTAACAATTTGTTATATTCGTTTAGCTGATTCATTTCGAATTTTAGCTGTTGTATCGTAGAGTGACATAACTCGTTAGGCATCGTGTTGCATATTTGACCCAAGTGATTCACGAATTTCTCAATTTCTCTCTCTTTCAAGAATTTCTCTCTTTGCCAGAATGTAGTCAGGTTATAGTATACCAGAAGTTTCCACTCATCGTGTATAAGTTGAATATTTCCGATAGGGTCAAAGTAGACTGGTTGGTTGTCAGTTAATCTTGTTGTTTTATAATGTTCCAGAGGTATCGCTAGTCCGTAGGACAGTGTTGTGAATGCTACAAGCAGCATCATCATCAAGCTGTTAACTTTCTTCTTGGTTTTAGAAGTTTCTTTATTTCTCTTGCCGTTCTCACTTTCAGGACTCGCTTTCAGTGATTCAGTACTCTCCCATGCCTCATTTAAAGGTAGCGGGGCGAGTTTAGCTATGGGTCTTTTCAGTATTCCATTTTGGGTCTTAAGCGTGACGACTCGAACTAAGTTGTCGCTGCCTGGGTGCAATTCCACAATGCGGCCCATAGCCCACTTGCCTGGAGGTAGATTACTTTCCTTGACGAGTACTAGTTGTCCCCTCTTTATGTTTTCTTTTGTTTGTTGCCACTTGTTCCGGTTTTGTAGTAAATGGAGATACTCTTTTGACCAGCGATCCCAATAGTGTCGGCGCATGAGTTCAATTAGTTTCCAGTTGTTTCTGATGTCTATCGATTTCAAGCTTTCAGGTTCAATGAGTGGTAACGAGAGAGTCGGACCTCCCGTGAGGAAGTGACCGGGCGTAAGGTAATCCAGGTCTTCCACGTCTTCTGATAGCGGGCTTAGCGGTCTGCTGTTCAAGCACGCTTCGATTTGGGTAAGAAGCGTTGCGAATTGTTCGTAAGTTAGCTTCTGTTGTCCGATTACTCGTTTCATGTGGGCCTTCATGGAGCGTACAGCGGCTTCCCATAAGCCTCCGGCTGAAGGCCAGGATGGAGCATTGAAATGCCACTCGATTTGGAGCTTGTTGATTTCCTTAAAGAACTCTGAAGATAACATTGTTCTATATAATAAGAATTCTTCCTTTAATACTTTTGCAGCTCCGACAAAGTTTGTGCCATTGTCGGAATAAATATGTTTTGGAGTACCTCTCCTAGCGCACATTCTCTTCAGTGCTGCGATAAAAGTTTGCGTGGACAAATCCGAAACCAGTTCAATATGTACGGCTTTTGTACACATACATATGAATATGGCTATGTAACCTTTACAGGTTTTTATCCCGCGGCCTTTGTTTATCTTCACATCCACATGACCTGTGAAGTCAACACCTGTATGTGAAAATGGCCTAGACGGAGTGATCCTTTCTTTAGGAAGGTTGCCCATTAGTTGTTCCATTCGAGTTGGTGCGTAACGACGGCATCGGATGCATTGTCGCAATATCTTCTTGACGGTTCGGTTACCGCTGATGATCCAATACTTGCTTCTAGTGTAAGCTAGCGTTAATCTTGCTCCACCGTGCAATGTTCGTTGATGCGCATTTTCTATTATTAGTTGAGTCAGTCGCCCCTCTCCAGGGATAAGAATGGCATGTTTAGTTTCATCTGGCAAGTTTGAATGTTTTAGGCGGCCTCCAACGCGTAGTATTCCTTCCGAATCCAAAAATGGGTTGAGTTTCAAAATGGTGCTCTTTTTAGGAAGTATCTCGCTTTTAATGAGTGATTTTATCTCACTTGCAAAATAGTTTTCTTGCATTGATTTTATAATTATACACAAAGCATTATGTATTTCATTCAATTTTAGTTCATTGCACTCATTCGACCTCCTTTTGTTTCGTATCGCATCGGCGAAACGTATTATCCAGGCGAGTATTCTCGTAATACGATCCATGTTGCTATGTCGCTCAAGTAATAAATTAATTAATTCATTTGTAATCGGTATGGGTTCTGTACTTTTAGTAGTGTAACAGTTTGTTAGAAAACCCTCTTTTGTAGAATATGTTTCCGATGGTGTAGGAGATTGTTTTTCTTTTTCTTTAAGCCAGTGAGGTCCTTCCCACCACAGAGAAAAGTTAGCCAGTTTCGATGGTGATAGTCCTCTTGTTGCACAGTCCGCGGGGTTTTCGATACTCTTCACGTAACCAATCAATACCAATCCATAGGTCGCTGGTTCATATCCGGCTCGAAGGACCACTTGATGTAGGGGTTTTCGCCGTTGACGATACTCCAGTTGTAGATAGTTGTTGTAGGTAAATAAATCACACCACATACACTATTAAGTTTATGAGTTTATTATCTCAATTGTTTTACGTCTACGCGTATGTTTAGTAGTCTGAGTTGGACTTTATACATTAGCGCGTAACGGAGTTTTGATTACTACTCAAATCGTTGTATACGTGATATATTTATATATCACTAATGACTAAAATTATTGATTATGAACGCATAAAGGCAATCCGCTGTATGAGCATTATTGGCTCGTACATAATCTATTATTTTACAATAATCATATCACCTATTATTTATTAAACCAGGTAACGGTTATTTATGTTGCCCTATTATTTTTATTACTAAACGACCACAGCTTCCCCGAGATCACATTTTCATAAGGAGCCATATGGAAAATTGTGCTTTCACGACACATTTATAAGAGCTAGATTCTTATCAATATTTAGTCAAAACTAATAAATAATAGGAGGACATAATATAATTATTTTTATTCGATAGTCGTTTTGATCTACGATTATATTTGAACAAAATCAGTGCGGACGACTTGCTTGACGTCATAAGTTGTATTTTACGGGAGACTGCGAGTGATTGCGTGATAGTTTGAAATTTTGATATTATTTAGTTATGAACTTTGGAAGTATTAAGTTTGTATTTTGAAACTTTAAATTTAAGTATTAGTAGTAGTTTAGTGTCAATAAAAATCTTTATTTTTTATAAAATCGTTGCTCCATTCTAGGATTTCTCCTGTGTCGTGGGTGCATTTACAGACACAAATTTCACACACAATACACCCAGACCCGGAACTACTACCTGCAGATCTTAAAAATGTTTGTTCCGTGCGGGAATCGAACCCACGATTGAATCAGTCACTGCACCAACAGTGCCATCATTAACACGTTTAGGTTGTTATTTATGTAAATAAGAGTTATATGAAAGCAAAATGTCTCGAAGAGGACAAATGTGGAACTATATCTCTGTTGTGGACCGCGACGGTAACAAAACCGCGGCCCTCGACGAAGTAATAAATATCATACCAATATATTATAACGTAAAAATAATAGGTGATTTTTAAATCACACATCGTTATAATGCGTTATCAATATATAGCCGGTATGAACATGTCTAATAGTATGACAAGTGCACTGGAATAGCTTTCTGACAATAGATACATATTACGCCAATATGGTGGTGAGAATATCGCCATCCCATCTCATTCCGTGGGTGGCGTAAAATGTGACATCAGGATTAGCCGGGGGATGGGCAGTAGCATCTTTCGAGTTTATTTATAACTCAACTGCGATTGCAAACCCGCCTGCCAAGCGTGGCGATTATGGAAAGTCCCCCCAATGAGCACACAACATAAACACATACCGGTCGTTGTGGCGGTCTTTGGGGGAAGCCTGTGTCCAGCAGTGCTCGTCTTTCGGCTGAAATGATGATGCCAATTTTAATATCCCTTTTTGGCAATAACACTTTCTAGGTAATTCTTAATATAATCTAATAATGCTTCTGCTTTGTTGAGTTCACATTACCAAACAGAGTAATTTTAAATAGTCATCATAATTCACTTTATCAATATGAACTGGTATTTTTTATTAAAACAGACGCGGCTTCAATTTTCCATACTTTTCGGAGAATACCGTAAAAGATTACTGCTCTCAGCGATAGGACTATAATAGTGAGGGAGAACCCGCCGTGCCAATAAAACGGGGTCACTGGCTGAGAACCTCACGAATCCAATAATAAATTCTTATTTTACACACTTGTGTAGCGTAAAGACACAAACTCATAGCTGAGCGTGTAAGATTATTGCGTTGTGAAAGTAATATGTATTTTTTTTATTTTCTTCGAAATACGCCTATTGCGTTTGTAAAGGATCTATTCGATTGAAGCAATCGGTCATGCACTCGTTAGCGTGTCTGGAGTTCGATATAAGAAGAATTATTTTCATTGATGATATCGAACATTGATTACTGTCTTGGATTTTGTCCATAGATAATTATATCTGTAAGAAGCCATTTAGAGTTTTGAGTTTGTTCTAAGTGGCTTCTTATGAAATCCCCAATGGGAAACCAACTGGTCTTTTTTTAGCTATAGAAACACATAGTAATGTACACTTATACCATTAATTCTGGAATCCTTCGCGTTAGAAGTTTGCGTCGGTCATTTCATGAAATTATTGTCACATAAAACAGCAATGTTAATAAAACCTCAACGGCAGTTGTTTCGCTACAGTCAATGGATGAGGCCATCGTTCGCAGTAGATAATAATATCATAAGTTCAATAATCACGTAACGTTCTGATCGTGTTGTTTACGATACATTGCGTGGTCAAAAATCGCAGAAACTGTAACCTATTATTTTAGAGATAAATGGCTTTCCTGTTTTTATTATAGGCTGAATGTAATCTCTTTCTAAAGTTTTTGTTATGTTGTCACTTACACCCTATATCAGAATACAAACATGTTCTTATATCAGAATATTAACATCTTTAAATGCCATTCACAATACATAACACAATGTTATAAATTGACGACACGGTTGGTGCAGTGGCTGATACAGTCGACTGCTGCGCTCCGGGTCGCGGGTTCGATTCCCGCACGGTACAAATATTTGTATGATCTGCAGGTAGTTGTTCCGGGTCTGGGTGTATTGTGTGTGAAATGTATGTCTGTAAATGCACCCACGACAGAGGAGAAATCCTAGTGTGGGGCAACGTATTTTAAAGTAAAAAAAAAAAAAAATGTAAAATTATAATGATATTTTTGTGGCACGCTTATTTCTGTGATTTATTTATTCCATATTTAACCAGTGATAACATATGGAACAGAGACGTGCTCACTCACAATGGGTCTCATAAGAAAGCTCAAGGTCACTCAGCGAGCTATGGATAGAGCTATGCTTGGTATTTCTCTACGAGATCGAATCAGAAATGAGGAGATCCGTAGAAGCACTAAAGTTGTCGACATAGCTGGAAGGATTAGTAAACTGAAGTGGCAATGGGCGGGGCACATTACTCGTAGAACTGATGGCCATTGGGGCAAGGTTCTCGAATGGAGACCGCGCACGGGAAAACGCAGCGTGGGACGACCTCCTATGAGGTGAACAGACGACCTGGTGAAGGTCGCTGGGAGTCGGGCGTCGTAGGATGAGAGCGGCATGTGACCGCTCGTTGTGGAAATCTAAGGGGGAGGCCTTTGTTCAGCAGTGGACGTCCTGTGGCTGACACGATGATGATGACATTTAATTCAGCGTGTCATCATTAACCGGCGAAATATCCAAAAGACAAATCCAAAGATAGCTCAGATGTCAAAATGTGTTGAGTAGCTTAGAAGCTCTAAAGAAATTTATATTGACAAACTTAGTTATATCTATAACTACTGAAATCGCAACTCCTTATACTTTGCAGTAGTCAGGTAATAAGTATATGAAAACTTGAGTTTATCTGCATGTATCTTTGTTATATCTTCACGGCTACACATTAGAAACAATTTTGAAAAAACATTGCTTAGAGGTGACCTGGACCCGGGAAAACTTATTGGGTGCATCTTATCCGAAATAATTAAAGTAATTCACATGGGTGGACATAGCTGAAAATAAACAGCGAATGCCTTGTCTCCTTTCATCTTATTCTTTTAACTTGATCCCCATCAAAAGGGTTTCGGGGAAGGGAAATAAAGTGCTGTACCACAGTACGAACGGGTCAGCGGATATTGAAATAAGGTAACCTATTTGTGGCGCCTTCATCTCGTTTTTATTATTTAGGCCCTGTGTCAGCAGCGCCGTTTGTTTTTACTTCCTTGTATATAACTATTGTTCATAACAATGGTATGGGAATAAGACGTTTATTTATTGTAACGAATGGTTACACAATTATTTAAATTCAAAGAAAAAATTTGTATATAATAAATGCACCTTATTCTCATATCATTTTTCTGAAATAGAGAGTTGTTTTTATGATTAAGTTGGCAAACGGGAATGTCACTTAAAGATAAGCAATCACCGCTGCCCATGAACATCCCCAACACCAGAGGGGTTGCTGATGCGTTACCAATATTTTAGGGAGACGTAGTACCGTCGTTTTTTTCTTGACATATTTGACATTATATTTTACCATTATATGATTGCTTTATTCGCCTCAACATATGTGATGATAGGGAGTTAGACCCTGTCAGCACCGGCTCACGTAGTAGCTACGGACCTCCCGGTCACCTTGTGTTAGGGTTGTTAAGGCCGCCCAAATCAAGGTGACTCACACTTGCCTTAACGACGGCCGTCTAATAACAACAAGTGGGAACAACGATTTTACGTGCTCTTAGAAACAAATATTTTTTTGTTGTAAATTCCACTATACCGTCGCCCATCCATAGACTGACAGCGCCAAGCGTTGCTTAACCTATTTTTTTTTATTGGTGTCCAGTGAAAATTCTACATGGAACTTCCTTCGCCCCGGGGAAGGGCAAAGGGGCATGCCGGACTCCTACCGGCTAAAACCACTGGAGCGGTCATCTTCGGCACCGAAGGGGGGCTCCAGGTCCTCGTAAGATCACACTGGAGCCAAGCGTTGCTTAACCTTGCCGATCGTTTTATTTTATAATCTTCGGGACAACAAACAATTGCGTGATAATGTTAAAATTCATTACAAAATAATATATCAAGAGGCTTGTAGCGCAGTAAACAGTGAAAATAATATATGGTTAGGAAGAAAACTTATGATAAGGTTAGACCGGTTTAAATGTAGTGCACAACACATTATAAAAAATTAATTTCTTTCATCATATCAGCCACAGGACGTCCACTGCTGAACAAAGGCCACCCCCTTAGATTTCCACAACGAGTGGTCACATGCCGCTCTCATCCAATGACTCCCAGTGACCCTCACCAGGTTGTCTGTCCACGTTGGAGGTCGTCCCACACTGCGTTTTCCGGTGCGCGGTCTCCATTCGAGAACCTTTGTGCCCCAACGGCCATCAGTTCTACGAGCTATGTGCCCCGCCCATTGCCACTTCAGTTTACTAATCCTTTCAGCTATGTCGACAACTTTAGTTCTTCTACGGATCATTTCTTTAAAATACATTTTTTATTGTGTGACGAATATGTCAATATCAGCAAAATTGTCGTTATACAACTTCATCATTCGCCCTAAGGGAGCTTGTTCTCCCGTATTTGTTTTACACAGTTTCGGAGCAAATGGACTATGAGTATAAATTTCACGAATGCGATGAGAACGACTAGGTATGCAAAGGTATATTTGTTGAAGTTGATTACAATCAAATTTATTTAAGACTAGCTGGGACCCGCGGTTTCACCCGCGTTTAATTTAGAGTACTTCAACATAGACACTTGACATAGAATATATATATTGGATATCAAGGGTTTTATTTTTTTACGCGGAAACCTAATTATTTTTCTAAAATAAAAGTAGCTTAAGTTATTCCTCATAACATCACATATCTGCCAGTGAAGGTCCCGTCCAAATCGGTCCAGCCGTTTCGGAGATTACCTGGAACAAACAGACAGACAGACGGACAGACAGACAGACAAAAAAAATAAAAATAGTTTTTTTGTTATATGTAACGTACATACTTTCATATGCATCTAGTAAAAAGCTGTTATTTTGACATTACAAACAGACACTTCAATTTTATTTATTTGTATAGAAGATAAAGATAAAAATATTTTTTATTCATGCAAAACCATTTATACGCATTTATGAATAGTCAGGTTTAAAGTTGCCACGTTCCAAGATGTAGATTTCCTATGGAGAAGAACGGGCAAGAAAATCCATGGTTACTCTTTTTAAATCATATAGGTACAATGTTTGTTTTTTTAACTACAATGTTCTCGAAATGATGGTTATGTCCTCGCAATGCAGGAGAAAAGAATCTAAACTTCTTAAAAAGTCTACACTAAACAAGCCTGATTTCAATATTTACCAGAGCTTTTTATTCAATTGTCATGACAGCATTTAGATGACCAATCCCAACAGACAGCACTCACCAGCATGACGCATGCATCAGCGTCACCCATCTTAACCATATTGTAGGGATCAGTTCAGTCATATTGTGACAGATCTGATGTAAGACGGTGTGATCAAGATATAATCTGCACAATTTTGGAGTGGGTGGTGAGAAATGATCTAGAAGAGTATGATGACTATTTGTGAAAACATTTATGGTTCACGAAATTAAATGCGATAAACGTATAAAATAAAATACTACCCGTAACGTCGCTTGACGTTTTGAACACTACAGCATCCGTGGTCACGAGCATGTATAAATACTTTAACTTTTTCATAAATTTTATAAATACGGCTTCATAAACTGTATAAATAACTTTAGTCTGTGACCTATTCATAAAATTTCTTCCCAAAAAGATCTTATATCATACTTCCATCATTACAAAGTATGTTTTACAAAGTTTCCAGTGCAACTTGAACAAACATTTAACTCGTAAAATTAAACTAAATTAGTTTGCACGTTAACTTAATGACATCCAACGATACCTACGCTGTAAATAGCGTGTAATTACAAGCGGGTCAGCCTGAACTTGGTACTCGGGTTGCATGTTGTAATAGATGCTAATGCTACAAAGTTTGTTCGTTAGTTTATATTTAAGATGATGACATGGTGATTCATTAGAAGTTAGGAGAAATGATGACAAGTTAGTTACTATATGTAATATGCGCGGAGGGCCGCGGCAAAGTGGATGTCCCTGATGTGACCAGCGAGTTACTACGGATATTTGTTCCAAATAATTAAAGGCGAAACAGAAAATGTGAGTTGTTTTCGTTTACAACACCGCGTATGGTAGCTAGATCACGATCCCCAAAACCGGACGAATCGTACTATGTCCTTAATACGGACACCACATGGACTAGTTAAAACATAAACTTTCTAAGAAATCATTAAACCTATTTCAGTTAAGCACGAATCAACCAACAAAATCAACATTACATAAGAATAATAAACTAATATTTTATAATTATACTGGAACTAACTTACTAAACTTAACCATAGGTATGGTATAGGCATAAATGAATTTCCAGTGAAATAATCACAAAAATCGGTCGTGTAGTTTCTGAAAACCACGCACAGACAAGCTTTCTTTTCTTAGTGGGTTCGGGTTTCATCATCATTTCCACAATTGTGTCATCATTTTGGATGGAATTTGCCAGAACTCACCACGCTTAGCAGGCGGATTGGTGAGCGCAGAATGGCTGCTGTTCCACAAACGTATGGTAGCTAGATCACGATCCCCAAAACCGGAGGAATCGTGCTATATCCTTAATACGGACACCACATGGACTAGTTAAAACATAAACTTTCTAAGAAATCATTAAACCTATTTCAGTTAAGCACGAATCAACCAACAAAATCAACATTACAAAAGAATGATAAACTAATAATTTAAAATTATACTGGAACTAACTTACTAAACTTAACCATAGGTATATATAAATGAATTACCAGTGAAATAATCACAAAAATCGGTCGTATAGTTTCTGAAAACCACGCACAGACAAGCTTTCCTTTCTTAAAGTGGGTTCGGGTTTCATCATCATCATCATATCCACAATTGTGTCATTTTGGATGGAATTTTCCAGAACTCACCACGCTTAGCAGGCGGGTTGGTGAGCGCAGAATGGCTGCTGTTCCACAAACGGGACGCTGCCGCCCATCCCTCCGGTTTAGAGTCCCTTAGTCGCCTTGTACGACATCCACTGGAGGAACTGGAGTGGTTCTTTATTCTTAATCCGGTCACCATACGGATACTGTTCGGGTTTATAATTTCGGCCGAATGAAGTCCACTGTTGGACACAGGCCTCCCCCAAAGATCACCACAACGACCGATATGGGTGTGTTGTGGGCCCATTGGGGGGTATTGCCATAATCGCCACGCTTGGCAGGCGGGTTGGCAATCGCAGTTGAGTTGTTAATATACTCGAAGGACGCTGCTGCCCATCCTCCGGCTAATCCCTAAGTCGACTTTTACGACACCCACGGGAGGAGATGGGGTGGTGGTATTCTAAGCCAGCACCACACGGCAAATAATTTATAATAATCCTAAATTCTCTAATCCATAACGGGTTGTCTGTAACATTAAATGATGTTGCCAGACAGCACGAGTTTGGCAGTACTTGGCAATGTACGCTATGGGTCACAGGGTTAAAAAATATTTTACGTGTGGCTCGAGGAGAAACAGGTATGAATAACATTTTTGAAGTTTCCGCTTAAACTGTACCCTTGATACAGCAGAAATTTGACGACGCTGCATTCACGTTGGGCTCTCCACCCCCAAGTAAAGTTTGGATGTGAATGTTTGTGAATCTTGCCTCATGTAGCACCAAGCGCCGTTTCTATACCAGTTGCCTAGCAGATTAAGCAATCAGGCAATCAATAGAAACAGCTTGCCGTTGTCTAGACTGTACGAGACAGCCTAGCTTTAATCATCGGTTGACTTGAGCTCGTAAATGTGCTGGCTTGACCGGAAAGCCTCGCCGTCACAGAGTACCAGCGTGAAGTAGCAACATTGTTGATAACAACAGTGTTGGTGTGTTTCATATAGCGAGTGACGAATACTGGATACAACTCCAAAAAATATTGCCTACTACGACGTGGGAGACCTTCTAAATGCGGGTGCTGTATGTTGGGACTGTCCAGCTCCATACTGCCATGGCAATTTATTCATAAGCTTTAACAAATATTACAATCTGATTTGTTTAGTGTAGAATTTATGTAATTTAGACTCTTTTCTCCTACATTGTCCTCGCATAACCTTCATTTCATGAACAATGTTATTAAACATAGTAACATAAATTATGAATTAAAAAGTGTAACCATGGAGTTTCATGCCCGTTCTTCTCCACAGGACTATATTTGGAATGCGGTAACTAAAGTCTGACTATTATATATAAATGGTTTAATATGAATAAATATATTTTTATCTTATCTTTAAGGAATCTTATAGAGAACGGCAGAAGATCTAAAGAAATAGTGTATGTCTGCCCAAAATTCAGCAGCACATCAACAAATGGCTGATCAATATTCTTTTATATAAATATTGTTTTAAAAAAACGGGCAACGCCAGTTTTCCATTGATATCACCTATTTTCTGCCTTCGGCATATAATCCACGTCAGTATATTATTATAACATTGCATTTTAGAATAGTATTTTTATTTATTTATGCCACTATAAATCTCGAAAGTCGAAGGACCAATGGCCGATAGAGCAGACGAGTCCTAGAGTGGAGACCGCGTATGGGCAAACGTAGTGTTGGACGCCCACCAGCGAGATGGATGGACGACCTGAAAAAAAAAGGTTGCTGGGTCCGGCTGGATGCGGAAAGCTGTTAACCGTGTGTTGTGGCATACGCTGGGAGTAGGCCTCTCTCAGCTACCAGCAGTGGACCGGTATTGGCGGATGATGATGAATCTCACACGAACTAGTGTCGCTTTGATGCGAATCTTATTCTAAGCTAGCTGGAACCCGCAGTTTCACCCGCGTTTAATTTAAAAGAAATTAAGAGTACTTCGACATTTTTTTGCGCGGAACCCTAATTATTTTTCTAAAATAAAAGTAGCCTAAGTTATTCCTTATAATATCAGCTATCTGCCAGTGAAAGTCCCGTCAGCGTCCAGCCGTTTCGGAGATTACCCGGAACAAACAGACAGACAGGCAGACAAAAAAATTTAAAATCTTTTTTTGTTATGGGTACCGTATATACTTTCATATGCATTTAGTAAAAAGCTGTTATTTTGACATTACAAACAGACACTTCAATGTTATTTATTTGTATAGATACAGCTAACATAATTCCAGCGACGTGTAACTAGGTCACAGTGAACTTGGGACTCGACCGCATCACATTAATATAGCCATGAGCTGCAAAACTGGGGCTTTAAACTTATATTTGTTAAAGAATTGAATTGAATTGAAATTGAATTTGTTAGAAGTGGGTTCAGGTTTCATCATCATTTCCACAATTGTGTCATCATTTTGGATGGAAGTTGCCAGAACTCACCACGCTTAGCAGGCGGGTTGGTGAGCGCAGAATGGCTGCTGTTCCACAAACGGGACGCTGCCGCCCATCCCTCCGGTTTAGAGTCCCTTAGTCGCCTTGTACGACATCCACTGGAGGAACTGGAGTGGTTCTTTATTCTTAATCCGGTCACCATACGGATACTGTTCGGGTTTAATAAGCCTAAACTCTCTAATCCATAACGGGTTGTCTGTAACATAAAATATAGTTGCCAGACAGCACGAGTTGTCTGTCATGTCAACATCATTTAATGTTACAGACAACCCGTTATGGATTAGAGAATTTAGGATTATTATACATTATTTGCCGTGTGGTGCCGGCTTAGAATACCACCACCCCATCTCCTCCCGTAGGTGTCGTAAAAGTCGACTAAGGGATTAGCCGGAGGATGGGCAGCGGCGTCCTTCGAGTACATTAACAACTCAACTGCGATCGCACACCCGCCTGCCAAGCGTGGCGATTATGGCAAAGATTATGGCTTTGCCTTATGAGCACACAACACACCGATATCGCTCGTTGTGGTGATCTTTGAGGTAGGCCTGTGTCCAGCAGTGGACTTCATTCGGCCGAAATAATAAATAAAGAATCTTATAGAGAACAGACAAAGATCTAAAGAAATAGTGTATGTCTGCCCAAAATTCAGCAGCACATCAACAACTCTGGTGTTCCTTGTGTTTATACGGCGGCGATCATTAGACAAGACAGTATTATAAAAAAAACGGGCAAAGCCAGTTTTCAGTCGATAGCACCTATTTTCTGCCTTCGGCATATAACACACGAAAGTATATTATTATAACATTGCATTTTAGAATAGAATTTTATTTATTTATTCCATTATAAATGCCGTGTGGTGCCGGCTCAGAATACCACCACCCCATCTTCTCCCGTGGGTGTCGTAAAAGTTGACGAAGGGATTACCCGGAGGATGGGCAGCAGCGTCCTCCGATTACATTAACAACTCAACTGCGATCGCCAACCCGTCTGCCAAGCGTGGAGATTATGGCAAAACCCACCAATGAGCCCACAACACACCCATATCGGTCGTTGTGATAATCTTTGGGGGAGGCCTGTGTCCAGCACTGGACTTCATTCGGCCGAAATGATGAAATCTCGAAAGTCGAAGGACCGATAGCCGATAGAGCAGACGAGTCCTATAGTGGAGACCACGTATGGGCAAACGTAGTGTGGGACGCCCACCAGCCAGATGGATGGACGACCTGGAAAAAAAAGGTTGCTGGGTCCGGCTGGATGCGGAAAGCTGATAACCGTGTGTTGTGGCATACGCTGGGAGTAGGCCTCTCCCAGCTATCAGCAATGGACCGGTATAAGCGGATGATGATGAATCTCACACGAACTAGTGTCGCTTTGATGCGAATCTTATTCTAAATACAGCTAACATAATTCCAGCGACGTGTAACTAGGTCACAGTGAACTTGGGACTCGACCGCATTACATTAATATAGCCATGAGCTGCAAAACTGGGGCTTTAAACTTATATTTGTTGTTTTGAATTAAGTTATGTGTAGTAGCAGCTGTACTGTGAATTGAGTGAGCGTAGTGTATTGTGTTTCATCTCTTAACTTCTCTTATTCAGGTCAGTTTAGATCGTTTACTCCGTGTGACCGTGTGTGGTTACATATTTTTTCTGATGAGTTAATTTATAGCTTATGTACTAAATTAAATGAGTGGTGAATTTACTGGTAGTTGGTCTGTTATTGCAAGAATCCGGCTAGGTAGGTGCGTTCACCCCCGGGAATACGGGGCGCGCACGTGGTCACGTGCCGCCGTATGCGCAGCACAGCGCAAAGCGAGGCTTGGGGGGATCCTTTACAATCCTCCCCGAGAAATGCCTGGGGGGCGACCTTTTTACAGTCACCTTCCCTCCGCTAGAGGGGGTGACCGCTTTACAGTCATCCCCTCCGTGATGTGCCTAAAGGCGTGGCACCAATGGGCGGCTCTAGTGTGATCTTACGAGGACCTGGAGCCCTCCTTCGGTGGCGAAGATGACCGCCCCCGTGGTTTTAGCCGGTAGGAGACCAGAAGTTCCATGTAGAATTTCCACTGGACATCAATAAAAAAAGGTAGGTGCGTTCACAGTGCACGATATTCTTCCCCAAATAGTAGTTTTTAAACTTTAGTTATTAATGTATTTCGGTTTAAAAGGCACTATGGCTATTGAAATTACGGGCTTAACAGATTAAACTATTGAAGGTTCCGTGTAGTGTTCGGATTAAGAATATAGCACCACTCCAACTCCTCCCATGGATGTGATAAAACACGACTATGGAACTGTAAGCTAGAGGGATGGGCAGCAGCATCCCTTCTATGGCACAGTTGTCGTACTGCGCTCACCAACCCGCCTGCCAAGCGTGGTGAGTACTGGCAAATTCCCCCCAAAATGACGACACAATTGTCAAAGTCTATGGAGGAGGCCTGTGTCCAGAGTGGGCGTCCTATGGCGATATGAAGATATTAAATAACTAATGTCTGGTGGTACGAGCGCAGTGTGGAGCATGGAGGACTAGTTTGGACTAGGTCGTATTGTAATTTTTATGGGGAGGCGTCAAGATCAAATCGAATGACGGCACGGTTGGGGCAGTGGTTCATACTGTCGACTGCTGCGCCGGGGGTCGTTGGTTCGATGACCGTACGGAACAAATATTTGTATGATCTGCAGGTAGTTGTTTCGGGTCTGGGTGTATTGTATATGGAATTCATGTCTGTAAACGCACCCACGCCACAGGACCAATACTAGTGTGGGGCAACGTTTTAAAAAAAAAATACACTTATATCGCCAACTATTTAAAATAACTCATTACAATCACTTTGTAACATAAGGGTTGTACAAAATATTATACCATGACTCCCAAACTAGCATATCCTGTGCCTTAAGAGGTATTGTTTGTCCGTTTACAATAACGATCGAGTAGCCTATGTGTAGGAGTCAATTAAGTTCGAGGCCACGGCACAATGTCACCATTGTGGAAGCGACCAGGACACCGCACAGCACACGCTCGAGGCGTGCCCTGCGTGGGCCGCCGAGCGGCGGATCCTGGTCGATCGGTCTAGTGTGATCATACGAGGACCTGGAGCCGTGACGTAAGGGATTACGTGCCGAAGATGACCGCTCCAGTGGTTTTAGCCGGTAGGAGTCCGCACCTTCGTCCTTCCACGGGGCGAAGGAAGTTCATGACGAATTTCCACTGGACAAAAAATAACGAGTCAATTAAAAAAAAAAAAAAAAGTTAAGTTAAGTTAAGGTATTCAATACTAATAAAGTTTTTTTTATATTCCTGTGCTAGTCTTTAGCTTGTGTGTATGGGAGAGATATTTTGTATATGGCTGTGTGCATATACAATTGCATCATACCAAGCGAACGATTTTGTTGTCTAGACACTAAATTTAATTTATAAAGAGATGTATTTCGAAAAAGACTCAGCCGCAAGTCTTAGTCTAGTGTTTAATGAATAAAAAAATACTGTTCCTTTGCTAAAGCTATCTACTTTTAGACGAATCAATACCCATGCCACCGATTGGCTTCAAGTAGCCGGCAGCCATTGTTCCCGAAATCTTTGACCCCATCTCATTCACAGCACGGAAAATAAACTCCAAAGAAACGGTTAACATCATTAAGCCTTCTCTTTTAAATTTATTTTCCTGCGCTGAAAATAACTTTGAAAACTTTTAATAAATTCTGTACAAGATTACAATCAAGGTTGGAAGTGTTCTCCCGAAGATTGTAGTACGTGCTTCGAGCGGATGGATATATTACACAGCAATAAGCAAGCAGGGAGGTAATGCAAGTTTGATCTGAGAAATTATTAAATATTAATGCAATTGTATAATAACTTGCCGTGCGGTGCTGGCTCAGGACACCACCACCCCATCTCCTACCGTGGGTTTCGTAAAAGTCTACTAAGGGATTAGCCGGAGGATGGGCAGCAGCGTCCTTCCAATACATTAACAACTCAACTGCGATCGCCAACCCGTCTGCCAAGCGTGGCGATTATGGCAAAAACCCCCAATGAGCCCACAACACAGCCATATTGGTCGTTGTGGTGATCTTTGGGGGAGGCCTGTGTCCAGCAGTGGACTTCATTCAGCCGAAATGATGAATTTCAATAGCCACTTGTAGTTAGAGATCATCCCAGAAAAATGCGTATTGCCATTCCTGCAATCTACGAAAATAGGGAGAACAATACACCTCTGCCTAAGATACAGAAAACACAAGCGTTATATTATACTTCATTTCCGCTCACAAATACATATTATGAGCTGAAACAAAGGCTGTGATATGCAACTTGTAGAAGCAATAAACTTGGATCAGAGTCGCGTTTGTTTGCACAACGTCTGATTACGTAAACCTGATGCAGATGTACCAGATCAATGGATGTGAAGCTTGCGAATCGTAAGTTAGCTATGTTCATATAGATTGTATGTATTTGCAAGATAGATATTAGAAAATAGTGTCAGTTGCAAATGAGGAAATTGTTTTGCTGAAGTTTCATGCATACTCAATTTTGAATATTTCAACATAAAATTCACTTATATCGTCACCTTAGGGTGAAAACCTCGCATGTGTGAAAGTAGCTTTATAGGGGGCAGAAAATATGTGCATTTTGCAGAAAAAAATTAAGAAAACCAACACAATAACAATTAATTCAAATAGTACACCTTAATTATGAAACTGTTATGTTGAGGTGCACACATTGGCACTCAATGCTAACACAAGAATATGCATATTATACAAATACCTACTCTTATTTATATATCACAGCTTATTCAATTTGGTGTATTATACATTTACGTTATAAGTTACGAAATGTTCTCCTGAGTAAAACTAACGCTTACGTTGCTTTTCGACGTAGGTCACAAACAAACACTACAAACACAAACAATCATAGTGGCTCTTGTTTCTACATGGTATAATTAAAACCTAGTATAGCACGTCTGCATTTCCCGAAGGGAAAGGTAGAGGAGCTGTCTTCAACCAGAGTTCCTCGGGAACAGTTAACTTCCTATGTAATAGAGAGCAAGTCTATAGTTCTACACCACAGAAAATTTAAACTTTACTACTGAGATATTCTTAATAGGAAACAGTAAAACGTTTTGTCTTATCTTCATCGATTAATCAAAAATCAAAGTTCAGAATTTATGTAAGGATACACAGTACAGTCAGCAGAACAAGTCAAGTCACTGAACACTTTAGTCTTTAAGCATGACATTATCTGGAAAACTAATTGATATACATTTTTTTTATAAAATACGTTGCACTAAGATTTCTCCTGTGTCGTGGGTGCGTTTACAGACATGAATTCCATATACAATACACCCAGACCCGGAACAACTACCTGCAGATCATACAAATATTTGTTCCGTGCGGGAATCGAACCCACGATCTGGAGCGCAGCAGCTGACTGTATCAGCGACTGCAACCGTGCCGTCGAGCCTGGGGTGCAATTCTCAAACATCCATACATCCTTCAATACAGAATTAAAATAACGGTGACAACCCAATTTGGTATTCGCAAAGACTATTCCTCGTGGCTTACCGTCTGCAACGTGTCCTTGAATAGCTTCAATCGTGACTTAGGAAATACCAAATTGGTTTACACCGTTATTTCGATTCTGAATTCAAGGATGCATGGGTGTTTGAGCTGAAGGAATTGCACCCCTGCATATATGTACCGTAAACTTGCCGAATTTTGTTTGTGGACTGTATATACCTATAGGGCCAGTAGGCCGAACCTAAAGTCCAAAACGCACGTAACGCAACCCAATCAAATCCACCTACCTTTGCCGTGGTACTTGAAGATGTGCAGGCACGTGGATGTCGGCTGCCAAAGTTCAGGATCCGTGTGGAAAAGCTCACTAACACAAATAGCACACCGTAGTCACACCAATTAATAGTTTATGCATAAATCACAGCATTAAAACAAGCCGTTATCAATATTCGAGAATTACACCGCGAGAGGGTCCGTTCCGTTTTTGGTTGCAACCGCCATGAAGGTAGAAAACGACTCGAGCGTTTTTGATTGGTCGACGCGTCCCACGTGACATCGTGCCGTCTGGCGCCAAGACATAAGGCGGCAGATTCGAATTGGGCAAAGACGAATACCCTCCCCCCAAAAGTAATGAAACATGCTCAACCTACATCGGAAGCCTGCACAGCTTGGATACAGGCCGAAGCAATGTACTACTGCGCGTTTTAACTTCCGCAACGCGATTAACCGAATCCGAACCGGGTAATAATCGTACTATCCTGCCACGTTTCCATTGTAACGATGGATAATTATCTTCCTTAATTAAAACTAAATCATCAACCTTAAGTGATTCCGAATGGGAAGTCCATTTATTCCGTTGTTGTAAGGTATGTAAGTATTCATGTCGCCATCTAGACTAGAAATGTTGCGTAAGTTTATGTATTTGTTGAAAACGAGATAACCTGTACGATGGGATTGTCATCGTCATTCCTATGTACAAAAATCCCTTGTAATATAAAAAAATAAAGATTAAAAAAAAAAACGAGATAACCGATTTATATTGACATCTTCAAAGGGATACTCGGGTAGTGCTACTAGTGGTTGACTAATAATAAAATGACCGGGAGTTAGAACTTCCAGATCAGCAGGGTCCGTACTCAAAGGACAAAGTGGTCGGGAATTCATGACTGCTTCCACCTTAGCGAAGAATGTAGTCAACTCCTCAAAAGTGAGCCGCCGATCACCGAGCACGCGATACATGTGAGTCTTAGCGGACTTCACGGCCGCTTTGAAAAGTCCACCCATGTTTGGGCTACTTGGAGGGTTAAACAACCACGTTACATTTTATTCACTAACTCACGCTCCAAATCAGACCGATGGTCTCTCAAATATACGTAAACATCTTTTAAGTATTTATCCGTCCCAACATAATTTGTTCCGCAATCCGAACGTATTAAAGAGGGAAGACCTCTTCGCGAAACAAACCTAGTAAAAGATGCAACAAAAGCTTCAACCGATAACTCTGATACAACTTCAAGATGCACCGCTTTTTTACTTAGGCACACAAAGATGCATAAATAACATTTTAAAATCCGAGCATTTTTTAAAGAACTACTCTTTATTGAAAATGGTCCCGCGAAATCTGTGCCGATGCCTTCAAATGCGCGAGTAATTCGAACACGATCTGGCGGCAAGTCTGCCATAAACGATTGAGTTGTCCGAGGGTTTGCTCTAAAACAGTGAACGCATTGAAACGTAATACTTCGAGTTAGTTTACGTACTGATGTTATCCAATAACTGCGTGATAATATTGCTGCCAAAGCGTTAGCACCGACGTGGCAATACGTTTTATGATAATGGCAGTGGTACTGACCACCTAACGCTGGTTTTCAGCTGTAACCCAGCGGTGCCATACGCTCGAATCTAAAACCAATGTATTTGAATGCACTTAAATAAAAACAATCTTTTTCTTGAAATTTGTACACACACATTGCACATCACAACATTATTTAAGAGTGCGTGTGTGTAATGAAATAAAATAAATAGAAATAAATATATTATAATAATATATAAGAATAGTTGAGTGTACGACCGACGCGCGATCATTCATTCCAGGGTCGATATTCTCCGGACCGAACGAAACAGTATTGACCATGCGCGCATTCCGGGTGCGACTATTTTGACCGGTATTTGACACTTGTGGTTTTTGTATAATTTGGCTTGCATCATTGTAATTCGGCTTATATTGCGCACTCAATCTGCATATCAGGTTGTGATGACCAGGATTGCCGCAACGTTCACACGGAACAATTTTATTACATTGGACTGCCGTATGCCCACCGAAACATTTAAAACACAACCCACTGTTACGTACCCATGCCCTACGCTCATCAATATTATCTCTCTTAAACTGATAACAACGATCAATCTTATGACCCGGAATAGTACAAAACGGGCATACTAAATTAGCGTGTGTACCATTATTTACAATTGTCGAATGTGTCATGTTGTTATGATTGACTGAGTCGGACCGATATGAAGCCGAGTGAGACCTACCGTCCGCCGAGTTTCCGAGTAAGTCCGAGAAGTGTCGGATGAGTTTGCAGTTTCAATCATACTGCATTCATTCTGTAAGAATTGCAGTAAGTCATTGAACTTAGGTAAATCGCGTTTGAGTCCGCCGAAACTTTGCTCGAACCGTGTTTTTATCTCAACAGACAATTTAGTTAAGCTAATATGAACGAGTATAAAACTCCATTCGTCTACTGGTAAACCAAGACCTTTCAATGCTCGTGTGCATTCAAGCAAAGGGTTTAAAATGAGAGACCGCAACATTGACATCTTTTTTAAAGGCTGAATATTTAAAATACGCGAAATATACGTATCCGCAAGTAAACGTTTGTTATCATATCTAGAATATAACAATTCTAATGCTGTGTCGAGCGACGTGTCGACCATAGGTAGGTGCTGTACTAACGACCTTGGTTCCTTTTGCAAGTGCGAAAACAAATAGTGATATTTCTCCGTTTTTGAAATGTCTTTCCGTGATAAAACATGTGAATTGTATAAACTACTGAAGCTGCACCAATTAAATAAGTCACCATCGAAATTCGGTAGATCTATTCGTGGAAGACGAGCCGACGGCGCACTGGTAGTGGGTTTGTGGATGCCCTGCGAGTTGGGAACTCTGCTGACTTAGCCTCCAACGTGTCATACTGCAACGTGGCATTTGCGTATCATTTATCATAGTTTTCTACAATATTCTGATCGTCAGTAGCTCCGAGTATACCTTCGTATGCCGCCGTTAAATTTCGGAAATGCGTATCTAACTTACGCAACCTTGCCGATAATACGCTACTAGTAAAATCTGATGAGTCTATCATATTAGCCGAATGTTGAAACCAATCGCATTCTAATTTAAATTTTATTTCATAGGGTCTCGTCATTTTGAATTTTCTAGAACGTTAATATACTTGTGTAATAACAAAATATGTAGGTAGCAAAGAGAATTGAATATATGAGTGTGTTAGTGGGTAGGTGCCTATACCTACTTCTTATACGATTTTCCCTTACGAAAGTGTATTTAATTAAACTAACACCCGATTTTTATTGTAAATACACCAAATACAAGTAATTAAACCGATAACACGCTTCTATACCGAGAAGTAATGCACAAAACCGACCGAAAAGTACGACCATCCGGGACCAAGTTATGTACCGTAAACTTGCCGAATTTTGTTTGTGGACTGTATATACCTATAGGGCCAGTAGGCCGAACCTAAACTCCAAAACGCACGTAACGCAACCCAATCAAATCCACCGACCTTTGCCGTGGTACTTGAAGATGTGCAGGCACGTGGATGTCGGCTGCCAAAGTTCAGGATCCGCGTGGAAAAGTTCACTAACACAAATAGCACACCGTAGTCACACCAATTAATAGTTTATGCATAAATCACAGCATTAAAACGAGCCGTTATCAATATTCGAGAATTACACCGCGAGAGGGTCCGTTCCGTTTTCGGTTGCAACCGCCATGAAGGTAGAAAACGACTCGAGCGTTTTTGATTGGTCGACGCGTCCCACGTGACATCGTGCCGTCCGGCGCCAAGACTTAAGGCGGCAGATTCGAATTGGGCAAAGACGAATACGTGCGTGAACAACATATAACCGCATTTGAATTATTTCAAATTCTATTTTTCTCTTGTTCTTCTTAATCTAAATATAATATGTTTTATTGCACAGTTTCAAATTTAAGTAAAGTGAATATAAAACAAAAACAACCAAGTAATTGGTGTCACTTAAACAAATTGAGGATGAAGGATAATCAAATGTCATTAAATGAATTAATATAATCCATTATAAAAAAATATCAAAATAGATAAAAATGAATGGCAATGGTATTTGATACATCAAACCCAATAATGTCAATATCGGCCTTTGAACATTGGAGCAGCTCAATCCCAAGCATTTTTGTCGTCCATATACTCTGTAACTTTATAGAAACCTTTTCTACACAACTTCTGCTTTATAATGGACTTGAATTTATTAAGGCTTAATTTCTGAATATCACTTGGGATTTTATTGTAAAAATGTACACATTGGCATTTAAATGATTTGCTATTATATTTAAATTTATAATGGTACATTGCTGACTGACTGCGAAGTATGGCTGAATGTAAATAGTTAACCATTCGGACAATTTCAGTATGAATACTTTCAGTTTGAAAAAATATTTATTGCAAAATTAAAACTTAAGTCGACTATACCTGGAATATTCGTTTTAAGTGTATATTGCCATATTGGGTTGTATCAATATTTATCCACCCTGTCGGTTTAATAAACTTTTTGTAGTTGTGAAATGGTCCCGATATGACTACGATAAAATACGGCCCGATACGTTTCGTTCTAAATTCGAATGTGGCTTGTGCACTGCCGGCCGACGAAAATGTATGACATTCGAAAGCCGCCATCTTGTATTTTGGTGTATGTAGGAAATTCAATTTAATTGCGTGTTGTGTATTCGTGTAACATAGCTAGTTAAGATTAATTTGCTGTACATAATTGACGGTATGTGGGCGCAATGGCTAAGCGCTTCATAACGTACTGCACTTTGGGTCACCGGGTTGTTTTAGTTGTCAATTAAAAGAAAGGAATAACAAAATCTCATTTATCACATTTTTCAATTAAAATACAGTTGCTAATCCATGCAGTGTCTGGATTTACAATATAGCTCCACTCCATCTCATCCTGTGGAGGTCATAAAATATGACTAAGGGACTCTACACCAGAGGATTGGGCAGCAGCGTCTCTTTTGTGGTACAATAGCTTTTCTGTGCTCAATCCAACCAGCCTGCCAAGCGTGGAGAGTAGTGGCAAATTCTCTCAAAAATTACGACACAATTGTGGAGATCTATGGGGGAAGCCTTTGATCAGCAGTGGATACCATTTGACTAATATGATGATGAACTAACTTTATTCAAGTTTTACAATAGCTACATTTTATTAAACTTAAATATGTGATAAATTTAAGAATACAATGCAAATTTTACTCACGTATACCTAACGACTGCTCGAATTCAAATCTTCGCAAAGCACCAAACTAATACAAAACGTTGCTAGTTGCTTTTGACAGTTTTTTCTCGGATTAGTATCGGATACAGTACACTAACCGCCCTAACTACGGTACATTCTCACGTCAAGCGCTGTATAATATTCGAGAACTAACGGTACTGGTTCTGAACTACACTGTAGTCACGTCGCCGGCGGCTATTACCGCACTTTCTTTGTCCGGTTCCAGAACGCAATAAACTATGATATGTATGTGAGAACTGTCCTCTAACTCAATATGATCCGATCTAACTCGTTTGTTCTTGATACTATTTCATTGTTGTTAGGTGATACTGTTTTATGGATCAACATTGTTGTTGTGTAGCGACATCCCCTCTTTACGGGTGTCATAAAAGCCAACTACTCCGTGTGGAGCCCAGATTAAGAATATAGCACCACTTCATCGTAAAAGGAGACAAAGGGACTCTAAAACCCGTCTAAAACGCCCCTTCTGTGGAACAGCAACCATTCTGCACTCACAACCCGCCTGCAAAGCGCATAGAGTATTGGCAAATTCCCCCCAAGATGACGACACACGGCTTGTAACCGCTCGTTGTGAAAATCTATGAGGAAGGCCTTTGTTCAGCCGTGGACGTTCTTTGACTTATGAATACTACTGCTACTGAAAAGCTAACTAAGCGATTTTTCGAAACAGATAAGCCGCAGCTGCTTTTTGTGCTCAATCAATCTCTAATTGCCATAACAAGGCATTTATCATACAAAGAAGTTACGAGAATTTATCACCATGGTTGCTCATTGCGTGTTTGCGATTTCAGAACTACAGATTTCATTCACCATCACGCCAGTGGGTTCATCGTCATCGTACCAGGCGAAGGACGTCCGCTGCTGAATAAAGGCAGGCCCTACAGGCCAATAAAGGCCGCTACAGATTTACACAATTCCGTCGTCATTTTAGGGTTAATTCGCCCGTGCTCAGTACGCTTGGCAGGCGGATTGGTGATTGCAGTATGGCTGCTGTTTCACAAAAGGGGCTGCTGCCCATCTTTTTGGTTTAGAGCAATGATATTATACCATAGATATGTTACGTCCATATTAAATGGCGCGCAAAATACAGTCTCGCTTGCACAACTATGTCGTGAGAAAGAAGATGCAAAAACAACAAGAGTAAAAGAGATAGCTATCTAGGCGGACCAATTGCGAGGTGCTACAATTGGGGGAGTTTTGGTTCTTTTGGCACGCATAGAACATATGTACTTCTTTTTATTATATAATATCATTGGTTTAGAGTCCCTTTATCACCATCACACAGAACAATAATAAAACTGATGTTGTACTGTCAGGAGCAATACTGCCTAAGCTACGGTTGGATTTAAAAACGACCAGTGACAGCTGTCTCAATTTATTTCTTATTATTAGAATTGATTTATTCGCAATGCATAATCCGATAACTACATATTATTGGCGAATTAAAGTCCGTTCGCATGCATATATTATTGACGTTGGCTTTATGATGAAATGAATCTTTAAGGCTCAAACTAGAAATGGTATACTAAAATTAACTTCCAAACTTCGCTCAAATAAATAACCTATAAAATAACTCGGCTCCAAAACGTGGCAATTCATTTAAAATTGATTTTCTTTGAACAGTAAACTTCATTGTACTCTATACACTAAACAAAAATACATAGAAGGCCTGCCCGGAGATTCCAAATTAAAGTCGCTGCAATGTCGGTAAACGGAACAATAGTGAATACTATACATACTTCACTAACAACGTTTCTTCGACGATCGATACCTCGATGTTTTCTCATGAAAGTTATCTTTAATGGGTCTAACACTAAAAGAGTAAATGCTTCGACCGCTTATGACCTCGATGGGATTTTACTTCGCTGATACGTTACATCTTTACGGCATTGGTTTTGCCCAAGGGTCACCCCAGATGCACCCCAGACGGGGCGTCAATGGGCAGCTCTAGTGTATTGTATCGAGGACCTGAAGCCCTGTAGCGCCGAAGATGACCACTCCGATTGTTTTAGCCGGTAAGAGTCGCATGTCCCTCCCCCCTTCCCGGGGCGGAGGATATACATCATGAGCTGCATCTGGTTGACAAAAAAAGAAAAACTGGACAAGTACGAGTTGAAATTGCGAGGAGCGGGTTCCGTATGATGAATATATTATCTAGCGGCTTTAATAAAAATCTGAACCAATTTTGCTTGTGGTAACTAATAAAAACGTATGTATGGTACCGAATTGTATTACTATTAATAGAATAATTTGTAGTAAATCGGTGAATATATTGTCTATTGTTGAAATATGTCTTGTACCAATAATTTATCCAAGAACAAACTCAACATTGTAGTTGAAAAACATGTTCTCTATACATTTCAACTGCAAATATAAGTGTGTACACACTATATTGAAAAGTTTATAACGTTATTTTAGGTAGTAGTGTGATGTCATGCAGGTTTAGTCCTGGCTAGCATTACAATTGTTATCGGCAGGCGTGGCGGTTTTTTCCGCGTGGTGTCTGGATTAAGAATACATCACCACTCCATCACCTTCCATGGATGTCGTAAAAGGCGACTAAGGGCCTTTAAACCGGAGGAATGGGCAGTAGCGTCCTTTCTGTGGAGCAGTAGCTATACTACGCTAACCAAACCACCTGGCGCAAATCCCCCCCAAAATGATGACACCACAGAAATAGGAAATAAGGAGAAATGGTACTGGGGCGGAACCGCGCCACCGCTACATGCACAATTCGGGTCATTCGGAAAAAATGGCGGTTTTATAACATCAGTTGAGATTCGATCGCATAAGTGAAACTTTGTTAAAGTGTCGTGTTGTTCGGGGATAACATGCAAAAATCGAAGCGAAAATAATAACTTTATCAATGAAGGAATCATATACAATATGCAATTGAAAGAATTTTCTTGTATTTATCTATAAAAATAATAAATTAAAAATGATTCATTTCTTTAATAAGTTACATTTGGATTGATGGAGCAGAATGACATTATTATTTTTGTACAAAATACAACGCTTCTTATCTACCACTTTTAACTAGCAATCGGTGAATAACAAACGCAGTGAATAGAACAGCGAATGGTACTCCCAATAAACATAAGCGTTGCGTGGTACGGCTGCCATGTGCAGTCCGTACGCTCGGTATGATTGGCTACCTACAAAGTCGTGGGTGTGTTTAAGTATGAGTAACTAATTATAATGTTGTGTTTATTCAGTTCATTGGATGAGAACCTGTAACTGTGTGCATTAGTGTGTTTTTATGAAGAATGGTAGGGGAAAACTGGATTTCTAGGCTTACATACTTTTTGAGCTACATAGCATATCTCCTTTCATCCAATATCATTGGATGACACACAGTATCTAAGGGAGAGGAATTTGCTCAACAATGGACGTCCTATGGCTGATATGATGATGAGGCGTGGCGCTTATCATCATCAACGAATGACTAGCTCTTATCGTCCCTATGGACTAGTGGTGGTTAATTAGCGTTTAGCGCGACTAAATAGTGCGCTATATTCATGCAATGTATAGTGCACGCTATGCCAGCTCCAACTTGACGCTATAAACATCGCGCCATTAAAAAATAACGAGCAGCGAGGATAATAGCGCTAGCAACGGCATACCGCGGGCGTGGAAAACCGGGCGGCAGTCATCGCGTGAATTCGCGCGCTATCGGTCATTATCTATCGCGTTAATTATAATATTTATTTATTATAGATGCGCAAACGATGTACGTACATTAAAATTTCGTAAAATTAAAACAGAAAACATACATGACATTGGATGACTTCTATAATAGGCAAATTACTGTAAGAAATTAATAGTAAAATAAATATAAACCTATCCTATACTGTACATAAAAATCTATTATCCCTAGCCTGGAAAGTATGAATAAACGTTAGTTAACTTTTATCCACTGCTCCATTTTATTTTATAGATATTATTTTACGTATCTAATATACTCTAACGTATTCAAGATCAAGAACATAACTAAAACAGCGCGCTGTACATATAAAGCGTACTGTCTTAACACAGCGCGCTATATGTCCAACGAATTTTCATGATTCGAGAATATTCACCGCATTTTTATCTCGTCATTCGCGTACGCTCAGTTTGTTATAATTTTAGCGTGTAAAATGGCGTGCTATTTTATTATAGCAAATAGTCTATAGCGCGCTATTGACAAATAGCGTTTTTGAACACCACTACTATTAGTATTAGTATTAACAAACTGTGTGAACGAGAGCATAGTATTAGTGTGCAGCGGACCTTCTGTTTACTCATTGTTGTGAACTTTAGCCGTCAGAGGCGAGTGAATTACAATTAAAATCCAGTCTACCGCCTGCCATTAACAGTAATTGTTATGTGCATAATAATAAATAACTTTTGCTGCTGTAAAATATTAATTTTACAGCAGCAAAAGTTATTTATTCATTGGGATTTATCTATGATGATAGAAATAAGTGTGATGTGATTTATATGCTATCGTTATAGCATATCCTATATTATCTCCATGAAGTTTAAAAAAAATAAAACCTGCATTGCAAGTTACACAAAAGCTTCTAAAATTGTAACATTCGATCCGAAGGCCTATTATGGCTAGATATGTATACAAGCTTCTATCTCACGCGGGACTTGGCAAAATGGCAGGGGTTTGTTTGTTCTCTTTTTAGCGCATACCAATAATACAGCGGTACTTTACTGTATCACCTTTAAAACTTTGGCAAAATTTATTTTATTAAGGATAGACCAAATCTGTGTGGTGTCCGGATTAAAAAATCCGTGTGGTGTCCGAATTAAAAATATAAATACCACTCCATCTCCTCCCGTGGAGGTCGTAAAAGGCGACTAAGAGACTAAACTAGAGGGATGGGCAGCAGCGTCCGTTCTGTGGAACAATAGCTATTCTGCGCTCACCAGCCCGCCTGCCAAGCGTGGTGAGTACTGGTAAATTCCCCCTAATATGATGACACAGTTGTGGAAATCTGTGGGGGGGGCCTTTGTTCAGTAGTGGAGGTTGTATGGCCGATATGATGATGATCATGGAGACCAAATCCGCGACACATTTAGGTTATGGTAGTCCGTGCTAGATCCTCTATAAATTGAACCTTAATCAACCCATCATTTGCTGTTTACTCGCTGTTACCAGATCAATGTGATGGATCAAAGAGAGTCCTACTTTGTTGAAATTTCATGAACACATTTCAAAACGTCGCTCCACTCTAGTGTTTCTCCTGTGTCGTTGGTGCGTTGACAAACACAAATTCCACATACAATACACCCAGACCCGGAACAACTACCTGCAGATCGTACAAATATTTGTTCTGTGCGCGAATCAAACCCACGACCCAGTGCGCAGCAGCCGACAGTATCAGCTACTGCACCAACCGTGCCGACTGAATTAATTTCGACACATCTGCAGACTGCTTTTTTACAAACTCATAAACGAACCCGTTGTATACCACAATACATATTATAACTTTTGAGTATTTAAATGACAACTCACAATGTCCTTTTACAATCTTTCGAAAGCCGCTATCGTTCGTACCGTATTCGCTGAGTCAGACTAAAAGTTGTGTGTGGTTATTGTGGTCGATGCGGCAAGTAATTGCTTTTGTCATGATATTTCTGTGGCTTACAGAATAGGGCATGGTTTGAGTTGGCGCATTAGAATTTAGGAGAGATTACGTGTGTAGATTGTTTGTTTGTAAACTGATCTTTAGTTGGTTAAATAAACCGTAGTGGATGTTATTTGGCTGTTATGATGATGATGAATTAAAGCCTGGCATCCTCAATTGAAGATCAAGAGATTCTTTGTCCAGTTCGACGTCTGTAGCATAATTACACGCATTATTATTCTAATTATGCAATTCACTTCACTAAAGTCAGTGTTACTAATGCCCTTGTGACCTGTGGGCGGTAGACTTGGAGTAGTCAGAGTGAGGCCCAAAACAGTGACACGTAGTGCCAGGCCTGGGAGCGAGGCCCGCAAAAATATGTGGCCGGCCAAGATCTGAGGTGACATGAAACCGCGAGCAAATTCCGAGCCCCAGCACAAGGTAAGTTAAAGAAATAAGGAGAAGACGTGAGACAAGAAAAGAAAGACCTACACCACAAAGAAAGGGCTAATTAATATCTGGTGGTATGGTATACGTAGTGGCTAACCGATTGGCTTCTCCACTACGGTTTGTGGGTTCGATCCCCGAAACACGGAACAGATATTTTGTTATTGTTTGGCCAACGGTTCGTTGTTCTGGGTCTGGAGATGTGAATTTTATATCTAGGTACTAGGTACTGGATAACTAGGTACTCTCTTTTTGGAAGAGGCCTCCACCCCGCCGGGGATTGAGAGCTGAGTGTTCCAATTTGCGTGTAAAACGTATACTATAATAAGACCAGTGCTGAAATCCAGAATGCATTTTAATTGAAACAACGACAAAGTTTAAATACACCAGTGACTGTATAAACGTACGGTGCGCGTATAATATTAATCCCCCAGTTCGGAATACTCCGGAGAATGTTGCATAGCTTACGGAATTTCAGTGGATTCGCTCAGAACTGCAGTGGTCCCCGTTGCATTTCAAATGTATTTTGGCAGTTAATTCATCGTGTGATCTTGACTGAAGTAGGGTTTAATTTTCTGAAACTTCACCTGGGTGCTTTGGATGCATCACGAAGTTATTTGGAAACGTTTTGTTCAACTACACACACATATCAGCCCTTAATTAGGCACTGCAGACCATGTGCCTCTCAGTGAGCGGTCATAGGTGATATTGCCATAAGCACCATGCTTGGTACATGGATTGGTGACCGCGGCATGTTGTTATTAGCATACGGGAGAATCATGCTGCCCTACCTCGTGATATTAACCCTTAGTCGCATTTAGAATACCCATGAGCGGAAAAGAGTTTATTTTTGCCGAGAAATACATGAAATAATCTAGTCGTACTTGTACAAAACGACAAAAACCCCTACTAAAATTCATTAATCAATAACCATAGACATCGCTAATAGCAATGCTTTTTGTATGATGAAGAGTTAACCACTAATATTGTCTCTTTTCGTCTCAACAACGATATTAAATGTCGTGTAGGTGGCTTTGGATTAAGCTGAACTCGATCGAAGCTTACGTAGACTAGACGCTATAATAGGCCGCAAATTACTGTAATAGGCAGACGACAAAATTGATCCTAGATAGTCAAAATGTTATCGTATTCATTCGATTTCAAAAGAAAATACATTCAGGTTAATATAGAATACACTTAAGAACTGCAAACGTCATAAAAGGCACAAATTGTAGATATTCCGTAGTAGCATGTGTATACATATTTAGTGCTTAAATTAGATTTAAATAACGTTCGTGAGTAATGCGTCCATTTATTTACGGTTTTCGAAAATCATAATTTCAACCGAATAAAGTCCACTGCTGCACACAGGCTTATGAGTGTTGTGTGCTCACTGGGGAGTTTCGTCATAATTGGTACGCTTGGCAGACTTGGCAGGCCTGTGTCCAGCAGTCAACTTTATTTGGCCAAAATGATGATGATGATGAAGAGATAGTTTACACGAAGGCGGCAAGAGCAAAGGCAATGGCTAAATTACCTTTTTTAAGGGTTCCGCACGTCTGAAAGTAAAAACGGCCTGTTAATCTTCTGCTGTAATTATTGCGAAAATTTTATTTTGAATAATATGGCAGAATATTTTAACGCATGTAGCCCAATTATCTTACACTACTCGAAACATTAATATTGCTCTTTTCTAAATTATATTCTTGTTCTAAGTCACAATATAATGTTCACTTAACTACAACTCCACCCAAAGTTCTACTAAATTTTAATTGGAACTAAAATCTCAGTGCAGAACTTAAAAAAATCCTAGCTACGCAAGTTTTAGAAACGATAAAATAATAAATATATTTCTTATTGTTTTAATATAAGTTCAGTTATAACAATGTCCCTTTGTGTGCCTCTTACGGGTAAGCAGATTTTATTTTATCGAGTTTCTATGCATCTTGGTAAGGCAGAGGGTCATGCTGGACTCCAACCGGCTAAAACTACCGGAGCGCTTCTTCGGAACCGAAGCGGTATTCGAAGAACTTGTAAAATGACCATATAGAGCCACTCGTTGGTGCCACGCCTTTAGGCACATCACGGAGGGGGTGACTGGAAAGTCACCTTCTCAAACTATTGCAATAACCTTATTTATTTGTCTGATATTTTAGTGTGATGACGGATTGGTTACGACGCCGGCTTCTGAGAAAAGGCTATACAAATTATAAATTTCGTTTTGTTTTTGTAGTGGCCATCTATAATCTTTAATATACATAATTACAATATTTTTTTTACTTATGTTTATTGTGCTTTTAATGTATTATCTATATTTAAATAACGGTAGTAAATGGGGACGGACTGAAAACCAGCGTTGGGCAGTGTTACGGCTATGCTGCTCACTGTTCAACATTTTGCTGAGACCGCCTTTTGCCACACTATACAAACAAATTCCTTGTTTTTTTTTTTTGTTCAATTAGTGTGGTAATAAATGCTTTCTTTCTTTCTTTTCTATTAGAAGGGAAGGTGACTGTGATAAAACTGCTTCCCATGCACATCTCAGAGAGATTGTAAAGGATCTGCACACCTGGTGGCTTATGACCACATTCGTACGGTTGTCTTCTCGAGTATCACTTGGCATGGGTAGGCAGAGTCTCCATTGTGCACGCTTGTGACCCCCGACGCCCTCTGCCAAAGTGGCAGCAGGGGGGGCTCATAAGCATACGGATAAGAAACTAACTTCCAAACCACCAACTTCTCCTGCCCTTGAACCACCCAATCCCGAATTTATGTTGGCCAACCCTGCTCTAAAATAATACCGCCTCCCCGAACAAAGGTTATTAAAAGTTGTGATTATTTTTGCTCGGTTTCAGCTCAACGTGTAATAAAATGGCTTACAAACGATCCTGATGTGCCGTTTGTTGATTGTTTTATGCACTTTGTTTGAAATTAGAGTTTGGAGCAGCTTTGGGCCTCGAAGAAAGTATAATAACACTGCTTGTTTCTGGGAATAAAATATTCGATTAAATGAAACCCTATCTAAAAGTTTTTAATTTGAATTTTATTAAGAACATTTGTGTTGGAAAATGCATTTTTATTTATAAATGGAGTTTCCAATTAACCGTTGATGAATTTTACTACAAAATAGCAGTCTTATCTATGCTTGATATTTTTTATTAGTTTTACTAAAGACTACAACAATATATGCAAATGTTATCGCTTTGGTTTTAAATACCTTATAACTTGCTTGAGACAGTTCAGCGGTGAACTTATACTTAGCATTACAGGTAAAGTCACACACAAATCAGCCCGTAAACGTCCACTGCTAAAAATGGCCCCCCCAATGATCACTAACAACTGGAGCAGTCATCTTTAGTACCAAAACATCCTGAGGAGACCTTTTCTTTTACATGAATGTCCTCCGCCCCGGGGAAGGGTGAAGGGGCATGCCGAACTCCTACCGCCCAAAGCCACTGGAGCGGTCATCTTTGGCACTGAAGGGGTCTCCAGGTCCTCGTCAAACCACTCCGATCCGATTGTGACATATACACGCCACTGTCATTTGCGCATTAGTTCACCTCGCTTGTTCATGCTTTCCGGTGGTCACGATCAGACAAGGCAACAGTGGAACCGTCTGTGACACGCTGCTCATGAATTTCTAGGCTGCTACGTACCGGGTGCACAAACACCCATAGAACCGTACTGAATATCGGGTACCAACCAGTGCTTTCCGGTCTGGCGAGTCTCTGTGGCCCTTCACCACCTTGGATCATCACCACCATGGTCATCATCACCACGTGGTCACCATTACCACGCGGCCACTATCACCACGACGTCACCATAACCGCGACCTTCACCAACTTTGGGGGAAGCTAGGAGAGTACCTGCGCCAACCTATACTAGGAAGTGGAAAATCATAAGTGACGGGCATACGATCACATCCTATGTAATTGCTTTTTTATTATTTCTTATATATTAGGTTTAACTTGGGTTGTTGAGTCTCTTTCATGTAACGCCCACTTCATCATCATACCGGCCATTTATACGTCCACTGCTGAACAAAGGCCTCCCCCATAGATTTTCACAACGGTGTCATCATTTTGAGGGGTATTTGCCAATACTCACCACGCTTGGCAGGCGGGTTGGTGAGCGCAGTATGGCTACCGTTTCACAGAAGGGACGCTGCTGCCCATCCCTCTGGTTTAGATCCCCTTAGTCGCCTTTTACGACATCCACGGGTGGAGATGGAGTAGTGCTATATTCTTAAACCGGACACCCACTTCATCGTTAACACAGAAAAATTTACTGCGAACTTTTAATATGAATAATGCTTTTTTAAAGGTATAAGAACACGCATATCTTTCCAGCAAGTTAATTCTGCCCAATGTACACTTGCGCCAGAAATATGCATCTCCCACATAAAATATAAAAAGTGGCAACCCCAATGTGACCTCCGCAATACTATTAAGCGGACAATTTATTCATATTTTTTATCTGTGCCGTGGAAGGCCGTCAAACGACACCTCTTGTTTAACTTTCATTTAGACACCCTAATCTTTATTGTTAATCCAAGGCTTCTCTCCCACTGTTATTTTTTAAAGAATTGTGACCCTCGACGCAAAGAAATTAATTTGTAAAAATCCCCTCTCGAGGTATTTAATTTTCGTTGAATGGACTTTCGAGTTATTGTTTTTGTTTCATTTGAAACTCGTGTGAGTGTCAGGTCCGTTGGACTCATTACTGGGATGGGAGGGCTGCTAGTGAAGGGTATACGTGAGGGCAATAAGGCGGGATGGGATACGTAAATACGTATGGGATGGTCTGTTTGTTCTGTATAAAAAGACAAGCTGTGATAATTATTTCATACCTATTATTTCAGTAGTGTATACCTCACATTATAATTCGAGCTTTGTTTCATTATTGCATACGATTCTGTGTTTTTGTGAGAATATGTAAATTCTGCTAGATTGCATGTACCGTGGTACCATAAGAGTAATAAATAGTAATTGGTGGTACCCATAAACGATATAGTAACAGTTTGAGAATATAACACCATTCCATCTCCTGTGGATGTTGTAAAAGACGACTAAGGGACTCTATACCAGAGGGATGGGCAGAAGCATCTACTTCGTGGAACAGCAGCCACTCGGCGCTTACTACTCTGCGTGCTAAGCGTGGTGAGTATTGCCAAATTCCTCCCAAAACTATGACCATTGTAAATATATGGGGGAGGTTTTTGTTCAGCAGTTGTGTCCTTTGTCTAATATGATGACTCTAATATCTTTTTCAGATAACACACTTTTTTAAATTGGTATTGTTTTGAAGTGTTACAGTGTACAGTGGTTATGTGAGAGGTTTAGTTGGTAGAAATTGTGAAATTTATGTGTATTGAAATTTTAATAACCTGTTTCTCTAAAAGTACTTAAATAAATTACACCATAATATAAATTGCCGGAGCGGTATAGTTGTGTGTGAGAGAGTGTTCAAACACACTCTCGAGCGCAACTGTTTCGCTCTGGTGGGTGCGCTCGCGGCGCGGCAGGGCCACGGCGCCTCAAACGTAACGTGAGGTGATGTTTAAATTGTATTTTATGTGTTGTTATTATATGTTTACTAACATTATAATTAAGTATACATTGTTACTAACAAGCTCTTGGGCCCAGTTGCCATGAATAAACAAATTTATTATTATAAACTAAAAGAGACGTGTCATGACCCACCAGTCCTCCGGTGATACTGAAGAATACCGGCTGCCTAATAGACGGATATGGAAGCCCTTGTGTCACGATATTCGTACCATTAATACCAGCGGTGTTAAAGAGATGGTTGAGCTGATCGATCTGTACATATATTTACGCACATTTTTTGTTTGGATTCGTGTGAGAATTAATATATTTTTAACAATTATGCTGCACTAAAATTAATCACCTTCATTAACAAGTTTAAATCGTGGACACTGAAAATGATTTTATGCAACATTTAATAGTAAAATTTTCACACAAATTTGGTCTCATTTCATAATAAAATTGAGTTATCTTAATTGCAGTAGTGTATCTGAAAATCGAACTGATTTTTGCTATATACGGCAGTACTATATACATATTAATGTTGATTATTCATTGCAAATATGAACATAGTTTATTTAGAAGATAATTTATGGAATTCAATGCCGTTCCTCCTCTAAAGCACGTTGAATAATGCAAGCAAGTTGACAACTTACGGATATTCGACATTGTGGGGCGTTTCTCAGGCTTTCTAAAAAGAAAGCTTGGCATCCTATCGAAAGTGAGGCGGTACTTCACACCGGATCAGTTGCTCTACTGATACCAAGTGCAAGTTCGATCGTGTATTTAATACCTACTGCTTTCATCTTTAGGACGGTACCGCCAAGTAACAGCTTGAAGTGGTTGAGGAGATTGATAGACACACTAAAAGGCTCATTAAAAACGATGCACTTGTCGAGGCCAGGCTTGAATACATTTTGGTGAGTGTGCACTGGAATTGCACGATTTAATAATTAATTTCATTAATATTCCCCCAAGTTCATTCCATCATCGGACAACCAGATGAACGGCATTGCGCCATCCTTATAAAGTTGATGTCCTACACATACGTACGTAGCGTTTTGCTTCCACGTTTTTTGTGCGCACCCCTAAGGAGTGGAACTAATTGCCAGAATCTGTGTTTCCCGACCATTATCACCTGGAAGTCTTCAAGTCACGAATGCGCAGACAATCTTCTAGCTTCTAGTGTACCATCGTCGACTGCATCATTGCCTAACATCAGGTAAGACATTGGTCAAACGCAAGCCTGCTCAATATATATTCATATCTAATAAGCAAATCTATACAAATAAATAAAATTGAAGTGTCTGTTTGTAATGTCAAAATAACAGCTTTTTACTAAATGCATATGAAAGTGTGTACGTCACATATAAAAAAACACATTTTTTTTTTTTGTCTGTCTGTATGTCTGTCCGTCTGTCTGTGTCTGTTTGTTCCGGGTAATCTCCGAAATGGCTGGACCGATTTTGACGGGACCTTCACTGGCAGATAGCTGATGTTATAAGGAATAACTTATGCTACTTTTATTTTAGAAACATAACTAGTGTTCCGCGTAAAAAAACCCTTGAAATCCAATATATATATTCTATGTCAAGTGTCTATGTTGAAGTACTCCAAATGTCTTTTAAATTAAACGCGGGTGAAACCGCGGGTCCCAGCTAGTATAATTTAAATAGACAGAAAATGTTTTATGCACATTTTAACGCTGTAAAAACACAGGCGTAAAAACGACGGAGTGCATAGAGTTTAGTAAAAAATTATAGACCAGCTCTGGGATTATCTGTACTGGTGTTAACAAGAGAATTATTCGTGTGCGGAGTGGACGAGTGTAATTTTATTTTCATGCCATGTTTATTTTCGTTTCATTCATTATCCTCTTTCCGCTCTTCACTTTTAGGGCTTTTATACATAACGGAAGGTTTTTCAGGAATGACATGAAATTACAACAGGTTTTTATAATAAACGAAACTCATACCCTACTGATTGACCCCTTCAAATAAAATTCACTGTTTTGTATTACTTTTTTTGTGTAAATAAAGTCGTGTCCAATTCAGTATCTATGGTATATTACCTCAAGCCAGTGTTCGATTTTCCACCTTGTATATGTAAGAGTTACTACCCGAGGCAACGAGTGCAGTCACATTATATATTTATATTTAATTTCAACTGCGGCAGGTCAACGCAAAATATTCAGTAGCTCTTAAATTTTCACATAGCACAAAGCTAAGCCAAACTAGTCCGTCCGCAATGCTGTTGAAACGCAAATCAAAGCATCGATTTGTGCTCGAAATAACTTTCACAATTGTATCGATGTATTCGGTTTAGTGTAGATTCGGAATGTTAGCTTATCAGAACTTATGTCTGACTCGAAAGGTAATCAAATGTCAAATCCCTACAGTATGGTTGAGCTGAGCGACGCTGGTGCTTGCGTCATGCTCGTGAACGAGGATGTTGCCATAACAATTTAATCATAAGCTTTATTGAATATTGCAATCAGGCTAGTTTAGTGAACACTTTTCTCCTATACTATCCTCTCATAATCTTTATTTTGAGAATAATGTAGTCATAATGACATATTATGGAGTTATCCAAGTAGATTTCCTATGGAAAGCTTATCCATTGCTTTCCAAAGCGCGATTCAACGCGGCAACTACGAGTATAATCTCACTATTCACAAGTGCCTGTAAGTGGTTTTACATGAATAAAACACATTTTGAATCAAATTAGCTTATGGAAACTTCGCATTTATTTAATTTCATTTAATGGGTCATATTCGCGTAAATGACATAAATTATTAGAATATAGTTTTGTCAAATATATTCATTTGACCTTCATTTTGAAAACAATGTAGTCTTCAATATTGTAACATACTATAGACTTTTGAACTTACGCGTTGCATAATTGCTACGTAGTGTGGGTGTTAAAATGAAAGATTCAAGAACCCAAGGTAAACACATATTTAATAAAAAAAATAGAACAAGAAAAGGGTGGGGTGTTTGTCCATCACAATATTTTCTACTTTCTGAGGTCGGTAGGCGCAGCTTTACTCTCCTGGCTCAATCCCCGAGGTTGGCAAAGTGTGCGGTGATTGAGACCGCGTTATGGCGATAGACACGACAATGGTGAGCATATAGGACAGTAAGTACTGAAGCTCTGCCTGTGCTAGCAGGTGTTTTGCCAGTCGATCTTGAGATACAGCGACGTGCTGCAATGTACTACTCAACTAGAGAAAACATGGACGCGGAATTTCTGCTACAACGCGATCGTGTTAGGATCTGCAGATTGTTTAAACCACAGACTGGTGTTTGGGAGGAACTCTTGGCCGAATGGCAATGCAGGTGGGACACGTCTATTAAGGGCCGTCACCTATACCAGTACTTTCCATCCATTCGTGAGCGGCTGGCAAGTGCATGGTTGGAAGTTGATCATTGCGTGGCTCAATTTCTCACCGGTCATGGTAACTTTAAGAGTAAATTATTTAGCTTCAAGCTTGTTACCTCACCATTCTGCAAATGTTCAACACCGGACTGTGAATATGAACAGTCTGCACATCATATCCTGTGGGAGTGTATTCTTTGGCAAGATGAACGCAATATTATGTTTGACAGCATGCAAGTTACATCCGGGGTTGTTTACTATACAGACCTTGTTGCGACTAGGACGAATTTCCGTGCGTTCAAGTGTTTTTGCCATACCTACTATTGGAATCAGTCACAATAGCTCACAAAATAGGACCCGTAAATAAAAAAATTGTACCCGTGGTGCTTGGCAACTGGGCTTAACCCTGTTGTAAACTCCCATTTATTGTGCCTATGGCCTATCGTTTTTCTCTGTCTCCTGCTTGCTACGGAGGGAAGTGGAACGTATATTCTTTCCTACTCCTCCTTTTTCTTTTCTGATTAATTTCGGTGCGGGTTCCAAGACAGTTATTCATTTCTCTGGGACACACCGAGCTTCATTGATCGGTGTTCTTTTCGGTGGTCGCCATTGTAGATCCTGGCTTACAGGAGTTGCAGTGGTTGGGAATGTGTGGCGGGCTTGTCCCAAAAAAAAAAAAAAAAAAAAAATGGTGACCCGAGGTGGTGAGAGGCTGCTGGAACTCGCCGAACCGGAGAGCAGCGCACTCGATGCGTAGTAACATTCATGTGTGGTGATATACACCCAGTACATAGAACCCTGGAAATTATGTCCAGCGTGGCACACAAGGTACAGTCAGCGATATAAGTCGCTGAACAATTAAGACATTTCAAATCCTTAATACTCTTTATTTTAGAAACGTTGGTGGACATTCTCATGACCAGATAATAGCAACATATTTAAACATTGTTTTGATTAAGAAATAAAATGGATATGATACAAAACGAGAGGATGCAAGCAATTAGAAAAAATATATTTGATCAGCGACTTATGTCGTGACCGTACCACTGGTTGCCCTGAGCAAGTGAGGTTCACATTTGCACTAATAAGGGTGGTATGTGTTCGTCGTTAAATCGACATCTTGGACCACGACTACTAAATTTGGACTATTCATGTCTGTAAATGATTTTAGAAGAAAAAAAATCTTCGATTTAATTTTGCATGAACATGTAAAATAAAAGCGTGGGGTGCTCTCTTCTTATACTCTCATAAATTAATCTACCTTTAATATTGAGCACCAGAACAATACGAAATTAAAAAAATGTGCTTTTTATGTTCTATTTCATTTCAAACGTGGTTGATTTGTTTTTTAACTATAATATATTACAGTTTTACTACAAAATTAACCCTAAAACCTATAAATTCATTACTTATAGATTCAAATTCATTATTTACACATGTCTAATGTATGATATTAACTGTTATTACTGCTATTAGGCTTTCTAAATCATGAGCTAGTTACAGCACCAGGTCATAGTCATGTCAAATTATTGCAGTGTCATCGGTTCTTAATATCCCTGCAACATTACAAGTCAATCAGACATCTAGAAGTGGGTGAAAAATGATTTGCAAGATTACATTACATTCATACGTAAGTACATACATACATACAGGTCAAGCTAATATAAGGCATGTCAAAAAGTGCGAATGTAAGATAAAACAAAAATAGTGCAATATTCATATGTGCACCATCTGTGTTAGGTGTAAAATGCTTCAGCTTATGTGCTGCAGATACCAGAGAGATAAGTACTTTTAAGCTAAAACCACTTACTGTAAAAAATTTACTAGAACTTCTTATTTATTTCGTTTGTTATATTTTATGCTAATTTGAAAATTGCCTAAAGAAAATGGATAAAATAAATTGCACTTGTAGGCCTGATCCGAAATTCATAGTCAGAGCCACACGAAGCCCTGTTTCCGCCATCGACGAAGTGACAAGTAAAATTATTCACTACAGCCTCGTCAATTTGTTGAATGTGTTATCAGATTTATCAATTTAAGCTACACACAATGCAGTAATATGCGGAACAAGCGACGCGTGATTTCAAACAAGTTCATTATAAACCGAATGTTGTCTATCAACTTCCATTAGCGTGGTTTGTTGCTAAAAGGCTCGTGCAAATTGTTTATAGTTAGGTTGATGTATGTATATGTGTTGAAGTTGACAAACATGACTGAAACATGAGATGTGGCCAGTCCAGATGCCAGCAGGCTTTTTTTACGTTGTGGAAATATGTGACCAGATGCATGCCGCCTTCTTTTCGGGTGCCACTTGGTATGTGCATACGGATTCCACAATCTGAGCACTCCTAACTCCCGTTAGGCCCCACGAGTGGCTCAGGTGTCTTTGATATTGGCACCGGTAGCTACCGACGCGTTCTTCTCCAGTGCAGTTCTGCGGTCTCCTTCTGGAGCATAACGCATTCACAGAAAGAGACCACTGCATTCCAATTTTAATGCTCTGCCAATATAGCCGACACTAATGCCGACAGAGAGAGATCTTGGCTGGTCCAGTCAACTAGGATCCTCCACAATCTGCAGCACACGCAAGGCACTCTAGGACCGTATAATGTGCAGTAACCGGGTCACTTCCACTGTTCACACTGATGTGCAGACTGTCCACTGTGCCGTGACCTAGCGTTAGGACGGGTTTAGGGTTGTTTCGGTGCATACCTGCACAGGACCTATCTTGCGTCGAAACAACCCTGTCCAGTCAATATCTGTGACAGGTGGTAGGTAACGTGCTCGCTGCTCTTGAGTCAGGCTCCAAAAAATGCTAGTTGAATGCCTTTGGGGGCACATTTTCACCGCTCTGGCATGGGAGCATGTCTAATCGTATACCCAAGCGTCTATCTCTGCTTGTATGTTGAAAGACAAAATGCACCCCAGGACAGTAGCCACCAGGTAAAATGGACGTAGGATTCGTTTCCACGCGTATCCATAAACTGGGTAGCTCCCTGCTCCACATAAGTTTGTGGAACCATAAGCACCTTGGTTTTGAGAGACACAGACTCAGAACGTGGATTTCAGCTACTACTATTGTCATAACTTGCTCGGCAAGCGGGATGATTCTCTCGAAGGACTCACCATTGGCCAACACAAGAGTGTTATCAGGGTAACAAACTCAGATGACGCCAGCAGGGAGAACGACATGCAGGACTGCGTCATAGATCAGGTTCCATAGGAGAGAGAACTGATGCCTCTGAAACTCCGCACGTAATCTCCCTCTCCTTTACGCTACCATCTCTGCTCACGTAGTGAACATACCTGTCATGCAGATAAGCCCCTATGATAGGAACTCTGCAGATAGGGCACTGATGGTGGACTAGCACCCCCCTAATCACGCACAACAGGGTGGAGTTGAAATTCGGGGACATAGTTTCGGTTACCGCGAGATCCACAAGCGTAATTTCATGCATTCGACAATCATAGAGTAGGTTCTCCCCCACGGATCCCTGACCGATCCTTCCAGGAACTCGTTTCAGGCTTGAGCCTTAGTCGCGTGGATGGCGCTATAAAGTGTCATCGTGAACACCCGTAAGGCCCGATAGCCCTCTGAAGTCTCTCCGGCTGTAGTACTTCACCCGTGACGGTAGCGTATTTACTAACGGTAGAAGGCCAGACAGACTGTGTGCAGTAGTGCGATCAACAACGACGTGCGCGCCCGGTCCGGGCATGGATGCGTCACAAATCGACACCATGGCCTCCAGGAACCAAGACCTTTCCTCTCCGGGACCGGTCAAGATCCCTTGGTCGACGACTGACCACGTTGCGACGTTGATAGCCGCTACAAGTATCTCTTGTTCGAGCTATGTGATCATTGCGGGGGCTAGCTAGGACCTGAATAAGTTGGAACAGGTGGGCGGAGGGCCACAACGAATACTGTGTGGCGATGGTGTGACAACGTGACCATGTCCTGCGTTCCCACCAGCCCCACACCATGTGGGCCACACAAGTAGTCAGTCATGGAAGATGCATGACCGATTCCATCTGGCACCGAACATAGGTGGAAATGCACTCAGCTAGTCTGGAGGTGTAAATGATTGGTTGGGACACGTTGCCCTCTGAAGTAGGTCTAGGCTACCAAAAAGTGTGCTTTACTTTTACATTTAGTATGCAAAACAGCTCTGAAATTATTATTAATTATATTACTCTGAAACTGCATCCGTATTAACTGGCAATTTACCAAAGAATAAAAAAAATATTGAAATTGGATTTTAAATCCCGATATGGGATTATACACTGAAACTAAGAAAGAAAGAAGAAACTAAATTGAATTGACTCCAAAATAAAAGATTTGAATCAAATTATCAGCTTTACATTCCCAGCGACAATCGTACATATAGTATGAAATAATCATTCAATACATTATACACAGCACATAATTCCCAATTTATAAAGCAACATTCGCATAAACATAAGTACTTTGTTAGATATCCAAGTGTCACACCTAAAGTAGGTTCCAGTTAAAAACCAGCGCCAGGCATCAGCCGCCTGGCACATGCTGGTCTGAACACCTATTTGGTTCAGCTGTGAAACACATAATATTCTATTTTTAGTAGTCAAATAAATGTTTATTTTTAAATAAATGGGTAAGGGATGCCGTGTGGTGCCGGCTAAGAATACCACCACCCCAAATCAAATATACATATAATCGCAATTTATTATCAATTGTATTGTGGTTTTAGTAATTCAAAATATTAAGTAAATACTTTTTGCCAAATCACTACCAAAACTTCACATTACACATGGCGTATAAAAAAGTGAGATCATGATATTACAAGCATGAACTTAATGCAGCTGTGATTTAAAGAGAATATAAAATATAGTTTCTTGTTTGCAAGGAAGTAGTTAAATATTTCTCGTAGTCCGAGATTTTCGCCGCGTCTGCGAGTTGGAAGCTCTCATTATCTCGGCATTATCATGGCTTTGTCAATCATTTCTAGGTCTATTTGTGGTTTGCATTTCTGGTGCCTTCGTAAAAGCGCAAGGCGTGAACATAATAATACTGTTCCGTAAATTACATATTTTTCTGTATATTCTGTTTTATTACAATACCGTTTATTAGGAGGATAATAATGTGATCGTACGAGGACCTGGAGCCCCCCTTCAATGCCGAAGATGTCCGCTCCACTGATTTTAGCCAGTAGGGGCACCCCGACAACTGGAATGCAGTAGTCTCCTTCTGTGAGAACGTCATGCTCCAGAAGGAGACCGCAGAGTGAGATTGGGAGAGGGCCGATACCTCTCAAAGAAGGAGCAGACGGCGCCGGGGTAACAACCACCTTGGCGCCTAATTCCTATACGCCTGAAACCCACTGCCGTTGCTATAAGGTGGGGTGGGCCTCTGGGTTCGCGGGTGCGTAGATTCGTGAATCTGCGTGCCCACACCGAGCGACCCAAGAGAAGACGGTAGCACGCATGTGGCCACGCACTGCCATGGGACGCTTTGGGGGATCCTTTACAATCCCCCCAAGGGGGTGTCCGCTTTACAGTTACCCTCTCAAAGATGTGCCTATAGGCGTGGCACCAGTGGGTGGATCTAGTGTGATCATACGAAGACCTGGAGCCTCCCGACCTGATGATCGCCCCAGTGGTTTTAGCCGGTAGGAGTCCGGCATACCCCTTCGTCCTTCCCCAGGGCGGAGGAAGTTCATGAAGAACTTCCACTGGGCACCAATAAAAAAAGGGGATCACCCCGATACCCGTTCATCCCGAGACGGAGGAAGTTCATGGTGAATTTCCACTGGGACGACCAATTAAAAAAGGGGCATAATGACACACAGAAAACATGCATAGCTACGGTAGTTTCAAAATAAAATTTGCTTATAAGTATACATAAATGTATAATGCGACCGCTGCTATAGCAGCATTGCTTCTAGACGGTACCACAATGCTTTCAGCTGCTGCTGCGTCATAAGATGACGTATTCACACACGTAACATGGCGAAGCATAGCATATGAAGGCACGTTACACAACATGGCTGCCACAGCCTCGTTACCTATTACACCCGTAGCTGTGTCAATGCACCGGAGATACCAATATTTCTTAAAAAGACAACTGCTTGAATTTATCGACATCGGTTAAATCAGCAATATAACTGTAGTTTTTTTTTCTTTAGATAAAACGTTGCCCCGCACTAGGATTTCTCCTGTGTCGTGGGGGCATTTACAAACACAAATTCCACACAGAATACACCCAGACCCGGAACAACTACCTGCAGATCATACAAATATTTGTTCCCTGAGGGAATCGAACCCACGACCCGGTGCGCAGCAGTCGACTGTATCAGCCACAACCGTACCGTCAAAGTTAGTACTTTCATAATTAGAACTGTGTAATTCAGAATTTGATTGTCACTTGCGTTAACGGTAAAGGAAAACGTCATGAAGAAACCTGCACACCTGAGAGGGCTCCAAAATATTCTCAATGGTGTGTGTAGTCCGCTACCTACACTAGGCCAGCGTGCTGGACTAAGATCTAACCTTTCTTATCGTGAGAAAAGGCCCGTGCCCAGCAGTGGGACAGTAATGGACTGATTATGATGTGGGAACTTAGCCTCTTTTATTCTCTTATTACAAACAAACTAATAGGCTTGTTTCCTCCCGTCCAAAACATAAACAACAAAACAAAACATTTTATTAATAGTCAGCAAATAAAACGCGATATAGCAAACAATTCGAGCCACGGAAATCACGGGCCGCATCCAAACGATATCAGCATCCAATCTGTGCTGAGAGCAAACGGCGTATATTTCGATAAATAAATATTATAGGGTGGAGAACAGTTGATGGCCGAGCGACTTTTGTCTTTAATTCTGTTAGAAATTGATTTTTAAGTATTTATTATATTGATGTTTATTTTGATCTGATTATGTGTGTTGAAGGATAGATAGACAATTAAGTATAAATATAAACTGCTAACAGATGGGACGCAATAATCTATACTCTATACAAATAAATAAAATTGAAGTGTCTGTTTGTAATGTCAAAATAACAGCTTTTTACTAAATGCATATGAAAGTATATACGGTACCTATAATCTATACAAATAAATAAAATTGAAGTGTCTGTTTGTAATGTCAAAATAACAGCTTTTTACTAAATGCATGTGAAAGTATATACGGTACCTATAACAAAAAAACAGTTTTTAAAAATGTTGTCTGTCTGTCCGTGTCTGTCTGTCTGTTTGTTCCGGGAAATCTCCGAAATGGCTGAACCGATTTTGACGGGACTTTCACTGGCAGATAGCTGATGTTATAAGGAATAACTTAGGCTACTTTTATTTTAGAAAAATAATTAGGGTATTATTATTGAAATCCAATGTATAGATACGAGTATTCTATGTATGTAAGTGTCTATGTCGAAGTACTCTCAATTTCTTTTAAATTAAACGCGGCTGAAACCGCGGGTCCCAGCTAGTGGACAATATATTTTACTTTCGACAGCAAAATTGAATCAGGTTTATTTAATGCTTGTGGATAATGTATTCGTCGTTCGAAACCCTCTACACCCGAGTTCAACTCGCACTTGTCTGGTTTTATTTTGTACAACTTGGTGATGAGACGTGCAAGCCATACGCCTGGCGGTAAGCGTATGTTATTGGTACAAGACTGAATTCAACAATAGATAATATATTTTACTTACGATAGCAAAATTTAATCAGAATTTTTCAATGCTTGTAGATAATATATTCGTCGTTCGAAACCCTCTACACCCGAGTTCAACTCGCACTTGTCTGGTTTTATTTTGTACAACTTGGTGATGAGACGTGCAAGTCATACGCCTGGCGGTAAGCGTATGTTATTGGTACAAGACTGAATTCAACACTAGACTATAGAAGATATTTTTCTTACGACAAACAAATTTGGCCAGATAAAAAAAGCATGGTGGATAGCATATTCAGTGTTCGGATCCCTCTCCAGGCGAGTTCAACTCGCACTTGTCCAGGTTTTATTTTATACAACTTGGTGACGAGACGTGCAAAACATGCGCCTGGTGGTAAGCTTCATGCCTGCTCACAACAATTAGAATGCTACCCAGTCTGTACTAGTCCCGCAAGGCACCATACATAGGCTGCACTAAAAGTATCGGGAATGGAATATTTCCACTGTTCCTGTCATATTAAAATCTTTTTAATTGAAAACTCCTTGGTTTTACAAATCGAATACCATTTATTTATTTTTAAAAAGATTCACGGTCTTGTCACAAGGTTTTGTCAAACTTGTTTAGTCGTTGAGAAAATGGAGGACATTAAATCGAAAAAACAATTGAACCGTACGACGTTGCCGACATATTTTATAGATTTTTTCATTTTTGAGAAATATTTTATTGAATATGTAAAGATTAATTAATCTAAACACCGTACAACGTTGCCCTTATACTTGACATTGGCGAAATTGTGGAAGATAATCTACAGAAGCCATAATCTAAGAGAAGAAGAAGAGAAAATGGAATTGATATTTTATAGATTTTTTCATTTTTGAGAAATATTTTATTGAATATGTAAAGATTAATTAATCTAAACACCGTACAACGTTGCCTGATACTTGACATTGGCGAAATTGTGGAAGATAATCTACAGAAGCCATAATCTAAGAGAAGAAAATTCAAGAGCGATGATTTATTATGACTTTCGAAGTGGTTTAACACAAAAACAGTGTGTTGACCGGATGATTTCTGCATTTGGTGATGAAGCCCCATCCGAAACCACAATTTATCGCTGGTTTGCTAAATTTCAACGTGGACGTGTCAAGCTCAGTGATGATCCTCGTCAAGGTCGTCCAAAAACTGCAGTCACCCAAGAAAACGTTGATGCTGTGCGTAAGCTGATTGAGGAAGATCGACATGTGACATACCGCGAAATTCAGGCAACTTTAGACATTGGCATGAGTCAAATACAAATAATCTTGCATGAACAATTAGGTGTAAAAAAGTTGTTTTCCCGATGGATACCGCATTTGCTATGTGAAGAGCAAAAAGCGGCTCGCGTTACTTGGTGCGTCAGAACTCTCGAAAGATTCCACGCAGGATCCTCAAATGTTGTATACAACATCGTATCAGGTGACGAATCCTGGATATATGCGTACGAACCCGAAACAAAAAACCAGTCACGAGTTTGGGTGTTCGAAAATGAGTTAAAGCCAACAAAAATTGTTCGTTCACGGAGTGTTGCAAAAAAAATGGTGGCCACGTTTGTCTCCAAAACCGGCCATGTTACGACTATTCCTCTTGAGGGACAAAGAACGGTTAATGCAGAATGGTATGCTAGCATTTGTTTGCCACAGGTCGTTTCTGAACTCCGTAGAGAGAACTGCAACCGCCGCATCATCCTCCATCACGACAATGCGAGTTCTCACACCGCGCACAGAACAAAAGAGTTTTTAGAGCAAGAAAACATAGAATTATTAGACCATCCGCCGTACAGCCCCGACCTAAGCCCTAATGATTTCTATACTTTCCCTAAAATAAAGAATAAATTGCGTGGACAGAGATTTTCATCACCTAAAGAAGCTGTGGACGCCTACAAAACGGCTATTTTGGAGACCCCAACTTCCGAATGGAATGATTGGTTCCATCGTATGGAAAAATGTGTCAAATTTCGCGGAGAATACTTCGAAAAGCAATAAATACATTTTTAAATAGTAATGTTGTGTCACTTCCTTGATTCCCGAAATTTTCAGTGCCGCCCTCGTACTGCGCTCGTTATCTCGAGAATTTAGTCTCATATGCCCAGTAATCACTAGCTACAGTGCCCTCTAACCGGAGCATGATAATGCCTAATCTTTAAACACTACTGCTTAGCGACGAATATTTGTCACTGCAGTGGTACATGTCTTTTTTTTTTACATTGGTGCCCAGTGGAAATTCTTCATGAACTTCCTTCGCCCCGGGGAAGCGCGAAGGGGTATGCCGAACTCCTACCGGCTAAAACCACTGAATAGGTCATCTTCGGCACCTAAGGGAGGCTCCAGGTCCTCGTATGATCACACTAGATCGCTCACTGGTGCCACGCCTATAGGCACATCCCTGAGAGGGTGACTGTAAAGTGGTCACACCCTTGGGGGGATTATAAAGGATCCCCCAAAGCGTCCCACGGCAGCACGTGACCACATGCGTGCTACCATCTACTCTTGGATCACTCGGTGTGGGCACGCAGATTCCCCATTCTACGCACCCGCGAACCCATAGGTCCCACGCCTTATACCTACGGCAGGGGGTTTTAGGCGTATTGGTATTAGGCACCAGGGCGGTTGTTACCCCGGCGCCGTCTCCTCCTTCTTCGAGTCGGATTGGCCCTCTCCCGATCCCGCTCTGCGGTCTCCTTCTGGAGCATAACGCTCTGACAGAAGGAGACCACTGCATTCCAGTTTTCGTGCTCTGCCAACATAGCCGTCACTACTGCTGGCAGAGAGAGATTTTGCCCGATCCGATCGACCAAGTGTTACATACCTAGCCGGCCTCTTGCCATAAGAGACCTGCCACCAATAAAGCAACCGAACTATGGATATATGCTCCGCCATCAACAGCCGAAAAATCAATTCTTGTTTCTTTAACCAATAGCTGTCAGTAAGATTTAGAAACCGGGACTATGAGATTGAAAAACTATATTTATAACGACGTGAGTTAAAGAAACGTGAAATTAAAGTGACTGAGGTGACCTTGTTTTTTATTTATTAAGTATGTCTAGGGTAAGGGCGACACGTAGTAGCCTTTCGCCACGTAGCCCTTCTAAATGTAGCTTTTGTTCACTTGATGATTCATGATAGGTCATTATTTTAAATTGAATTTTGTGAACACTAATTGTTGTAGAAAAGTAAAAATTTCTTTAATATATTTTAGAGTGTTTTCACGAAAAATAAGATCTTAACTTAAGATCAAGATACTTGAGATGAAAACAAGTTACAAGGTACTTTTTGTGCAAGAAAACTATAAAGTCGTCCACCTCCACAGTTACTATTATGCTATTCTTTAAAACTGAGCGCTTAAATGGATTTTGTTTTTGGGATTCCGTATCTCATTATGGAGAAACGGAACCCCTATAGAATCACTTTGCTGTCCAACTGTCTGTCTGCCTTTACCAAGGCCCCTTTTCTTAGAAACGGCATGAGGTATCAAGTTGTAGCGGAGTGCCTCCCTCCGTGTTTCCTTCCCGGCTAGCTCAACTAGGAGGCTCCCTCCACGGCAGCAAGTAACGGAGTTCAGTTATTGTGATTCAATGAAACGTAACATATGTATTGTTATATTGGTATATTGTCATGCTGATGTTTATATATTTCAAATATAGCTTATTATCACAATATTTAAGCTAGTTTAAAAAAAGGTGTTCGGAATATTGCAGGAGATTCTTTGTCAGAGAGACAGCTGTGTGTCGAACCACTAGCGTTCAGGATCGAGTGTGTAATGATAATGATCAAAATATGAACGATTCGACACCACAATATTAAATTCGAATTTTGATTTGAATAAAGAATAAATCATGAAGTGGACAATAATGGAGATAAAAGGTATGAAGTCACGAAAGAGGTTGATTGAAATGAAGATGAAGGATGACTTCGTCACAAAGTTAAAAATAATACTCATGCTGTCAATGTAATTAATAAGAATTCTCATGCTATCCTTGCTTTACAGTTTTCTGTTTAATCGTACAAACCCCTCTTACCTTAAAGAACATTTTAACTTCCATAATGACGCAAGTTCGAAACGTTTATAGTTCCTTAGATAACCGCTCCAGTGGTTTTAGCCGGTAGGAGTCCGGCTTACCCCTTCGCCCTTCCCCGAGGCGAAGGAAGTTCATGTAGAATTCCCACTGGAGACCAATAAAAAAAGCTAGTCCGACATGTCCCGTCGCCCTTCTCTGGTGCGGAGGAAGTTCAGAATGAATTCCCACTGGGCAACAGTAAAAAGCGCACCCGAAAACGCGGCGTCGAATGACCTCCAACGAGGTGGATAGACGACCTGGTGAATGTCGCTGGGAGTCGTCGGATGCGGGTGTCAAGTGACCGTTCATTATGGAAATCTATGGGGGCAGCCTTTATTCAGCAGTAGACGTCCTTTGGCTAATATGAAGATGATGATGACGTTCCTGAGATCATCGGAGATTCTGAGACTTGAGATGACGATGATTTCTACCAAATTTTGTGATAAACCTAATACAGTTCAGGCTGCTAATTATGGAATGCAATAAAAAGTGTCAATAAAAAGACAATCAATCAATAACTATTTTAAAAAAACTTGAAAAATAATATTACCTGTGTGTTAAATGTTTATTGTATTGTAATGTTTAGTATATACTTCTTCTTACTATGTATTTTCCATATATTTATGTAAGATATCCTCTATTAGTCCTGTATTCTTATGGATTACTTACATTGTATTGTATAAAGTATAATATATCTTTGTATATAGTATAGTATTTATGTATATATTAATTAAGTGTTTTATGGAATCTATCTCTATGCGTACTATATTTAATTGCCTAAATACGCTATTTAATTATAAGGACACCAAGGATTACCAACTTTGTCTTTTCCACCTTTTCGTCGACCATCCAAATAAAGGTTGTCTGTAAGAAATCGCAACTAACAATAAGACCGTCCATTTTACAATTACTGTTAAATAATTATTCCTAGTAGTTGTTTTTTTAATGGTTGTACAATAAAGTCTATTGTATTCCATAAAAAAATGGGTTTCTAGTCTAACGCAATAAAATACACGGCCTTTCAATACGTATTTTCATACTAAAAGACCCACTCACTGACTGAAGAACACCTATAGGGTAAGTACTCTATAGGTTTTCTACAATGCCGGTGACCTACAATGTTGACATATGGCACGAAGGGAGGACTTTTAACACAAGTGAAGGATTACATTCTTTAAATATAATTTGACGACACGGTTGGTGCAGTGGTTGATACAGTCGACTGCTGCACTCCGGGTTCGATTCCCGCACGGAACAAATATTTGTATGATCTGCAGGTAGTTGTTCCGGGTCTGAGTGTATTATGTGTGGAATGTATGTCTGTAAACGCACCCACGATACAGGAGAAATCCTAGTGTGGGGCAACGTTATTTAAAAAAGAAAAGAAAAGGATTTTCATATCCCGTGAGGAATTATTACAAAACAAACATATATTAGCGATTAATTTCATACAGTAAAATACTCGCAAAATGAAAGCTAGTTACATAAATAGGTAGATAAGATAGATACAAAATATTTTATTCATGTAAACCATATACAGGCACTTATGAATCGTCGAGACTTTAATTGCCGCGTTCCAAGATGTGGATTTCCTATGGAGAAGAAGAAGACACTTTAGCATCCAGACGATATGTAAGACATTTTGTTAGAACTCTCTTAGGGCGCCAGTTCTCACACTTAACCATTTTTTGTCTGTCTTTATATGTAGACAAAAGAGAAATATCACATAATTTCCTGAAAGCTCTTTCGTCAAAAAATTACACATTTTTGAAAATATTTCAGACTGCCGACAACAGTCCGGTTTCCCCTATCAAATCTCGCTACATATAACCTCGAAAGTGCACCGGCGCATTTCCTCGCAGCAATCGCAGGCAAGGTAGACATGGAGGCAGGTGGGCGCATCATTGCAAACATTTTTATCTCCTTTCAATTTCGGAACAAGATACCTACAAAGATTAGAAACTGTATCGAAGTTTCTTGAACTTCGATTAAAATTGCTAGCTTGGAAAACAGACAAACTTCTCCCCTGTAAATATATTTTTGCAGTCTTGCCTCAGACGGAGTTTCAAGTTTCAATTTGAGACAAACGTTATATACGTTTTATATATGTTTTTTAGATATCTTTCAAATTGTCTTTCGAATGCGTTTGAAGAAGACGGAATTCTCAAATATTTTGATCCAAAGTTTTTGTTTGATATTGCCAGAATAATCAACGTAGATTATCTGAAGACTTTATTTTGACGTAGGGTTAAATAAACTATTCGTAGAATTATGTAACCTCTACTTTGTTATATTTTTAATCCAAAAACTAGAATATAGAATCCATAACCTTACAGAAAACTCCTATATAAAGCTCGAAACATCTTCAAAATATAAATTGCGCGATTGTATCAAATATACCGTCAGTTTGAGCAGTTGGATTTTATCTAAGAGATCTCATCACATACCATATAATTTTATTATGCCTTCGCCGAGCGTGTTAAATCCTGAGAATATCTTGATTTTCTTAATGGTTTCTTAAATGCTACACATTATCTACACTTATCTTTACGTGGTTTTAACCGTCTATATCATTCTGAGTTTTTACAGCAATTTCTTTAAAAACATGGTGTTGTCAGGATGTGACTAAAACGCTTATCAATAACATATATTAGTTCGCATAGCAAATCTTAAATTTTATTTGTTTGTTGGTCATAGTTATACAAAAGCAATTGAATGCAAGAATCTATAGAAGCAAGTTTTGTTTGCAGCTTTACTAGGCTCCATCATCATCATCATATCAGTCAATAAGACGTCCACTGTTGAACAAAGACTCCCCCATGGATTTCCATAATAGTGTCGTCATTGTAGGAGGGATTTGCCAGTACAGACCACGCTTGGCATGCGGGTTGGTGAGTGCAGTATAGCTGCTGTTCCATAGGGTAACCGTTCCTGCCTGTTCCTCATTCATTAGAGAAGATGGAGTGGGGCTATATTCTTAATCTGGACACCACAAGGAATGAACATTAAGCTCCTTATCTGAACTCACATACAACATTTTATACACATTATGCATTGATATATAGTAATAATAATCCACCTCGGTAATACAATTTGGTACTGCAGAATCTAGTCTGTTACCGTAATGCATTTAACAGAGTATTGTAAGCTTGTTTGCGAGTGTTCAGCGCAATAGAATTAATCAGTGCAGCCGTGAATTGGAATAGACTTTATAGCTAATACAATAGACAATAATTCGACATTACAAGATAGAACTTTCGCAAGTTGAAAAATATTGAATTGTCTTTAGATGCAAATGTATAATCCACCTTCTCCGCATGGAACTTTTCCATTTTGTATGATCTACAGATAGTTGTTTCGGGTCTGGGTGTTGGAACATGTGAGACTTCTGTTTGTATACTGTCCGCACTATACAGGAGAAACTCTAGTGAGAGGTATCGGTTTCACCATCATAGGTATCACCATCACCACCACCATCATCATCATATCAAATGAAAGCCTGAGTATTGTTTAAAAATAACTTGAAATCTCCTGGCTTTATTTAAGCTTAAATATGCTTATACTACCGTAATACCGTGTGGTGCCGGCTACGAATAGCACCACCCCATCTCCTCCCGTGGGTGTCGTAAAAGACGACTATAGGATTAACCGGAGGATGTGCAGCAGCGTCCTTCGAGTACGTTAACAACTCAACTGCGATCGCCAACCCACCTGCCAAACGTGGCGATTATGGCAAAACCACCCAATGAGCACACAACACACCTATATCGGTCATTGGTGATCTTTGGGGGAGACCTGTGTCCAGCAGTGGACTTCATTCGGCCGAAACAATGATGATGATGCTTGTACTAGAGATGTTCTTGTCAATAGTACAACGGATAGGATTCGAACTGAGTCGAGTAAATGGGTGACTGCGTAGTGGTTTTTGAACTGAGCGGCTCCGTCCGTTGGCGGCGTAACATAAAGGTGGCGGTCCCAGTTGTCGTCATAAGACGGCAGTCATTAAGCTAAGTCGGAGGCCTTTAGGCGGGTTGAACAACCCTGACATAAGATTGGCCACTAACCACACGACAAGAAAAACTATTTGCTGATCTCTATAAGAATACTTATGCAGTTACAGTTAAGTTAAACTTTACTTAAGTAGAAATGTGCCCACACAGCAGCCAATATAGGGTGTACAATGTACATGTATCTTCTAACTACATATAAAAACAAAACAAACTCGTAAACAGTTAATACCAAAATGAAGAGGAAGGAAAGGCCATCTAAAAGTTTCACGTTATCTTCGTCCGAGCCGAGGGTACTTTGTAAATTGAATTCAGATATTATTATGTTTATTCGACTATGAGTCCCTTTATTTTATTGAGCGGAATGGTTAACGCGATTTGGGGGCAGAATAGCGCGAAAAAATCCTTTTTCAATTGTTTTTCGTGGTCGGAGCAGAAGAAATTGAAAAGGCTGTGTCTCCTATTAAACACAATAGCAGTGTTGAAATAACAAAATATTCTTGATGAATTACAGTTTTTTTATTCAATTGAAACGGCAAATTGATTTATATTAACTCGGTTGAAATACATCATGCCCCAGAGAATTGAGATGCCATGCTATCGAGAACTAATCTTGCGTGAGACCACATTGCGCTCATCACCTCGAGACATTAGTTACTTAGTCACTTATACACAGTAATTTCACTAGCACTTCCCTTGAAACCGGAACACAATAAACACGGAAGTATAAATATTACTTGGTGGCGGTACTGCGGTAATACCTACCTAGATATTTAATTTAAGTCAAGCGTGTGTTGTTATTAGTGCAAAAATAAATTGGTTCTTTCTTTCTTTCTTTAGATGGACATCATGAGACTTACCACCAGTAAGCCTTCCATAACTTTTATTCTAGTACGTGTACCAGCTAACTCACATCTATACAAATAAATAAAATTGAAGTCTGTTTGTAATGTCAAAATAACAACTTTTTACTAAATGCATATAAAAGAATATCTACCGTGTACCTTACCTACAACAAAACACTATTTTGAAGTGAAAGCTTCTTTTAGCGTGGTACGCATATTTTTAGATAAGGTAAAATCTCTGGACTCGCGACACCGTTACGAGACGCTTGAAGTGAAAACTTTTTTTAGCGCGTTACGCATATTTTTAGATGAGATACAATCTCCTAACGTGCCAAAATAAGTTTTCACTTCTGTCGGCACTCCTGGAGTGCATTTTTTTTATTTTTTTTTATCTGTCTGTCGGTTTGTTCCTGCTAATCTCCGAAACGGCTGGACCGATATCTATGGGACTTTCACTGGCAGGTAGCTGATGTTATAAGGAATAACTTAGGCTACGTTTATTTTAGAAAAGTAATTAGGGTTCCACGCAAAAAATATAAACCCATGAAATCCAATATATATATACCTACATGCTCTATGTCAAGTGTCTATGCCGAAGTACTCTAACATATATATAAACAATCAAATTTCTATTAAATTAAATCGCGGGTGACACCGCGGGTTCCAGCTAGTAAGAAATAAAGTTAACAACACGAGAACGAGTCCCTACGGCCTTGAATGATAGTCCAAGCCTTCCATTCGTATTGCACTAGTAGCTTTTAAATTTAATGAGTATTGCTTTACGCGGCTCAAGTGGTCTCAACACGGCTTTATGTAGTCTGTGTATACATGTCGCATGTACTTGCTCGCAGCATGGCTACCGCTCCACAGAAGGGACGCTGCTGTCCATCTCTTTGCTTTAGAGTCCCTCAGTCGCCTGTTACGACATCCACGGGAGGAGATGGAGTGGTGCTTTATTCTTAATCCGTACACCACACGGACATAATCGCATTTAACATCACTCTTTTGTCCGAATATTGAAACGCCGATCAATATTTGAGACCCACTATACTATTGAGTCGCCCGCTTTCTTACCGAAAACGAGCGTGACAAACAGTTTAGGGGTGTTAAATATTGACTGGCGATTAAGTATTCGGCAGATAGAGTTTGTAATTTATTCAATAATCAAATTTTAAAAAGTATGAAGATGTCTTCTTTTCTTGCAAGGTTTTCAAGTGGCCCCCAATTCGTCTTCGCAGAAACTCTTCGATGCTACTTTTTTTTTAAACGTTGCCCCACTCTAGGATTTCCCCGGTGTCGTGGGTGCGTTTACATACACAAATTTCACACACAACAGGTACACCCAGACCCGGAACAACTATCTGCAGATCATATAAATATTTGTTCCGTGCGGGAATCGAACCCGCGACCCGGAGCGCAGCAGTCGACTGTATCAGCCACTGCACCAACCGTGCATTCTCTTTGATATCCTTCTGAACCCAACATTTCCATCCTACCTGCGGGAACAATTATCCTATACTCACCAAACTGTACTCAATTAAAAAAAACTTCTTAAACAGCATTACCTCTCCTGTCGTCATAGTTATTTTCATTTTTGGACATGCACATTAAGAACTTCTCGTCGACAACACCGCAGTGGCTTAAGACGATAATCTTTAAGCAGTGTGTGTTACTAGCGATGCCGTATGGCACAGCGACGTGGTAGCTCACTATGGGCCTCATAAAGAGCTCAAGATCACTCGGCGTGCTATGGAGAGCTATGGTTGGTATTTCTCTACGAGGTCGAATTTAAAATTAAGAGATCCGAAATAGCACGTAAGTATTAGTAACCTAAAGTGGTAATGGTTGGGCACATAGCGTGTAGAACTGATGGCCGTTGAGACCATGCACTGGAAAAACCATCGTGGGACCTCCAACGAGATGGGCAGATGACCTGGTGAAGGTAACTGGGAGCCATTGGATGCTAGCGGCATGTTACCGCTCGTTGTAGAAATCTATGGGGAAGGCATTTGTTCAGCAGTGGACGTCCTTCGGCTGATAATTCTCATGATGATAAATTGCTGGCACATAAGAAACGTCAGAATTTAAGTGTCATTTTTTGTTTAGGAATTTCTACTATATAAAGTACAGATTCGAGACATAAATATCACATGCTCAAGACCCGAAACAAGTATATGTAAATCGTACAAATATTTGTTACGTGCGGGGATCGAACCCACGACGCGTAGCGCAGAAAGCCAATCGCTTGGTACTGCGGCTACCGTGCCGACGTTTTATTTGAAAGAGCATAGAGACTATTATGCTATTTAATTCCAAAATGACTTTATGGGGTTAATGAACTATCCTCAAAGTATTCACCCCTACTAAAGTAATACCTTTAAACACAATTTAATATTGTTAGACATTATTGGCTTCTACTTCACGTACAATACATATAACTTTTGACTGAAATTGGTTTAAGTGTGACTTCTATATGAACTTTCAGAGTCCAGTGGCCCTCTGCAGCGTTGCCGTCACAGCCACATGCACACACATACATTAGTTCGTAAACGTCCCCTCCCAATGATCACTACAATGACGAAGGCACGGTTGGCGCAGTGGCTGAGCGATTAGCTTTCTGACCTACGTGTCGCGGGTTCGATCCCCGCACGGAATAAATAGTTGTATGACCTGCAGATAGTTGTTTCGGGTGTGGGTGTTTGTACTTGCGACATTGATATCTGTTAACTGTACCCATGACACAGGAGATATCTTAGGGTGGGACAGCGTATATTAAAGAAAGAACAGTCATAAGGAATATTACTATAATCGCCACTCTTGGGATGCAGATTCGTCATCGCAGTATGTAATTATTGACATTGTGTGTGCTGTGACACAGGAGGATGGTCCTGTCCATCCTCTTAATATCAACCCTTATGCGCCTTTTACATCACTATGGTTGGAGAACGTTGGTCTCGTCTTTGCTAGGAATTACACGGAACAACTGTCGCTTAAATAATTTAGGAAAATTATAACGATAATTGCTTCCGTAAAGTCGAAAACGTTCCTTGTTTATATCCTATATATATGGTCCTCTCAAAGCATAATCCCCATTTTAAATATGACTACGGAAAAATAACAAGGAAACACCGAGATCAGTTAATAAAAAAGTTAGAAATGTCCAAGTACTGGTAGTACTTTTCTCTATTAAAATATTTTTTCAACTGACTTCATCATTTTCTGTGATGAAGCATTTTATTCTATGTGGGTTTTAGATTAATTTATTAGTATCTTCCTTCCTTCCTGCGTCCACGAATGCTGCAAAGCATTCGAAACGTAAGGAAAAACAAAAATCTAAAATATACGCGATAGAATCCGTTTAAAAGTGTTTTATTATAAAGTATCTTCATTATTTATTTATTTTTATTGAATTAATATCTATTGTATTACAATTTAGAATTTAAAGAAAGTATATCATAAGAAAAAAAAAAGTATATTAAGTCAGAACGCAGGGCAGTTTGTGGCGAGCTGAATATAAGTGGCGACACTGCGTACCCGAATGCTCCAGAGAGTCGGTCAGGGCCTCGTCTCCGGCTTGCCTTTATTGGTTGGTTGGAGTGGTACCCCATGAGTGCCCGTAGGATTTTCAACTCTGGCTTGCCTTAGTTGGCCGATCAGAGAGGGGCCGCACGAGCTATATGCTCGGGGGTGGAAGTGTCTATTGGCGTAATAACGGGGAAACCCGGAAACCGGAGTCTTCGAGACGCGCGATGGTGAAACCGGTGCCGCACCTCTCTACACCCCTAGCCGCTCACACCGGTGTTGCTCCTTGTCGCCTGTAGTGGTGGCCATTTAGGGGGCCCATCTTGTGAGTGGCGAGTCACCGTCTGCCACAGAATTTCACTTTCAAGGTTGAAAGGCAGACGCCGTTGTTTCCGTTTTTAGAAGTATATAATCTATTAAGCACCCATTACAATAGACCTTATAATTGTAGTTTCCATCTTATACAATAGTTTTACACCTCCGGGGACAATCCGAGACTGCATTTTATAGTGTAGACATGGAGTGTTCCCGGTTAGTGTCCCATTACATTTTAGATTAAAATTCTCTAAAGGGCCTCTGCGTGTTGGACCCATGTCCCCGCGTAAGCCTATCAAAGGACCGGGTTCCCCCTTACAGGGGATATAAACCCGTGTAATAGAGAGACATAATAATAAATTTTATTAGACAAAAATATTTACACTGTGTACATAATTATTTAAAGGGCATATAGGTAACGTTGTAACGTTGGTACCTGTACTAATGTAAAAAACACTGTATCACAGGCACCAGCGACTTCCACTTATAAGGTACAATTTAGGCACTTCAATTCAAGTAAATACATTCAATTCTTGAGAAACTAAATGAAGATGATATAAAAAAATAATTCAAAAAAAACATTATGTACGCTATTTATGATTAAACTAACTCTAAGTCAATGTAGTCATCGCTGTCAACTGATAATGCTGCTAAATTGAGCAATTATTAGAAGAGAACCATATGTTATAAAATGTATTCACGTCTATACATTAAGCCTGTACCGTCTTCCATACTAATGAGACTGTAAAATTAAATCCGCTCCTCGATTGATTGTAAAAGTTGCTCGAGACGACAAACTGACACATCCAATTTCCTCTCATTGCCGATGGGGACACCAAATTTGGTATTGATATTAATATTGAATACGCTCGCAATTATCTCTTCAATCGTATTGATATATAAGTATGTTATCTGACCTCAAAAGAGCGCGTAACTAGCATTAGTAAATAGGCGTAAGTGACGAAAGTAGCCAAATTGAGTTTTATCGCCAGTGCACTGTTGACGCTGAAATATCTTCTTCTTTTCTGCTTGCTTGCAAAATTAGTAACTGAAACTTACCAACGATCCTAACGTGATATTGAACTATCCCCGACGATATGTTGTCTGGATCTCAAAACAGCGCATAGTTCATCATTATAATTTTTTTTTTTTTTACTAACGATGTCCTACACCTGGATTTCTCATGTGTCGTGGGTACAGCTTACAGACATAAATCTCTCATGCACGAATACGCAGACCCGGAACAATCATCTGTAGGTTATACAAATCTTTGTTTCATGCGGGGATCGAACCTGTGACACGTAGCGCAGAAAGCCAATTGCTGAGCCACTGCGCCAACTGTGCCGTCACCAAAGCTATGCTTGCCTTAGTCAGGCTTTGTATGGGTGATCATTCTTTCCACATCAAGATCCCTCTATCACAGAGAGTACATTAAGCTGTCCTGATCATCGTAGAAATACCTGTAATAGTCGTTACGGAAACTCAGAATCCCGAAATTCTGGAAACCTAAGGATATCTGTAAACCCCAGTTATTAGGTTGCGGAGAGTATCTGTTTTACAGACTTTGGGATCGGTCCTGTATAAGGATAAACTGTACCCACAATACAGGAGAATTCCTAGTGTGGGGCAGCATTTACTTAAAAAGAAAGAAATTTAAATCTCACAGGATCGAAATCTGGTCCATCATATCAGCCAAAAGACGTCCACTGCGGAACTAAGGTCTCTTCCATAAATTACAGGTTACATACCATGTCTTGTTTTGAGGAGACTTTGCCAGTACCCAGCACGCTGGGCAGGCGTGTTGGTGGGCGCAGTGTTGCCTCTGTTTTACAAAAGAGACGCTGCTGCCTATCCCTCTGGTTTAGAGTCCCTTAGTTGCCTTTTACAACATCCACGGGAGGAGATGAATTGGTGCTGTATTCTTAGTCTGGACGCCACACGAAAAATTTGGTCAGATAAGTTATATGATAACTCAAACGCTCTGATGCCTTAAGGGTTACGTAGAAGGTTTAGACATCGTTTCAGACCAAAAAAGTCCACTACTGGACACAAGCCTCCCACGAAGATTGCCACTACGACCGATCTGGGTCTGTTATGTGTTCACGTGGGGGTTTTGCCATCATCGCCATGCCTGGCAGGCGGTTTGGCGATCGCAGTTAAGTTGTAAATGTACTCCAAAGATGGTGATGTCTATCCTTCGGTCAATCCTATAGTTGCCTTTTACCACACCACGGGATGAGATGGGTTGGTGCTATTCGTAGCCGGCACCACATGGCGAATGTATTATCACTTAATTTTTACAGTATTAGAGGGGTTATTGAGTGGCGTACCTCTCTTAGCTATGTCTGTCCTTTTGTGTTCGAGCAGAGTGACATTATGCTGTATGACAGCTAAATGCGATTTTGATTTGATCGTGGGGAAATCCTCATGGACTTTCTCCGGCTTGGGAAGGGTGGAGGGGCATGCTGGACTCAACCAGCTAAAACCCCACGGTGTCCTTCGTCTTACCTCTAGCCGGGGGTGAGCTGTACGCTTTGTCTGCTTAGACCGCGCCCCCGGCATGAATCGGCCCGTCACTGTTTACAGCCCCCTTCTCTGTGCGACCTTGCTGGATAGGTGCGCTATCCTACAGAAAGGCGCGCGTGAAACTCACACCCCGCCATAATAGTGTTTAATTTTCCTTTTTTTGCAGCGCGCTTCTTCATACTGAATTTTGTTACCATTTCTCGAAAAATATATTTTTATTTTGTGTTAAGCGAATTGTTTCTTTTATATTGTAAGCTATTTTCTTAGAAAACTATTACAGCTTACGCGCGAGAATAAATAGCCAATATTTTTCTATGTCCAAATTACCATAAAAATATTGTTTACAAACCTTCCAAGTGCGTGCTGGAGCTGCCACAGTAGCGTTCCGTAGTAATACAGTGTATATTGTTTGCATAAAACGTGGGGCGCAGTGAGAGAGTTGCATTCTGCGCTGCGCTACGCTTGAGTTCGATTTCCGTTCGTGACAAATATTTGTATGGCCTACAAGAATTTGATCCGAGTTTGGTCTTGGTATTCATCATCATTTCAGCCGAAAAACGCCTATAGTTGGACATATGCCTTTCTGAAGATCTGATGCTGATGATTCTGAAGATCGCCTCAACGGTCTGTTTGAGTTTATGTTGTGTGCTCACTGGAGGGTCTCAAATCACTACGCTTGGCAGGCGGATTGCTGATCGTAGTTTAGGATGAAGGACGTTGCTGCCCATCTTTCAGCTAATCCTATAGTCGCTTTTCAGGACACCCTCGAGAAGAGGTAGGGGGTGCTATTCAAAGTCGGCACCACACTGTTAGCGCGCATTGAATTCATATCTGTAAACTTTACCCATGACACAGAAGTAATCCTAGTCTGGGATGACGTTTAAAAAATAAAAATAGAAAATCTTTTACGACATCCAAGGGAGGAGATGGATTGGTGCTATATTTTTAATCCAGATACCACACGGATAACTATAATTAGGATGTGTCAAGTGTCTTTATACCAATTTTATTTATAGAAGTCTGTCGAAGTTTTCATAGGTTCTAATAAAATGAGCTTATATTTCTTTATTTCACCACGGAACTCTAAAAAGTATCAGTGCATTATGTTAAAGCTGGTCTAAACCAGTCCATTTTCTAACGATAATGTGATTAATAAATAAGTCTAGGTTTTTAACATTGTTTTACTATAATAGTTGGGGCCATTTACAACAAAGCAATACGTTTCACTTTCGCTTGTGGATCTGCGCGGAGTTATGCGTTATGTGAGCGGAATAAACAAAGATATACGCAGCCGAAACAAACTGGAACTAAGGAAGTGTTACCTCACACGTGCCAGATGTGACCACATCATTATTATACTTATTCGTTCAGTGATTGCATGGTCGACTGGCAATCGTTAGATTCTTAGTAATTTTTTTTAATACGTTGCCCCACACTTTCACTTACACTCACAATTCCACATATAATACACCCAGACCCGGAACAACTACCTGCAGATCATACAAATATTTGTTCCGTGAGGGAATCGAACCCACGACCCGAGCGCAGCAGCCGACTGTATCAGCCACTGCACCAACCGTGCCGTCGATTCTGCATGCAGTGGACACTGGTGGTAGTCCTCAAAGTTAAAGTTAGTCAGTGAGCTATAGAGAGGGCTATGCTTGACGTTTCTCTAAAAGATTGAATCTGGAACGAGATGATCCGGAAGATAACCTTAGTCACTTACATAGCGCATTCGATTACCAAGCTGAGGAGGCTGGCCAAATTAGGCGTAGAAATAACGAATGTTGGGGTAAACGTGTTTTAGAGTGGAGACTGTGGCTTGGCAAAAGTAGTGTAGGAGTTCAGTGGAGGGACGATCATCGCAGGGTGGCTGGCATGAGTTGGATGAGAATAGCCGAGGACTGTACTCAGTGGCGTGACATTTGAGACACTTATGTCCATTGGACTGCTAAGGGCTGATGATAAAGGTGATTATTTGAATAATCATTAAAGCTGTCAGACAAAACGACTTTGATTGAAATCTTGTTTATGAAAGAAATAATGGATGGCGATATAAAAAACTAGCGTGGGCATCTTAATTTATAAGTTTTCAATTATAAGACACAAGTATACTGCAAGAAATCTACGAAACTAAGAATTTAAGATCAAATTTCAAGCAAGAGCATAGAATGTTATTGAAGTAGAGATAGGATACAAAATGAGGGGAAGTGTACAATTCAATCAAATAATTTATTCAATCATTAGGTGCTAACAAATACTTTTACATGTTGTATTGAACGTTGGAAGGTCAAAGAAAACTTAGTCAGCCAATGCAGTCATATTTTGTGGTATTTGTGTATGTGGTATATGTATATTTGTAATGGTAAGCAATCATTTTGCAATTCTATAAAGATAGATGAGCAGTTCTTGTTTTAGGACCCTCCTCGATTTACACTCTTGTGTCACTGTCACTCAATGTGGAGTAGCTGGAGAAGTGGCATAGTATCCGCACCTTCCGGCTGATGCGAATACTCTGCGGACATGGATGTTTCACGAAGTATTCGCATAGGTCGCATAGGCCGAGAGCAGATGTCTGACGTTGCGCAGCACACGTTGCAGAAGTAGGTACCCAGGTTGGGTTACAAAAATAGTGACCTCAGTCCAATATAAAACTTTTTAACAAAAACAATACCGACTTCAAAATTCAATACGATATTGAAACCACTAAAATGAAACAACTAACTTTATTTATGAAGTCGTTACGTGTTTGGTTCGCAGAAATCCACACGTGTACCAAATCCAACTTAATCGGTGCAATAGATTCGGAGCAAATTGGCTGTGACAGGCGGACAGACAGTGTCTGTACACACGAGTGATCCTATAAGGGTTCCAGCCATTTTTTCCTTCTGACGTTCGGGACCCTAAAAATGACCAATTTTACTCGTTTGTATAATTATTTTTGGTCTCGAAATTTCTTAGATCAATCTAGAAACCACTTAGTGTCTTATTAAATATAAAAAACAGATCAAAAATGAACTACAAATAATTAATACCAAGTCGGTCTCTCTAATAAACGAGTGGCGTGCGATATCATTTGTTACGCTTATATTCCTAAATAGCACTTATTATATTATTTATTGAATTTAGTCTTTTGAAGGCTAGACTCGACCTTCATAATATATTTAGTAAACTGACAGCTGAACTACAGAGTGCATTGTGCTTTCTTTTATCAAATTAATTGCTAACTTTAATATCATCAAATAAGTTGCCTGTTAGAAAATTAATAATTGGTGCGATGTTAATTTTATTTGAGTTGAAATACCCTGAGCTTATAGTTTAAAGCGTACACCCCTACTCTTTACATTCCGTGTGGTGCCCGCTCAGATTACCACCTCTCCATCTCCTCCCGTGGGTGTTGTAAATGTCGACTAAGGGATTAGCCGGAGGATAGGCAGCAGCGTCCTTCGAGTACATTAACAACTCAACTGTGATCGCCAACCCGTCTGCCAAGCGTGGCGATTATGCCCATACCCCTCAATGAGCCCACAACACACCCATATCGGTCGTCGTGGTGATGTTTGGGGAAGGCCTATGTCCAGCAGTGGACTTTATACGGCCGAAATGAAAAATTATAATCTGTAATAAAATAAACACATTTCTGAACATAGATAACATGACATATTACCCAAGAGGGTCAGAATTTCAAGGCGTGTGAGTATTCTGCATCACAAAATGAAACACAAAAGAAAAAAAGAAAAGTTAAGCTTAAAAGTTTAAGGGGATGGACAGAATAAGCCTCTTACGCGGTAAGAATAACATACTGCGATTACCAAACCATTTTGCCAAGTGTGTTATTCTGCAGTTTTGGTCCTCGAGGAGTCTAGAGGCCTAAGTTCAACACTGCACTATTACGGGTAAAGTGATTTATTTAACCATTCAGAAGACTGCTATGTAGATTATTCTACATTATATAATTGAGGAGGTAAGAATCAAAAGTTCACATGTCCATGTCATCATCCTAAAAAGGCCTCCCACATTCCACAACTGTGTCATAATTTAGGGAGAGTTGCCAATGCTCACCACGCATCGTAGGCAGGTTGGTGACCCCTCGAGAGATGCCTTGGAGGGTGGCCTCTTTAAAGATGACCGTTTTACAGTCATCCCCTCCGAAATGTGCCTAAAGCGGTGCCTTTTAGCCGGGAGGAGTCCGGCATGTCCCTTCGCCCTTTCCCGGGGCGAAGGAAGTACATGAGGTATTTCAACCGGATCAATAAAAAAAATATAAAAACAAAAAGGTAGGTTGGTGAGTCCCGGACACCATGCGCAAGATACTCATTTTAGTCAAACTCTTACGATTTTTTTTTTCTGTTTTACCCCGATATTAAAATTCGCCATTTGATAAAACATTTTAGAACATAAAAGTATCTTGACCCTAGGTAAACCGTAAAAAAGCACACCACACAAACCCAGACCGCTCATTGATCTTTGGGGGAGGCCTATTTTCAACGTCTGGATGCCTTTCTGCTGTGATGATGATGATTACTGCAATGAGCTGTGAAGAATAATCCATCCATCGTGCCATTAAAACCTTTTCAAAAATACACCGTGGTCACTATGACCATACTGCTCTGTGTGAGTCCTCTCATACATTAAGTCGAACGCGAAACGCGACCGTTCTTGGCGTGACGGCTAAGCTCTAAACAATGTCGTTACGAGCGGCGTTCACAGCAAACTGACGTTTATGGGCCATTGCCCCTATTAAATGGCGCGAACACAATGACACAACTTATATAGAAATTATTCGGGTGTTATTATTTTCTGGCTTTAGATGTTTGATGGGCGATGGGTGTGATTGGTTTTGTGGATGTATTGATTCGCTACAACTACATACTTTGATTTTATGATTAATTTTCTGTACAGTTATAATTATTACGGAACATCAAAATCAGAAGTAAAATATAATTTTGACAATGTAAAACAATATGTTAAAATACAGCACCTAAATCAATAAACGATCTGTTAACCCATCATCTCACAAAATCTCAAACATTCCCGACACACACCAATCCATCTCATTATAGCCACTTGCACCGCTTGAGACACCAGCTCCGGACAGTGGATCCACCCCGCAGAATCTTACATACACTGATCTTGCACGACCAAATAAGTTCATGATCATATCAGCCAAAGGATATCCACTGCTGAACAAATGCCTTCCCTATAGACAGTATACAATTGTGTCGTCATTTTAGGGGGAATTCGCCAATACTCACCACTCTTGGCAGGCGGGTTGGTGAGCGCAGAATAGCTTATGTTTCGCAAAAGGGACGCTGCTCCCCATCCCTCTGGTTTAGAGTCCCTTAGTCGCCTTTTACGACACCCACGGGAAGAAATGGAGTGGCGCTATATTCTTAATCGCAACACCACACGGAATAAGTTAAGCACAACAAAATAAAACTGTTATATGAAAAAAACTGTTGTACGAATCCGAAAATGGACCTTATCTATAAGCTTATATTATAAGACACAATCAAAAAGTGTTGCAACGCTGATTTTAGATAAAATTTTACAGTAAGCTACGGACAATTATGATATTTACATGTACTACAAATAACTTGTACAAATCACGCGATAGTTATACAGACTATAGGTCTCAATGTAATGTTATATGACGGGATATTCCCACTATACGCACGAAGTGCTTTGCTTCCCTTCATTTCACGCGTACCGCTTAAGAGTGGAACTCCTCGCCAGAGTCTATTTCCGGATAAGTCACAATCTAGGAGTTTTCAAGTCACAGGTGAATTAGTTACTTCTAGGCAAGCATGCTTTTTCATCGACTGCATCACCAGTAGACATCAGGTGAGACAGCGGTCAAATGAAAACCTATTACATAATCATCATCATCATATCGGCCATTTATACGTCCACCGCTGAACAAAGGCCCCCTATATTGATTTTCACAACTGTGTCATCATTCTGGGGGGTATTTGCTCTCTCTTCACTCTCACTCACCACGCTTGGCAGGCGGGTTGGTAAGCGCAGTACGGCTACCATTTCACAGAAGGGAACGCTGCTGCCCGTCCCTCTGGTTTAGATTTCCTTACTCGCCTTTTACGATATCCACGGGAGGAGATAGAGTGGTGCTATATTCTTAATCCGGACACCACACGGAATATTAATAGATAATACATAAAGAAAAAGTATCTGTGAACATTTAGAAATCGTGTCACTGACATAATTCTAAAGGAGTTTATTGCTATGTCACTGCGTAGAGAACGATGGGTGGGTGAGGTCAAACCATGTCCATTAGTATGTGTTGTGGTTTATCAATCCACATCACACACACACTTCAGTCCTTGGACGTCTACTACTGAGAATGGGCCTCCCAATGATCACCAAGATGAAGGACGTAGTACAATACTCAGCATGCTTGGCAGGCGGGTTGGTGATCGCACTTTGAAGTTATTGGTACATAGGACGACGCTGATGCGGGGTGCTCTTGGTATTAACTCTTAGTCGACTTTTACGACATCTATTGATGGAGACTGGTGGTCTATTATTTTTCAAGAACCACATGGAACTACCGATATACTTAAATTTTCTTGCATTGTTAAAAAATGTTTTCTCAGACAAAACCTATTGGGTAATACCAAACTGAAAAGGCTAACAAGCTGTCAGTAAATTCATAGTAATTCACTAATTATTTACCAATTGATGTGTACTGATAATTAAAATGGAAAATTATTGATCATTAACAATTTTTATTTAATTAACGTTAGTGAGGTCGCTATCTTCATCAAATTGATGATGTTTTTATTCGTCGCTTTTATATTGTGGATTATGTATTCCGTGGGTATTATGTATTCCGTGGGTACGTAATCTGGCTCATCTCGTTGATGTGGATAGGAATTTAGGGATTGTAAATTTAAGACTGCATTAATTGTAGCCAGGCCTGCTTTCAGGGTGCATATACAATTTTGTTTACATAATAACCAGTGACAGGATTAGCAAGTAACTTCACCATTTGTTTATTTTTTATTGTTTATTATTGATCCAGTGGAAATACCTCATGTACTTCCTTCGCCCTGGGAAAGGGCGAAGGGGCATGACTTCTACCGGCTAAAACCACCGAAGGGAGGCTCCAGGAACTCGAAAGATCTTCATCTAGAGCCACCCATTGGTGCCACGCCTTTGGGCACATCTCAGCGGAGGGAAGACGTAAATAGGCCACCCCTCGAGGCATCTCTCGAGGGGATTGTAAGATTCCCCCGAAGCCACACTATGCGCTGTGCTACGCACACAGCGGTATGTGACCACATGCACACCACTGTCTTCCCGGGGGTCGCTCGGTATAAGCGCGCAGATTTCCCAATAAGCGCGCTCGCGACCCCTAAAAGTAACTTCACCTTTTGATAAGGGCTACAGCTACCTATACCTATAACTGTTTTGCTACCCGTGATCTTCCTGCCTGGAACTACACTACGCTCATCACCTCGAGACATTAGGACATAATTATCATCATCGTATCAGCTAAAGGATATTCACTGCTTTACCTAAAGGGCTCGCCCAAATTGCCATAACGACCGGTTATTTGCCGCCTGCATTCAACGGTTCTCAGCGACCTTCACCGGGTATTTGCCCATCTCGGTGGATACCGTCCCAAGCTGCGTTTTCCGGTGCGTATTCTCTATTCGAGAACCTCTCTGCACCAATGACCATCACTTCTACGAGTGATGTGCCCCACCCATTATTAGTTCAGCTTACTTTTTAGTTAAGTATGGTTAATGTTTTTTCTAGCTACGGTGTCCTTCAAATCGGAACAACGTATTTTTTTTTATTTATTAGACTTTTAATATACACCAGTTAGTTAAAGATGCAAAACAGTATCACCTCTAAGTATAATATATACAATACAATGGATGGCCTTATCGTATTTGGCCATTTCTTCCAGGCAGACGATGGTACACACAAATACATAATAATATACCGTAGATTGGTACTATATAATACAGAATACTTTGATTCGCGTGGTGAATTTGGTCGAAAGTTCCTATTCAAATTAAATCACTAATTGTGTGGATCATCATATCAGCCAAAGGTTGTCCACTGCTGAACAAAGGCCTCCCTCATAGATTTCGACAACGAACGGTTATATGCCGCCCGCATCCAACGACTCCCAGCGACCTTCACCATGTCGTCTGTCTACCTCGTTGGCGGTCATCCCACGCTGCGTTTTCCGGTGTGCAATCTGCACCCGAGAACCTTTCTACGCCAACGGTGATTGTAATAAAAGCAATCGTGTATTTTATTATTCTCTGTATTAATTTCACCAATAGATCTATAAAATAATTTGTTTACACGTGTGTAAGGTTTTAATCAAAATTGTAATACCACTTTTTTCAAAAAGACTAACCTTATAGTTTGACTGGCTGTTCTCCACAGAATCGACTTTTCCAAACCGTTGACTTTTCTTAACCTATTAGAGCCTATATGAAGCGAATACTGTGAATTAGAATACACTATATAATATAATACTACCGGCAGTAATATTCACCAGCATCTGATATTATGACACTCCAAAACCTTAGTTCTCTAGAGGTTCTATGGAGGCCATACAACAGCCATTATGTCTACACCAGAAATTCATCATACCATAAAGACACACCGTGTGCTAGTTGACGCTCTATTTCAAAAGCTAGAAATATACTGAAAGAACGAAAAAAGGGCATGGAACTACAATAAACCAACCGTCATGATGGTCTTCTACGATGGAGCACGGAGAAGAGATCACCGGATCAAGAACTCTGCCTATACCAAGAACGAAGGCGACGTGATCCTTGACCTTGATGAATAAGATCTCTAGTAATATTTAAATGGACCCCTGTCAAGGTTTGCCGATGTTATGAGACACAGCATTACATCGGGGCGTGTATATTTCATTGATAATATCATATAAGCGTTTCGAACAAAGAAATATATTTAGTATAATTTCAGCTCCACTGTCTTCCATTCAACCTTTATGAAAATATGTGTCGTGTAATTCGAGGAGCATACGCAATATTTCACGGCTTAAACATTTGGTACAGGCCTAATCTCTTATATTTAGGCCGTAGGCAAAGACAGTTGATTTAGTACTTTCAGCGTTTCTATTCCAGTTAATATAATTTTTTTACCTTTAAACGTTTCTGGCTTTGTTTGAAGATGAGAAATAGAAATATAAATAATAGAAATAGAATGAAAGAGAAAGAAATAAAAGGTGTAAATTGTGTTTAAGGTGTTTTGTAAATTGTTTGATTAATAGCCGATCACTACCACTCTCCTCGTGCCACACTGCTGGACAAAGGTCTCCACCATTGACGACTGGCTGATACAATCGGCTGCTGCGCACCGGGTCGTGGGTTCGATTCCCGCACGGAACTAATATTTGTACGATCTGCAGGTTCGTTCGTTCGTTCCGGGTCTGGGTGTGTGTGTGTGGAATTTGTGTTTGTTAACGCACCCATGACACAGGAGAAATCTAAGTGTGGCGCAACGTTTAAAAAAGAGAGATATCATAACCATAAATATGTAAGTTGCTAACCAAACGAATTGATATTCGAATATTTGTTACAGCAGTATTTTATAGATTTGTAACGTACTGTTACTGACAAATCTTTGTTATGTGCAATTATTATTCTACTGTTTGTTATAGAACAAATAATCGTCTGAACAAATATATTTTATTATTTTACCTACAGATATGCGCACTGCCATTGAAGTTAACCGTGAAAACTTTGTAGGATTGAAGCGATGAGCGCAAGAGTGGCCTATCTTTTCCAGACACGAATGATTTTAATTGCATCTATCAAATACGTCTAATGGTGTCGGGCTAAAAAATATAGGACCACTCCATCTCCTCATATGGATGTGGTAAAAGGCAACTAAGGAACACTAAACCAGAGGAAGTATCCCTCATTTCCTGTACCGCATTTTATTCAAAACTAAATTGAGTTAATTTTTTATTTATGTATACTACGAAGCCCTGTAAATGGCCTGACACAAACTTACCCGTTTCTCTAATGTTATTTATTACTGATAGAACCGATAACTTTATTAGATATATGGTTATACGTAGATTTCTAAGCCTCATCGATATATATTTCTACATCTCTCTCGACATGGCATTGGTTAAGTATGTCGGTAGGAAGTTTACGAGAGCAGAAAAGCGAACACTGCCGCTGGCTAAATGTAATTTGTGTGGAAACATAGAGCGGATACAACATTTGTAGCGGGCGCGTTGAGGGAGCAAAGAAGCTTGTTGTACCGTGGTATTCGTAGACGGTATATCAACATAGAATAATTTTATCTTGGTCCATTTATCCATACCACGCCATTCCCTGTAAATAATAGACCACTATTCTCCACCCGTGGGCATCGTAAAAGGTGACTAAGAGTTGATATCAAGAGGATGGACAGCGGCACCCTCCCGTGTGCTAATAATAACATCCTGTCGCTAACCTACATTCCAAGCGTGGTATTATGGCAATATTCCCTATGACCTTCACTGTTGTGATCATTGGGAGGCCTGTGTTCAGCAGTGGATGTTTATGAGCTGATGTATCAGTGAATATTTATGCGTGTGACAAATTATTGCCAACGTCGTGTTAAGGCAAAGGCACAGTTTGACACCGGTTTTGTATTACATTAGAGACATTGTATTATTTTCTTAGTGAGTCTTGATAAGTTCTGCACTTTATTACGGACGTATTCGGGTAGTAATCATACACGGAACAACATTTGTATGACTTATAGATAGTTTAGATAGTTGTTCCAGGTCTAAAGTCTATCGCAGTCCACTGCATGAAATCAGCCTTGCCGTCCCAGCAGCCGTTCCATGTAGAATTTCCATTGGGTACCAATAAAAAAAAAAAATTTAAACAAGGAAATGAGTATGTTAAATTCCGTAAATCGGCAATATTTTCACACAAACGTACTTTTTGGTCTAGTAGGAGAGATATGTTCGACAGTGGACGGTTATTGGCTAAGATGATATAATACAACAAGATCGCCCGCTAATATTATTTATATTCTATTCTATTGTTGAAGCCAACAATCCACTCCACAATCAAGCCCGTGGAAGCCCACGGGCTCAGCATTAGCCGAACGCACTTCGACACTATTGTGTCCATTGTGCTGCCCAAAGCCCTGCACTACTCCTCCGCTGGCAAATCAAGAAGTCCCTGTAGGTACTTCGCAATCATACCTACCTGGAGCCGTGCAAAATCATCAGGCAATGAATAAGCTATTCCTAGATGTTTTGCTCCACGTCTTCCCAGAGCTGCACAAAATGTGCTGCATTGACTCTTGATTGTCCATACAGAATCTGCATGTATCCGTTGTGCTGAGCTTCATTCTATGGAGGTGCTCCTTGGTGCCGAAGCGGCCTGTCATTGCGCCTATATAGTGCCTTAAATGGGTTTTGGTAAGATTTATTACTCTCTTAAACCCGTCTAGTCTTGTGCTGCAGAAAGTCTTGGAATGGTTTAGGCCTCTCACTTGCCTCCATTCTCTGACATGTTCTTTACGAGCAAATGCATACCTACGAATGGCTCAGGGCCAATGAGCTGCTTATTCGAGTCAGGGCGCTAACAGTAACTTTCCGTATACACTTACCATTGACAACTCCGGGACATAAGGTTTCAGTTCCAAAAATAAGAAAATGAAGGAATATGCGAATAATCCAATTTGTTTCCTCAATTCTGTCAAACTTTGGTAGAATACGACGAGAACATTCAAAGAACTTTACAAACACAAAGATTTAATTAAAATATTTTCATTCTTTACTTCAGTTTATGTGCTGTAGGGCGAATATTTGATACGGAATTGATTCTGGGTTTTAATTTGTCAAAAGCGAGCTTTTATTTTATTAGAGGTCCATAATTTCACTTTTTTGTAGAAGGCTTTCTGGCTGACCTAAATAACTCTTTGTATATAAAACATAGAATAGAATACTCTTTTATTGTACACGATTTTGAAACCAACTACTAGGAATCATTTTATGAACAGTAATTGTACAATGGGTGGTTTCAATACCATCTTCAAAACCATCATCATATCAGCAAAAGAATGTCCACTGCTGAACAAAGACCTCCCACTTTCCATAGCGACTGGTTACATGCCACCCGTGTGGAGACCGTGGACCGGAAAAGTCTGCGTGGGATGGCCTCCAACGAGATAGACATATGACCTAGAGAAGGTCGCTGGGAGACGTTGGATAGGGGGTCATATAAATCGTATCTTTCAAAAATAATATTGCAGTGTTTGCCATGTGGCGATCATGGCCTAGAGAGATTACACCGGTCATACCTTAAATCAGTTCTAATATCGAAGAACAGTTTTTGCTTACTGCTGCTATAAACGAGTCTATGTTGTTAGTTTATTTATTGTTTATATTTGACCAATTTTGGCCTCACGCATTCACAACTGCGTGCCATCTTATTTTATTTACTGTTTATATAAAATTTGCAACGCGTGTATGAATGAGGACTTAAAATAAACAAATATTATTGCTTTCTTTCTTTCTTTCTTTCTTTCTTTATTGTGATTATGATAGCTATCCGTGAAGTCACTTAAGGTCTTAGAATAACACCAGCGCTGCTTCATCAGAACGAAGTGCCACAATGCTGAGCTAATTTCCATTTTTGTCTCTCATATTCATCATTTCGACCGATAAAAGTCCACTGCTGGATATAGGCCTCCCCCCAAAAACGTCACAACGAGCTGTCTTGGCATGTGTGCTCATTGGGGGGTTTTGTCATAATCGCCACGCTTGACAGGTGGGTATGATCGCAGTTGACTAGTTCATGTACTCAAAGGACGCTGATGCCCATCTTGTAGCTAATCCCATAGTTGCATTTTACGAAACCAACGAGATGAGATGGGGTGGTGCTATTCGTAGCCGGCACTACACGGCCAGTTACTTGTAATATAATAAGATTATAAGATCTGTAACATTACAATACTTTGTAACACAATAATAGACATTTGTCGGCACGGTTGTCGCAGTGGCTAAGCGATTCGCTTAACTACGTATTATTCATTCTCTCGCGCTCAGATTAACATCCCTCTAATTTTATAAAATAATTAACGAAGTAAGTTTAGACTTAATAAGGACTGTCACATTTTTTTTGTCTATTGTAAATATACTAGAGCTACATTTGTTTTAGTTCTTTCTTACTATTAAGTAATGCCAAAATATTTCAATACTTAACTGTTATGCAACTGACGTCCTGCAACTCAAATCGGGGGTCGCGGGCGCGCTGATTGGGGAGTCTGCGTGCTCACACCGAGTGACCCCTGGGAAGACGGCGGTGCGCACGTGGTAACGTCCTGCCGTGTGCGCAGAACAGCGCAAAGCGAGGCTTGGGGGGATCCTTTACAATCGTCCCCGAGAAGTGACCTATTCACAGTCGCCTTCCCTCCGCTAATGGGGGGACCGCTTTACAGTCATTGTCATTTGACTTCGCTTATCTAGATGATGTCTTAATAGTTTCGATTCCTGTGAGGGCAGAACCGATTTGAGTCATTCTTATTTTTAGTGTTAAATATTGATACCAAATTGGAAAAAGTTCTTACATTTATTTTCACTAAAAAGAAACAAACAAAACGATTTAACAAAAAATGTACCGACTTCAAAAACTCTACACGATATAAAAAAGAATATTAAAACCACTGAAAAGGAAAAAAAAAATCTTTATTTATGAAGTCGGGTGGGGCCGGGTTTAAAATTTAACTTCTCATTCTCGTTGGTCTACATGAATTGTTGGGGCATACCTGGCCTCGGTATATTTTTTGTTAAAAAGTTTTATAATTAAATGCCGTAGGTACCTATATGGATAAAGAAACCAGTGTTCTTGATGATTGGAACACAGCCAGTTACACCAGCAAGCACAGTTCTCAATAGGCTGGTTTAAACTAAGCATCACATTTGGCCAATGGTTTTATTATTTAATCTATGTTAACAGTTGCAAAGTTAAAAGCCTGATAATCTAATTTTCACCATCACTTCCTCGTTAGAACTATATATAACTTGCTGAATCCTACCCAAGTTAGGAAAACTAGTAATCTGGTAAGTGCTTGAGAGCGAACTTCTTGGTACCTGTGCTCACTACCCTACTCTTTAAAGTTTTGCCATCAAGGAGTAAAGTTATAACTTGTACCAAAGTTATTCTAGAGTACTTCTAGCTGATACCACAGAAGAGTACAAACTAAAGCGTGCTTTATCTATATCTTACTGACCGTTACAGGTTAAAATTCCGACGTTTTGCGAATAATTAACAGTTTTATTTATAGCCTAGTCTACTACGTTATGAAGAATAAATAACTTCAGACTGATTGAAAAGCAGACCCTTTATACCCTTTAGAGTTAGCCCTTTTTTTATTGATGTCCACTGGAAATTCTACATGGAACTTCATTCACCCCGGGGCCCTTCCCCGAAAGTGTATGCCGGACTCTTACCGGCTAAAACCACTGGAGCGGTCATCTTCGGCACCAAAGGGGGGCTCCCTCCAGGTCCTCGTAAGATCACACTAGAACCGCACTTTTGTGCCACGCCTTTAGGCACATCACGAAGGGGATGACTATAAAGCGGCGCTGTAAAGTGAAAAGGTCACCCCCAGGCACTTCTCGGGGAGGATTGTAAAGGATCCCCCCAAGCTTCGCTTTGCGCTGTAGCACAGTATTATGCCCAGTAATTTCACTAAAATTTATAGTAATACAAACCATTTCACAAAACCTGTTTAAACATAATATAAATAGAGAACAAAGTCACCAAAAATAGTCATAAGTTATGATCCGTAAAAAGTTTTCAAAAGCAGATTATCCCATATATTAGATTGTACCGTGAATCGTAAATACTCAGCATTTTTTAGGAGGAAACTAGTTTTTTTATGCGCTGTCTTAATTTCTGCAATGTCGTTGTTTTGACTCGCTTGTGCCGCGTTCCGATGCGGACGCGCTATTTAAGTGTTATTTTGAATTGATTAGCGCGGCGCAAGCTGTCGCTCGTAATTACTCACCATAAGTAATGAACTTGTGGTGAATGAGCTGCTGGTGTTCTTGCAGCAGAAGTTAGACGTGATGGACGAGGTGGTGTAAGCACTGCAGTCGCTTACCTTTTCAAATACTCGGGATCTAGCATAAAAAAGTAAATCAACCCGTGACTCGAGCTTGCCTTCTCAAAATCATTCTGGCCCACCCGAGTATTATGTTGAACCACTTATTAAATTCATCCATGTAGTATCCAGATTAAGAATATAGCACCACTTCATCTTCTCCCGTGGATGTCGTTTGATGCGAATCACCATCATCATATTATTATCAGCCAAAAACCGTCCGCTGCTGAATAAAAGCCTCCATAAGCCGACCGCTCGCAAGCCGTGTGTTGACATTTGGGGGAACTCGCCAGTACTCACCACGCTTGGCAGGCTTGACTAATACCAGGCACTTTTATGACATCCACGGGAGGAGAAGGAGTGGTGCTATATTCTTAATCCGGACACCACACGGACGACTAATGGATCAGAGAGAAAGGCAGCAGCGTCCCTTCCGTGGAAAAGTAGCCATACTGCGCTCACCAATCTGCCTGCCAAGCGTGGAGAGTACTGGCAAATTCTCCACAAAAAGTCTATGGGAGAGAGCCTTTGTTTTTTTTTTTTTTTAAACGTTGCCCCACACTAGAATTTCTCCTGTGTCGTGGGTGCGTTTACAGACATGAATTCCACATACAATACACCCAGACCCGGAACAACTATCTGCAGATCATACAAATATTTGTTCCGTGTGGGAATCGAACCCACGACCCGGAGCGCAGCAGTCGACTGTATCAGCCACTGCACCAACCGTGCCGTCATTTTTATTGCTACACCGCGAACTATCCCATTGTTATTTTTTTTCAAATCTATCTATCCTCTCTCTACATATATAGCTAAAGTTGTCGGGCGGAAATCTAACAGTGTGATAATACCGCCCTTATACAATTTCTGTATTAGGCCTTATTTTTGTTATTACTAGCGTACAATAAAGTTTATAGTATTGCACTGATCAATATCAGTATCACGCTGAGAGAGGTCTACATCCAGCAGTGGACCAATATAGGCTGATGGTGATGATGATTAATCAATATGCAGTAGTACATTAGCCAAGAGCCTCACACTGGCGCCAGTAATATTATGTTACATTATTTCAATCTCCGGTCAGCTTCGAAATGGGTATTAAATGTACCTGAAGTATTAAGTTGTCACACAGGGAATCGATTTGGATAGAAGCCAAAAAATAATTCCATTTCCGTTCCAACTGGCAGTAAGTGTAGAAAATGTACGGTATCATTACACTCGTTCTATGTATTTATTTATCGAGGCTGTTGCTGAAGCTCGAGCTGCTGGCTCGTTCTGATGCCACATCATTACGCTGAGCCTCGACCTATGCGTAGATGCGATGCACACAGGTATTGTACACAATTTGCACAATACTTCCAGAGAAAACAAGGCCGTGTTACGTAATCGTAGTTATTAGTAATTTCTTTCAACCATACATAAGAAATCAATTTATTTGTGTTTAGGCACGCACAGGCGTTCGGGTAAGGTAGAGCTCCATTTTTACATAGTGTTTTCATTTTAAAGTAATCTTTATATTTAATCAAGCTTTATATTGAATTTTAATCGCTTAGTTTATTTAAGTATGTGTCAATGTTTGCCACAAAACTTCTTTTTTTTTTTGACGTGAAATTGCTTACTTTGGGCGCGTTAAGAATAAAATTCCAAGGTCTTTAGTACTTTTGTATTACGTTGTGTGTGGGCGCGGGTATAGACGATTGTGGTCGGTGTCTTGAAATAAAGAACGTTTTACTTCTGATAGATGAAAGATATACTCATGAGAAAGTACTAATTGGCAGTCGCTTGACGCACACAGTCAATTCATAAAGAAGGAATTGTGGGTATCTAACGTACAATGAAACTTGGATAAAAAGATACTATTTCATCATCATCATCATCATCATATCAGCTAAAGGAGGTCTACTGCTGAACAGAGACATCTTCCATAGACGATCGGCTACGAGTGGTGTGTCGGAATTTTGAAGGGATATGGCCAGTTCTCACCACACTTGGTAGGAAGGTTGAGCGCAGAACCACTGCTGATCCACAGAATGCTGCTGCCCATCCTGGTTAAGAGTCCCTTAGTCAGCTTTTACGCCACCCACGGGAAAGATGGAGTGGTGCCATATTCTTAATCCGCAGGCCACACGGATTTCCGGACACTATACGGAACTACAGATTTTTTTAATACAATATACTTTAATTTCAGACATAATAATACATACATATTTTTATGACTGGCAGAATAAGTGCGAACACTCAATTGAACATGAAATATACAGCTCTGTTTATACCGGTATAAATGTGCCAGTCGTTTAATTTTACCCACAATGAATGAAAGCTTGATAAAATTAATTTTGTTCATAAAAATCAAATATTTAACATTCTGCAAATGAAAATCATTGTTCAGCAGAACGATAAACGACAATAATATTTTAATTTGAATGTAGTTTTGTTGGTACTCATATACGATACAGCAACTTTTAGCTGTGTTTTAGTGGGTAGTAAGACGTCATTGAAGAAATCTAGCTACTGCAAAACTCTACCCGTCTCCGGGTCAGGCTATGTGTGTAGGTATGTAGGTAAGCTTTATTTAGTTAGAAAACAGACTGCTGTCTCTGGTGGGAGGTCTTTTCGGCTTGACGACGATATATCGAGGCCGGCTCCACAACGCGTGTTTACATTCGGTGCATTGACAGATAATCTAATTACCGCCACAGTGTTTCGCAACTCTATCAAATCTTTTCGCAAATCAGTGACGGTGTTCTGAGATGTATCGAGATTTCCTTGCACATCTGCTTTTCTGGCCTTCATATTTATGATTTATTCAATTATTATTATTTATTTTACCTACTATTATCTTTTTATTTTCCTCAATTCGTATATCCTAAAATGTGAAAGATTATGAATGTATTATTGATAATTTTCTGATATTTAATATGCTGATGTAATTTTTTTTTATACTATAACGAATATTGTATTGGATTATGTATGATTGATGTGCTGTGTAATTTATTAATTTTGTATTTTATGTATCAATTTGACGTGTAACCACTTAGTTGCCAATGAAGGACTATGACTATGACTCATAAAGATAATATCCTTTAGAAGGCTCGTTATATCGACGTTAGGTCGAAGGGGACGGGGAGAAGCTTTTGTAACTCCTTCGCCACAAACGTCGGTTCATCATCAGGGTCGGTCTCCTTGAACAGCGTAATAATATCCTGCAGGCTTTTCTTAGTCCCGTCACGCCTGTGGGACACCATCTGGGCGCGATTGTTCACCACGATGAACAACATCAGCTTGGCAGCAGCTATGTCATCCTCGCTGAAATACGTTGCGCAGCTCAGCGGACACCTCGTCCATCACGTCTAACTTCTGCTGCAAGAACGCCAGCAGCGCATTCACCACAAGTTCATTACTTATGGTCAGTAATCACGAGCGACATCTTGTGCCACGCTAATTAATTCAAAATAACACGTAAATAGCGCGTCCGCATCGGAACGCGGCACAAGCGAGACAAAACAACGACATTGCAGAAATGAATACAGCTCCTAAAAAATATAGTTTACTCTAAAAAAATACTGAGTATTTACGATTCACGGTACAATCTAATATAGAGATAATCTGCTTTTGAAAACTTTTTACGGATCATAACTTATGACTATTTGTGGTGACTTTGTTCTCTATTTATATTATGTTTAAACAGGTTTTGTGAAATGGTTTGTATTACTATTAATTTTAGTGAAATTACTGGGCATAATAGACTAAATAACAAATGTCCTGAGGTGACGAGCGCAATGTGGTGCACCACGGCACTAGTTCTGGGGTACCTTTACAATTGTTATGGGTAGTAAAAACAAAATTCTTATCTTACTTTTTTCTTATTATATTTCATTTCATTTTTAAAATATTGCCCACACTAGGTATTCTTCTGTGTTGAAAATTTACAGACATAAACTTCGCATGCACAAACACTATATGTAGACCATACAATTATTTATTCCGTGCGGGGATCCAACTCGCGACACGAAGCGCAGAAATTCATTCGCTTAGCCACTGCGCCAACCGAATAGGCCAGTGCAAATTTAATAAAAATGCCTACTATAAAATCAAGGACTATATTGACGATGTGCGGGGTTAATTCTTATCTGCACATGCAGCTTCCCTAGAAACTGCAAAATGTTATCAGCATTGTTTGTATTGTATAGCTGCAAAATATTTTTCAACATATAATCAGCTGTCTTAAATAATTTGTAAGCAAATATTTGTGAAATCTTATATATATAATTCTTCTGTAAGTGTATATGTCACTGAACTCCTCCTAAACGGCTGGACCGATGTTGATGAAAATGTTTGTGTATGTTTAAGAGGGTCCCTGGATGGTTTAAATTCACAATTGGACCCTGTTAGTGACACTGCAATCGGGTTTGCATGTATTTGCCTGTGCGAAGCTGGAGCGGGCAGCTAGTAATGTATAAAACAAAACGAGCGAGCCTTTCAGTAGTCGAATATGATGTGTAACATGTGACATCTCCCCTTAGACATTCCCCGAAAGATCGAAATTTAGTACAACAAAATGTATGAATGCCGCCAAAACCCAGCACTACACAGCGCATGCGGTAAAGCGGGCGCTGCCACAGATAATACAGAGTAATAATTGTAATTAAAACTTTTTTGTGATGGTATGAAACGGCGAGATTTTCAGAGATAGAATTCTTCAGTACAAACCCGTACAAACTTAAAATTTAAATATGGATTTAATACTGTAGTGAAGAGGATAGATCGAGATTCTAACGCTATTAACCGTTTTACGACAGTCAATGAGTTAACCTATCTTCGTTAAAAAGTTCCACCAAAATATTTAATTCCAACCCCTATTCTAATAAAACAAGGTACACAAAGTTGAAACACCACCTCAAAAGTGCACAAACAAAGTATTTCGTATGCATATCGCGTTGCTCCGTGGAGGACTCCACTTTCAGTAAGTATATTATTATGTAGACGAGGTTTTGGAGGCTTCATTGAAAGAGGAAGATTTCCTGTCACATGAAAGGGTGTCTAAAGTACCTCCGCAAGTACGTGTATCAGTAAAAAATGGAATACCGGTCCCGTGCTTTTCTAAGTAATAATAAGGAATAAAGTCATCGTATGAAAGTAAAACAGTGCGTAAACATAAAATGTTATCGTCCACCGATTTTTGGGGTTATTGATATTGTTATGGAAAAACTAAAGGTGTAGTTTGGGTAACGGTTTAGAAAAAAGCTTTGAATACATATATGAGTTTAATTTTCCGCGCATCTTCTCGGCACGAAATAAATTAGTGAATTAATATATTATCACGTTAAAGCAAACCGTGTAGCCCCATTCATGAATAGGGCTACTTCATCTCATCCCGTGGGTGTCGTAGACGGTGACTATGGGAGTTTGGGTAACACGCAGGTGGCAGGTACACCACCAACACTAGCATACGCAAGAAGGGTTGGTGTCAGGCAGGTGACCGATTGTAAAACCCTTTTGCGAAAACCTTTGCAATATGACTAACATGTTGCACTGAACCCAAGTAACGTGGAGTAGTTAGATCTTGTAGAAATTCAAATCATAACCACATCTATTGTTTCCACATACGACAAAAGCACACTTCAAATACGTAGATTCTCTTCATCACGTTCACCGCTGGGCAGAGGCCTCCCCATAGGTATATTACAACGTATAAGATATTAACTGTAATACATACACTTGAATTGCATATAAACTTTCATCATCGTCATCATCATAGCATCCAAAGGACATCCACTGGTGAGCAAAGGCCACCCCTTAGATTTCTACAACAAGCGGCTACATGCCGCTCTCATCCAACGACTCCCAGCGACCTTCATCAGGTCGTTTGTCCACCTCGTTAGAGGTCGTCCCACGCTGCGTTTTCTCGTGCACGGACTCCATTCGAGAACCTTTTGCTCCAACGGCCATCAGTTCTACATAAACTTTAAAAGCAACAAAATATATAGACGATATATTAAAAAAATGCAAACATTTAATCCAGTGTTGTTGTTTTTTTCGCTTACATCAAAGAAACTAATCAATTCTCGTTTAACTAATTGGATAACAAATAGGATAGAGGACGGGCAAAACGAATATACAATACCTCTCAATTAGAATATGGACGATGTAATAGAAACACGCAGTTATTGAAGAGGATTTAATATTTTAGTTTTTAGTTTTAGGGCAGTCGCTCACATTCGACTAATCGCTTCATGTGATGTACCTTTTTTATTTTCTCGGTGGAAATGAAGAAATAAATTGAACTTTGTGTGTAGTATAATAATATAGTAAATCAGCCCATATTCCATGGCAGGACAAAGGCCTCTTCTCACATTGAGTGGTTTCGAGCAATGATTCTCACGCTTGTTCATTATGTGTTGATGATTGCAGACCATTATAGAATCAGATTGCTTCACGGGGTCTTCTCTGACCTAAAGTCAATGGTGTCTTAGATATACCAAGATAGTAGGTATGTAATTCAGCAAGCCCCATTTTAGTACATTCTAGGTTTTGAACCCGCAACTTGATGCTTAAAAAGCGAGTTCGTAAACCTCTGAATAACGGCTTCATGTAGTATAAGCAATCCAAAAGAGTTTTCAACGTGGAAAATCATAGCTTAAATGCCAATACCGGTATTTTATTGCATGTAGGCTGAAACGGTAGATCAAGCGTTTATTCGCCCGTAACTCCCCCTCTAATCCAAAGCATTTGTATGAAAAATCCCGTTTCAAAAAAGACGGGAACGACAAAGCGACTAGATCATTCTGTATGGCGCTAATACCATTAATGCTTAGGATTGAGCTGCTCTAATTTTCATAGGCTTATACTGACATTCTTGGTTTTTGATTCCTGCCATTTTTTTATATTTACATTAAATTACGTCTTTATTACATTTTTTTTTTATATTGGTGCCCAGTGGAAATTCTTCATGATCTTCCTTCGCCCCGGGGAAGGGCGAAGGGGTATGCCGGACTCCTACCGGCTAAAACCACTGGGGCGGTCATCTTCGGCACCTAAGGGAGGCTCCAGGTCCTCGTATGATCACACTAGAGCTGCCCGCTGGTGCCACGCCTATAGGCACATCTCGGAGAGGGTGACTGTAAGTGGTCACCCTCCCGGGGGGATTGTAAAGGATCCCCTAAAGCGTCCCACGGCAGCGCGTGACCACGTGCGTGCTACCGTCTTCTCTTGGGTACGTCTTTATTACCTAAAATGGATTAAATTAATTCATTTAATGACATTTGATTATTCTTTTCTATTATTTCATATGATGACATTCAATTACTCTATATTTATTTAAATTACTTTAATGGCTCAGAATACCACCACCCCATCTCCTCCTGTGGGTGTCGTAAAAGTCGACTAAGGGATTAATCAGAGGATGGGCAGCAGCGTCCTTCGAGTACATTAACAACACAACTGCGATCGCCAACCCGTCTGCCAAGCGTGGCGATTATGGCAAAACCCCCCAACGAGCCCCAACACACTCATATCGGTCGTTGTGGTGTACTTTGGGGAGGCCTGTGTCCAGCAGTGGATTTCATTCGGCCGAAATGATGACTTTAATGACTTGTTTATTGTTACATATTCAATTTATTTTGATTTGTTACTGTACTGGCAGTGCGAGAACCATGTAGGTTGTTTTTGTATTTTGTTTTATTGACGTGATAGTTGTCTGGCAGTTTAGGTATGTCATGCTCACTCAAGTGTTCTGCTGATGGTGGCGTCGTGTATTGGGTTGCTAAGTTTCCCTACAATATGGTTGAGCTAAGCGACGCTGATGCATGTGTCATGCTCGTGAACGAGTGCCGTCTGTTGGGCCTGGTCAGCCAAATGCTGCCATGACAACTGAATCAAAACTTAATTAAAATAGTACATTCAGGCTTGTTTTGTAGACTTTTTAAGAAGTTTAGACTCTTTTCTCCTACATTGTTTTCACATAACCTTGATTTTTACAACAATGTGCTCATAAAATATTGTAACATATAATATGATTCAAAAAGAGTAACCATGGAGTTTCTTGCCCGTTCTTCTCCATAGGAAATCCACATCTTGGAACGCGGCAATTACAGTCTCGACGATTCATAAGTGCCTGTATATGGTTTATATGAATAAAAATATTTTTATCTTTTAAAATTTATTAGATGTCTACCAACTTTTTCGATTTAAATTTTACGATTTCCTTGATATGTGCTGAAAATTGTGAAGTAATATCTGGTCCTGTGAGCTTATCATCCGGCCTTAATTGTATGATGATGATGATTATTGAGAAAGTTTGATTTGATGGTAAGCAAATCAGTGATCTTAAAAGGAGAAGGCTTACTTTAATGAGTATGCGTATAGACGTAACATTGTTAAGAGACTATATAGTCTAGGGTCGGCAGACGGAAGAACTAAATAATAGCAATGTGATGTCCGGATTAAGAATATAGCACCACTTATCTCCTCCCGTGGATGTCGTAAGGCGACTAAGGGACTCTAAACCAAAGGGATGGGCAGCAGCGTCCCTTTTGGGAAACAAAAGCCATTTTGCGCTCAACAACTCGCCTGCTAAGCGTGGCGAGTGCTGGAAAATTCCCCCCAAAAAGACGATACATTGCATGTATCCGGTTGCTTATGGGGGAGGCTGTTCAGCAGTAGATATCCTTCGGCTGTTGTGATGACGAGACTAAAGAACCAAAAAAATCAACGTTTATAGTAATAAAATTACATTTTTCGACTATCCAATATCTGTCTTAAGAGATATCTGTCTATGTGTAGGCTTTCCTTAAACTGAATATACTTACAGAACCATCAGGTTTTGCCATTACTTTTACATCAAGGAACATTAGTCATAGCCAACTTCAACCTCGAAGGAAATGTTTATTTTCGAATGTATATACCCTAGCTGGTATATTCATCGCTCCACTACATGCTGTCCACCCTTAATTATACAGAAGATGTCATCCATATAACGTTTCGACAGCCGTACATTGAAGGCAGATCTAATGCACTTTGAAAGAGTTTAAAATAACTATTTTAAAATAATGAAGTTCTCTGTGTGCGAGCTAAGAGAATAACAACTCCATCTCATCCGTGGCTGTCGTAAAAGTAGGTGACATGGATTAGCCGGAGGATGGGCAGCAGCGTCCTTCGAGTACATTCACAACTCAGCTGCGATCGCCAACCCGCATGCCAAGCACGGTACTTATGGAAAAACACCCCAATGAGCACACAATACACTCAGGACGATCATTGTGGTGAGCTTTGGGAAGCAGGCCTTCCCAAAGATCACCACAATGCATGCATGCAGCTGTGGACTGTATTTGGTTGAAATGATGAATGACGTCCATAAATATACTTTAAATCACAATTGTCAAGAATCACAAAAAAAAAAACATTTAGACGAAAATAACCAATCGGTTTAGTTTGTAACTCACAGCAGTTTCATGTGAACATTTTAGTTTAAGGAACTTATGTTATAAGGCATATAAGAAACACTAATGGCATGGTTTGCGCAGTGGCTAAGTAATTAGCTTTCTGCGCTACAAGTCACGGGTTCGATCCCCGTACGAAACAAATATTTGTATGACCTACAGTAAGCTGTTTCGAAACGGGGTGTTTATGGATATGAGACTTAAGTATGTCCATAAACTGGACACACGACACTGAAGACATCCTAGCATGGGACATTGATACATAAAAATCTTGAGTAGATAATCGTGATGTTTGTTCTTTAGTCTGCCAACGTAGCCGACACTAGTCTGCCAACCCTAGACATCTATTTCAAATGTTGGGTCATGATTGAGTCTCAAATAGATTCGATCAGGCGAGACTTGAGCACCACATAATTCAATCACTGGTTACTGCCTCAAACAGTATATTTTAACAACATTTTCACCCATGACCTACTTTCACCTGCCAGCTAATCTGATGACTTCCATCTTTCAAAGATAGGTACTTGCCTGAGGGTGCGAAAATATCGATAAATATTTATTACTCATTAGAGGTGGATACAAGGGGTTGGAGGGTTATAATAATGTACAAGATTGTGGTGTAAATAAATTTACAAGGAACCTTTTAACGTGTAGCCATAATCAGATTAAATGGGTTCGAGAATTTTAATGGATTTCTGATTTATTCATAAAAATCTGCGCGAGGGTGGGAATTTCGAGTTAATTTTAAGTGTCAAAGACATTGAAGATTACTTTTATAGGAGTTAGAGACAGTAGTATTAGTAAAATTTTGTTTTATAACACTCCTATATAAGCCATCAGTTTGTAAAATAACTAGTGAGTCCTCCATGATACCACTGTATGAGCCAAAAGACGTCCACTGCTGAACAAAAGAAGACTGGTGTGACATGTTCTGTGTCATAATTTTGACGGGAATTTGCCATTACTCCCTAAACTTGGTAGGTGGGTTCATTTCGGCCGAATGAAATCCACTGCTGGACACAGGCCTCCCCCAAAGATCACCACAACGACCGATATGGTGTGTTGTGTGCTCATTGGGGGGTCTTGCCATAATCGCCACGCTTGGCAGACGGGTTGGCGATCGCAGTTGAGTTGTTAATGTACTCGAAGGACGCTGCTGCCCATCCTCCGGCTAATCTCTTAGTCGACTTTTACGACACCCACGGGATGAAATAGGGTGGTGGCATTCTGAGCCCACCTTGACTGGTTGTTGTAGCGAACTTTGTGGGCGGCATGTGTCCAGCACTGGGTTTTATTCAACTGAAATGATGAATGATGTGCCCAGGAATTCTAATAATCAAAACACAGTAATGTTTAAAGTTTAAGCACTGCTTGGAAGTAACACATCTGTTAAATTTTTCTATATGACACAACACGGTAAAGTACATTAATGTTGGTTTTAACAATGTTTGAATTATGTGTGCAGCATGTTTCGCCGTTTGATCGGCATGCAACATTTTGATTCTTAATAATTTCTACGAAAATGTAACTTAAGATATAACCTAAGATTATTATTATTATTCTTTATTGCACACAATATTTACAGATTAAAACAATACTAAAGAAAAGTTGATGTACATAGGCGAGCTTAACTCAATATTGAGTTCTCTTACAGCAAACCTTTGAGTGATAGAGTAATGTTAATATGAGGATCTAATTACGTGTACAACAAGAATGAAGCATGACCAGATATTTATAAATATAAAAGTTCATTAAAATGCATAACATATTAGGTATATAAATAAATATATACTTAGAAAATAAGTCACATACAAATATATACAACAATAATAATAATATATACATACCTACGTACATACATACATATACCAATATCTAATAATACATACATACTACCAAGTCATATTGAAAGAAAATGTTCCTTAATTCTTTTCTTGAAAACATCAGACGAAGAGCTATCACGCAAGGAATGTGGAAGTGAATTCCAAAGGCGCACTGCACGTACAGTGAATGACTCATCATAACAAGTTGAAGTGTGACGAGGAGTATGAAGGAGAAGAGAAGAGGCCGTGCGGCAAGGTTTCCCTCTGGGGATAAGGTACTCAAAGCGATCCCGAAGATATGCAGGAGAATTAGGATTATGAAGTACAGAAAAGAGAAAAGTAAGTATGTGAGTATCTCGACGTCGCCGAACGGGTAACCACTTCAATCGCGTCCGGAATTCGGACACATGGTCGTACTTTCGAAGGCCGAAAATGAAGCGGATACACAAATTCTGCAGACGTTCGAGTTTATTTAGAAGATTCTCCGTTGCATCAAGGAAGCAGACATCAGCATAGTCTAGAAGTGGAAGAAGAAGAGATTGGGCAAGAGTAATTTTTGTTTGAAATGGCAGGAACTTCTGGAGACGCTTGAGTGACTGGAACGAGCAATACACCCTCCTGCTAACCTCTGCAATGTGGATATTCCAAGACAGGTGACAGTCTATATAGACACCCAAATTTTTTGCACTTCTCGAGTAGGCTATCGTGACATCGTTGTACAACACTGGTGGGAGAGTATACATACATATTATTAGTCTCTATTCAATAATGTCAACTTAATACAATCATACAATAATGTCAGCTTAATGAAATATAATGTCAGTAAGTAATGAATTAGTCAATAAAGTTTTCTCTTTTTCTTTTTTAAAAAAAACGTTGCCCCTAGGATTTCTCCTGTGTCGTGGGTGCGTTTTACAGACATGAATTCCACATACAATACACCCAGACCCGGAACAACTACGTGCAGATCATACAAATATTTGTTCCGTGTGGGAATCGAACCCACGACCCGGAGCGCAGCAGCCGACTGTATCAGCCACTGTATAATTACATTTAAATAGTTACACTAACAATCCAGTCATAATCCAATCAAATGTCAATCTAATACAAAATACGATTAAAAATTTAAAAATGATTATTCAAATAAAATTCATAGTAATTATTGTTTATCATATTTGTATCTCATAAATTCTTCAATTGTATAAAAACATTTGTCGATTAGCCATTGTTTTAACTTATTCTTAAATCGCATATAAGGTAACTCTCTTAGTTTTTTCGGGGTGCAATTGTAAACTTTTATCAACATGTAGCCACAGTTTCTGTTGAATATGGTAGTTCTAAATGTAGGAATAACTAGCTTTGTATTGTCTCTAGACAGATATTTCTTATAGTCTATACATTTTTTTAGTAGGTTAGGATGTTTTTTTACAAATGCACCTATTTCGAGAATATAGATTGCGGTTAAAGATAATTAGAATAAAGAGAAAGAAAAAGTGGTCTGCACGATTGCACGATTCTGTGGGTACTACACCGCAAATGGCTCGTATGCATTTCTTTTGTGCAATAAATACATTTTTGATTTCTGTTGAATTTCCCCATACTAGTACACCATATCGCATTATTGAAGTTACATAACCCTGATATGCTAAAAAAGCTGTTTTCTTAATTTTCTCAAGGCGTAAATAAATTTATTTATGCGAGTAGTTACATTTTTAGATGATTTTTCCAGTTACAGTTTTTGTCAAGTATTATTCCTAAGAATTTAAATTCATCGACTTCTTCTATATCTTGTCTACAGTGATTTACTTTTAGGACACTTCTTACCGTATTGTAATTTCTGAACTGTATTCATTTAGTTTTACTAACATTAGCTGTCAAGTTGTTCTTAGTAAGCCAATTAACAACATCTTTTACCATGCAGTTCAATGCATGTCCATAATCATTATTAATTTTGGTATCAGATATAACAACTGATATATCATCCGCGAACAAGCTACATGTATGATCAATTATTTTTGGGATATCATTAATATAAATCAGAAATATAAGTGGCCCTAAGACACTGCCTTGTGGTACCCCAAATTTATTTTATTTATAGGATGAATTATATGATGTCATTACCAAATCGGAATTTAATCGAGTAATCTCTACACATTGTTTACGATTACTGAGGTAGCTCTCTAACCACTGCAACACTTTACCTCGGATGCCATAACTGTCGCACTTGCGTAATAAAATTTTATTATTAACAAAGTCGAAAGCCCGGGTCATATCAAAAAATATAGCTGACACACGTTTACGATTATCTATCAGTTCCATTATACTTTGAACTAAGGGAACGGCGGCAAGATTTACTCTTTTGAAAACCTTTTTGTTCAGTGCATATAATACTATGTTTATTTAAGAAAGAGGTTAATCGGGACTGCATTAGCTTTTCAAATATTTTCGAAAATATAGGAATGAGTGTAATAGGACGATAGTTACAGAGTTCTTCTGTACTCCCCTTTTTATGTAAGAGTTTAACAATAGATAATTTAAGTTTATTAGGAAAAATGCCTTCACTAAAGGAAAGATTTGCTAAGTGACATAGTATTGGTGCGAGTTCAATGCAGCACTTCTTTATTATAATTGTTGAAACTGAGTCATATCCCTGTTGGACATTTGTGTTATTCAAAGATTTTATAGAATTTATAATTAAAGAATATTCAAAAGACACCTAAGCGTCAAAATACTCCTCCGAATCGCTGTCGTCTGGTAACGTACTCAGGAGGCGGGCAGCATTACCACGTTGGATGGCAATGCTAATTCTTTGTCCAAAGAATAGGCCAGCCCTCTGGTCACGTGAAGAGTCGACCAAGCGTCTAGAAATGTCTTTAAAAAGGAGACGTGCACTCGGTCCCCATGACCCCAGCGTTTCGACCCCAAACGGCTCAAACACGTAATTTCCAACGAGGTTACTGTATTTGCGACTACGTGGTAATGCTGCCAGCAGCTACTGGGTACGTGTTACCCGACGACAGCGATTCGGAGGAGTATTTTGACGCTTAGGTGTCTTTTGAATATTCTTTATTTTCACCTTTTTATATAGATACCTTATTTGTATATAGATATTTTGTCTTATAGTATATAATATATTTATAATTTCGTTATTTGTGCAAGGCAGTAAGAAGATAGTTGAGTTGTTATTATTAATTAGTGTATAATCTGGGTTACAGTTACTGTCCTTGTTGGTTTCAGAGATAAGGAACTCGTTAAATATGTTGGCAATTTCAATCGCAACAGAAAAAAAACTTGACTTAATTGACACAAAATCCACGATATCTACTGATAAAGTCTATGCAAATGTTACCAGCCTATACGTCGCTATATGCCCTTTTCCCTGATTAAGACAAGAAAATTCTCAAGGAAGCAATTCTGTTCCTACAAGACCAGACTCCAAATGAGGTCGATCAGACGCAATCAATTGCCTATTAAGGCAAATTAACATTCAAAATTACGGCTACCCGTTTCCAAATCACGTCTAAATCATTTCGTTCGAGTTGTATCTAACAGCTGACTTTTAAGGCTCGGTTTAATCAAAATTCCGTAAGGGCTGCCAGGTGAGGTCTTGGAAATTATAGTGCACTGATATACTCGTAAGTATAAGTGGTATTGGTATTTGGTATAAATGCACTTAGTTTAGTTTACTTCGATACCACCGCAGTGCCAAATATTTTGCTGCCAAGTTTTTGTGTTTGAATTGGAGTCTGTGTTCCAGGTTTAAGAATACTGAAGCTAGTGAAATTACTGGGCGTAATAACAGTTAAAAACAGTTTAATGTTTCTAGCTGACGACGTGTGGTGGAGCGACGCAGCACTAGTCCTGGGTAGCATGACAATCATTACGGGCAGGCATGATGCTTCCCGCCAAGCAAATGACTGGCTCGTCTTATTACTCTTTTAGTACAAAAAGAACACTGCGATGAGAACAAACCCGAGATTTTCCTCATCTTCGATCCCTCACACGTGGGTTTGGCAATAAGAAGTATTAGAGACTGAAATTATTGGACGGGGGATTTCTCGCCTTCCCTCCTGATTTATCTCATGCACTTAGGCTATTCATTTGTTAAAACAATTGACATTGACATTGTATTTATTGGTATATATATATTGGTATATTGTGATTGTACAAATTTATTGTGGGAGACTGGTGCCTAAACTAGGTTGAAGCCTGTATTTCAGGTCACCAGGCCTTCCACTCCAGAAGTCCAATTTCTTATTCCTTTCATAAACTGTGCCAAGCGAAAACTTTCCATTTTCTTGTTCTTCGTGTATCTGATCTTATCAAGTTGTTTTCTCTTGTTAGGGTTCTCTTGATGAATACTCTCCAGTACGTTGCTATAACTTTATCAGGCCCCGATATTGATTGATTTTGTCCTTTATACCCAGTTATCATCTTGCACCCCATGAATGCGCACTTTCACTGCAGACAACATCTTGATATAGCAATAAACTCGCTGTTTTCATAAAATGTGTATATTATGGCTTAGATACTGGGTGTATTATTGACGATTTATCAAAATTTCCTTTCAATTTTTCATATTTTTGTTGCACATTCAATCAACTAAATGTGTTTTATATCTATGTATTTTTATCGAAGTTCTCCGGTAGTAACATGCAAAAACACCCAGAACCGAAACAACTATCTGTAGATCATCCAAATTATTTTTTCCGTGCGGGAATCGGACCCGCGACTCGTAGCGCAGAAAGTCAATAGCTTATCCAACTCAAATAAATCCGCTAGGCGAACTGTAATACACACCATTTGGTTTTGGGATCTGTCTGATAAATTAATCTAAGTAGAAATCTTAATTAGCAGCATCTAACACATTAATTATAATAGTTCGCTAATCTCCCAAGAGTGCTATACCATCCATTTGCTAAATTGATTGATTAGCTTACATTTTGCATATATTCTGTGAACTATCCAAATAATTCCTAAATTCTGTTACAAATGCGGCTTTGAAACCCACAGGCCTCTCCAGTATTTGACCGTGTTTTTGGCTTTTAATAATATATTCTATCATACCGCGTTGTATAATAAATGACAAGGAGATTATGTCAAGGATTTAATAATATGATAATTGAATTGAATCGAAATATATATATCATAATCCTAATTCTCCTGCATATCTTCACGAGCGCTTTGAGTTCCTTACCCCCAGGGGGAAACCTTGCCGCATGGCCTCTTCTACTTTGACATTTTAAATCTGCTACATGTAATACGAGCAAAATGATTAATATTGTACTTGTATTTTCATTGTATTTTCTGTGATCTAATGATCTTTGCATGCTGAAAGGCTGGTCATGGTGATACTTATTTCAATTATGTAACAACTTATGTAAAACCCATATTCGCAAATGAATAAATTGAAATTGAATTGAATCGAATATATTGTGTTATTATTTTTGTATATATATTTTATTTATTACATACGTAATATCCTGTATTGTGTATTTATATCCATGTGTTATTTATATAGCTAATTTATGTTAATCTTATCCCTATTATATTTATTGATAATAAATCACACTTTATTCGTGTTGTACACTCGATTCTCTCCTCATATAACTCTATCGCTCAAAGGTTTGCTATTAGAGAACTCAAAATTGAGTTAAGCTCGCCTATGTACGTTTTTTTTGTTTGTTTAATCCCAAATATATTTTGGTCACTCACAATAGGCCTCATAAAAAAGCTCAAGGTCACTCAGCGAGCTATGGAGAGAGCTATGCTTGGTATTTCTCTACAAGATCGAATCAGAAATGAGGAGATCCGTAGAAGAACTAAAGTTGTCGACATAGCTGAAAGGATTAGTAAACTGAAGTGGCAATGGGCAGGGCACATTGCTCGTAGAACTGATGGCCTCTGGGGCACAAAGGTTCTAGAATGGAGACCGCGCACCGGAAAACGCAGCGTGGGACGACCTCCAACGAGGTGGACAGACGACCTGGTGAAGGTCTCTGGGAGTCGTTGGATGAGGGCGGCATGTAACCGCTCGTTGTGGAAATCTAAGGGGGAGGCCTTTGTTCAGCAGTGGACGTCCTGTGGCTGATATGATGATATTTTGATGAATAGTCTGCCGTGAGAATTCCGTAGGGTTCGGCAAAGAATAGCTCACCCCCACTCCACCCATAGGTGTCTTAAGAGGCAACTAACGGTTCATATCAAGAATAATATAAGATTTTGAGTTAAAATGTTAGGGTCCATTTAAGTATACAATTTTTTTAATGGCTTGGTATTCTTTAGTATATATTTTTGTATTCAACTCAGTGACGATAGTAGCAAGTAATTTGGCTGGTGTTACCACCAAGCCTATTCATAACAATTAAAATGCTACACAGGATTAGTGCCGTGTGAATACCATCACCCCATCTCCTCCCGTGGGTGTCGTAAAAGTCGACTAAGGAAGTAGCCGGAGGATGGGCAGCAGCGTCCTTCGAGGACATTAACAACTCAACGGCGATCGCCAACCCGTCTGCCAAGCGTGGCGATTATGGTAATATTGGTCATTGTGGTAATCTTTGGAGGAGGCCTGTGTCCAGCAGTGGCCTTCATTCGGCCGAAATGATGATTAATTGACAGGATTAGTCCTTTGTAGTGCCACACTGCACCCTTCACATTGACACATTAGTCATTTAGTTTCTAGTAAGTTCAGTGGCTAAAATGCCCTTCTAACTAAACCACTGTAATGTTTGAATACTACTGCTTGGCGGCAGAATATCTGGCATTGCCGAACTCATATATATAATACTGCATTATAGGTTATATAAGGAGGGATAAGGGGTTACCCATCTAATTGATGAGTTTGTTTCTACAGGTTTTATTTTTGAGTACAAGTAGTTTTTCATAACGAGTAACGATAAGGGGTGATCCCTTATCGTTTTTCAAGACCCCAAAAATATGGTGTTATGAAATGAAATGCAAATCTTGGAATCTATTTCATGACAGTATTTCTAAGTGAACGGGGAATTGATCGCATAATTTTTACAAAATAATGTTCTAGATATGATAGTGACTATTGGAGCAGAAAAGTCCTTGGTCTCCACCGCGTTTTTTTTATTTATCAAACGTAATGTGGGACGCCCCCAGTTAGAAGGACTGACGATCTGAAGAAGGCTGCTGGGACATATTGGATGCGGAAGGCCGAGGACCGGGTGTTGTGAGTTGGCTTGGAGGACGTCTTCATCCAGCAATGGACTGCGATAGGTTGAGGTGATTAATAGAAATGATGTGAATGTTTATACGGTAGTCAATTTCTTTTGCTGTGAATTTTCTAATAATATCATTTTTGATTATTATTGGACTGTTTTTTGTATAACATAAAAGGTCTTACAATATTCTGGGGTTATTTAATAAAAATAGTACAACGAGAATTTAACATCACTCAACCAAATTTTCACGAACAAAAACAGCTGTAGCTCAATTACAAAAAAATGCCGCCATAATTAATATTTTACAGATTTTATAAAATAATAATTATTATACAGATTTAAGGACAGGGAGTGTCGGAAACATTAATTTAATCAGGAATATTAAAAGGTGGGCACGAACCGTAGGCTTGAGATTTTAAATAGCTCTCTACTTAAGTACCGACCGAGGGAGATGGCCCTTCATTGTCCATAGCCGATGGGCTAATAACTTTGTCACTACGAATACTTGAGGCCAGGATTATTGAGGATGGTCCCCCGCTGAATTACGAAGATCTCTTCATACGAGTGATCGTGATCTACTTTCTTTATTTTAGTTGTTGGTTTTTGTTTTTAAACTTAGCCCCACCCTAGGGTTTCTCCTGTGTCGTGGGTACGTTTACAGACATGAATTCCACATACAATACACCCAGACCCGTAACAACTACCAGCAGATCATACAAATATTTGTTCCGTGCGGGAATCGAACCCACGACCCGGAGCGCAGCAGCCGACTGTATCAGCCACTGCACCAACCGTGCCGTCAAAGAGTCCCAAAGACATTCCCATTAAACGCTGTTGTAAGAGTTCTGATTTAATGTTGTTATAGTTGCAAATAACTGTCAGTCGCACTTTGTTTGCCTGGCTACGCCTTTTGCAAAACCAGCAAACCGTGAATATAAAGGAAGCACAATAACGGAACCATCGACCCATTTACTTGAACATCGCTTCGTCTCTTCTTTGGGACAACTGTTCACGGCTACACGAGTAGAGACTGTAGATAGTGATTCTCGTAATGAAAGCTTTAACTTTGTTATCTGCGATTTTATAACGTACAGAAAGATATTCAGACACTGTTAAATGACGGAATTAAACTGGCTGCACGACAAGGAATTTGCATGTTTAATAGTGTACCGGGTCCTGTGTTATTGTTGATGTATTTGAATGTAAGATTTCCGATGCATTATTATTATTTTTTCAGAAAATAATATGACTATTCTGTGTTTACTAACCCGCCTGCCAAGTGTGGTGAGTACTGGCAAATTCTCCACAAAATGACGACACAATTGAGGAAATGGGGGGACGGGGTAGACCTTTGTGTGCAGTGGGCGGGACAATAAGACATAATACAACCATACAACTTATAGAAACTACACACAGCTCTAAACAAATAAAGAAAACATATTACTCCGATAATTATTCACTCCTTTTTAAATCACATAGTCGTGGCTATATAGTTTTTTTTTTAGATATAGATGTAAATGTTTTTAAGCAGTATCGTAATACTATCCATAAACTGTCATAACAATTGTGTCATACTACCGAGGACTAGCCTGCGTGGTATGACATTTCGCTCATCATCTCGATACACTATTTAGATCCACTATTTAGATTTTTAACTAGGGTGCCCTTTTCAAACCTAAACTGAGGAATATAAAATACCCGTCCATTTTTAAAACGACTAATACTCTGTTCTTGTTCCAAAAAATAGAACGGATTTACGGTAATAAGCCAATCCGTCATCCACAAATAAAATAACAACCCTTCTTCGCCTGCCTTTTACAAAGAAAGATAATCATGTAATACATTACGTCTACCTTCAGCGGAAATGAGCGGTGTGCCGCTAAACACGTACATACATACATCGTAATTGATTTAAGGGCTGAGACACAAGCGCTTCTTTTAGGAAAACATTATTGTCATGATCCCGTATTAATAGATCAACAACAGTTCAACTCTCCTGAGTAATATCATCGAAGTAATTTAAAAAAATCACATTTGTCGACATTAAATGCGTTTATTATTGAAATCAGCTTATCAAGAGCTGTCCAAGGTAAACTTTAAATCAATCTTTTATATTGATAAGGGCCTAAAACATGTGACAATATGAACATGCTGTCGTTTATTATCGTTGTCACCTAGGACCGCTCCAAATAACCGTTAGGCAAGTAGTTTATATAAATAATCTTCAGAATAATATTAATTACGATAATAATAATTACTTTTTCTTCGTTTCTACAAGTACACCATATCAGGGTTAAGTCTTCCTCCTGGCCGTACTAAAGAAATATCTCCAGGAGTTTTCATCCAATTTATACTTGTTACAAGCTTCATGTCATCTCTCCATCACTGGCTGGTCTGGATTCCTGTTCCTTTAGTGATGCTGGCTCACTCTTTTGCACCGTTAACATTGCTGCTTATCACAATGTCTTTGGTCTCGAAAGTGGTTAATTTCAACATCTCCCAGTCATCAGAACTACGTCTGTCAGCGTGTTAGGAAATTACTTCCACACTGTATCGTATTGAAGGTACTCAATGTGCGGAACGTTTTTTAAACGTATGATTTCGACAATTACTTTCTAAAACACAGAGTCGCCGATCCCTGCCTCTAAAAGTATCTCGTGTGCTTTCGCCTTTACTTAAAATAATTCACAGTGTTCCTCAAAGTGTGGTGACACATTACATCATTTCCGCGCAGTCGGTACAGCCACTGACTTACTTCTGAGGGACGGGGAAAGGGATTATTATGTGGGATATTTATGTGCTGTGTAAATAAATACTTTGCAATTTATCACTTTGTTCCTCTAAGCAGAATTCTCGAAAGGAACGAATAATTTTTGTAATGATTCTCTCCTGATAATTCTGTTGTAAATTGCGCGTGATATTGAATTGCTTTTTTAATTTAAGAGTTGGTGTTGTGAATATATTTGAACAGTAGCAGTGAAACTTAAAGAAAGGTTTGTTATAATTCTGACCACTCAATTCTAATTAGAATTATAAACACCAGCAAAAGGGGAAGCAGGCACGACTTGGAAGCGATCGGACTGAAAAAGATAATAATGTGAAAAAAAAAACAGAATTAATAGTTTTATAAAGGACAACAGCAGATGGTTTAAAAAAAATCTTTGTACCATGAAAACAGATAACCCCACTATCATTTGATAAAAAATATGAATTCTGTCGTACTGATTTTTTTTACGGAAGTGTAAGCTATATAGAAACAAAGCGTCGTGTCACTACTAATGTTTATTCACGAATGTCCATTGTGGTTTCCACTTTAGCTCTAATCATAACCCTACCTAACGATTTGTTACCACACCGTTTTATTCCGAGTGTATGTTGAAGTATAAAACAGCCGAGTCAGGCGGTACTGTTCACAATTGTCGTGAACATTTGTGTTTTCGCGCACGTAGCAAGATAACGCGCGATACTTTATACCGTAGCTAAGTTTGAAGGATTGGAGAGCGACCTAGCTGTAAAGCTGCTTCAACTTTGCACGTTGCTTACACAGGACGGGTTATTATTTGATCGATTATTGTTAGGCGTAAGGGTTTAAATTCATACTAAAGAGTGTAACGTGTGTATTTCATCACACCCCCGCCTAGCCATACTACACTACTATGTGGGCGGATTTTTATCCTCTTGACATCCTCATAGTCACTTCTTATGCCAGCCACAGTGGTGGCTATGAGCATTGAATTATAAAGTTTATCATTAGTTATTAGGTCTATTAGAAGAACTTTCTTTAAAATATGTAAGAAAGTCTTGGACTCAATACAGATCTGAAATATGATGTGGCGTAAGGTTCAGCTGCAGAAAGCAGGGGTGCAATTCCTGAAGCTCAAACATCCATACATCCTTAAATACAGAATCGAAATAACGGTATAAACCAATTTCAGTATTCATCAAGACATTATTGAAGCTATTCAAGGACACGTTGTAGAACGTAAGCCAGGAGAACCAGTCTTAGCGACTACCAAATCGGATTATCACATTTATTTCAATTCTGTATTGAAGAATGTATGGATGTATTTGAGCTTAGAGAATTACACGCCAGATTCCTTTGGATGTTCTTATCAACATGTACTAAATGATTGCTTTACATCCACACTATATATGTTTAGTCATCTTTGATGATATAAGCAAAGTGGTTAAAGAAGACCGGGGAACATTAAAACGAAGAAAATAAGATTCATGTAAAGTAACAGTTCAGTATAAAATATACTTAGTTTAAACACAAAGCTGCAAGTTACGTGTAGCTTAGTCCAATTGTATTTGCATTGTAAAACTAGACATGGCCTGTAGCCGGCTGTAGCCTTCGAAATCTGTAATCCAAATTGTTTGCTCCCAGTTGCCCAATTAATAGTTTACCAGTTTTCGGGTTGTCGAGCTAACTGGAACATAGCCACTGCATAATATACAAATATTCGTTTACATACAAAAGTAAGGAAGCTTCATCCAATGACAACTGGAACAGGCAAATGGAAGTTCTGTTGAAAAGATTGGGTCTTTACAAAGGTACCTGGGAGAACTAGCAATAAAAAAAAGTACATACAACATCTACTTTATTTTTATATTCACTTTAGTTTTTGCATTTAAAGTTAATACTATAAATCGAGGATCGAGGAATATACCGAGGATATCCCGGACATCAGCCTGTACGAGATTAGGATGGCCTTGAAACAGCTTAAAAATAACAAGGCGCCGGGTGGGGACGGAATTACGACAGAGCTTCTGAACACCGGTACTTAAAAGTTCTTCAGAAGCTATTCAATTCCGTCTTACTCGAGGGCACAACGCCGGAAGCGTGCAACAGAGGTGAGGTGGTGCTCTTCTTCAAAAAGGGTGATAACACCCTATTCAAGAATTACAGACCCATCTCACTTCTGAGCCATGTTTATAAGCTGTTTTCAAGGGTCATCACGAATCGTCTCGAGCGCAGGTTTGATGACTTCCAGCCTCCCGAACAAACCGTTTCCGAAAAGGTTTCAGTACCATAGACCACATCCATACGCTGCGGCAGGTTATACAGAAGACCGAGGAGTATAATCTGCCACTATGCTTGGCGTTTGTGGACTATGAGAAAGCCTTCGATTCGATCGAAACCTGGGCAGTGCTGCAATCTCTGCAGCGGTGCCACATTGACTATCGGTACATTGAAGTGTTGAAGTGCTTATACAGAAACGCCACCATGTCGGTCCGAGTACATGAACAGAGCACGGGGGCAATTCCATTGCAGAGGTGTGAGACAGGGGGACGTAATTTCCCCGAAACTGTTCACCGCTGCAATGGAAGATGCCTTCAAGCTGCTGGAGTGGAAATGATTCGGCATCAACATCAATGGCGAGTGTATCACTCACCTTCGATTTGCCGACGATATCGTAGTCATGCCAGAATCACTGCAAGAGCTCAGCACAATGCTCGAAGATCTCAACAGGGTTTCCCAACAGGTGGGCCTTAAGATGAACATGGGCAAGACAAAAGTCATGTCAAATGCCCATGTCGTGCCCATCCCAATATCCGTTGGGAGCTCTGTTCTCGAAGTTGTTGACGAGTATGTCTACCTGGGACAAACTGTCCAGTTAGGTAGGTCCAACTTCGAGAAAGAGATCAATCGTCGAATCCGACTCGGCTGGGCAGCGTTTGGGAAACTTCGCAACATCTTTTCGTCAACAATACCGCAATGCCTCAAGACGCAAGTCTTTAACCAGTGTGTGTTACCAGTGATGACATATGGAACAGAGACGTGGTCACTCACAATGGGCCTCATAAGAAAGCTCAAGGTCACTCAGCGAGCTATGGAGAGAGCTATGCTTGGTATTTCTCTACGAGATCGAATCAGAAATGAGGAGATCCGTAGAAGAACTAAAGTTATCGACATAGCTGCAAGGATTAGTAAGCTGAAGTGGCAATGGGCAGGGCACATTGCTCGTAAAACTGATAGCCGTTGGGGCAAAAAGGTTCTCGAATGGAGACCGCGCACCGGAAAACGCAGCGTGGGACGACCTCCAACGAGGTGGACAGACGACCTGGTGAAGGTCGCTGGGAGTCGTTGGATGAGAGCGGCATGTGACCGCTCGTTGTGGAGAGAGAAGGGGGAGGTCTTTGTTCAGCAGTGGACGACCTGTGGCTGATATGATGACTATAAATCTGAAACTATGTACATAACAATAGTTATTATAACTAGAATGAAAAAGATTTTATTGTAATCATTTCAGATTTAACCAGCTCAGGTATTTGTAATACTGATCTGCACAGACTAACAATGACATATATTATGATTCATGCAAATGGAATCATCGTGAGCAGAATTTATAGAACGTGTTGATTCAGTGAATTTATTTTATGGAATGAACCCTAATATTATGCATTTGAATATAGAGCTATTTTCAAAACGTTTTATGGGTAATATCACAGCTCCAAGTCGAAGCAATCTGAGATTAGGAAAAGTTTATATTTTTGGTTCATGGTTCCGATACCGCAAATTCACCCCTTTATTGCTTTAATGTCACGCTACTATGGACTCTGGTAGTTTGATATAAAGTTGCAATTACAAAGTTGACTTCCAAAATAAAATCAACTTTGACAATCGGAAATGCCTTGGGCGCTTTTGTGTTATTTGTAAAGGCTTCAAGTTTTATTCTGGATATCTTCTATGCATATAAATACAAATGATTGCTTTTCCTCCATGTCAATAAATTGTGGTTGCGGAAACGTGTTAGTTCGCTTTCAACAGAACGTATTGTGAACGTACGGGTGCTGGTTTGGTTTGTGACCTTGGCAACAAGGCGAGAATTGCTAAGAAGAAGACTCTTATCTTCATTAATTCGAAGATCGAGATAATTTCAGAACTAACCACTTGCATTAAAAGTATCACTGATCAATAAATCTAATATTTAAGCTATTGTCAGTTCAGTCAACAAAATCGAAATCCGAACGGGAGACATGAATTCCTTTCAATCGATAACAGAGCATCGGTGTAGCAAAAGGAAAATAGAGTAGACATTGACATCGTTACATTCCATTTTCGTGATTCTAACGGGCAGACATATATAGAGCCAAATTGTAAAAAAGATCCAACCAGCTCCCGGTATATGCGATAAAACAAACCGGCGAATTGAGATTTTTTGCGAATATGTTTTTTACAGTATTTTTGGGCACGGCCGGCGCGTTTCTAGAAGTGAACTGGATTTTTGGTGAAACCGCCAAATATACTGTTAGAAATTTGAACTCTTTTAAGTGATAAGTTGCTATTTTGTACTATGTTTCAAGCAACGGTGCTGAAATTGGATTTCATTTACTGCTGTTAAGATTGAAATCTAACAATAATAACTTTTTACCTTAGTCCAAGGACTTAGAAGGTTTAATGAAATAATAAGCGAATTGTAATTTTTTGTGAAGAATACCCCACTTCTGATTTCTCCATCGGTGTTTTATGACATGACATAGGTATAATTTAAGAACGATAGGTAATCGCACATTCTGTGCGGTAATGCGGCATACAAACCGTGTGCTATTTACATCGATGATGGCATTATTTACTCACAATGGTTGAAGTTCAAATTTAGTAGTGGATCCCAAAAGTTGTGATGTAGTAAGAAAATATTTTTTTATTATTGACAATCCAGTTGTTGTTAATAATAATAGTTTTAACGAAGTATAATAACTATCTCGTTCAGTAAACGTTTGAGCAAAGGTTTCGGTTTAAGTGCTCGTCATGAGCACTGAAACCGAAACCTTTGCTCAAATTCCAGCTTATGGTGATAATGAGTTAATGTTGGAACCATATGAATGTCTCAAATGTTGACTAAACTTGCAACGAAACAGTATTTTTCCTATCAAAATTTATCTTCTGTTTCATACGCTATGCTATACGTATTGGTATATACTTGTTGCTTTCTTGAAGAGTGAACATCGCTTAAAAGGTTTTTGAAGTCATTGCCCAGTGAATCTTTAACCCCCTTAAAGTAATAGACAAGATAGATGGTAACGCATTAGCTTATTTGTTAACTCGCTCAGATTGAGAGAACTTCAGTCGGCTGCTGCGCTCCGGGTCGTGGGTTCGATTCCCGCACGGAACAAATATTTGTATGATCTGCAGGTAGTTGTTCCGGGTCTGGGTGTATTGTATGTGGAATTCATGTCTGTAAACGCACCCACAACACTGGAGAAATCCTAAAGTGGGGCATCATCATATCAGCCACAGGACGTCCACTGCTGAACAAAGGCCTCCCCCTTAGATTTCCACAACGAGCGGTCACATGCCGCTCTCATCCAACGACTCCCAGCGACCTTCACCAGATCGTCTGTCCACCTCGTTGGAGGTCGTCCCACGCTGCGTTTTCCGGTGCGCGGTCTCCATTCGAGAACCTTTGTGCCCCAACGGCCATCAGTTCTACGAGCAATGTGCCCTGCCCATTGCCACTTCAGTTTACTAATCCTTTCAGCTATGTCGACAACTTTAGTTCGTCTACGGATCTCCTCATTTCTGATTCGATCTCGTAGAGAAATACCAAGCATAGCTCTCTCCATAGCTCGCTGAGTGACCTTGAGCTTTCTTATGAGGCCCATTGTGAGTGACCACGTCTCTGTTCCATATGTCATCACTGGTAACACACACTGGTTAAAGACTTGCGTCTTGAGGCATTGCGGTATTGTTGACGAAAAGACGTTGCGAAGTTTCCCGAACGCTGCCCAGCCGAGTCGGATTCGACGATTGACCTCTTTCTCGAAGTTGGACCTACCTAACTGGACAGTTTGTCCTAGGTAGACATACTCGTCAACAACTTCGAGAACAGAGCTCCCAACGGATATTGGGGTGGGCACGACATGGACATTTGACATGACTTTTGTCTTGCCCATGTTCATTTTAAGGCCCACCTGTTGGGAAACTCTGTTGAGATCATCGAGCATTGTGCTGAGCTCTTGCAGCGATTCTGCCATGACTACGATGTCATCGGCAAATCGAAGGTGAGTGATATACTCGCCATTGATGTTAATGCCGAATCCTTTCCACTCCAGTAGCTTGAAGGCATCCTCCATTGCAGCGGTGAACAGTTTCGGGGAAATGACGTCCCCCTGTCTCACACCTCTCTGCAATGGAATTGCCCCCGTGCTCTGTTCATGTACTCGGACCGACATGGTGGCGTTTCTGTATAAGCACTTCAACACTTCAATGTACCGATAGTCAATCTGGCACCGCTGCAGAGATTGCAGCACTGCCCAGGTTTCGATCGAATCGAAGGCTTTCTCATAGTCCACAAACGCCAAGCATAGTGGCAGATTATACTCCTCGGTCTTCTGTATAACCTGCCGCAGCGTATGGATGTGGTCTATGGTACTGAAACCTTTTCGGAAACCGGCTTGTTCGGGAGGCTGGAAGTCATCAAACCTGCGCTCGAGACGATTCGTGATGACCCTTGAAAACAGCTTATAAACATGGCTCAGAAGTGAGATGGGTCTATAATTCTTCAATAGGGTGTTATCACCCTTTTTGAAGAAGAGCACCACCTCACCTCTGTTCCACGCTTCCGGCGTTGTGCCCTCGAGTAAGACGGAATTGAATAGCTTCTGAAGGACTTTAAGTACCGGTGTTCCACCCGCTTTCAGAAGCTCTGTCGTAATTCCGTCTCCACCCGGCGCCTTGTTATTTTTAAGCTGCTTCAAGGCCATCCTAATCTCGTACAGGCTGATGTCCGGGATATCCTCGGTATAGTGGCGGGTTAGTTTGGCTCGCGGGTCTTTGTCAGAGCCAATGGTAGGTATAGTAACCGAGGTGTATAACTGCCGGTAGAAGTTCTCAATCTCTCTCAAAACCTCTGGCTTAGTCGACGCTACACTGCCGTCCTCGGTCTTCAGCTTCATAATACGACTTTGCCCAATAGACTTGTCTCTTGCGAACACTTTGGAGCCTTGATTCCGCTCAATCGCCTCTTTAACACCGTTAGTGTTAAAGGTGCGGATATCGTGCCGCAAGGACTTCCATATCCGTCTATTGAGCAGTCGGTATGCTTCAGCATCATCGGAAGACTGCAGCGTCATGGCGCGTCTTTCTGCCATAAGGTCGAGAGTGTGATCGGAGAACTTTTTTGGTCTACCTTTACGGTGGGCTTTAAAGAACTTAGACCCAACCGTTTGGACAGTTTCTACAAACCTACCATTTAAATCGTCCACAGATACGCAATGTTCCAGGCACTCGAAGCGGTTTTGGAGTTCGAGTTGAAAGCTCTCGGGGTTTTGGATATGAGCACTAGAGGGCCGGAGCGTAGACCTCATCAGACGAGACCTCTCAACTTTGAGATTAATATTCAATGTGCCTCTTACCATTCGGTGATCACTACCGGTTTTCACCCTGTGGATCACAGAGACATCATTGAATATTTGTCTTTTATTGGTCATGATGAAGTCAATCTCATTCCTCGTGGAACCATCGGGACTCATCCAGGTCCACTTCCTGTGAGGCGGCTTTTGGAAAAAGGAGTTCATCATAAAGAGTCCCTCCTTTTCCAAAAAGTCGGCCAGCCTCTGTCCCCTGGGGTTCCGTTGCCCATATCCAAATTGCCCCACTCTCAACTCACCATCGCATCGAGTGCCCAGTTTTGCGTTGAAGTCCCCCATCACAACAGTGAAATGTGTCTTCGAGGTATGTATGGCCCTACTTACGTCCTCATACATACTCTCTACTTCATCATCTGGGTGTGTCGAGGTCGGTGCGTAGACCTGTATGACGTTCAACGAATATCTCTTGGATATTCTGAGTATAAGGTACGCTACCCTGCTCGACACACTTTCGATGGCCACTATACTGTTAATGAGGGACCTGCGGACGAGAAACCCGACACCACCTTGAGACAGATGTTCGCCTTCCCGGTAGTAGAATAAGTTGCCGGATTTCAGGGTTATCGTGTCCTCCCCCTCTCTTCGGACTTCTGATAGACCCATGATATCCCAGTGCAACTTATCTATTTCTTCTTCCAGCTCAACAATCTTTTCGTCTGCCCTCAGTGTGCGTGTGTTATATGTCACCAGGGCCAGTTTTCGGTTTGGGTGGTAGCCGGATCCCATCCGGAGATTCTTAGCACCCCCTGCCCCGCCGTTTCCGTGGCCGCTACCATGACCAGGAATGGCGGGGCTGCCGGGAACTGGGGGCCGGTGCTTATGTTGTGTTGTCATTTTGGGGGGAATTTGCCGATACTCACCACGCTTGGCAAGCGGGTTGGTGAGCGCAGAGTTGCTACTGCTCAGCAAAAGGGACGCTGCTGCCCATCCCTCTGGTTAAGAGTCCCTTAGTCGACTTTTACGACCTCCACGGGAGGAGATGGAGTGGTGCTATATTCTTAATCCGGACACCACACGGAATAGTGAAAGTAGAAAAGTGGGGCATCGTCTTTAAAAAAATAAATAACAAGTTAGTACTTTTGGCATTCATGATATTGAATAGTAATTGTTCATAACCACTATATTTAGTGACATGCCGTTCCAAAGTAAGGTACACCTTAAAAACCTTTGGGTAATATTACCGTTATTAATAACCACGCTTAAATTGCAATAGAGAGTAGTTGTGTTGCGAGATTCAGCCCCATTTATTGTTCTATTGACGTGACGTGACGAGCACATCTAGCTTCGAGGAAGAGACACGGAAGCAGCCATAAGCATAAGTTATTAAAACCTAATGCGAGAACAGCTTCTGTTTAAGTTAACAATCGTTGTGAGAAAAAAATACTATCATAATAATATTATAAATCTCGTTTTTGAACAACATTAGTAGTCACCACAATGCGCTTGAAACCAAGAAAGTAAATAACATCGCCAGTTCCTCGAATAAATCAGACTCAAAAAACTAATATCTAAGGCCTCAAACTAACTGAAAATAAATATTAATGTAATCCAAGTTGAGAGACAGATCAATGTCGACGGATCGGCACTTATCCGACGAAGGAAGCCGGACTTAAGTGCTAAAGTTTGGTATGAGAACCTAAAACAGCGCCGCTCAATCTTGGTTTACCGCCCCCTAGAGAGCGGTCTGTACTTAATTTTAAAGTTTTTCAGTTTAGATTTCTTTATATGAATATTCAGTTTTCACAATGTTTACTAAATCGGCTATTTATTATATTTTACAGATTCTTTTAATAAAGAAAGAAACGAAAAGAGATCTTTCTATTGTACTGTTACGAATAATGAATCGTTTCATATATGTAAGGACGTGTAATGTCCAAGACAGAGGGTGGGGACTGGCAGAGGGGCGGATTTGTTGAGATTACATGAGAGACCGGTGAACCTATGGCCACACCGTCAGTTTGCAGGTAAAATTCATTGTCCCACAACACGTAACCGTTGGTAAGGCAGTGTTCAAGCAATTCTGCATATTGTTATTGTTAACTGACGGTGTGGCCATGGGTTCGTCGGTCTCTCCTGTAGTCGCCGATATTTTCATGGAGGATTTTGGGGAGAGAGCACTGATGAAAGCCCCGGCTATGCCGAAGATGTTCAAACGGTATGTAGATGATACTTTTACCATCTTGCCTCACAATAGGGTCTCTGCGTTTTTAAAACATCTAAATTCAATACACAGTAAAATTCAGTTTGTTATCGAATTGGAGGATAACAAATCCTCGGCCTTTCTTGACATACTTCTAATTCATAATCCTGATCATTCAGTTAGTCACACTATGTATAGAAAGCCTACCCATACAGACAGGTACCTTAACGGTGAATCTCACCACCACCCTTGTCAGTTAGCTACCGTGGCTAAATCTTTGTTACAGAGAGCACACGGCATCTGTGGCGCCGACCACCTGGCAGGGGAGCTTAACCACGTGAAGCAAGTTCTTCAAAATAACAATTCAAGAGCGCCACATCCCCATCGCAGAAGCCGCCCGAAACCCACCACGGTTGATCGGAGACCTGCTGTCTTACCATTCATCAAGGGAGTCACGGACAGAATTGGTCATATCTTGAAGCGTGTTTCTATTAAAACCTACTTCAAGCCACATAAAAAGATCAGCCAACTTCTCAAACCCGTGAAGTCTCACATTCGTCTTACATTACTATTACATGGATATGTTTATGTAGACTGTAGGAGTGAAGCGGCGCCGTAAATGCGACCGAAGTTCCGCCACCGCTCATCTGGTTATCATAACATGGACTAAAGATCGCGATGTTGCCTTTATCGTTTCAAATCTAATTAAAGGCTCGCACCCATAAAATTGCCGTGTGGTGCCGGCTTAGAATACCACCACCCCGTCTCCTCCCGTGGATGTCGTAAAAGTCGACTAAGGGATTGGCCGGAGGATGGGCAGCAGCGTCCTTCGAGTGCATTAACAGCTCAACTGCGATCGCCAACCCGTCTGCCAAGCGTTGCGATTATGGCAAAACCCTCCAATGAGCCCACAACACACCCGGTCGTTGTGGTGATCTTTGGGGGAGGCTTGTATCCAGCAGTGGACTTAATTCGGCCGAAATGATGACCCATAAAATATTCTATGCTCTTATGAGTAAGTAATTTTTTTTTCTTTATTTTTGTTTTTTTTTAGCATTGCCCCACAAGCATTTCTCCTATAATTGTAAATTCTGTTCAAAATCTAAACCGCAGCACAGCTACCATATGTTTCAACGGAAGAGAAATACGTTGAAATCTCACATTCATCGTCGTAGTGATACAAATATTTAAGTGAGAAATATGGGTTATTTAAGTGTCCTGTGACAGTGTTTCTCAACATTTTCGTCTCTCCCCGGGGAGTCTTCTGAATCCATTACGAGACATACCAGGGACTTCTGATGGAAGCTGGTGAATCATAAATTATTTTGTAATCTAAACGAATCTAAGACTGTGCTTAGGTTTTCTAGATTGAGGTTAGCAAAGCTTGTCCGATTTCTGTGAAAAAACTATTGAGTTCTATGTGCTGTGTGATTAGAATTGCTTTAAAATCGTTTTAATATAATACCTCATGTACTTCCTTCGCCCCGGGAAAAGGCGAAGGGGCATGCCGGACTCCTACCGGCTAAAACCACTGGAGTGATCATCGTCGGCACCGAAGAGGGGCTCCAGGAACTCGAAAGATCTCCATCTAGAGCCACCCATTGGTGCCACGCCTTTAGGCACGTCTCGGAGGGGATGACTGTAAAGAGGCCACCCCCCAGGCATCTCTCAAGGGATCTCACCACGCTTGATATGTGGGTTTGCGAGCGCATAATGGCTACTTTTCCACAGAAAGAGTGCTGCTGCCTATCCCCTGGTTTAGAGTACTTTAGTCAAATTTTACGACATCCACGGGAGGTGATGAAGTGGTGCTAGATTCTTAATCCGGGCATTACATGGATGCACGCATCGAAAGTACTACTTTAATATAAAAGTAATTTATCGAACAAGTGATCTGACCAAGATTCCGTTTTATTGATCTATTAGTTATGGTGTTGACAAGAACGTATGACGTTAATTCTTCCCTGAAAATCAATTGTAATTGTATTGTTTTTTCCATTGTGTAGCTGATAGAAACATTTTTCCAGTTTAAATAAAGAGCTATTTTAAATACTTTCTAATTAAGTTCCAACATTTCTTATCGTGAGAAAGCTGCCCAGCAGTGGGACAGTAATGGGCTGATTATGTAAATACTTAGTAAACACCAATTTATAGAAAATACTTTAAAACAGGTCAGGAAAAGTTTGGCTTTGGCTGATATGATGATGATGATTCAATATCAATGCATAAGTATTTTTGTTTTAGGGTTCCGAACGTCCGAAGGAAAAAACAGCGTAACACTTATAGGATCACTCATGTATCTGTCTGTCTGTCTATCTGTCTATCACAGCCAATTTTCTCCGCATCTACTGGACTGATTAAGTTTGAATTTGGACTTTTGCGATCCAAACACGTACGTGTAACGTGTAAATAAATGAATTTAGAATATGGGAGTCATTTTTGGGGCGCAATATAGAAAATTAAAAAATACAGTTTTGCAAAGTGTACCGTGTAATATATGAAATGGAAGGGATTATGGTGAGGGTCTCAAATGTATTAAATTTATAATTTTAAAATACATTGTTGTTTGATAAATTACTTTCATATCAGAAAGTAGTACTTTCGAAGCGTGCATCCATGTGGTGTCAGGATATAAATTATAGCACCAGTCCATCTCGTCCCGTGGATGTCGCAGAAGGTGATACCAGAGGGATGGTCAGCCGCATGTGTGCCTTTCTGTGGAAGAGTAGCCATTGTGCGCTCGCAAACCCGCCTGCCAAGCGTGATAGGCCTTGTTCAGCAGTGGACGTCCTTCAGCTGAAATGATGATGATAAAAAAATATTGCCCTCTTAAAATAAAATTCACTACTCTTTTAGTGCCCTAATAGTTTTATCATGTCTTGTCATGAGATGTTCGAAAATTCCATAGACGGGCCCCATTTGTAATTGTTTGTTTTGCTGTATATCGTAGAACAAGATACAATAATTAAAAAAAGGTTAGGTAAAAGACTTATGCAATAGATAAGCTAACAAAGATACAATTATTTTCATTCATTTAAACCATTTACAGGCACTTATGAATAGTCAAGACTTAGTGTCCAGGACATTTGTGGTTGCGTTTAGTTGTCCAAGCTGTAGATTGCATATGGAGAAGAACGGGCAAGATACTCCATGGTTACTCTTTTTAAATCATATACAACAGAATATTTATGACTACTTACATTGTTAAATATATGTTTATTTAGACAACTTATAAGTCACCGAGTAACAGATTCTGCAGTAGCACAGGTACCCATTCCAAGATAAACTTGTGTTATCGGCACCTAAATCTGTACAAATTGTACTAGGAAAGATTGTACAGTACATCAGGTAGAATACTATTTTTAAATACAAACGTGTGTAGATATTTTTATGTGTGTGTCCGTACGTGTTTAAATCTGAACAATCATCATATCGGCCATTTATACGTCCACTGCTGAACAAAGGCCTCCCCCATAGATTTTCACAACTGTGTCATCATTCTGGGGGGTATTTGCCAATACTCACCACGCTTGGCAGGCGGGTTGGTGAGCGCAGTATGGCTACCGTGTCATAGCAGGGGCGCTGCTGCCCATCCCTCTGGTTTAGATTCCCTTAGTCGCCTTTTACGACATCCACGGGGGGAGACGGAGTGGTGCTATATTCTTAATCCGGACACCACACGGAATCTGAATGTGAACAATGAAAGGCTTTAATGAGAATGAGGTATCACTATTTGATACAAATACCTATGGAAACTGTTATTTAAGTACGGAGTTAAGTTAACTGTGTCCTAAAACACGCCCACGTGTATTTGTATTTTCATTTTTTCCAGGCTATCACATCGGGATATCTTTTTTATCCTCAAAGTTTGGAAAACACAGGACACATCAATGAGATACACATTTATCTTCCGATTGGCACCGGGATCTCATAAGTCACTGATAAACGAATAATTTGGGAAGTTCTGAGTTAGATGGCTAGTGGACGTTCTTTTTTGGTTTTTTATTGAGACCCTTTGTTGAAGGTTAGTAGTTTTATGCAAGTCTATGATGTAGCCCTGAAAATTGTGATTTGTTGTGTGTGTGTGTATTGTGACATAAAGACTTCTCAACCGCTCCAGCCGGCTCAGAATGCCACCACCCCATCTCCTCCAATGGGTGTCGTAAAAGTCGACTAAGGGATTAGCCGGAGGATGGGCAGCAGCATCCTTCGAGTACATGAACAACTCAACTGCGATCGCCAACCCGCCTGCCAAGCGTGGCGATTATGGAAAACCCCCCAATGAGCCCACAACACATCCATATCGGTGGTTGGGGTGATCTTTGGGGGAGGCCTGTGTCCAGCAGTGGATTTCATTCGGCCGAAATGAACCGCTCCTTACTAATAAACTAAAACATCATGCATAAAGTAAGGTTCGCATAAGAATCAAAGAAATACAAAAATGTATTATAAGTTACGTGTCCTCAACCAGAAACATTTTGAAAGCGAAGCTGTTGCTTAATCTATAGATGGGTGACCAGGTAGTTAGATTTGAACTGAGCGTGTATAATTTAACATGGTCTCCGTGCTCCGGAGCTAGTTGCTGTCGTTTCGTGTCATTCCGTGTGGTGTCCAAATTAGTAATGTTGTCCTTAATGGCTATGAATCAGAAAAATACATAGCTTCGTCTGGTGTACCACAAGGTTCTCATTTGGGCCCCATCTTGTTCCTACTGTTCATCAATGATATAGTTTCTCGGGTTCATTACTGTCACTATTCCTTGTTTGCTGACGACATGAAAATCTCGCGACAGATTGACTCGCTAGAGACAAACCTTCACATTGGCGATGAGAAAATCGCTGTTGTATCGCAAGTTCGTGACTTAGGCGTGATTCTCGACGTCAGACTAAGCTTTATCTTACGATAGCGTGGTAAATAGGGCTGCTAAAATGTTAGGTTTTATTAAACGCAACACTAAAGACATCAAGCACAATACTTCTAAAATCTTACTATTTAATGCTTTAGTACGTAGTGTGCTTGAATTCGGCAGCGTTATCAGGAATGCAGTCCATTTTAACCGTATTGAGTCTATTCAGAGAACATTTACCAGGCAAGTCGTGTATATTTCTTCAGGTATTAGCGGCAAATGTTCATACGAGGAAAGATTATCCTTCCTAGGTCTATTGTATACGTTACAGCAACGCACACGTATGTTGGATTTGTTATTCTTACAGACTATTGTAAAGGGCTCCTCACATTGTCAGGGACTATTGGAGCACATTGAAATCTGCGTTCCCAAACTAAATGCTCGTCGGAGATGTACCACCTTTTTCAATATTCCACGTTACAGAACTAACTTTGGCATAAACTCCCCATTAACAAGAATGACCTCTACGTACAATAGCTGATGGAAACTGCTTGACCTAGACATCTTCCATGACCACCCCATACAATTTAGAAGAAAAATTATTGGAAACAAAAAATGTACACCATAATCTATTTACGTATTGTTATATTTTATTAGATATTGTTCTTATATTTGTGTCTCACTTTTGTGTCTCATACTTGTCTAATAGAAAATTGTGTACAGAGTGATATATATAATACAAATGTTGTGCATGTCTGTAATTGATGTAAACATTAGTATTTAGTCATTACTTTTCTCAATGTTTGTGTTTATATTGTAGATGTGCCTTATAATAAAATAAATAATGTAGCATCACTCCATCTTCTGCCGTGGAAGTCGTAAAAGGGAACTAAGGGATTCTAAACCGGCAGTGCCCCTTTTGTGGAACAGCAGCAGTTCTGCAGTCACCAACCCATGTGCCAAGCGTAATAAGTACTGCCAAATACCCTCCACAATGACTACAAACGGCATGTAACCGTTCATTGTGGACAACTATGGGGGATGCCTTTGTTCAGCCGGAGGGGATGCCTTTGTTCAGCCGTGGATCTCTTAGCCAAGTCGGAGGTTGGGTGGTTGAAAAACTCTGACACGAGGTTGGCCACTAAACAAACTTAAAATAAAGAAGGCATCGGGCTGCCGATCGCGAGGTTGTGAGCTTTAAGGGACTGTATATTTCAATGTTAGTTTTTCTCAGTTTACACTTTCAAACAGTCTAGACAGGAACATGGATGCGACACGGACAGCGGCATGGATGGATGAAAGGCAGAGTCTGCTGTATAAAGAATAGGACCAACCTGCAAACGATAATGCTGGCTCACGGTGGCCACGCGGTCAACGAAAACAAGCTTTTAAACTTCACGTGGTATTTTGTATGTGTTGCCTCTGAAACTACTAGTTTTCTATATTTAGTCACTGTAAATCTGAGGTTTTTTTTTTCAATGTATTAGGTTTATCATTGCATAAACGATTTTTCTAACTATATGATATTTTTCTAGGGCACAGGCCCATAAATGAGTGGTCCGTGACATAATGTCTTCTGTGTCTTGGAGATATCCTCTTGGACTACTTCTGCTCTAGGAAAGTCTGGAGGGGCACGGCGGACTGTTACCGGCTAGAACCATAGTGTTTCTTCTATCCACCTATCGCTGAGTGAGAACCCCGGGGGTGCAAGAAGTAATGCTCGAGTGAATTCTGAAGTTTAGCGTCAGACTGCTCTAAACTCATCACCTGCAGACAGGTAAGCGCTCTCCAACGCACGGATCATTTTTGCGGAGGGGAAGAAAGACGGTCTCTGCGCAGGTCCGCTCCGTCAACACTTTTGCGTGTATTACTTCCTTGCAAAAGTAGCCGATGGCATCTGACACGCACTTAGTTTCTGCAGTGATGACAATGGCGTGTTTTTCCCGGTCTAAGTGTCGCATATGCTTTCTTAAACAGCGATGTCCCGAGAGTATCTACCTCAGCCGGAAGATAAGGGCATCATGACGCCTCTTCAGCAACTCGTCCAAAACCCGTCTTACCGTCTCTACAGCAGCGTGGCCATCATAAGATAGTCTTACCACCGATGGCAGACGTGACTTCAAACTGAAATATTAAATCTTGTTCCATTCTTATTATTACGGGTAAACACGACTAGTCGCTTAGAATAATAGCACCAGGTAATATTACTGGAAAACTGAAAGACAAAGAATAAAACAACTTTACCGAGGATTGCATCCAGCTACCGCTGAATGCGTCCAAGTCCTTAAGTATACAGAAGTTTCTGTTAGCACTTGAGCACTGTCGAGTCTAGAATATTCCTTATAATGGATTAGACGACGGGCCAAGATGAAACTAAATTAGTTTAGAATTAACTCAATTGTTTTCATGTCGCCCAGCCTAAGGCCAATAATAGGTCTTGTTTAAATTAATTCTAATATAAATATTAAATCTTTGGATGATATAGACAAAGGTTATGATTTTCAGGACAGTATAATTAACTTACAAGATACAGATTGTTTGGTTTACTAAATTGTTAGTGAGAACTCAATAGACAAGTCTAATTTTAATACACCGCCTTTAGGTCAGTAAGTATATTAGATAAACAGTAAAGTAACGGGGGATGAAATATATAGCAATATCATTAAAAGAGGCGAGGAAGATAATGGCTGGAACGGGTGCTGCGGTAACTCGTGGCTCTTCATCAGCATTATCATAAGCCACTGCTGGATACAGGCCTCTCTAATGTCCACAACTGAGCATGATTCTCGGGTTTTGTCATCAAGCTTAACACTTAGTAAACAATTTAAACACTTAGGAAACGGTCAAGGGCGGATGAAAGAATTCTGTTATTTTCTGAAATTTTGGCATTCAAAGTCAAAGTCATATATTCGCTTAAATATGGGTACAAAGATGGTATTTAAAGATTTTAAGCTGCCACATATTGACCATTTCTGGTATGCGAATTAATATTATTTATACATCATACTATAGCTGCATGTAGTTTAATGCAAGTAATAACTGTCATTAGATACTTTAATAATAGTTTCAGAGACACTGTAGAAAATAAAATAAACACTTCGGTGTTCCCTGTTACTCATTACTATTCATTCAAAATACATAATTTTTCCGTTCGACATCAATTACAGTTCATATACTCGTATATCAGATGCGCTACAATAATAACAATAATTCAAATATGTTAAAATAGATGTTTTCAATAATACCCGTGTCATCAATTAAAACCTAACATTACAAGTAATTCAAAATACAAAAATAGCCAGTTCATTTACCAATTTCCGTTCATCGGATAGAATACAAATAATAATGTCATCAACAATAATCTATAATACGTTATTTATAAATTAATATAAAATAATAAGAATTAATTCAAATTCAAATTCTATCTATAATAATAAATAATATCCATGTCATCAAAAACTTAGTCGTGTACATTGCTTACAAATGCTCATTATTTTAAATTATTCAAAAGGTATCTACTATTTAATAGACCAATTAGAATAAATGAATTTTCACTTTATGTTACTAACAAAATAATGAATTAGCTTAGTATGATCCTCCTTAAAACAAAATGAAAATGCTTCTCACTTTGGCGAATTTTTCAATTTAGATACGGTTTGTGCAGTGGCTGAGTGATTAGCTTTTTGTGCTACGTTTCACCAATTCGTTCTCCACACAGAATAAATAATTGTATGTATGATCTACAATATTATTTTAGATTTGGATGTTTGTGCTACTGAGATTTATCTGGAGATAGGAGAAATCCTACTGTAAAAGTAAAATAAAAAGAAACTATCATTGTGTGTAATAGACATTAAATAATGAGAAACCATCACGTGCATTGCTTATAACACCACTTAAAATCAAATGGGCGGAATTAAAATACAAGCGCAGCAATGAAATGGAAAAGTACATCGTTATAAAATTTTAAAAGGTACTTTATGTTGACAGATGTATAAGTGATAGCGATAGAATAATATACGAGGACGCAAATCATAAAATGCGATTTTATTGTTCAGAAACTATAATATTGACATTAAAGTTTGTCGGGCTTGTAAAGCTATAAAAATGTAGAAGTTACTACTAGTTTATATCCGTCATACACCAAAATACCGCTCATTGTGAGGGCTATGTTAAGTGGTGGATATTTAATCATGTAAATTGTAATAATGCAAATTCTTTATTGCATTCACAAACTTAATGATAAAACGGATAGGATTAAGACTACGGGATCGATTGTGGATTTAGTAATACGATAATAATAGCAGTTTACTAGGAATGAGGAAGAGCGTTTCATTATATTGTAATTCAACGTATTATTGGTCTTTGTTAGATATTTTGTTTGTTTAAATCAAATTTTCATTTTGTTCACAGACGACTGTACATTTTGTCACATTTATTTTAAAAAATTATCAAACATAGAATTGTGCACCTTATTTTGTTAATTTTTATTTATCATTTAATGTTATTAAGTATTAATATTTGTTAATGTTTGCCGTGTGGTGCCGGCTCAGAATGCCACCACCCCATCTCTTCCCATGGGTGTCGTAAAAGTCGACTAAGGGATTACACTGAGGATGGGCAGCAGCGTCCTTCGAGTGCATTAACAACTCAACTGCGATCGCCAACCCGCCTGCCAAGCGTGGCGATTATGGCAAGACCCCCCAATGAGCCCACAACACATCCATATCGGTGGTTGTGGTGATCTTTGGGGGAGGCCTGTGTCCAGCAGTGGACTGCATTCGGCCGAAATGATGATGATGATTTGTTATTAAGTTTTTATTCAATATAATTTCAGCCAAATAAATAATTACTGCACACCCGGGGAGGGAAAGATCGCCACAACGACCAGTCTGTGTTTTTGCTCATCGGGAGGTGTTTGCATAATTGACAGACATGGCAGGCGGGTAGGCGAGCGCAGTTGAGACTGCTGCCGATCCTCCAGATACTTCCTTAGTTGTACAACACCAACGGGATGAGAAGCGGTGGTGCTATTCTTAGCCGGCACCACACGGTATCGCAGGATACGAGAGAAACACCATTCTGCGTAAACCTTACATTAGGAAATAAAGCACATTATTACAAAAGAACAAGCACCAATTGGTCTACAATGAACAATGATACGGAAGAACCAAACACCAAATTGCGTTTGCCACAACAATGCAAGAACCCCCGTAAATAAAATTTACAGACTAACAGGACGATGCAAGGCGCCACCGCTGAGCTGCGACGTGAACTTATTATGAGCGTACCTTAGTCTCCATATATAAATGGCGATATGTTATAAATATTTCATGAGACTAGCAAATACAGTTTTATTTTTCATTTTGTATTTCCATAGAGCGTGCACTTCGCGTGCTGTGTCCGTTTGTTTTTTTGCTGCACGCTTTATTTTTTCTAATTGTGATGAGGTCACTGTGGCGTTGGAACAGTAGTGCAGTGGTAATTTTTTGTTCTTTGTTCAAATCATTACATGTATATGTTTGTTACTTACCGATAAAACTTTTTAACAAAAAAAATACCGACTTCAAAAACCCTACACGATATATTAAAACCACTGAAAAGGAAAAAATTACTTTATTTATGAAGTCGGGTGGGGCAGAACCCACGACCCAGAGCGCAGCAGCCGACTGTATCAGCCACTGCGCCAACCGTGCCGTTTGATTAATTGATTAGCCACTGCGCTAACTGTGTTGTCAAATTATCCGACATTATCCGATCTCCGACGTCATGAATCTTCATTCATCGTCGTATTTTGAAAGATATATTTATACTATGTTTACCGTGTGGTGCCGGCTACGAATAGCACCAACCCATCTCATCCCGTGGGTGTCGTAAAAGGCGACTAAGGGATTAGCCGGAGGATGGGCTGCAGCGTCCTTCGAATAGATTAGCAGCTACTGCGATCGCCAACCCGCCTGCCAAGCGTGGCGATTATGGCAAAACCCCCCAATGAGCACACAACATACCGATGTCGGTCGTTGTGGTGATCTTTGAGGGAAGCCTGTGTCCAGCAGTGGACTTTGTTCGGCCGAAATGATGAAAAAATGATGATGTCAGGAAGAAAACAACATCAAACTCGTCACCAGTGATGACAATCAACAGAATGCGAGTCTTACCATTTTCGATGCTTTAGCCGGATAACGTGACAACGACTTGTTGTTCAGACTTGTAGTACTGCTTTCATACTTACTGCATTCCATACTGAATGTGTCCAATTTAAGAGACAGATCGTACGGAACTTTGTATTGAAATTGGAAAGTTTTTGTTAAGTACGATGTGAAATACTCTTGTTTTATATAAACTTTGCGCCTCCTCACTATCAATGTTATATTAGTTTTAAGCATAATGGAATTGAAACGTTAATGACGAGAATCCATCATTAGTAATCAGATACTTGGACACGGCCTTTATCATTATGTTCCGTTTTATAAAAGGGTTTTTGGATGACTTGATGCCAGATATATACATTATAATTATACAAAATAATTTTGTGTGGTATCCGGATTAAGAATATGGCACCATTCTATCTCATCGCGTGGACGTTGTAAAAGACGACTTAAAGACTAAGACAGGGATGGGCTGCAGCTCGGAACAGCAGCTATCTGCGCTCACCAACCCATTTGCCAAGCATGGCGGGTACTAGCAGATTCCCCTCAAAATGACGGCACAACTGTGGAAATCTATGTTGGTTTTTGTTCAGCAGTGGACGTCCATAACGATGATTATCTACATGTGTACTGGTAGTTAGCAAATTGTAAAACCTTGTCACGCGAAATTTTATATAATTACGCATGTTAATTTATATCATACATATATACGGTTGTTGCAGTGGCTAAGTGATTGGCTTCCTGCGCTACGTGTCGCGGGTTTGATCCCCGCACGGAACAAATGTTTGTACGATTTGCAGGTAGTTGTTTTGGGTCTGGGAATTTATGCATGTGAGAATGTATGTAAGTTACGATATAGAAGAAAAAATAGCGTGGGCTAGCGTTTGAAAATCTAAATAATATACACATTTACATTTTTATATTAACATAACATAACAAGTATAATACACAGAAAGCCGGATAACGGCCAGAAGAGTCCTTCTTTAGAGAGCGAGCAACAACATATTTTAAATAGACAAAATACACAATAAATATTTAAACTGGTAACCCTAAAATACAAAAAATCCATTCTCTGTGGACACCGTCCTGGTCAATAAATAGAATATTTACCACGCTCAACATCGGATTATTAACTAGCAAAACTATGGCATATCTCATACGGGGTACGATTTTATTTATAACATTCGCATTTTTGTACCTCGCAGGAGGCGCAAAATTAAATATCTCTTGAAGAACAGTCATAAATTCCACCTGAATCTCCCAACAAATTAACCCAACTCGTGCTAACTAAGACATAAGAGGACTTATATATTTTTTTTTTAAGTACGTTGCCCCACACGAGAATTTCTCATGTGTCGTAGGTACGTTTACAGACATGAATTCCACATGTAATACACCGAGACCTATAGTTCAGTGACCTATATTAAAAAATAAACAGCATATATTTTTACTAATGATAAATTGCTATTCCTTTACTGAATTTTGAAATTATCATCATATCAGCCAAAAGACATCCACTGCTGAACAAAGGTCTCCCCCATAGACAACCGGTTACATGCCGTGTTCGTCATTTTGAGGGGAAATTGCCAGCACTCACCACGCTTGGTAAGCGGGTTGGTTAGCGCAGAATGGCTACTATTCTACAGAAGGGGCGCTGCTGAAAATCCCACCTGGCTTAGAGTACCTTAGTCGCGTTTTACGACCATCACGACAGGATATGTAGTTTTTCTTAAGTAATTCTTAACCCGGACCCCACACGGAATAATAAATATTGAAATTAAAATGTTTAGTCTCCTGTAGTTGTGTTCAATTGATTTATTTACAATTAATATTTTATAATGTATACCTACTTCAAAATGTTGCTTCTATTTATATTGATATTTCCACATGGAATAATCAGTGTGAACAATTTATGTAATGTGAGTGTTGTAGCACATAAATTTGTTTTATCCTTTCATCATATCAGGTGAACAACGTCTACTACTGGACAAACGCACATATTTGACTACACCTTATTTCATTTCTATTAAATCTAGTATATTTATATTAACTACAAATCAAAATGTAAATTACATACCTTAGATTACTACCTAAGGTATGCAATTTTCATTTTGCATGTGTTTTACTTAGCGCGCTGTAGACGTCTTGAATATAAAAACGTCCGAATATTATAGACTGATTGACAAAAAAGTCTTGACTAAATGTCGTATCAATCTTTTCACAGTCTAGATTGTGGTCACATCATGGCGTGTTGTCTAACAAGATAAACGATGGCACGGTTGGCACAGTGGCGAAGCGCTTTGCTTTCTGCGCTACATATCGCGGTTTCAATCCCCGCACTGACAAAATATTTTCCTACAGATAGTCGCAACGGGTTTGGGTGTTTGTGCATGTGAGAGTCTGTAAACTGTACCCATGACATATGAGTAATCTTAATCGATATTAAAAATAAGATTTGATTCACACATGATTCGACACAATCAGACATATTTTGACACCGCAGTAAGCACTTAGAATACTTACCTACCTATGTCTGTCTTCGACGAAAGAATATTTTGTGCTCCTGCATCGGTAAAATGAGCCGGAGGAAATCTTCTGGTACAATTCGATTCGCTGTTTAGTAAGCGGTTAGTATTATAATTATTTTATCCAACATCATGTTCATTTTGATCTCAATACCTGACTGCATAACAGTCATAATGTTTTAATTAATTCTTAAGTCGATCAAAAAATGTAAAGCTTTTAATCGGGTCAGGAATATAAAATCCGAATTAATTGTGGCACCCAATTGTAATTGTAATTAAATTCAAATAATTATAATATGAATTCGAGGCATTTCAATTACATGTTGTGTATTATTCTTTTTCACACAAAAAATGTGCCAGTAGAACTAACTGATCGATAAACGTTCGGCGAGGTTAAGAAACGCTTGGCGCGCTCAGTCTATGGATGGGTGACTGCATAATGGTATTGGAACTGAGCGTCTCGGTGCTTTGGAGGGCACGTAAAATAGTTCGTCCTGGTTGTTGTCATTAGACGACAGTCGTTAAGCCAAGGCGGAGGCCTTTGGGGGGGCTTCAATAATTTTGATACAAGTTTGGCCACTAACGGCATGAAAGAAAAAGAAACCACAAACAAAATTGTCTGCTATACACCAAATTTTCAATCCAGACCGTCATCTGCTGCATACAAAATGTAGGGGGAGTGGAACAAAGGAGAGAACACAAAGACGCGGAAACCATAAAAAAATATTTCGATCAAGATATTCCATTTCAATCCGACCGAGCCTTCGATTAGGGATATAATTCATTACACCAAGGAACGAACGCCCCCAGCGTTGGAAAAATGAGCGACAATCTTTTGGCCATCAATCAAACTGATTCACTTGATTAATGAACAGGTTGCCCCCAAATGTGCTAGCGTGAAGTTTCTTTCTACTGGCCTTAGAAATGGCCTAACTTTCATCGTATTTCTTCGAAAGCTCCACATTAAATTCTTAAGTCAGAATATTAAATTCAGTACTTAGGTTATTGGGTTTGTTCAAATTTTGCGACTGTTATTCGAGTTTGTGTACGCAGTTTGAGTTTCGAGAGCCTTCTATTGCTTTCCTCTGATTTTATGATGGGTAGCTTCTTTTATTCTTGCATTGTTTGGCATATATGAAGTAACTTTATTATTTATAAGTGTTTATAATCTATACACATAAATGAAATTGAAGTATCTGTTTTTAATGTCAAAATAACAGCTTTTTACTTAATGCATATGAAATATCTAAAAAAAAAATCTTTTTTTCTGTCTATCTGTTTGTCTGTTTGTTCCCGCTAATCACCGAAATGGCTGGACAGATTTCTACGGAACTTTCACTGGCAGATAGTTGATGTTATAAGGAATAACTCAGTCTACTTTAATCTATACAAATAAATAAAATTGAAACCTTAGTAACTAACCTGAATAACTTAGGCTACTTTTATGTCAGAAAAATAATTAGTGATCCGCGCAAAAAAATAATTAAAGCTCATTAAATCCAATATATATATATATATATACTCTATGTCAAGTGTATATGCCGAAGTACTCTAAATTATTTATAAATAATCTAATTCCTTTTAAATTAAACAGCGGGTGAAACCGCGGGTCCCAGCTAGTAATAAATAAATTTATTATTATTAAGTGTTTATACCGTGTGGTGCCGGCTCAGAATGCCACCACCCCATCTCCTCCCATGGGTGTCGTAAAAGTCGACTAAGGGATTAGCCGGAGGATGGGCAGCAGCGTCCTTCGAGTATATAAACAACTCAACTGCGATCGCCAACCCGTCTGCCAAGCGTGGCGATTATGGCAAAACCCCCCAATGAGCCCACAACACATCCATATCGGTCGTTGTGGACATCTTTGGGGGAGGCCTGTGTCCAGCAGTGGACTTCATTCGGCCGTAATGATGAAGTGTTTATAAATTTTATACCGTTGAAAGTTAATATTTACTTGTGGTTTTTAACGGTTTCCTGTTTGTTGTTTCTGTACTGGTTTTTCTTGCTAGGTTTGCTTTACTTACAAGAACTTCCTATGTATCATTAGGAAACTCAGTTCTGGATCATTTCTGCATAACTGGCCCTGACACAGCAGCCTACCATAAGTTTGGACCAAACTATGTGCAAATATGGCGCTTGAAAATGTTGAGATCATCAACATCATTATTAACAGCCCATAGCAGTCCACTGCTGGACATAGGCCTCTCCAATAATCACACCACTGAGCACGATCCTCGGCTTTTCTCCTCCATTTCATGCCAGCCACCCTGCGAAGATCGTAACTTCACCGAGCCTGAGGGCATCCTACACTACATTATACAAGAATTTGATATATCAACTACTACCATAACCTCACAGCTGACAGCTTCGATCAACTTATACATTACTTCATCCGAAATCCACGACAACGGCAAGTATCAAACTCAGGAACTTGTCATTCAAAGGTGCTCAACAGAGCCACAAGGCCAGCGAAGTGGCAACCATGTAAGCCCAAATAAACGATCCCTTTCTGTCCTTCCTTATTCTGCAGCCAAGTAAGGTGACAGTTATCTCACACAGTTCCCAACCAATAGTTACGCGCTGTCAACCCGCCACAGAATAAGTAAGTTGGAAACACACGGCGAAAGTTTGTTGGTTCACAACTGTTGCTGAAGTTGCTGCTGAAATTAAGTATGTTGGTAATCTGGTCTATAGTGATTGATTTTAATATTCTGTGACGTGAAGAGAAAATTGCCATTTCTACAGACCATCCTAATTTACATCTTGCAGTCGATGGTATTGACTGAATTAAGAAGGGCAGAACGTGCAGAACTTCATAATCAATTACGCACTAAAATAAACCAAAAGCAGAAAATATAACTGGGCTATTACATTTGCATGAAGCCAACATTTTGAAATCATCTAACAGGAACTACCGTAATGACTAGAAAGAGACAAATTTACATTTTATACGAAATGGAAAAAACGTTTCCGCTCACATACTGTATCCGTGTATACCCATGGAACTCAAGATATAAACAAGGGTATAGGGCTGCTCATTAGCCGCGGGAGTTTGATTCAGTCTCCCACCCCATCGTCGGTGCTGCCAATCGATACCTACCGATTTAGCGGATGCGGGTTTTTACTTTGCAGACATTCGTATTTGGATTTTCTTTTCCTTGTTGTCAATTTAATAGAGTTGGTTTTGATTATTTATCCGGAAAAGGTAGAATTGTAGTCATAGAATAATAATACTCACAAGGTGCAACTACGTTCTGACTATTCATGAGGGCCTATTTTAATTTTACAAGCTTTTATTTAACTTGCCTTGTTAGTATGGGTCAAATCTTGCAACTGAATTTTAAAACAGTTATCACTGACCGATTGAGCTGAAATTTTGCATATACCTTTAGTTTGAATGACAATGCATCATTAACTAAATGAAGTTATTCTAAATCCAATATGACGGACTCCCAAAGATAGCGGACCAGTTATTTTTTTTGCACATTTATGATATGGGTATCAAATGAAAGGGTTTGCTGGGAAAAATACGAAAATAATTAAAAAGAAAGAAAGAAAGAAAACAGTTTTATTTCGGACTCACACAGGTAATTACAGATAATGTACAGATAAGATATATAATAAAGTTTAAACAACCTGCGCGGAGCCAAAAAAAGGTCCCTATCCCAGCATAATGCTGCGACACTTAAAGAAAGAAAAATGCCGCGGCGCTGTTTTACAGAAAGGACCGAATGTGATAGTTGTGATGTCACGGACGGCTACGACTTATATCAATACAAAAATAAAGATGCTAAATATGGAAGCTAAATAATATTTACAATGTTTTATATAAGAATAAACAATTTAACTGTTAAATATAATACGTATCGTCTGATAAGGGCATTATTTTTTAATCACACACATAAGTTTAGGCTGTATGGTCTTACCTTTGCCAGCCATTTGACAATTTACACAAAAACAACAACAGAAAATGTAAAAAAGTGGTGTCTGAGTAATCTGTGGTAACTCTATAATCTTTAGTGGCAACGAAAATGAAAACAAACATTTTTGATGAAAATAATTCGGTTTGAATCAAACTATATGTTTAAAATCAAATGTTTTCTTATATATAATGTATACGTAAATAGTGTTCTATACATTGTAGCATTTAAGTAGTTTTGTGTCATGTGTACTTGTCTTAGTATGATGTGTTAATAGTTATATTGTAATCAAGATGCTGCTAGTAACTTGAAGAATACGCTGCCATACTCCACCCTGGTCACCGTCACCAGATGCGCGCATAACTCAGGTAAGTCTATACGTCTTCCTTTTGTAAACACAACAAGTGTCGCTTATATTTAATGCGAAAGGTGTTAACTGTCTTTATAGTACGAAGCGGAGGCGGTAGGTCGTTCCAGCAGCGCGTGGCAGCAAATTTGAAGCTTCCTCGAATTAAATTAAATTCCTTGCTTCCTTCCTATCGTTCCCTGAATAAAAGCTTGCATGTAAAAAGAAAATGGGTTAATACTTTTTAAATTTGAATTTGAAGTTATAGGACCGCGACGCGATCGCGTGAAGATTGTAATATATATAAATAAATTTGCTAAATCAAGGATATGAAGGACGAGTATCTTCTTGTACAGTTTTTAACCAGGAACCATAGTGTCTTTCAATACATACATAGTCATTTTTCACGGCCCCAAACTATCATAGACCGATATCTTTCCGAACTTCTCAAACAGATCCTGAACGATAACTAATAAAGATAAGTGCTCCGCAATAACATTCACACACATAAAATTCATATACACGCAATACGTCCTTCAAAGCGTCAAATCAAAAACAAATCTAAAACTACGCATCTAACTCTCGTTTCGTTTAAGAATCGAGATGGATTCGAATTCATAGCAGTGTTCCAACACAGGGTTGGCTACCAAGATAGTCTAAGTGAATAAAATTATTTCACTGTGCTTCTTTTCTCACTCTTATAAAAAACGAACAAAATTCGGGAGCACACACTGAAATCCCTTAGCTTATAAAAGCTTAGTTTTTAAACATCGAAATGTACATTCAGGTACCTCATTACTTATTCACATAATCGTAGCACCTTAAACGTTTATACTGAGTTCTAATTTGAAGCCATTTTCATAATTAGTAGTAATATTAGATAAATAGCTTTAGAAAGATTTTCAGTATGGAGGGTTTAGTGTTATATTTTGATACTGTTTTGATGGAATAATTAAAAGACACTGTAATAGATCATAACAATGTGAACGTACGTATTTTTTGCTGCAATTTGCGGTATATGTAAGTGATACCATAGTACCATAGTTCTGAAAAGTACCAATTTCCTGTCTTTATTACGACTGCTAAAAACCCGGGTATGAATACTAAAAAGCTCTGCCACCATAAGTAGCTATTATTGAAATATTTTCAGTAATTTTCAGCTCAAATTGAGGCATTTAACTACCGGCAATGTAACAAACTTCAGTCATAAAGATATCCAAAATGGCTGATAGAATTAAACATGTTGAAGGCAATCGTAAATATTTTAAGTATCCTATTTTTATACGGTTGCAAAAAATATTTTAAGTGATGGATGGTAGAGATGTATGTATTAGAGTAAGATCCCAGAGCGATAAGACACAACTTATTTTCTAAAGCATAGAACTTTCGGTTCTAAGTAGTCTCTCGTGTACTTTTTAATACCTGTACGCTTGTGGAGTTGGCTCGGTGACACCTGCGCAGGTAACAGGTGAGAAAGGTAACTAAAAATCAGAGTTACTTAAGTTAAATTTTAATGACTGATTTTTATATATATTTTGTAGAATATTACTCTGAAGTAATATCAAAAAAGTCAGACGCTTTCCATGCGCCAGAACTTTTGTCAGACGCTTTAAAGCTCTACAAAAAATAAATGAACTTAATTTATTTTTAAATGTCTGATTTTTATATATGTTATTCAAATAAACATTACAAAGTTACATTTAATCAGTCTGACAAATTGTAATGACCAAACATCCCCTAAACACAAAAATTACTCAACTATGAGTATGAGCGCGAGAGCACTATACATGCGTTTATATATAAAATATATATTTATAAAAGCTGTTATTTTAACATTACAAACAGACACTTCAAGTTTTTTTATTTGTATAAATGAACAAACGTTCGTCATTTTATATTTTTAAAATTATAATGTAATAATTAGTGTATATTAATTAAAGTACTATTTGCTACTGAATAACACACTCACTAGATCGCACTTCTGAATGCACGATTTTAGAGTTCCCTGCGGATTCAGAATTCAGTTTTCTAGTGAGTTCTTACAGAATAACAACGCTGTTCGGGTATTGGACATTGGTCAACTAGACCGTCAGAATATCAACCGCGTGGTCGAGTTGCCATCAATTAATGTTACCTATTCGTTTTTAATATTGCCTCTTTTACAATGTTGCCGATTTTTTTATTGATCCACCCGACCGACAGTGAATGTGGGAGAATATAATTTACATAAAATGCCAAAAGCATTAATTAACAGACTGTACTTTATATTACCATATGGTCGATTAATAAAAAAATTGGCAATGGAATAGACACAATATGGTCATGCTAGCAGAAGCTGCCACGCTCCAAGCGGCTATTTTAGTAAAATAAGGCAGTTTTTCAAACGTATTAGAGTAAGATCCCAGAGCGATAAGACACAACTTATTTTCTAAAGCATAGAACTTTCGGTTCTAAGTAGTCTCTCGTGTACTTTTTAATACCTGTACGCTTGTGGAGTTGGCTCGGTGACACCTGCGCAGGTACCAGGTGAGAAAGGTAACTAAAAATCAGAGTTACTTAAGTTAAATTTTAATGACTGATTTTTATATATATTTTGTAGAATATTACTCTGAAGTAATATCAAAAAAGTCAGACGCTTTCCATGCGCCAGAACTTTTGTCAGACGCTTTAAAGCTCTACAAAAAATAAATGAACTTAATTTATTTTTAAATGTCTGATTTTTATATATGTTATTCAAATAAACATTACAAAGTTACATTTAATCAGTCAGACAAATTGTAATGACCAAACATCCCCTAAACACAAAAATTACTCAACTATGAGTATGAGCGCGAGAGCACTATGCGCATGCGCCTCAGAGTAAAATACCTTAAGATTTGAAAAATACTTTCTGCTTTCAATTTCATATTTTTGCATATCTATTTAAATAAGATAAAAATTTTAATTAAAATAATAATCATTTTAAAAGTAATTATATATATTACAGATATATAGGGAAAAATTATTTTTTTCGGAGCAATTGTCTTTCAAAAAGAATCATTTTTATTTTATTTTAAAAAAGATATCAATTGTAATAATTTTAGTATAAAAAATAATTAATTATGATGAATTAATGAAATACTTTGATTGTCTCTTAATCATCTTCATCATCGTCATAATAATAATTATAATATTTTCTCGTATAAAATTACAAATTTCGATGAAAACAGGTTGACCATCAACGACGTTGACGAAGATCATGCCAGGATGTTTTGTTTGTGTTTTTCTTAGATGATATTTTATAAGTATACTCCAATTGACATTTATTGTGATAATATATTATTGAATCGGTAACATCTTCAACTTTCTCAATCAATTCCGCAAAGTCTCCCTCTTCTTCATTCAATTTCTTTAAAAAATCATTTTTATCAGACGCATGCAATGGTAGTCTTTTTAGTTTGTGTCTTTTAGTCTTTTGATCACAATATATACATGTGTGATTTTCACCAGCACTTAAATCACTTTCAAATGAAACATTGTTAGAAGGAGAATCAACAACACACTCAAACGCCACAGAAGGTTCTTCAGAATTATATGGGACCGGTTCAACTGATTCTAATTCAACAGCTGGCCCAGGTATTACAATGGGTTCAGGTACAGTACTAGCTGAACTTAAGTTTGATGCTATAGCAGAATCCGGAGCTCGAAAATCATTTAGTTGACTTGAGGTAGATGCTGTACATACGTCATTATTAGTGATATCAATACTTGATGAGCTTAATGTCGACGCTACAGATTGATTTTCAACAATACCCGATGAATTTTTTTTTGGATCATTTTTTTGTTTTTCTGGGATTGGAGAGTAATATTTTTTCGGCAAAGCAGTAAAATATTTGTAACATTCACGATGGTAACCACTGCGTACAAATCATCCGGTAAAACTACGTCTCTGAATTTTAGGTTATGGATTGTTCTGTTTTAAAATATTTTGGCACTTTTTAAACGTCTCTTTTGAAAATAATATTAATTTATCATGAGATTTTTTACAAAATGTACATTTTAAAGATGCTTCCGAGGATTCTTTCATATTGTCTATTGAAAATAACTTGATATCACTCACAAATCACACGACATAACTAACAAAAACATGTGGTCTCATAAACCCGAATATATAACTGTACTGTATACTATACAGTGTGTGCACCTGGCGTATACACATACACAAACAGTAGACTGAAACAGATTGTGAGTTTAAGAAGGGGAACCGAGTTACCATGGATGTCTCACTCGCTCTGAAACGCATGTATAGTGCTCTCGCGCTCATACTCATAGTTGAGTAATTTTTGTGTTTAGGGGATGTTTGGTCATTACAATTTGTCTGACTGATTAAATGTAACTTTGTAATGTTTATTTGAATAACATATATAAAAATCAGACATTTAAAAATAAATTATAATATTTTGTAAATCCGTAAGATTTTGCTGAACATATATTGTGTTTTTTTGGTAGGTATTGACCCAAGCTCTCACCCCCTGCAGTATATCGTGCTATTTACTGGACATCCTGTATATCAAAGTTCATACAGTAAACTAGGGGAAAAGGGATATCAACTGAACGCTGCCACCCACACACACATACACGTCAGCCAGTGAACGTCCACAGATAAACGTGGAATGAGCGGTCATACGGGATATGTCCATAATCAGCACGGTCAGCAGGTGGATCGGTGATCGCTGTATGTTATTATCAGTACACAAGAGGATGATGTTGTCCATACTCTCGATATCAACCGTTCGTCTCTATGGGGGAAGAGAGGTGGTCTACTCTTTGCCCGGAACCACAAGTACCTGCATATATAATGCTTACGAAAGACTCCTTGTACAAAAGCTACTTAACGTCATATAGTTACAAATCCAGAACAGATTTCCTGATCTCATGAAATCCAGTAAAATTGTACCCATGTTTAAGGCTGTTTGCCTGAATAATGCATCTAACTATAGGCCAATATCCGTGTCGCTACGGTCTTAAGCAAAATTTTCGAAAAAATTATATTAAATCAAATGTTAGTACATTTTAACAGTAATAAGATATTACACGCCAAACAGTTTGGATTTACAAGGGGACGATCTACAGAGGCTGCTGGATCTACTCTCATTAAAACTGTATTGGGGGCTTGGGAGGATGCGCATGATGCTTTGGGCGTGTTTTGTGATCTGTCCAAGGCGTTCGACTGCGTGGACCACCGTACGCTCATTATGAAGCTTAAATACTACGGAATTCAAGGTAGATCTATAGATCTTTTAATTTCCTATCTGGCAAATCGAGATCAAAGAGTGGCAATTGAGAACGTCACATCTACAGGCTCACAAGTTAAAATAGGAGTACCTCAAGGATCAATTTTGGGCCCTTTTCTGTTTCTGGTTTATATCAATGACTTGCCATATATGATAAACGACACAATGTCAAACATAATCTTATTTGCTGACGATACTTCACTTATATTTAAGGTAAACAGAAAGGATAGGCATCTTGTAGAACCCAATGATATACTTCGTAAGATATCCGATTGGTTTTCGGCTAATAATCTACTCCTAAACGCAGAAAAAACCAAATGTGTAAAATTCTCAACGGCAAATGTGACCCATTTAACTACAGAAGTAAAACTTGACGGAAAAACATTAGATCTGGTTCCCTCAACTGTGTTTTTGGGTATTACGGTAGACGCAAAATTGCAATGGGGACCCCATATAAAAGCACTTTCAGGCAAACTGAGCTCTGCTGCATTTGCCGTTAGGAAAATTAGACAGGTTACGGATGTGGCTACAGCTAGGTTAGTATATTTTGCGTATTTTCACAGTATTATGTCCTACGGAATTTTACTGTGGGGATCGGCTGCCGATGTCGAGACTATTTTTATATTACAAAAAAGAGCAGTCCGAGCTATTTATAATATGGGCTCTCGTGAGTCACTCCGGGAACTATTTAAGGAGATAAACATACTAACTTTGCCATCCTTGTATATATTCCAAAATATTATGTATATCCGCAAAGACATTGTTAGTTTCAATAAAAGAAGTGACGTGCATAACCTAAATACTCGCAATAAGAACAAGCTTGTCTTGCCTGGCTTTAGACTTAGCAGAACCAGCAAGTCGTTTATGGGAAACAGTATTAGGTTCTACAACAAAATTCCTTCTAGTATTACTGATTTACCAGAACTAAAATTCAAATCTTTGATTAAGCGCGTTTTAATATTGAAAGCCTACTATAACATACAGCATTACATCGATGATAAAGATGTGTGGCAAACGATTCCCTTCTGCACACTGCGACCCTCTGGCGCTGTATAATTTATTTTATAACGTCTGATAATTGACATGATTGCAAGTGTTTTAACTTGCAATCAAAGGCATAATGTCTACAAATTGGAATTAATTATATTATTATTGTAAAAATAACTTGACATTTCTAATATCGCATTTAAAATTGCAAATATTTATGTTATTTACTTATAGTTAATAAATTGACGTTTGACTTGACTCATTTAAAACATTTAAAAAAAAATGTAAATTTACTTATATACATTGATTGACTATTTGTTATTGTTAATATTGTTCTTGTGACATCAAATTATAATATTCTTACAAAACCGTAAATGTGTGAGCATTATGTAGGCATTGATGATATATATTTAGTACTTAATTTTGATTGTGTCTTTTGCCTGGCTGTATTGGTCTGTCGTGCTCACTAAAATGTCTTGCTGATGGTGGCGTTGTGTATCGGGTCGTTCGGTTCCCTTCAACATGGTTGAGCTAAGTGATGCTGATGCATGCGTTATGCTCGTGAACGGGTGCCGTCTGTTGGGACTGGTCAGTCATTAACTGCCACAGCAAAAAATATTATTATGGTACGTTCCATCTTTAGACATTGACCTACATTTTTCTCGGTATTTGTTGTACAATCATTTTTGTATCAATCAGCATTGTAATCTCCATTATTTTAAAAGAGTATCCATGGAGTTTCTTGCCGGCTCTTCTCCATGAGATCCACTATTTGGAACCGTGCAACTTAGATTCTGACGTTTCATAAGTGCCAATATTTGGTTTATTTGAAATAAAAAACTTTGACTTTGACTTTGACTTTGAGAACGTCCAATTCTTGAAGTCTGAATGTCAAGATCCACCTTCGTAAAGTTTGTTTTAAACTTCAAACGGCACGAAAGTTTACTAAAGATGAAAACGTTTGAAGGATGACACGTTAAGGATAGTTGAATATTTTGGGTAGCAACTGAAGTACATTTATCAAACCATCACCCACATACATACATACACACGCCTGTAGGAACTGGGATAGTAAGTTGCCTTTAAACGGAGGAGTAACTCTTAGTTATTCTCATGAATGTTCAAAAATCTGAGATCGATTGTTTTTATTTCTTTTTCGAATTATCTGATTATACTTGTGCTGAGAATTAACGTCATTATACCAACAGGTAACTTAAATATTCACAACACCTCGATCACAAGTCTGCTATAATCAATACTAAAATTTTAGTTTAAAATACTAATAAAAACACGCTTTAATGAAATATGAACTAAACAGCACAAAATAAATTTTAACTTTGACGTCACGGTTGAGTGCTGAGCGCCGGGTCGCGGATTCAGTTACCGCACGAAACTACTATTTGTATGATTTGCAGGTAGTTGTTCCGGGTCCGGGTGTATTGTGTGTGGAATTTTGTGTCTGTAAACGCACCCACGACATAGGAGAAAACGATGGGTATTCGAGATCATAGGTGGATTAATGATGAGAATAGAAGTAGATATTATTCTAGTCTACTGTTTAACATTTTGATAAGACTGAAAAATCTTTCACTTAAGAAAAACTTTAATGTTTTTGATTTTTTATTTATTTATTTATTTATAAATAGGAAAACCAACAGCTATACAAAAGTAAATAGATAACTAGCGTAGGTTATAAAAAGCCAATTACAGGTTTTCACTGATAGAAATCAGAATAATATACAGAAATTTTAACAATCACAACTAAGCACAGTGATGACCATTAGAAATAAAGAACGACATTAGGAAATCAGTGTTACTGGAAAAAGTCAAGGGTTAGCCGATTTCGTGCCGTGAAGCTTTTTGTACAAAATGGGTCGAATGAGAACTCCTTACATAATTTATTAAAGTCTTTGCTCGCTCGCACTAGGTATGAGTTTTGCCTGTAGTTTGTGGAGATTTGTGGAGTGGATTTGATTGTCACTATACAAATAAATAAAATTAAAGTATCTGTTTGTAATGTCAATTCAACAGCTTTTTACTAAATGCACATGAATTTAAATACGGCACGAATAACAAAAAAAAAAACAATTATAAAAAATATTGTCCGTCTGTTTGTTCCAGCTAGTCTCCGAAACAGCTGAACCGATTGATTGATTGACCCATGAACCGACGAGACTTTTTTCACTGGCAGATACATGATGTTATAAAGAGTAACTTAGTACTTTTATTTTAGAAAAATACAATTAAGTATTCCGCGCAAAAAATTAAAACCCACGAAATCCAATATATATACTCTATGTCTACTGTCTATGCCGGAAGTATTATTACTACGAAATTATTCTTAAGTCATACCAATTTGTTCTCCATTCTTGTTCCATGTGGAATCACGGCCGCAACCGGTAGCTCAGATAGTCGATCACTCAGTGCCACTCCATAGTGCCTGGGGTCGTCCATACTATATTAAAAAAGCGTATTTCCAAATAACAGATGGCAAGCAGCTGTAACATATACTATATTCTCTAACCTTCACATCAGCATAAAATTCACATCGATCGTTCTGGCAAACATAAATTTAACCACAATACAGACAAAATCACTTCAAACAGATTCAGCAAGAAACTTTTCCTTTCCATCGGATGTTTGAAAGTTTGCTCCAATATTTGTCGTTTCCATGTTGGGTGCTTCGCTATCCATCACGCTAACATTTTCAGGTACCCATCTACTATAGAGATTGATCGTATTTCTTCATTGCCACCTGCCTACTGATGCTTGTTTCACAATTACAAATTGACGTTGTCAGATTTCAATGTAGCCATTTCCGCAAACTTTTTTTTTACTAATCGTTTGGGAAGTAAACATTCGTTAATATCGTGTCTATAAATGTCGAGATTTGTATAACAAGATTGGTTTACAGAGTTTTTACTTTTATTATGCGTTGAGCAGGTGTCCGTATGGTATCCGAATAAGAAATCTTGCACCTATCTTTCACTTTCGAAAGTCGTAAAAGGTGACTAAGGGACTCTAACACCAAAGGGATGGGCAGCAGCGTCCCTTTTGTGGAATAGCAGCCATTCGGCGCTTATCAACCTATCGTCCAAGCGTGATGAGTATGTGGTGAGGCGACCGTGAGTTGAAATCTATGGAAGAGGCCTCTATCCAGCAGTGGACGTCCTTCGACTGATATGATGATAATGATCTGTTAAGCAGGCATGCTGATAGATTTGCTCCAAACCAAAAAGTTCACGACCCGATACATCATTATTTTGAAGATTATTGAACGTTCTTCTCCACATAACAGTTACATCTTCCAAGATGTAACTATTCTGGCAACGTGGCTACTAAAACTTGGTGTATTCAGAGGTGACTGTAAATTGTTTAAATGAAAAAAAATCTTTCATGCGTTATATTATAAGCTAAGGAATTTCTTGAATATTCATAGTGGCTACTACATAACAGAACAATGGTTAATAGCCTATCGGACTGGCGAATAAAGGTTTGCGACTACAAGTCCTACATCGCACGACTGACGTGATCTTGTAGAAGTAGGTATTAATATTTTTCAAACAATTTTATTCAACATCAGGTCTACCTTAACTCCAACAAATGTATGGCAGAATACAATTTTATAGCTCTTTTCTTGCGCACATTTTAAACGGCGACGACTCGAGAATATTTTATATTACTGCAAAAAAAGCGATTTAAAATCTTCTTGCCATATTTTTGCGTTACCTATTCATAAACGGGCTCTGGGGATGGAATAAGACTATTTTATTACCCATCTCTACTATAAACAGACACAGTGGCCGCAGTGACTGAGGCCCATTTAGACCACTCGCCCACTTGATGCCCTATAGCCAATACATTCGGATTGTACAATAAATAAACATTTTGCGAATTGAAAATCGTGGTCATGTCAGCGTTCAGGATCCCACCTGTAAAGTAATGTGGACCCGAGACCCTTAACCCTTCGCTATTGAATTTTATTCAACATCTTTATGCAAGGATGTTTCACTACTCTATTTTTGCGATGTAGGGGTATTAGGGACGGTGACAGTTGGAGGGTTGATATTGTTTATCTGTTGGTCTTGCGATTTTTCCGCTCAGTAGCGTTAATGAAAAATTGATCATGTTATATGTACGTTGAATTTTGTCAAATGTAGATTTAATCTCTAAATGCTGTGGTCCGTTTCCAGTCTTATCAGATATGGATATGTTACACGAAGCAATTGGCATCTGACTTCGGCAACCGAATTGCTGGGCAAGATCGATTTAAATTTTAGTCATGGGGAAATGCTTACGGACTTCCTATGCCATGGAAAAAGCAGGAAGGAGGGGCGTGCCGGAATCTTACGAGCTAAAACCCCACGATAGATTGTTAATATCCTAATTTTTGTTTAAATTCTAAAGATATTTTCTTCTATATGTATTCAGTTAAAGGCCAGCCAGTATCTTTCTGTCAGTGAGTCATTATATTGTTATTATCGAAAATCCAAACGATCTTCGTTCGGATCTCAAAAAGCTCAAAGTCATATTGTTAAACAGATGATATTATTTTGATTATTTTAATTTATTTTTTATTATCATTCATTCATTTAAGGTTTATCCTAAAAATATCTTAAACATTGTTATTTATCCTTGCTTATAACCCATTCCTCTCCCCCGGATCTCCGTTCAGTTCGGACGTGTCTAAAGTTACAAGTACGGGTTGCAATTACTTAGTTTTTATAAAATTAAATCAAATACATAGTGCTAAAAGCGGAAGTACCAGGCGAGCAGAACCAGTGGGAGGCCTTTTTATCGTGAGTAACGAAGCACATAAACACGCATATCACGTCAAAACAGCCCACTAGCAACGCTTACTACGACGTTGGCCCCTCCCATCTACCACCTTCACTTCTGATTTCTGATTACTAATTACTCACGCTGCTATGGCTACTCAACGAACCCCGCCGTCGTCAACATCGGTGACGATACAATCATCCTCATCGGTTCCTGATTTGGCAAATGCAGATTATAGCAGATACGGCTCTGATAGCCAAATAGACTTCTCATCGAATCAGAATGAAAACTCAGCAAGTTCTCTAAACATCACACGAAGACCTAAGAGAAAATACGATGAGACCGCTGATTTTGAAGCATCGATAGCTGAGATTAAGACGCTATTCCAAAGTTTCCAACAACAGCAAAATCTCAAATTAGACCAACTCACTACTGCAATGCACACTATACAAGATCGAACCGTAGAAATTAAAAACGACCTTCAATTTGTATCCGATAAATATGATGCTTTTTTGGAACGAATGAGTGGCTTAGAACACGAAAACCACACGTACAAAAAAAAGATAGCAAGTTTAGAGTCTAAAATGGAAATACTGGAACGTAATTCACGCGCGTCTTCAATTGAAATTAATAATATCCCTAATGACCGCAATGAAAACAAGGATGTTTTACGAAACATAGTCAAAAATATTGGCAACGTCATTAGCCTGCCAATCAGTGACTCTGACATCTACGACGTATACCGGCTCAAAACAAAAAACGAGAATAGAAACCCTATCATAATACAATTCACCACAACTTTCACCAAGAATGATTTAATAAAAAAATGCAGAACCTTTAACAAGGAAAACAACAACAATAAGTTAAATACTTCACACCTACAGCTCCCCACAGTACCACAGGCACAGCCAATATATATAGACGAGTTCCTGACTCCCGCAGCTAAAAAGTTACGCTACTTAGCAAAGAACTTTAAAATAAACAATAACTACCATAGTTTCTGGAATTCATACGGAAAAATCTACATTAAGGAAAGAGAAACATCTCGACCTGTTCGAATTGACTGTGAAGAGGATCTCTTAAAACTAAACTTCAAATGACTAGAACTATTACTTACCCTTTTATGTTGTCATAACCTATTTTGTAAACCACTAACTAACACTACAATATACACAAACATCTTGCACCTCACAGGCTTAAACACAAACAACACATCGATAATACAAGTACACAGCACACTAAATATTACTTGCTTAAATAAATGCATCGTTAAATTTGAAACTTTATCTATTAAATCAAATTTTCACTGTAACAGAACATTACTAGTCCAGCGAAAGAGTCTTTATTTACAGTCACAACATAGTAATGTTATCCGTACCACAGACCCACATAAATGTTTGGCCGATCTAACATTTTTTATGCATACCCTACAGTTTAAATTATATTATACCCACACCGCAGTAATAATGCACGTTATACCATTCTCAACAGATTCTTGTAAAAATATGTTCTACTCTATTAAGTACCCGTATAAATCGCATATACTTATTTCACTGTACATTTCATCGTGTATTGTTTTTGCCTTATTGAGGAACGATGAATTGTTTTTTGATCCACTTTTATCTACGTTCCCCCATAGCATCAGCAAAAATATGATATCACAATACATTATTATTAAAATTCGATAGCACTAATGAGATAATCTCTGACCTTGATCGCATAGCTATGGCGCGTTCGTCAATCTGTGATATAGATAATTGCATGAATATTGTCACAAACTCTAAGCAAACTCTTAAAATTATTCATCAAAATATTAGAAGTATAACACGCAATACACCAGGCTTACTCACACTACTACAAAGATCGCAATTAGATTGGGACTTTATTATTGTAACGGAATGCTGGTTGCCTTGTACACATCAAATTCCACCACTGGACGGTTACAATTATTGTAAAACTAAGAATAACTTAACCCAAAATGAAGGCGTTGTTGTCTACTACAAAAATAATTCTAATTTATTAATAAGTGAACCCACCATAGCTGATTGTAACTGTTTAATGATAAAGATTAACCACGATACGGCTATGTTAGCAATTTATCGACCAGCTGGTTACAGGAACCTAAACAACTTTTTTTGTTCATTAGATCTTTTTTTGAATACAATGTCCGGTATTCGTAATATTATCATGATAGGGGATCTTAATGTGGACATAACAGAGAACAACACGGAGTCAAATTCCTTAACTTATCTCAACCTCTTAGCATCTCATGGCATGTTGCCGGGTCATACTATCCCCACGCATAATAAAACATGCTTAGATCACATTATATTAAAAACGCGGCTCCCAGCAACTTGCTATGTAGCAGAAACCTCTATCACTGATCATGATGCAGTCTTACTTATCCTAGAACTAAGTAAACCACCAAATAAAACCTATAAAACAATTAAACGCTTAAATTATGAAAAACTAGACAAGGAAATGAGGAATATCAATTTTCTCGATTTGTACTCAATAACAGAAGTCAATACGGCTGTTACGACCTTTGTGCGTTATCTAAATAATCTAATACAGGCAAACACACAAATTATTAAAACTTCAAACCGTAAGAAAATTACCAAGCCCTGGATAACGGCTGGATTATTGCGATCCATGAGAAACCGTGATAAGCTACACCTAAAATCAAAAAAGAATCCTAACAATCAAAACATACAAGTTACATATAAAAGGTACAGGAATTTTTGTAACGAGCTCTTAAAAAAAGTAAAAAGGGAACACGATAAAACGGAACTTAACGCTTCTGCTGAACAGGGTAACAAAAAATTGTGGAACACAATACAAGAGATTACTCACACGAAAAAATTCAAGAACGACGCCCTGCAACTCATTGACGCTCTGGATCCTATCACTTCCACTGACAAAATCAACACCTTCTTTGTGAATGTTGGAAAAAGTATCGCTAACCGTTGCTCTGTAGGGAACGCCGCATCTACGCCACCGTTTAAGTCACACCCTCACTCGATGGTACTTTTTCCAACAGACACGGAGGAGGTTGGAGGTTTAATCAATAGTCTAAAATCGGATTGCGCTGCTGGTTATGACAACATCTCGACCAACTTAGTGAAAAAATATAAACACGTCCTTACTACACCAATAACATTTATTTGCAACCTTGCCATTGAAACTGGCAAATTTCCTAATGCCTGGAAAATAGCAGTTGTTAATCCTGTTTATAAAAATGGTGATGGAGCCTGTGTCAACAATTATAGACCAATTTCCATATTACCAGCTTTGTCTAAAATCTTGGAAAGGATCATGAATAAGCGCCTAGTCAACTATCTCGAAAATAATTCACTTTTGTCATCTTCCCAGTACGGTTTCCGACCTGGTGTATCAACCAGTGATGCTATTCATGATTTAACTGACTGTATTTCCACTAATCTAGATATCAACAAAAAAGTTATTGTTATTTTTATGGACCTTGCAAAAGCTTTCGACACAGTCTCCATCCCATTGCTGTTGAAAAAATTGGAAAATTTGGGAGTAAGGAATACACAGCAAAAACTGTTTGCTGACTACCTTGAAAACCGGTTACAGAGAGTTAAAGTGGGTGAGTGGGTTAGTCATGATCTTCCCGTTGGACATGGCGTGCCACAGGGTAGCATTCTCGGTCCCACACTATTCCTGACTTACATCAACGACCTATGTGAGCTCAATTTGCCCAGTGGTAGGATCATAACTTTTGCTGACGACACAGCGCTTTTGTTCGAAGCCGATACATGGTCACAAGTATACACGTGTGCGCAGATAGGCCTGAATTTGGTATTGTCATGGTTAGCAAACAATAAGCTTGCCCTTAATGTCGACAAGACAAAATACATGGCTTTCACCATTAAAAAGCCTAATTGCTCACATGATGAATTCGATTTGATTGCTCATTCATGCTCTTGCAACATGTGTCATAGTACCTGTTGTTCATGTCCCCGCCTACAAGAAACAGACAAAATTAAGTATCTGGGCGTAATATTGGACAATATGCTTACTTTTAATCCACACATAGATGTTCTCGCCAAAAGAACCAGAAAGCTTATATATATTTTCAAAAATCTTCGTCATGTAGCCGACACCAAAATAATGAAAATGGTTTATTTTGCTTTGTGCCAGTCACTAATTTCATACTGCATTACGATATGGGGTGGCGCAACAAAAACATCCATGCTCAGACTAGAACGAGCCCAAAGAGCAATTTTGAAAGTAAGCAATTATTTGCCTTTTTTGCAGCCCACAAAATAACTCTATGTACTTACTGGAATGTTAACTGTTCGCCAACTCTTCATTCAAAATGTTATTCTGCGCAAACATTCCCTCCTTGATTATAATCCTGTCCTGTTTGAAGGTAAGCGACGTAAACATGCAGTTTGTCAATCAGTACGGTTCAAAACAGCTTTCTCTCATAGACACTTTGCTTTCCTTGGCAATCATTCGTATAACAAACTTAATGAAATATTGTCAATATACGCCCTATCCAAACAACTTTGTAAAAAAAAACTATCAGCATGGCTACAGAAGTTGGACTATGGAGCCACGGAGCAATTGCTTATTGTTCCTTCTTAGTAAATACGAAACTACACAAAAATAAGAATATCGATAATTACACCCCACACAGACACCTTCCACGCGTACGCGTACGCGCACCACACAAATACACACACAGCACACAATCATCCCCTTACACACCAACACCTTCAACATGGCCCACCTCACACGCACAGAAACGCACTTCCACACCTGCATACACACGCAAACGCGCTTTACTAACACCATGCCATGTTTGTTTGTTTGTTTACTTTCTTTTTTTTTAAATTCTTTTTTTCTTCTTTTCCATATCAATACTTCATGCTTATGATGTGTGAACACGGCTTATTTAATAACTATAAATTCGGGGTGAGGGCCTGGTGATCCGTCACACAGGGTATCCTAGTATGGACTCCAGTCTCTCACAAAGGATTGTAATCTAATATTTTTAGAGTAATGTAATAATTATAAACCTTTGTGAAGAGAGAATAAAAATGCTTGATTGATTGATTGATTGATTTCACTTAATTGTATCATATATTAATTTTACCTTCAACATAATGTTTTTTGCTATTGCTTATTTCAATGTCATGAATATACTTTGTCATCATTAAATTTAATTTTTACCTAGATTATATGTGAATGATGTGGTCTTCTGTAATTGGAGGAGCATACTTGTTGTTGTCCTCTGTGTTACTTGAATAGTTAGTAATTGTGTATCCTCTGTTGGAGATCCAAATAATAAATAAATCTTAGAATAAAAACAAAATTGTTGGTGACGAGACGAGCACGTCATTTCCCTGGCGGTACGCGTCACGCCTGCCCATAACAACTGTAATGCTACTCAGGACTCGTTCGGCATAGTAGGTATCGCACTGCGCTCGTCACCTCGAGACGTGAAGTTATTTAGTCTCTTATGTCCAATAATTTCATTAGCTAGCCTTTCAAACTGGAGCACGGTAATGTTTAAACATTAAACACTGCTGCTTGTCGCGAATGATGGCGAATATCTGACGCGGTACCTACCTAGCCAGCCTCTTGCAACAAACGACCGTAGGTCTAGTTTTACTGGTGACATTATTAATACATTCCTAAATCCCGGGATAAACACTTGCGAAAATTCGAATGTGCTATTAGACAAACTCTGGGCCCGCTTGTAACATTCGAGTCACCATTTGAAAGCCTTTTCGAGTGGTACTGATTCGAGAGCGCCGTCATACAAGTGAATTTAAAAGTGAAATCCTGCTGAAAATATTTTATTAAAACGAGTGATATTGCTAAAGGAATTACCTAAGTTGACTGTCATGATCTGAGATGTTAACGGAATAAGATAAAGAAAATTTGGAAATAGCTTGGGCTTTTAAGTCAAAGTTTATTTAAAAGCCGTGTGGTGCCGGCTCAGAATGCCACCACCCCATCTCCTCCCATGGGTGTCGTAAAAGTCGACTAAGGGATTAGCCGGAGGATGGGCAGCAGCGTCCTTCGAGTACATTAACAACTCAACTGCGATCACCAACCCGCCTGCCAAGCGTGGCGATTATGGCAAAACCCGCCAATGAGCCCACAACACATCCATATCGGTGGTTGTGGTGATCTTTAGGGGAGGCTTGTGTCCAGCAGTGGACTTAATTCGGCTGAAATGAAAAAATGAATGATTTAAAAGGGACTTGTAGTAGATTTGTTAGTAAAAGACTCGACTGGAGCGGTACTACAGTCGGAACTATTTCACCTGCCATTACAACTATTACCATACCATTATTGAGTTCTAGGTGCAGGTTAGGTCTTATGGGGATCCTTTACAATCCTCCGCGAGAAGTGCCTGGGGGGGCGATCTTTTTACAGTCGCCTTCCCTCCGCTACAGGGGTGACTGCCTTACAGCCATCCACTTTGTGATGTGCCTAAAGGCGTGGCGGCTCTAGTGTGATGTTACGAGGACCTGGAGCCTCTTTAGGTACCGAAGATGACCACTTCAGTAGTTTTAGCCGGTAGGAATCCTATCCTATATCCCTTCGCCTTTCCCCGGGGCGAAGGAATTTCATGTAGAATGTCCACTGGAGACCAATAAAAAAAATGTGCAGGTTAGGAACAGCCAATAAAGATAAAGGAACAAAAGGTATATTAACGTTAGCATTAAGTTGGCATCGCATCAGTAATCATTGAGTTGCTGATAGCATGGTCGCGGTTGCTACGTGCATCGGACAGGCTTGTTGACCGTTGAAATCATCAAAAAGCCTATAACTCAATGACTTGTTCTAATTGTGTAGAAGATTAAGCTAATTCAACTCCTCCACTAGATGCCAGTAGAGACTACTTCTAAGTGAATTATAATAAAGTAGAGCAGGTAGGCATCCACTCTACTGTTGTTCATATAAGGAATGTAGTTCATTAATCCACTAATCATTCTATATTCATCATCATCATATCAGCTGAAGGAGAGGCCTTCGTTTATCCTCTTCAGATTTCCATAACGACCTGTTACATGTCACCCGCATCCAAAGACTTCCAGTGACCTTCACCAGGTCGTCTGTCCATTTAGCTAGAGACCGACCCACGCTTTGATTCGCGGTTTTCGAAAATTAATAACTTTTTAAAACCTGGCGCCTGTCACCTTAGTCATCGTGCTACCACGAATGCTGCAGTGTTTGAAACATCAGGAAAAATAAAAATCTATAAAATACTCGATATAATCCGTTTAAAAGTGTTTTATTATAATGTGTAATAATCGCGAAAACCTAAGACATTACTCGGTGTAAAGTGTTTCATAATAATAATATATACAATATAATTAATTTAAAAGTGACTTAACACCGATTCAAAAACATAAACAATATAATTGAATAATCATTAATTTTGTATTAAACATTGGAATACTGCTAAGTTTAAAATTAACAAAGATTTCATGATCAATTTCGAACACCCCCGAGGCCTAAACGAATCTCACGGGTAAACGGTAACCTAATTAAGTTCAACTTTTATAATTCAAAGTTAAATTTGAAAGTTTGAGTAACGGCGGGATGTGCTAACCCACTTTCGAACAATTACATCTTGAGACAGTAGTGGGACACTTCGAAAATTGACGACATTTTAAAATGAAAGCTTAGGGGATGGCGAGACTACTTCTATTAAATTGTAGGCTGTATTTTTTATTTGTTATTTACTGGTGTTAGGTCTGCTATTCTTACAATCCAGCAGTAGGTTACACAGCAATACATTATTTAATTTTCAGATTTTTTTTACGATATATGCTTATATTTAATAACTGGAAATTTGAGTTGACTCATTTAAAATTTCCTAAATTTTTATGTTATTTCCATCAATTTAATATTATGGCATTGATTGACTATTAGATATTATTAACTTATAATATTCATACAAAACTGTAAATGTGTGAGCATCATGTAGCCATTAATGTTATATGTTTAGTACTTATTTTGATTGTGTATTTTGCCTGGCTGTATTGGTCTGTCATGCTCACTAAAATGTCTTGTTAACGGTGGCATTGTGTATCGGGTCGTTTAGTTCCCTACGATACGGTTGAGCTAAGCGATGCTGATGCATGCATCATGCTCATGAACGGGTGCCGTTTGTTGGGACTGGTCAGCCGTTAACTGCCACGGCAAATACATTATTATAATATTATTGTGGTATGTTCCATCTTTACACATTAACCTAATTTTTTCTGTGTTTATGTTTTACAATCATTTGTATTATTCAACATTGTAATCCCTAACTATTTTAAAAGAGTATCCATGGAGTTTCATATGTAACGATTATAATTTTATCTTTAGCATGACGTTACTCATTAGTAATAATGAAATCTCCTTATATGTTTTGGATAAGTACAATTTCTATTGCTCATCAAGAATTCTGTACATTCGCCTATCAAAATATTTTATTAATGAGAAAACCACAGTCATTCTAAGTTTACAATGTAGGTGTTGGACCTGAGAAAGAGGTTAATCGTCGAATCCAATTTGGCTGGGCAGTGTTAGGAAAACCTCGCAACGTCTTTTCGTCAACAATGATTGTAAAACCAAAAGTAATTTAACCTTCAGACACCTTCAGTTCTTTCTTTTTATGTAAGTATGTAACTTAGTGGGAAAACGAGCACGCAGGTCACTTAAAAGTAAGCAATCATCGCCGCCCATGAACATCCACAATAGAATAGAATAGAATAGAATAATTTATTCAGTAAATAGGTCCTAACAGACACTTTTACACGTCATATTGAAACAACGGAGGGCATTTCGCTACATGACAACCTCTGAGAAGAAATGCTGAAAGAAACTCAGGGTTAGGTCTTTTTTGTCATTTTTTTTACGTCTTTTACTAATCTGTTCGTTACAAAGTATTTAAATTAGTCATCTATATATAAAAGATAAATATGGCAGCTATACAATGCAAATATCACTTCAGATATATTTGGTTTCCAGGGAAGCCACATGTGCAGAAAAGGGCTAACGCCATATGTCCCTATCGTCAACATAGTCTTTAATCCTATAATATGCTTTTTTTATAAGAATTGATTTGACGTGCGATTTAAACTTCCCGACTGTCAGATCAGTAATTTCTTTTGGTATCTTATTATAAAACCGAACGCAGTTACCTAAGAACGATTTGTTGGTTTTGGACAATCTAAATTTAGGTACTACTATTTTATGTCTATTTCTGGTATTTATACAATGAATGTCACTTTTTACTTTAAACATTAGCAAGTTTTTACGGACAAACATAATATTTTCAAAAATGTAGAGAGAAGGCATTGTTATTACATTGATATCTTTAAAGAGGTCACTAAGTGATTCGCGAGGGCTCATATTATATATTGCGCGGATGGCTCTCTTCTGTAATATAAATATTGAATCTACACCAGCTGCTGCTCCCCACAGCATAATGCCATATGGCATTATACTGTGGAAATACGCAAAGTACACAAGTCTGGCCGTAGCTACGTCAGATAAATGCCTAATTTTCCTAACTGCAAATGCAGCAGAACTTAACTTACTTGATAAAGCCTTTATATGAGCACCCCATTGTAGTTTAAAATCAATGGTTATACCTAGAAATACGGTTTCATGTACAATCTCAAGATTGTTGCCTTCGAAAATTATTTCTAATCCGACTTGAGGTACATTTGGCAACGAAAATTTTAAACATTTTGTTTTATTTGCATTTAATAAGAGATTATTTGCAGTAAACCATTTAGACAGAAAGACTAAACTCTTATTGACATGAACAACTTCATTGTCTTTCCTGTTTATATTAAAAATACCGACACCACCGAAGCAGTCGCTGATGCATTGCTTTTTTGAAGACTTTTATTTTTTTCTTGGCCGTCTCCGAGTGAAATGAATTCGGGAGAATCGCTTACAGATGTTGGCTGTTCAGATTATTACACTAGCTAATCGGAAACATGTGCCCGGCCTTCGGACATTATCAGCACCATATATCACACGAAGCAAACCTCCTCTACCTATCCAAAAACATTTCAGATTGATGATAGCTATGTATGATATACAGTAATGTAAGGTTTATATATGTCCGTCCGTCATATTTCATTAAAATCCACTGGCGTACATAATTGCTTCAATTTTAAATATACAGCAACGGGGAATATCTCTTTATTTTAATTAAAACGTAACTTGAGTTCCATTGCCGTTTCTATCCTTTAAAATGATGAAAAAAGTGTATTAATTTTTTATTTATTTTCGAATTAAAATGACATGGAAATGATGATGTTGTTATTTCGAAGACAAAAACGTGTGAACAAAGCTTATTTATACTCAGTACAATGAATTAAATAATTATATAACTATATCAATTCAGTAAAGCTGTACTGACTGGCATGGCTAGGCAGACCGATATTTTAATTCGATAGAGCGTGTGCTGTGCGGTGTCCTGGTCGCTATCACAAAGGCGGCATGGTGCCGTGGCCTCGCGTCCTATCCTGTGAAAGTACGCGCCGAAACAACCGTGCCCGGTGAGCACCTGCGTCAGGTGGTAGGTGATGCACTAGCTCCTTCTGAGCCAGGCTCCAAATAGCGGCAGGACGGCCTCGACGACGCGCTTGGATGCAAACTGCATCCGCAGGCGATGATGCCACTTTACAAGTGCGCACCGCTGAGCTAGCCACCGCAGCCTGTCCAACGCCCCTGGAGGCGCGCCTTCGCTGCTCTGGCAGAGGGAACGTGTTCGTTGACCCACGCATCCATCTCCGCCAGGATGTCGAAAGGCGGAAAACGCGCCAGGAGAGTTGCCGCCTCGTAGGACAGTGTTCGGTATCGTCGTGCGATCCGGATAGCCACTCTGCACTGCAGACAATGAATTTTGGTTCTGCAGCGCTGGGTACCTGATAGTCGAGCTGGCCATATAGGCGCCCTGTATAGAACCACGGACCACACGACCCCCCGTAAAGACGGTGAACTTCCTCACATGGTCCCCCGAGATTGGGCAGCAGCCGGTCTTAGTGCACCCACTACCCTCTCGACTCGGGCAACGAGGCGCTGGAAGTGCTCTTCGAAGCCCCAACGCCTGTCCAGGGTGAGCCTCCTGTATTTCATGTACCGGCCCACCCCGATGATTATTTATCCTATACAATAGAAGTCAGGCCGATGTCCATTTATATTGGGTGCTATTCAGTTCTGGGGTAGAATAGTACTTTATTAGTACTATGTGGATCCGGTTACGAATAGGGCTATCACATCTCATCACTTGGGTATCATAGAAGGCGACTAAGGGAGTTTAAAATCCAGTTCGTACCATTAAGCACTTTGGGATGCAGTTGCTGGGTAATCCAGCAACACTAGCATACCCAAGGACTTCACACACACTTCTGTCAGGCAGGTGACCGACCGTAAAACCGTTTTGCTGAAACCTTTACAATATGCCTAACATATCGTTCCGACCTCAAGTGACTTGAGAAGAAAGTTCTATCCGGGGGCTGTAATGTAGAATATTATGAAAAATGATTTTTATTATGACGGTATCCAACTATTCATTTCTGGAGCAAAACAGTACAACCCCACTGAATTCCTTATTTCCAACCGGATCTGATTCCAATATATAAATAAACGTGTGCATCAGCACGAGCCAACTATGGACAGCAGTGGACACCGTTTTGGATATTAGTGTGCCTTCGCCTGAAGCTAGACGAGCTTTGTTTGCACACATCAATATTGCTGGAGTTATTACTTTAATCGTACTATGCAAGTTTGCACTCAATATTATAAACTATACTAATGTACTATGACGGCGGGCCAACGTATATATTCTAACGTGATATTTTTCTTTTACTAACCGGGATGCTGAGATTGCTTGTAGAAAAAGGCTTAGGGCTCAGGTTGCCCAAAAATGGACAATGCCAGTGTAGATTTTTGATTTATCGTATGGTTAGTGGCCAATCTTGTGTCAGAGTTGTTCAAGCTACCCAAAGGCCTCCGATTGGATTTGGCCGTATTTTTAATTAACTATAATCATAACTATCCTATACGCCATAATTATTAGCACAAGACTAACACGAGCGATAGAAGGAATGGGAAAGGTTTGCTCTATATCCAGGCAACATGAGCTGTAGTATTAAATACGCAATTATTTTCATATTATAAGACTTTACCATCTAGAGGATGTGTTTCACCTAAAACTAGCTAAAAATAGGCTTTGATGAATGCATTTCAAAATACATTTAAGTTACGTTGGAGCTTCTCAGGGTATTTTGTCGGAGCCTCTTCCCGATGGAGCCGTTCTTATTAACAAATTAGTTCATAAGAGTTTATTAAGGCAAGTTAAATGTTATTCTGTATGGAGTTCTGATAAAGGACCACTCGTTCTCCTCCCGCGGATGTCGTAAAAAACAACCGAGGGGCTCTTAACCAGAAGGATGGGCAGCAGTATCTCTTCTGTGTAACAGTTGCTATACTGTGCTCACCAACCCACTTGCCAAGCGTGGAGAGTACTGGCAAGTTTCCCCCAACAGTGATAACATAATTATGGAAAATGTCTTCGGATGATATGATGAAGTTATGAATATGTTAAAGATGTTATGGCTAATTTTGTGACCTACATAATTCAGATTAACAACTCTACCTTTGTTCTCTATCTAACATTAAATTAATCATTAACTCACTACGGTGCACCACGTGACCGAGTCAGTGACTCGCAAACAATGGCACTTGCGAGGTTACTCCTAGATTGCCGCGCCACAGTTTCACCACAAAAATATATAGCTTTATACACCACACAGCCCAGTACTTTTTTCGTTCTTGCCACATAATGCAGTGACGTTGTGCGAATGAATTTTATTTAAATTTTCACAGTACAATTTTCTTATCGCTTAACTTTAACTCTTACTTTACTACTGTAAATCCGTAAGATTTTGCTGAACATATATTGTGTTTTTTTGGTAAGTATTGACCCAAGCTCTCACCCCCTGCAGTATGTCGTGCTATTTACTGGACACCCTGTATGTTTACATGAAATCAGTGATGTTACTGTGCAACAACTATGGAATTGGAAGGTGCTGTGGCATATTACTTATATTACTTGGATTAGATAAAGGCTAAAGTAAGCCTAATTTAAATTTGAAAGCCATTAGTACGACAAAAGTTGTCTGGCAAAGATTGTTGTTTGTGATAAGTAGATACCAGATTATATGCAACTTAATATGGTCAAAAAATTGCCAAAAAGTGGCAAAGTATGCAACATCAAATTTTACTAAATAACGCATAAAAATGGCATACACTAATTTACAACAAATAACTTTATTAACTACATTTTCGAACATATGTTACCATTTTTTATTTTTGAAAACGCAAACAATCTAGTACTGTTCGAAATATTCAGTGAAAAGATTACACCATACATACATATTATTATACGACAAAAATCAGAAAATGTACCTACATATTACATTATGTCTGTACTGTAATTTTCCAGTTAGATACAGTTGAAATTATAGAAAACATGGCCAAATATGCATAATCAGAAATAAGTTAAAATATGCAATAGCTTGTAAGAACGCTCAATCTAGAAGCGAAAGAGAAGAAGAAGATTCTTTAATAATGTCGTATGTAGCGCTTGATATTTTATTTTTACTAATCAAAAAAGAATATGTGGTAGCATAGTATATAATATGTATAAATTAAAATGTATGTAGTAGTGTGATGTGTGTAGATGTGTTAGTAGTTCAAAAGGGAGTGAGTAGTTAAAGAGGGGAGTTTGTTTCGCCACTTCTTCTTCCCTAAGTTTTTGGGGATTGTCTTAAATTGTATTGACTAACTACAAATTTTAGTATATTTTGAATAAACATTATTGCATTTCATTTCTATGTCAAAAATACATTAAAGAAATTGGTGTAAATGCGCCAATTTCTTTAACTACTTTTAATACTCTTTTGCTAACGTATACTCTTTGTAAATTTAATACAACTATATATAGAATACATTTGCACAATATTGTGCATTAAGCATTATTGAATATATAAACTGTATGAAAGATTTCGAACAATTGAAAATCAAATCGTTTCCATTTTTCCTCTCAGTCAAAGAAACCCATACAATAACTCGTTGCAATAAAATGTACCATTCAATAACACGTCAGTGTATTTCCTTTTCTAACAACCGTTATGAATATCAATGATGGAATTCCCACCCCATTCGCTGCAAACTGAAATACACGCAAACGACTCTATCCTGAATAAAATAAATGTTATGGCGTAACGTAGAAATACCGTCACACGTTGTAAAGTAATGTAAAGGTTCGGGTTCACTGATGCGTAACGTTCATGCTTAACTGCCGCTTTAGACCTGATATATGACACTGTGATTGACTGTTTTTTTATCTTCAAGTCTTCATTGATTTCTTTCAAGGTCGGTCGGTTCCTGAAATCTTTTTGAAACTGAGGTGCGGGATACGCTCACGCATTCATGGGTAGGTCTCAACCCGCCACGGGAGAGGGCCGATCCTGCTCGAAGAAGGAGGAGACGGCGCTGGGGTAACAACCGCCTTGGCACCTAATTCCTATACGCCTGAAACCTTCTGGCATTGTTATAAGGCGGAGGACCTCTGGGTTCACGGGTGCGTAGATTGGGGAATCTGCGTGCCCACACCGAGCGACCCAAGAGAAGACGGTAGCACGCATGTGGTCATGCGCTGCTGTGGGACGCTTTGGGGGATCCTTTACAATCCCCCCGGGGGGGTGACCGCTTTACTCTCCGAGATTTGCCTAGAGGCGTGGCACCAGTGGGCGGCTCTAGTGTGATCATACGAGGACCCTGAGCTTCCCTTAGGTTCAGAAGATGACCGCTCCAGTGGTTTTAGCCGGTAGGATACCCCTTCGCGCTTCCCCGGGGCGAAAGAAGTTCAAGAAGAATTTCCACTGGGCACCAATAAAAAAAATGCACTCCGGGAGTGCCGACAGAAGTGAAAACTTAATTTGGCGCATTAGGAGATTTTATCTCATGTAAAAATATGCGTACCGCGCTAAAAGAAGTTTTCACTTCAAGCGTCTCGTAACGGTGTCGCCAGTCCAGAGATTTTATCTCATCTAAAAATATGCGTACCATGCAAAAATAAGTTGTCACTTCAAAAAAAATGGTCTGGACCCGCCAATTGTATCTACGTCAGCTGGAACATGAGGGCGCTATGCCTCTATAGCGGCTTCTCTACGAAGGCTCTTACCGCTAATGACTATCATCATGCGCTATTCAGGCGTACCCAGTTAAACAAAAGTTCTAGACGATGATTACTATAACATATTTATGATGCTTACCAGTATTGATTTTCATACTTGATTTGATCTTAGATTACTATATCATAGTACTAAAAAAATCATAAACAATATAAATAGGAAATAAGATTAACATAATTTACGAATAACGGAAAAATCTTTGGCGAACAAATTACTTCTTCTTCTTCTATTAGATTATGGCTTCTGCAGAGTATCTTCCACAATTTCGCCAATGTCAAGTATAAGGCAACAGTATTCACATTAATCAATCTTTACATATTCATAAAATATTTCTCAAAAAGGAAAAAAATGTCTTACGGTTTTCCAACCAAATTACAAATTAAATATGTTTACAGAACAATGAACTTCTCACAATATGTCATAGCCAAAAAAAAGAATAAATAAATGATATTTATTAAGTATAAAGGTTTTTTAGTTCACAGTAACAGATGAAAGAATATTTATCTGTGCCAGCTATTTATAAGCTCACGCAAATAACGCTGTTGATTATTATAATTATTACGTATTTAGAAAACTTAAATAAGCATACAAATATTACGTTTCACTGGAACCACTTTGATGTAATTTACGTATTCAGTAGTGCTTACAGGATTCCAAAATTTGTATACTCTTAGAATAATTGTAAAAAATAAAACATCTAACATTGTTAAGCCCACAGATGCGTGCGTGTGTGCGTTATGTTTGCGAGCTACTGTCGGGACTAGTGCTGGGTCCCTCACTCGTGGTCGGTGCATCGACGCGACGAATTCAAAGAGTTACTCGTATTTCAACTTTGAACCAACTTAGCTCAATCACCTCAATTTTCTAGAAACGCAAAACGAGGGTTGATTGATAGAAAAATATTTGTGTGAGTGAGATGAAAATAAAAATGCAACTTTCGTTCGCGCGTTAGTCGAATCGGCGAAGGGCAAAAAACACAACAAATTCTTTCTCACTTCCTCGTCTCGCAAAGTTGCGAGACGCAGCCATTGCTATTCATGACTCACATTGCGCATTAACTCGCACCTCACCTCAAATGAGGTACACCTTGTGAGGAATTCACGAGGTGAAATGAGGCCCCTCTCTTATCCTCGTTTACAATAGACGAGTTACCCATCTATTGTCGGGACTGATCACCTGCTATGACAATCTTATTAGAAAACATATTAATTCATTTTGATATTATTCTCGCTTACTAATCAAACGGATATTAGGTAAAAAGAAGTAATTGTATTATTGTCATCATCATATCTGCTAAATTGTATACATTATTTCATGACAGATCTTTTTCATAACACGTAGGTGTATCATAAATGCCTGTAAACGCCTCATTGAAAAAAAAACAAGTTCGAGTTTGAGTTAGTTCACGAAAGACGACTTCCATAATCACAACTGCAAATGGACAACAACGGTATACGGTTGTATATTGACCTCAATTGAAGGTCTACTGCTCATACATTCATCAAAGAATTTATTCAGCAGACGAATGGATGCCGGCGTTGATTATGTGTGCAGGGGCCATGAAAGTATTATTCACCACTGGAACTATACTGACACAACAAATAAATAGAAACAACCTTTTTTTGGACTCCAGTGGTAAATCATCATGAACTTCCTTCACCCCATGGGAAGGGCGAAGAGGCATGAGGCCGGACTCCAACCGGCTAAAACCACTGAAGCAGTCATCTTTGGCATCGAATGGGGGACTCCAGGTCCTCGTAAGATCACACTAGACTTGACGGCATAGTTGGTGCAGTGGCTGATACAGTCAGCTGCTGCGCTCTGGGTCGTGGGTACGTATTGCATGTGAATGGTTTATCTGTAAGCGCACCCACGATACAGGAGAAATCGTCGAGAGTGGGGAAACGTTTAAAAAAATGGTAAACACAGAAACAACCTACTCAGTTATTTTTAAAACTGAAACGTATAACTTGCGTCTGCTAACCAGTTATTATAATTATTTTATACACACATAATATGTAACGAGGCCCTGCCGAGCTCACGTCATAAAATTAAGCTATTTAAAGCTACGAATTCACTAGAGCGTAACAGAGAATGACAGCACCGCTTTTACAAAGTGAGAATATTTTTAACAAAAATTGAGCTTCATGTAACCTTTAATTGGATTAACTTGTGAATGTGTGGGTTGGTTTCCCAATTAGGATCCTGTTCCTCATCCAAATAAAGTGTTAAATATTTATTTATTTATTAAACTTCCTGACATCGAAATTTTGAACAAAAAATGATGGAAAGTTCATACCGTATACCTTCGTGCATATATAAAAATAAACCCACAGTTTTCCACTTCGTGTCTTAGCTTAAGTCTCATGTATAGTAAGTGAGCACATGTCTTACGTAATTTCAACCTTGAGTTGCTATAGCCGAGGATAATAACAGATCTTTGCCTCTACATTATGTTGTTCCGGCCGGAAATGAGGTACCGATTCTCTTCTCGTGGGCATAAAAGTAATTGCGTGAGATTGTGATGATCCTCCTCAGCTCAGCACATTTTTAAAGCAAGATACAGTAAAGCAAAAACTTTATTACAAAGCCTGGTAATTTAAATTACCACTATAGTGATCTATACGGAGCCCAGCTTTGAGGCAATTGACGACTACTGGCTGACATCCTGAATTCCACCTGCCTCCATAAAATAAGGTTTTGATATTAAAGACAACTAAACGCCCGATATTTTGATAACCCTTCACATTTCTATGGATCACGTTGGTTGATAGTTAAACTTAAAATCTTATAATTTCGGCCGAATAAAATCCACTGCTGGACACAGGCCTCCCCCAAAGATCACTACAACGATCGATAATTGAGGGGTTTTGCCATAATCGCCACGCTTGGTAGGCGGGTTAGCGATCGTATTTGAGTTGTTAATGTACTCGAAGGACGCTGCTGTCCATCGTCCGACTAATCCCATAGTCACCTTTTATGACACCCAAGGGATGAGATGGTTTGTTGCTATTCGTGGCCGGCACCACACAGCTCTTAAGAGCTCAGTGACAACAATATATTTCCATCCTTGAGACAAAATTACTCCGTATGTGAAAATAAACGTGCATATTCCGTAACGTACGTCATAAAATAACGCTCAGTAAAGCCCTGAGCGCACTACAGTGTAACATGACAGCGCCTCTCCCATTCAGTTCCTGTTAAAAGTATTCCAGGAATATCATTTACCGAATAATGTTTTACATTATAAATTTATTTTGAATACGTATTTATTTTGGTTAAACAATGATTAAATAAAAATGAGGCTCCAGGACCTCGCAAAGTATGTACCGAGAACCGCCCAATGGTGCCACGCCAAAGGGGAACCAGAAGTATTGGAGATTGGTACCGGGGCGGTTGTTACCCTGGCGCTATGTCTCTGATCAGGATCGGCCCTCTCCCGAATCCACTCTGTGGTCTCCTTCTGGTGAATGACGTTCTCATAGAAGAAGACCACAGCACTCCTATTTTCATGCTCTACCAGCATATCCAACACTACTGCTGGCAGAGAGAGATCTTACTTGATCCAATCGAACAGGATCCACCGCTCAATAGCACACGCAGGGCACTCTTCGAGTCTGTGTCTTCAAGTGGTGGCACTGTGCTGTGACCTTGCGTTCTATCCTGTGCAGGTACACACCAATACAACCGTGCCCTATGTATGCCTGAAGAGACCCATTTCGAGTATTTATAACTTATCATCTCATGACCCAATCGCTATATTGACACAGATCAAACAATTCCGTAGCATTCAGTCAGTATGCAAACCAATATCGCAACATTGGCCACACTAGTTACTGAACGTGTGTATGCACTTAGTGGGGATTGAGCTCAATCACTTTCGCCATAAGAGTAATCTGCCAATTGACATCGGATGTATCGGATGGACTCTATGAGCTGCAGATAAATATGATTGGCTTGTAAATCTGTGAGTTATGGACAGATTCATAATTTATGCTGGTTTTCGCGTTTGGAGAGTAATATATCATGAAAGTGCTGTATATTTTAATGACAATATTAATGGAAATCAGGACAGTAGTAGATTGATATTACAATGAAATTAAATAATGTGAATACAGTCCAGGCAAGCGACCGTGTAGTGCCGGCTACGAATAGCACCAACCCATCTCATCTCATCTCTGTCGTAAAAGGCGACTATGGGAGTAACCGGAGGATGGGCAGCAGCATCCTTCGAGTACAGTAACAACTCAACTGCGATCGCCAACCCGCCTGCCAAGCGTAGCGATTATGGCAAAACCCCCCAATGAGCACACAACTCACCCAGACCAGTCGTGGCGATCTTTAGGAGAGGCATGTGTCCAGCAGTGGACTTCATTCAGCTGATATGATGAGTCTAGGCAAGGTCTTTTGTTTATGTATCCTACACGTTTTTGTTCTGTGCTTATAAAAATGTCCTAAGTTTAAAATTGTGTCCAGACAAGCATACCAAAGCAGAATATGCACGCAAGGCACGCTTCCGGATGATTTTAGCCTTCAAACCCTGTTCCACCTGAGAAGGCTTTAGAAAAATAAAAAATAAAAATATCTAAACCGAATTCGTGTGTTGTATTACATACCGAATGTCGTTTGGCCGCAACAAGCTTTAAGAAAACTATATTTTAGCATAACTCATAGCTTCATAAAAAGTAATAACACGACCCTTTTTGCAGCGACGGTATTTTTCTGGCAAGATGGACAAAGAGATTCTTACTAGCTAAATCATCTCCTGCCTATTAACTGCCTGGTTATCTTCTGCACCGAAGGGGGGCTCCGTAATCTCGAAAACGCAGGCTCCGCAAGCACCCATTGGTACCACACCTATAAGCGTATATCATAGGCGTGCTGACACTACTGCCGGCAAAGAGAGATCTTGCCGGATCCGATCGACTAGAATACGTCGCACAGCAGCCCACGCAGAGCAGTTTTCGAGCATGTGACGTGCGTTATCCTGGTCGTTCACTCCACTATCGTTGCACTCAGTCGTGATCACACGTTCTACCCTGTGCAGCACTGTGACATGCTCACTTGTCTTGAGCCAGACTACGAAGAGCAGCAGGACGGCCTTAACGATGAGTTGAAAATGAGCCTTTTTTAAATATTTTTATTGATGTCCAGTGGAAACTAAACATGGAACTTCCTCCACCCCGGGGAAAGGCGAAGGGGTATGCCGGACTCCTACTGGCTAAAACCACTGGAGTGGTCATCTTCGGCACCGAAGGGGGGCTCCAGGTACTCGTAAGATCACACTAGAGCCGCCCATTGGTGCCTCGCCTTTATGCACATCTCGGAGGGGATGACTGTAAAGCGGTCACCCCCTCTAGTGGAGGGCAAGCGGCTGTAAAAAGGCCGCCCCCCAGGCACTTCTCGTGGAGGATTGTAAAAGATCCCCCAAGTCTCGCTGTGCGCTGTGCTGCGCACACGGCGACACGTGACCACGTGCGTGCCACCGTCTTCCCGGGGGTCACTCGGTATGAGCACGCAGACTCCCCAATCGGTGCGCTCGTGACCCCCGAGGCCTCCCACCATGAACTGATGGCTGATGGGGGCTGAATATGAGCCTAATAATGGCAGCTATAATAATTGGTCATAAAGATGACTGCTACAATCACAGTTAATATACGCACATATTCCAGTAGATGCCTCGTCATCCGAAAAAGCGTATATTCATTAATCTAAGTGTAAAACTAATGTCATTTAATATTATAATGATGTAGCCAGTGGGCGTGATGCTTTACAAAACATTTTGGGGTTCCGGACTTCCTAACTATTCCAATTTAGACAACTTTCGAATTTCCGATCGCCTTCACTACAGAATCTAAATAAACTAGTTCAAAAACTGATCACGCTAGCCCCGGCTCGAGTTAATGAGCGGAATTTTGTGTAATGGTCTTTTGTTAGAGCCAGATTGAAAACGTTGAGGTAAATAATATATATTATTATTCGAGCTTTCTTTATGTTTTGAACTCCCAATAATCTTAGTTGCCTCATTTTTCCGTAGTACCTGGTTCCTACGCATCTCCTGGGTACAAGTTTTCAGTTCTAGTACGTTAATATGTGCCTGATAGATTCATAGAAGTAAATATTGGTTACTTAGCTTTATTATAGGGTGAATTAAATTGTAACAACTTATAATGTGACTGAAATTCGTATTATAGCCATTTTATGTTATGCTGTGGCAAAATATACGTATAATTAAAATATGTGCAAACAAGACGTCTCAGCATTCAATGTAAATTTAATCGAAGCTGCCTATCCATATTATATACTCGTATACAATCCCTTGAGTTGATTCAAGAGATCCAGAGATAATCAATATGTGTGTGAACGTTTCATAGAAAACCAAGTTTACATTACATGTCACAGAATAAATGTAAGAGCTTTCTAGTATAAAGAAAAAGTTAGTAATTCAAATTAAAGAAATACATTTATCTACTAGACGACATTGACTGTTTGATCACTGATTTTATCAACACAGGTACACATACTTGCCGATTTAATCACTTTCAACAGAGTGGTAAAGCACCGTTACCATTGATATAAAAAAAAGAAATAAATTATAGCCTATACAAATAAAAAACACGCGATAGTATAATTAGTATCCAACCAAAACACTTGCAGACTACGTATGCACCACTCTCATACAATGAACGAGTGCGAGGCGCGCTGCAGAGGTGTTTAGTACCTTTTCTTTTTATTAGACTCCAGTGGATATTCTGCATGAACTTCCTTCGCCTCGAGGAAGAGCGAAGGGGTATGCCTGACTCCTACCGGCTAAAACTACTGGAGCGGTCATCTTCGGCACCGAAGGGAGGCTCCAGATCCTTGTAAGATCACACGGAATGCATGTTTTCTTAAATAAGGGCCTACAGCTACCCAAGTATCATGCCCCACATATCGCCCATATACGTTTTATATGTTATATTTTTTTTTTTTTTTTTTTTTTTTTATTATGGGACAAGCCCGCCACACATTCCCAACCACTGCAACTCCTGTAAGCCAGGATCTACAATGGCGACCACCGAAAAGAACACCGATCAATGAAGCTCGGTGTGTCCCAGAGAAATGAATAACTGTCTTGGAACCCGCACCGAAATTAATCAGAAAAGATAAAGGAGGAGTATGAAAGAATATACGTTCCACTTCCCTCCGTTGCAAGCAGGAGACAGAGAAAAACGATAGGCCATAGGCACAATAAATGGGAGTTTACAACAGGGTTAAGCCCAGTTGCCAAGCACCACGGGTACAATTTTTTTATTTACGGGTCCTATGTTGTGAGCTATTGTGACTGATTCCAATAGTAGGTATGGCAAAAACACTTGAACGCACGGAAATTCGTCCTAGTCGCAACAAGATCTGTATAGTAAACAACCCCGGATGTAACTTGCATGCTGTCAAACATAATATTGCGTTCATCTTGCCAAAGAATACACTCCCACAGGATATGATGTGCAGACTGTTCATATTCACAGTCCGGTGTTGAACATTTGCAGAATGGTGAGGTGACAAGCTTGAAGCTAAACAATTTACTCTTAAAGTTACCATGGCCGGTGAGAAATTGAGCCACGCAATGATCAACTTCCAACCATGCACTTGCCAACCGCTCACGAATGGATGGAAAGTACTGGTATAGGTGACGGCCCTTAATAGACGTGTCCCACCTGCATTGCCATTCGGCCAAGAGTTCCTCCCAAACACCAGTCTGTGGTCTAAACAATCTGCAGATCCTAACACGATCGCGTTGTAGCAGAAATTCCGCGTCCATGTTTTCTCTAGTTGAGTAGTACATTGCAGCACGTCGCTGTATCTCAAGATCGACTGGCAAAACACCTGCTAGCACAGGCAGAGCTTCAGTACTTACTGTCCTATATGCCTTGCACAAGAATATCAACGCTAAGCGCTGGCTTTGGAGCAGTTTACGTCTTGCCGCGCCGATAGTAGCCCTATCGGCCCATACAGGTGAACCATAGCAAATACAACCTAAGTAGGTAGCGCCGTAAATAGTTTTCAAAGTATAAAATGAAAGACCCCATGTAGCTGTTGATATCCTTGTCAGGGCATAAAAGTTCCTTTTAGCTTTTTCACCTACAGATTTTATGTGTTCAACGAATGAAAAATTTCTCTCCAATACAAGACCAAGGTAGCACACGGACTCCTTTCTTTTTACGGTAACATTATTGAATTTAATGCTCGGTGATGTCTTAAGATTGCCTTTTAAAATTAGTTGAAAGGTTTTTTGTGGTGCAAACATTAAGCGGTTTCGTTCGCCCCAACTAGAGATTAAACGTAAACAAGTATCCGCCAATTTTTCAAGGCTCGCCCTTGTACTTGACTGAATAAGCAGAAGGCCGTCGTCTGCGTAACCAGTCAATGAACAGCCGGATGGTAATGGAATCGCTAGAAAATCATCGAAACCCATGTTCCATAGATAAGGACTAATAACGGATCCTTGAGGACATCCCATCGTGAGTTCCTTCGACACAGCGTGATGACCAAGTTTAAGTTTTGCAGATCCGTGTGCAAAATATGAGTAAACGAGAGTGTAGATGTTTCTGAAGCAACCGCGGACTTTCATTTTAAGTAGTAGCATTGGCCACCACGCGTTGTCGAAGGCACCAGAGATATCAAGGAAGATGCCTATCACGTACTTATGTTCAGATGAATTTACTACTTTCCTGACAGAGATTGCCGCGTCAATAGTAGATTTTCCTATTGTGAAGCCGAATTGGTTATTATGAAATTTCGGTCCATCTGGCAGCAAACGTGGAACTATAAGGCGCTCGAGAAGTTTCCCTAAAGATGGTAGTAAAGTTATAGGCCGGTATGATTTAGGATCATCCGGGGGGTTGTCACCACTTTTTGGTATTATGCGTATAAAACCGGAACGCCATATACGAGGGAAAATGCCTTCAGCAATGCAACGATTAAAAACGGTCAGTATAGAGTCACCCGATATTTTACAAGCTTCTTTAATCATTCTATTCGATATTTTATCTTCTCCAGATGCTTTATTAAGTGGTAGTTTATTGACAACGTTTATGAATTCGTCAGTGGATGGTAAGTCAGACGCTGGGGATTCCGGCGGTTCAGCAGCCCATGATCTAATCTGTTGATGATACTCGTTATCATTTCCAGGTAGATCATCAGGTATAAGAGTATTGAGAAGAGCCTCCGTGGTCTCCTCAATACCAGTGGTATGCATGTTATTAATTTTAATATTTTGGATATAAGCAAGATCGACTGATCTATTGGCTTTAAACTCGTGGTACAGAGGAGACCACGGACCCTCCCTATCTAGTGTTTTCACTACCTTCTGTAACAGATTTCCCTTCGATTTTGCCACCGCGGCTCTATAACTAGATCTGGCAATTCTGAATCTATTTAATGTATCAATAAATATGTCTCCCGTGATTTGCTGTTTTTTAAGCTTGTTTAGTTTTTTGCGCGCTCTGCGAAAACGTTTACGTTGTTCAGTTAAATAGCTATTCCACCAATCACATCTACGAGTGTTGGTTATTGATCCGCGACCTACAGCAACATCAGCACAGTATGTAAATGTGTCTGACATGATTTTAGCACTTTCTTCTGCTGACAACCCATCGCGAGTGAAGTCTCTGGCATGAGATGCAAAAAGTGAGCTAAAGAAATCCCAGTTCGCCCCTTTAGATTTGTATCTAAAATTTGATCCAATATTATAAATATATAAATATATAAAAAAAAGGCAAGCAAATGTTTTTCAAGTTGTTTCCTACTCCAGCCATAACTTGACTGACGGCCGAAATTAACAACCAATCTAATCCAAAATCTTTAGATGTATGACTTTAAACTTAATCTGTATTTGTATTAAGAACACAAATTCCTGAATCTCATATCCAAAGATTTTGAATTAGATCAATTACTAATTTTAGCCATGAGGCTGCTCCTGTAAATGGCGCCGGAGCCGGATCGCAATACTGTGTATTCACATATAAATCGCGTCAGTACCGTGTCGTGGCCGCGACGCAGCCACACCGTCGGCGCGTGTATACTGCATTGTCTCCGCGTTGAATTGTAAAGCAGCGATCACGTTTATTCAGTATACTTACTCCAATCGCTTGTCTTGCTTTTACATACCCATACTAGTGTAATTATTGTCGAATAAGGCAAGTGAATCTATAAAAATAAAAGGAAAAGCATGGCAAGAGATTGGGTTCTCTTGCACAACATAAATAAATAATTCATAATCGAACAATTTGGAACATTTGTCTACTTTTTCCCATACTAAGAGTCGCAACGTGCAACGTCTCTTGCTGCCCATCCTTCTGGCTTAGAGTCTCTTAGTTGCCTTTTACGACATCCACGGCAGGAGATGGAGTGGTGCTATATTCTAAATCCGGACGCAATACGAATTTTGATTTACTTACAAAAAATTAATACCTATCTTAAGACTCAAATTGTGCCAGGCGTACCGCGACAGCCCACTTTTTTTTTATTGGACTGAATACAGGCGGCGTCTTTATTTTTATGATATAGCAAACATAATTAAACAAGAAATGCGGCCAAGGAAACGGTGCGTTCTGCGTATCTATGCCCCGATCGTAACACGCTACGGTTACGCATATCTTGGATTATTGCGGTGTGATGATAATGATCGATGTTATCTGAGCCAATCGTAGGTACGCACGTAGCGTTGAATCAGAATTAATAAGCCCATTGATTTTATTTTCTTTCGGTTATTGACCAAGCTTATGTCAAAGTTGTTCAAGCCCCACAAAGGCCTACAACCGGGCTTAACGACTGCCGTCTTAATGACAGCAACCCGGACCGATGACTTTACTTGACCTTTGAAGTAAGAAGACGCTCAGTTAAAATACCATTATGCGGTCACCCATCCATAAATTGGTCACGCCGAGCGTTGCTTAACCTCTCCGATCGTCTTTCAATCATTGAGTGGAACTCGCTATGAGTGCCTTTAGAAATAATCTAAATCTATACATATATAAAATAATAAAAAGAGTATACAAGATTTTTTTTTTTTTTAAACGTTGCCCCACACTAGGGTCGCCTGTGTCGTGGGTGCGTTTACAGACACAAATTCCACACACAATACACCCAGACCCGGAACAACTACCTGCAGATTGTACAAATATTTGTTCCGTGCGGGAAACGAACCCACGACCCGTTGCGCAGCAGCCGACTATATCAGCCACTGCACCAACCGTGCCGTCAACAAATATATTATTTCTGGGGGCCGATCTTTTTCACAGCGTCAGTTGTGCCCATAGTTGATAAAGGAGTTGTTACCTGAAAAATACACACCGATATCTAGCAGGCTGGTTGCAATTTCCACCATACTTTTTAGTCAGACACATATCGTCGCTACGCCTGCAAAAACTGCAATGTGTTTTTTGATCGAAAGAGTTTCTTGATACAATTTTACATTACTTTCGAAGGCACATGTGCCTCTAAACCCATTTTGTAATACATCTAATGGTTTAGAAAATAGTAAAATCAGCTACTGCCGTTTTCCCGTGTGTGTCCGCGTGGGTGTCGTAAAAGTCGACTAAGGTATTAGCTGGAGCATAGGCAGCAGCGTCCTTCGAGTGCTTTAACAACTCAACTGCGATCGCCAACCCGTCTGCCAAGCGTGGCGATTATGGCAATACCCCCCAATGAGCCCACAACACATCCATATCGGTCGTTGTGGTGATCTTTGCGGGAGGCCTGTGTCCAGCAGTGGACTTCATTCGAAATGATGAAAATCAGCAACATTATTCCGGCCAAAACTTGACTTAAAAAATGCTCAAGGAGTGCAATAGTTTTGAAAAGTTGGGTTATCACAAAGCCGATTTCGTAGGCGCAGCGACGATACATGACGGAACAATATAGGTTATTTCTTTACTTTAGTGTGATCATACGAGGACCTGGAGCCCCTCTTAGGTGCCAAAGATGACAGCTCCAGTGGTTTTATCCGGTAGGAGTACGGCATGCCCCTTTGTCCTTCCCCGGGGTGGAGGAAGTTCAAGAAGAATTTCCACTGGGCCCAGTAAAAAAAAAAGTCTCTTATTGCAGGAGTCCGTCTAGGTAGGTTTCACCACAGTGCTTGAAAGAAAGAAATAATTTTATTCTGATCGCATACAACAATAAAATAATTGTAAACAACACATAATATTGCAAAATATCATATTAAAATAAAAAGCATGCAAACTGATTTTTGTGTGAGACATCAGAATAGGCTCCTATCTCAGCATTGCGCTGGTCTTCCAATAGGACCTTAGATAAAAGAAGTCATATAACGCACAGTTACCAATCATCATCATCATCATTTCGGCCTAATGAAGTCCACTGTTGGACACAGGCCTCCCCCAAAGATCGTCACAACCACCGATATGGATGTGTTTTGAGCTCATTGGGGGGTTTTGCCATAATCGCCACGCTTGGCAGGCGGGTTGGCGATCGCAGTTGAGTTGTTAATGTACTCGAAGGATGCTGCTGCCCATCCTCCGACTAATCCCTTAGTCGACTTTTACGACACCCATGGGGGGAGGTGGGGTGGTGGCATTCTGAGCCGGCACCACACGGCAATACCAATATATTATTTATATTAGTAATGTATTTATACAGCATATTATATTTAAAGTAATTATATAGAAATCAAAGTTACAATTATACAAACGTAACGGAAGAAGGAATATCAAATTTGATTACATATAAAATTATCTATGTAATCGACTACCAATCGATTACCTTATCGATTTAGTACTTCACTAGATAGTGGCCTCTACTTAATTTGTCTATGACAAAAACAAAACAAAAATAGTTCGTGAAAAACTTTAGAACTTATCATTATTATTGTAACAAAATAATTAGTTAAAATGTGAATTGTGTGCCATGTAATTATTTATTTGATTTACATTAATTGAATTCATTTGTGGTACATTGGTTGCATTTTATTATTCAGTACGTAAAAATTATATCTGCATTGTGTAAATATGGAATGTCAGAATTACCCCTGTTTGCATTGTAAAGTAATAATTTGCCGCTCGTTCAGCTCTTCTGGCTAAAAGAAACCATTTCCATAAGTGTGTAGACCCAAGGTGAGTATTAATTTCACTTTTGTTTACATAACAGATACTTTTTATACTTAACACTAAAAGCAGAAACTGTGTTTAGGGCACGAAGCGGTGGTGGCAGGTCGTTCCAGCAGCGGGTCGCAGCGAACTTAAAGCTGCCTCGGAAAGCAGTTCGATGACTTGGTGTGGTCATAATGTAAGACGAAGCCCTTGTCATATGTTTGTTATATTCACGCGACCAAGATAATTTATCATAAAGGTGTTTAGGTTTTTCAGTCAATACAACGCCAAAAAGTAACGTAACTAAATGGAGCCTTCTGCGAGACGACATCTTCATAATGCTTTCCTCATTTAAATAAGGAGTAATATGTGATCTTGGCGGCACATGCTTGATATTCTATCGCCCACAGTAGTATCCGTGTGGTATACATCTATACAAATAAATAAAATTGAAGTGTCTGTTTTTAATGTCAATATAATAGCTTTTTACTAAATGCATATGAAAGTATGTACGTTACATATAACAAAAAAACTATTTTTTTTGTCTGTCTGTCTGTCTGTATGTCTGCCCGTCTGTCTGTCTGTTTGTTCTGGGTAATCTCCGAAACGGCTGAACCGATTTTGACGGGACCGGCAGATAGCTGATGTTATAAGGAATAACTTAGGCTACTTTTATTTTATAAAAATAATTAGGGTCCGCGTAAAAAAAATAAAGCCCTTGAAATCCAATATATTTATTCTTTGTCAAGTGTCTATGTCGAAGTACTCTAAATTTCTTTTAAATTAAACGCGGGTGAAACCGCGGGTCCCAGCTAGTCACTAATATAATAATTAAAAAATCCACTAAGATATAGAATACCTCTCATCTCATTCCGTGGATGTCGTAAAATATGACTAATGACCAAATTCAATAATCAATCTAATCCAAAATCATTGGATTTCATGTTATGGACATGTCTGTTTTTTGTGTTAAATGTGATAATAACACAACAACGGATGAATTTCAAAAACTTAAATCTGAAGTTTTTGGATTAGATCGATTATTAATTTCAGCCGTTAGAGTCTAAAGAGGGATGAGCAGCAGCAAATCTACGCTCACCAACCCGCCAGCCAAGCGTGGTTTGTACAGACAAGTTCCTCCCAGAATTATGTCACAATTGTGGAAATCTATAGGGGAGTATATTGTGGGAATCTGTTCAGCAGTGGACGCCCTTTAACTAATATAACAAGCAGTTGTGTCTAAACTTTAAACATTACCGTGTTCCAGTTGGACAAGCTCTGTAGCTAGTGGATTTACTGGGCATTGAAGACTAAATAACTAATGTGTCGAGGTGACGCACGCAGTATGGTGCCACGAAGAACGACAATTTATGAGTTTATCTACACAACTCAGTATAAAACGAAATGAATTAATGTTTCTAAAACCTGCAGCACAACGACGCGGTACGTAATTCCCTTACTTTTATACGTCGCCCTAAGCCCATCTCTCGGCGCTCATGATCGTCCCTGAGTTTTTGTCCCGCTCGACAAATAAGAATTTGCATACAAACGGTGCTTCTACATTTCTCACTGTGTTCCATTCGTTAGGGACGCCTTTATTAGCTTAAGTAGTTACGCTTCTCGTTCTTAATTTTGCCTATGCTGGTTCGTTGTTAGTACGTGATGAGGTCGGCTTTGATATATGTTTGCTGGTTTGAAGGAATTACTCGGTTGGCTTAAACCGTGTAGGCAGTTGTATGTGTAGGTAAAATACACAAGTTTATTTTATTTAGATCTTCATGTCGATAAAATCCACTTCAACAACATACAGTATCGACAACGCAAATCACAGATTAAGGAGTGGAGCAGTCTATATTATTAAAAACAAAATAGTTTTAGTAGTATGTTATAATTATGCCTCTAGGCCTCTTAAGAAACCTTAAGAAAATTCAGCAAACTATAGAAAGAGCTGAGAACTGAGTAGATTTGTAGAAGAGCTGAGAACTGAGTAGATTTGTAGAAGAACTGAAGTTGCCAAAATAGCTGAAAGTATTATTCAGCTGAAGGTGGCAATTGGCGAGGCACATTGCTCGTAGTACTGATAGCCGTTGGGGCTAAAATGTTCTCGAGTGGAGACCGCGCACTGGCAAACGCAGCGTGGGACGGCATGTAAACGGTCGTTGTGGAAATCTATAAGGGAGGCCTTTGTGTACAAAAGGATTAAAGGATTTAGGATTAGAGGTGGATGTCTCTCAGCTGATATAATGATCATAAAGGTTATGCCTGGAATAAATACATTACACATTAATATAAGGAGTACCAATTGTTTATTTTACGATATGTTGTTTTGTAATTGTTGTTAGTGGTAGCAACTTCTCACTTGCTAATTTTATAATTCATCATTACGTGAGTAAAACGTCAATCATCACATTGTGATGTGTTAGTAGATACAACATGTATGTTATAGTGTGCGTTAGTCGTAATATGCAACTGTATTTAGTAAGTAGGATTAATTAGTCATTACACGACCATTGACTGGTACGGACCATCTTTCATTTATCCCTCCGCTCCGACTGCCAACATTACATGGCGACCTTGCCGGGCCCGACTGGGTATGGTTTGGACCTGGTCGGGACCTTTGTGTATATATATTTTGAATAAGGCTCAAATTGAAGACTGAAGAAGAAAATTATGTGTAGATCAGCAATAGAGAAAGAAGAGGTTTTTCTTAACCAAAATTCGGCAAGTGAAAATGAGGCACTTTTGAAAGACATCGGGGGGCATCAAGCAAAGCGGTTTACTTTAATACTGTGACGATCATCATGATGAGCCTATTTTTGATTTGTATACTATACGTTGCCGCTCGAGTGTACAGAAATTGCCATCGCCGGTGGGTGCAAGAAGAAATTGGAATGCACACAATGCAGCGCATCCGTGCTTCCCTACGAGGACGCACTACAACGGAGAACGAAGCCTAACGTGAGCCTAGCCTATTACAGTTTTTGTGGTGTGTTTTTGTATGAGTGAGGAATTGTTGCGAAATTTAGATTAACTGATAGGTAATATGAACGGCTAATATTATGATTAATTAATATGATTGGAAGTTTATTATTATGATCAATAGTTTATTAAAAAGCTATGATGTTTTGGTAGATATTAGAAAATATTTTATAAAAAAGGGAAAAAGTAGATATACGTGTAATACTACAAAATTAAAATTAGATGAAGCAAATTGTGTTTTTAACAAATGTAAGGAAATTGTTAATATTTTAGAAGATAGTGACGATATCAAGATAGGTTTGGAAATTTTTGGGAAAATTAGGAACACTTTTGATGAAATAAATAGCTTATGTATCTTATCTGAAACAAATAGTGAAAAAATGGAGAGTTTTGATTTAAAACCGCGTGTACATTAATTCCTTTAATGGATGGTACCGAGGAGACTACTGAGCGTATAGTGGAAGGCATTGAGATGTATAATGATTTTTTAAAGAGTGAGGACAACAAGAAATTGCTAATATCATTTATTTTAAAAATTAGATTGTCTAAAACTGCAAAGCAAAAATTAAGGTCAGAATATAAAAATGTTGAAGATTTAATTAAAGATATAAAAAAATATTTGCTGACAAAAAAGTCTGCCAATTCCTTGCTGTCCCAATTAAACAATTTATCGCAAAATAATTTGACTATTGCAAAGTACGGTGAAAAGTTAGAGGAGCTTTTTATAGGCCTTACTATAACACAAGCTGAAGGTAGCTCCAAGGCGAATGAAATATTGAGGCCTATAAATGAGCAATTAGCAATAAAAAGATTCGCAGATGGTCTACGAAACTCGCGGCTCAGCACAATAATAGCAGCGCGAAACTACAGTACCCTTAAGGATGCGGTACGCGCGGCGGAAGATGAGGAGCTGGGACGCCCTGGATTTTCCAGCCAGGACGCTGTCTATTTGTATTCAAGAGGTATGAATAGAAATAATTATAAGAACCATAGGTACAATCGCGGACGTACTAATTTCTTTCGGGGTGGTCCGCCAAGAGGTCACTGCCAGTCTCAGTTTCAAACTAAAGACAACCAGCATCAAGGTCAAGTAAATTACCGCCCTAAAAATACGAGGTATGCTAATAATGGTCGCGGCAGATACAGACATACACAAGGCGTAGCAGAGGCTACTATCGAGGTAAGTCCTATAGTAATTATAATAACCGTCAAGGAAATGTTAACGTTGCCACACATAGCGAGAACGCCGAGCAGAAAGAAGAGGAAAAAGGCGATTTAGGTGAGTAATGAATCGGTACAGTCTGAAAGTTATCTTTACATACCAGCGCGTAGTGAATCAATTCATTTTATAAATATAAATAAAAATCTACAAAAAGACTGCGTTATATATTCTAGACAGTTAGCCGAAAATGTTTTTATTGCAAGTAGTATCGTAACACCAAAATGTGGTAGAATTCCGATTAAAATATTAAAAGATAAAAGGGTGAAAAGATAGTCAAAATTTTCATCAAAAATTTGTCATCCTGTATTGAGTCATTAACTTTTCTGTAATCTATTACCAAACGCCATTTTTTACCACTATCCGATTTTTTAGGTACTAAAAGTATTGGACTATTCTATTCGCTACTAGAAGGTTCTATAATATCATCATCAAGCATTTGTTGACCTTGTCGGTTAATCTCTGGTTTCGACGACTCCGGTAGCCGATAAGGCTTTGTGTACACGGGCTTAGTATTAGATTTCACTGTGATAGACTGTTCTACAACGTTCGCGGTACCTAACTAATCACCTTCTAAGAAAAATACATTAGCATATTTTGCACAAATAATTTCTATGTTTTTTCTGTCATTCGAATTTAAATGTGATAATTTTAATTCTGGTAACAACTTTTCAACACGCTCAACGTCCTGTTTTGATTCGTTAAATAAACATATATTATAGTCTTCTAAAAAATCAAGTACATGAGGATGAATCAAGTCTGACTTCAAAATTTTGACTATCTTTTCACCCTTTTATCTTTTAATATTTTAATCGGAATTCTACCACATTTTGGTGTTACGATACTACTTGCAATAAAAACATTTTCGGCTAACTGTCTAGAATATATAACGCAGTCTTTTTGTAGATTTTTATTTATATTTATAAAATGAATTGATTCACTACGCGCTGGTATGTAAAGATAACTTTCAGACTGTACCGATTCATTACTCACCTAAATCGCCTTTTTCCTCTTCTTTCTGCTCGGCGTTCTCGCTATGTGTGGCAACGTTAACATTTCCTTGACGGTTATTATAATTACTATAGGACTTACCTCGATAGTAGCCTCTGCTACGCCTTGTGTATGTCTGTATCTGCCGCGACCATTATTAGCATACCTCGTATTTTTAGGGCGGTAATTTACTTGACCTTGATGCTGGTTGTCTTTAGTTTGAAACTGAGACTGGCAGTGACCTCTTGGCGGACCACCCCGAAAGAAATTAGTACGTCCGCGATTGTACCTATGGTTCTTATAATTATTTCTATTCATACCTCTTTTCTCGAGTAAATTCGAATGACAGAAAAAACATAGAAATTATTTGTGCAAAATATGCTAATGTATTTTTCTTAGAAGGTGATTAGTTAGGTACCGCGAACGTTGTAGAACAGTCTATCACAGTGAAATCTAATACTAAGCCCGTGTACACAAAGCCTTATCGGCTACCGGAGTCGTCGAAACCAGAGATTAACCGACAAGGTCAACAAATGCTTGATGATGATATTATAGAACCTTCTAGTAGCGAATAGAATAGTCCAATACTTTTAGTACCTAAAAAATCGGATAGTGGTAAAAAATGGCGTTTGGTAATAGATTACAGAAAAGTTAATGACTCAATACAGGATGACAAATTTCCGCTACCAAATATCACCGAAATCCTAGACTCTCTTTCAGGAAGTATTTATTTTAGTCATTTAGATTTGCACCAAGGTTTTTTTCAGGTTAATTTAAAACCAGAGTGTAGAAACATCACTAGCTTCGCCACAAGTACGGGACAATACCAAATGAAGCGTTTACCAATGGGTTTAAAAATTAGTCCGAGCGCTTTCTCTAGAGTAATGTCAATAGCTATGTCAGGACTAAACTATGAGCAATGTTTTATTTACTGCGATGATCTAATTGTTTTCGGTAGAAATAGCCAAATCCATAATAAAAACTTAATGGACGTATTCAAGCGACTTAGAAAAACGAACCTTAAGCTTAACCCAAATAAGTGCGATTTTATGAAAACACAGTTATTATACTTAGGGCATGTAGTATCAGCCGACGGTGTGCTACCAGACCCGGAAAAGATAAGGGTTTTACAAAATTACCCGGTACCCAAAAACGCAGACGAAGTCAGGCGATTTGTAGCATTTTGTAATTATTACAGAAAATTCATACCAAATTTTTCAGAAATAACTATACCACTAAATATATTATGTCGAAAAAATGTACCGTTTACGTGGACAACTAAATGTCAACAATGCTTTGAAAACCTTAAAATGAAACTAGTATCACCACCGATTTTACAATATCCCGATTTTTCGGAAGAAAACACTTTTATCCTGCAAACTGATGCGTCTAATGTAGCAGTAGGGGCAATATTATGCAATAAAGATTTGAGACCAGTGGCATACGCAAGCAGACCATTAAATAAAGCAGAATTAAATTATCCAACTATCCAAAAAGAACTTTTATCAATTGTATGGAGTATAAAATATTTTAGACCATATCTATACGGAAGGAAGTTTATTATCAGGACAGACCACAAACCTCTTATTTATTTATTTGGTATGAAAGATCCATCAACAAGACTCTTAAAATTTAGATTACAGTTAGAGGAATACGATTATACCGTTGAATATACTAAAGGTCGCGATAACACGGCAGATGCTTTAAGTAGGGTGACCATAACTTCAAAAGACTTACAATCAATTACTGAAATTAACTTTACTATGGTAATGACTAGAGCTCAAAAAGCTAGAATGTTAAATCAAGAAGGGGATCGTTATGATAGCACGAGGATTCCTGATAAATCTGAAGAACCAAGGTCTGGCCAACCAAGGGTCGCAGAGATATTAAGGAAACCTAGTGACTACGTAGAGTTAAACTTTATTCAAGGAAATTTATTAATCAAGAAAAATATAAGTTATAGTAAAGAATGTTTTGCTTACGAAGAGTCGACTCATACATTATACATAAACCTCAATTATATGTCGTACTTTACGCGAGTCGAATTTACGAATATATTGAGCAGTTGTTGTAATGAATTAAATATTAAAGAATTGTGTATAATAAAAGATGATGAAAATAAAGAGTTTATTAAGCAGTTAACAGCTGAAATAAAAAGTAGAGAAATGTGGTCCGGACCACGAATAAATGTATTAAAAGGAATAAAAAGAGTCTATAATTATCATGAAAAGGTATACATACTACACGATTATCATTTACTGCCTACGAGTGGTCATGCGGGTGTACGACGTATGATCAACAATATAAAAGGTAAGTACTTTTGGCCAGGATTGGAATCCGATGTGCGAAAGTACGTGAGAAAATGTGTTAAGTGTCAAACTAGTAAGTATTCAAAAAATACTATTGAACCTATGACCGTGACGTCAACAGCATCGAAAGCTTTTGAAAAGGTTTATTTAGACATAATTGGACCACTAGATAGGGATTTAGATAATAATGTTTATGTATTAAGTTTACAATGCGAATTGAGCAAGTACGTCGAGGCGTATCCCTTGCAGCGGAAAGATTCAGTAAGTGTAGCAAGAGCTTTTATTAATAATTTTGTACTAAGGTATGGAGTACCAGCAGCTATCGCCAGCGACCGAGGCGCAGAATTTATCTCAGAAACAATGACCGAGATGTGTAAACTGCTAAAGATTGAGAAGGTAAACGCCACCGCTTATCATCACGAATCGATCGGTGCATTAGAAAATACCCATAAGCATCTTGCTGCCTTCTTACGTACTCAGTGTGACGGACACCCAGAGGCATGGAGCCAGTGGCTTCCGTTCTGGTGTTTTTCGTTCAATACTACTGTACACACCGAAACTAAGTACACCCCATACGAGCTAGTATTTGGTAAAACATGTAACCTGCCTAGCAACCTAACTAATAACGTTGTTGAACCACTATATAACTCGGATAATTATGTATTAGAACTTAAGTATAGGTTACAGCTAGCGTCTCAGGAAGCAAATAAAAATTTAAATTTAAGCAAAATTAAAAGAAAAGAGATATGGGATAAAAAGTGTAATCCTGTTCACTATGAAAAAGGTGATTTAGTTTTAATTAGGAATGAAACGGGAAAAAAATTAGACAAGTTGTTTAATGGACCGTTTGTTGTGTTAAATGAAAATGAACCTAATGTAACTGTTAGTAAAGGTGATAAGATTGAGACTGTCCATAAAAACAGGACTAAATTATATGTAACTTAGTAGTAATAAGAATGTCTATTTTTAGCTTGAGTAGGTTCTCACCGATACTTGATACTGTTGTTATTAGAAAAAGCTTAGAATGTGTAACGTTACGACATTCTTTTGTTTATAATAAGTAATAAGAGTATGCAATTGATGTCATAAAATGTACTTTAGATATTATGTGAAACTTGTTTAGATTATATAATAGTGATTATGAATAAAAGATTTTAGAATTATATATGTTAAAAAAAACAGATTTTGTATCTTTTTTTTTTCAAAATAACCCCTCAGGTGTGATGTGTTAGTAGATACAACATGTATGTTATAGTGTGCGTTAGTCGTAATATGCAACTGTATTTAGTAAGTAGGATTAATTAGTCATTACACGACCATTGACTGGTACGGACCATCTTTCATTTATCCCTCCGCTCCGACTGCCAACATTACAACATAACTAAACTCTGAATTATAATAGACCGTAAATTATTTTATTAGTAAAAAAATTATCAAAAAATAATACCGACTCCAAAAAGGAAAACAAAACTTTATGAAGTCGGGCGGGGCCAGGTATGCCCCAACCATAGTTCATGCAGACCAACGAGAAGTTATATTTTATACCTGGCCCCGCCCGACTGCCTAAAGTTTTTTTTTCCTTTTTTGAGTCGGTATTTTTTTTGTTAAAAAGTTACATTTGTTTCTTTTTAGTGTAATTATATGTAAGAACTTTTTCCAATTTGGTATCAGTATTTAACACTAAAAATTAAAATGACTCAAATCTGTTCTCTGATCTGAGAGGAATCGACACTATTAAGACATCATCATATATTTAAAAAACTACTCCAACAAATGTAATTAAATTTATATGGGACCAACTCGAACGCATTCTGCACCAGTTAAAAAAAGAATTGCTCAAATCGGTCGACAAATCTCGGAGTAATCTGTGTACATACATTAAAAAATAAAAATACGCATCGAATTGAGAACCTCCTCCTTTTCGAAATCGGTAATAAACTTGAAACTTCTTCAATGAAAACTACTAAGCACAATAGATATCGTAAAATCATTGTGCTAATGAATTAATACTCAGACTCAACTTTATGTTCGTCTCGCTCACTTACGAGATTAGCTCAATATTCGTTTATTTGACCGCTTCACTTAACAGCTGAACTCGGCACGCGTCTGGTACTCTCTGTTAGTAGAGCTATAATTTTAAGTTGCTTTGCGACGTACAATCTACAATTTATTTAAAGCTAGTGTTAGACTCAGTCAAAGATCTTGAAATAAAGGAGATATGCCATGTAGTTCAAAATGTATGCGAACCTCGAAATCCAGTTTTCCCACTACCATTCTTCATAAAAGTACACTAGTGCACACAGTTACAAGTCCTTGTCCATGGTTAGTGCAGTGGCTGATACAGTCGGCTGCTGCGCTCCGGATCCCGGGTTCGATTCCCGCACGGAACAAATATTTGTATGATCTGCAGGTAGTTGTTCCGGTCTGGGTGTATTGTATTTGGGATCCATGTCTGTAAACGCACCCACGACACAGGAGAAAACCTAGTGTGGGGCAACGTTTTAAAAAAAAAAGGTTACGCATACTAAAACACACCCACGACTGTGTAAGTAGCCAATCGTACCGAGCGTACAGACCGCAAACTACAGACGTACCACGCAACGCGTAAGTTTATTGGGAGTACCATTCGATGTTCTATTCACTGCGTTTGTTTGTTTTTTTGAGATACAAGTATACTATAAGAAAACTCAATGAAATATCGATTTGTAGAAGACTCTGACTACCCCAAACCCCGTAAGGATTGTCAAAATGCCTTACAAGCTTTTAACTTCAACCATTTAGACGCAATGTATTCTTTAGCTAATCAAATACAAGACTATTTAGTTAGGCAAAGAGTACATTGAACCTAAATCTAATTAATTACGAACAGTCCAGTCTATGGACTTAAACGAGTTGCTTTTTTTTATTAAACTAATAATAATAAGTCTTGGGACTTAGTATCATGTTAAAGAAAGTTGGAATAGGTTATGATTATTTTTGTTATAAGAGGGTTTGAGTACGGTGACTTGAAACTCAATGACGTGACATCCGAAACCTTGGTCCGCCGCAGTACAAACTTAAAAACTATAACGCAACTGAATAGTTTATAAGAACCGATACGTTCAAGTACCTTTGACCAATACATTCGATCCCGCATAAACACAGCATGTTCTAAAAGGCGGGATATAACGAGCATTACCTACGATCGTAGGATGGACGCTAAAGTCTAGGCCTCTAGGGCCTAGTGTTACAAGTGAATCATCCAACCCGAACCCCTGTACAGTGATGAAACCTGAAGACCGACCTATCCTGAAGAGACACACGCGGCAACTCAGTGGTGTCGGTCCTATTTATACTGTAGCGAGGAGTGCCCAGCTCCACGAGCGTCCTCTCGCACACATATTAAAGTGCATCACAGGCCCTAATATTTATTACACTTACTCCATAAATATATTAGGCTAGAAATGAAGATGCTGCCTTAGATGTGTGACGTTGCCAAATTAGATAGGACTCGAAAGGACAATTCAATCATGTATTTCATAATTTGGTCCAAATAACAAGGTTTACACATTATATTGTGGGTTGATGAGTGCAGAGTGAATGTTGTTGCTCAGAACAGACGCTGCAGTGCATCCGGCTAAGAGTCCCTTAGTCTTCTTTCAAGACATCCGCGGGAGAAGCTGGAGTGGTTGTTTTATTCTTCATCCGGACACCACATGGGTCGGCATAATATTAGTAACAATAAATTTAATGTAGTAGGAAGAAGACACTTCCATGTGTAGGCCGGGATAACTTTAAATAGAAGTAGATGATACATAAATGTTTGGCTAAATTCTACCTGAGATTAGTTCTCTATAAAACATGACACCAACATCATAGACTACTAGGCCATGCAGGACTGTACAGTGTGTACACATCTCTCACAAATTGAATAATTATTGCGAATATTCTACGAACTAATGTATTACCTAGCTAGCTAGCTATGAGCTCTAGCCTGCGGCCAGACAACACCGCGCTAATTATGCTCATAGTTTTGAAACCTGGAAATTTATGCTTATGTGGAATTTGCTACTTTTTTTGCGACGTTCTTTATACTGATATGTCGATAATTATGATGATTTTCTAATATTAAACTCTGCATTTGATATGGATAAATACATTTTGAGTTCATCATTTCGGCCGAATGAAGTCCACTGCTGGACACAGGCCTCCCCCAAAGATCACCACAACGACCGATATGGATATATTGTGGACTCATTGGGGAGTTTTGCCATAATCACCACGCCCGGCAGACGGGTTGGCGATCGCAGTTGAGTTGTTAATGTATTCGAAGGACGCTGCTACCCATCCTCCAGCTAATCCCTTAGTCGCCTTTTACGACACCCACAGGACGAGGTGAGTTGGTGCTATTCGTAGCCGGCACCACCACATCCTGTAGTGCCAGCTACAAATAGCACCAAATTTACGATTTAAATTGTCGTAAAAGGCGACTATGTGATTAGCCAGAGAATGGATGCCCTTCGAGTATATTTACAACTCAACTGCGATCGCCAAACCGCTTGCGAATAGTGGTGATTATGGTGAAACCTACCAATGAGCATACAACACACCCGGACCGATCGTTGTGGCCATCTTTGGGTGAGGCCTGTGTCCAGCAGTAGATTTTATTAAGCTGAAATGACTCAGTTCGTAAGAAGCTAGTCCGTTAACGTACAAAACTCAATGACCTCCATTGGCGCTTTTACAGTGACTTTGAAACGCGGTCGATTTTGATGACATTGAATACACAGATTTTTTTAAATATGTAGGATAAAAAAAGATTAAAGTAAAACGTTATAAGTAAATATATAACCGACTTCAAACAGCAATGATTATATCTATTCTACATAAGAATTGTACCAAATATTTTATATCAATCATCATCAATCATATCGGCCATTTATACGTCCACTACTGAACAAAGGCCTCCTCCATAGATTTTCACAACTGTGTCATCATTTTGGGGGATATTTGCCATTACTTACCACGCTTGGCAGGCGGGTTGGTGAGCGCAGTATGGCTACCGTTTCACAGAAGGGACGCTGCTGCCCATCCCAGGATTTAGATTCCCTTAGTCGCCTTTTACGACCTCCACGGGAGGAGATGGAGTGGTGCTATATTCTTAATCCGGATACCACACGGACTATTATATACTATCTAATAATGTAATCTTTGCATAAGTATATAGATGACTCCAGTGCAAGAATCATTAAAATAGGTCGTGTAGTTTCTGAAAATATCGTGCACACACAAACAATGGTGCGAAACAGAGAGCCATCCTGTTTTTGAGTCAGTAAATCTTAAACAAATAAAAATTAAATTAAGAAACTCCATTTTCTACGTAAAGGATCTGAAACTCCGTGTTTAGAAATATATTTCGATATAATGAGTTCAGAAATAAAGGCTAACACCTGAGCAAGCATAGTTAAGATAAAAAGCTAGTGACAGATAAGTACGCAATGGTACTAAATGTAGGTACACTACGAACGGAAATGCTCATTAATCTGTATACCATCCTATAACTAGCGATGTAGCTAGTCCTGTAGCTTTACCTCGATAGTTTTATTGCTACCGTGAAATAATGCATCGCTACGACATACTACGCTGCTCTACGAAATGCTACGATACAGTGCTATTCTAGTCTGTGCTACGCTTTAGTCACAGATAGGAAAATTCAATCGGTTACTGTTACGTAACAAAAGTGTTCAACTACAAAACTCCAGTAGGTATTAAACCTAAGCAAAATTAATAATTACATTAAAATGAAAAAATAACCTCAATATTTTTTTACAACCAACCATCCCATTACAAATCACGTACTTCAAACTATAAAATCCAGTAAACATAAATCATCGAAAACCTATCGACGTTTTCCTTCCCTAGCCGTAACAAAGTTAGCGTATTAAATTGAAGCGCACACTATTTTTTACGAGTGCCATTCAGTACAATATATACGTTGGTTTACGATGCAACAGCAATATCTTTGGGTATCTGAACCCTTTGTTGTAAATACAAGGGTCAGTTTGAAATAGCTAAAACGGGGTGCTTGGAATTCTGATTTATTGAAGGCTGTTGTCAATAATGAATGTGTGCAAGCTATGCACATGCATAAATATCCATAACTGGTTATACATAATTGATTAAAAGTAAGTATGGAGATTTATTCAAGTGATAGTGATGTAATATAATCCGAAAGCTAAGTTCAGTATGTGATTGGAATTAAGCTATGATGACATTTTGTTTTGTGTGGTTTCTGGCAAAAAAAATTGAGTATCCCTCTCCAACATGAGTCTCGTAAAAGTCTAAGGTTTGATATCAAAATAATGGACAGCTGGCTTGCGCATAGGTGTTGTGACAGAAACGGCAAGCAATCTACGACCTACGCGATTATAGGTACTTGTAGTACATCGGTACCCGGGTACCACAGGTTTTGCATGGGGAAACACAACTATCTAGGGATCTGGTGACTACTACTGCCACGTTGAATCGAATTGTTTATTCTATAGCCAAAGAACAAGCTAGCATTGTGATCATGCAATATGTCGACTAACCGCCTGGCAATCTATTTTTATAGTAGGATATGTATGTGTTTCTTCATTTTATTAATTCTTGATTAATATGTATCCATTTTTATATTATCTGTAGATCTTTATTTTTGTACCTCTTTTGAAGTGGTTTTTTTAACCCAAAGGTTGACTGGTAGATAGTTCCGTAGAGCATTAAGTTCGCCTTTATCATCATCATCATCGTCGTTAGTCAAGGAACATCCACTGCTGAAAAAGGCTTCCCCATAGATTTCCATAACGCCTTCCAGTACTCGCTTGGCAGGTGGGTTGGTGAGTGCAGAATGGCTGCTGTTCATACTGGTTTAGAGTCCATTAGTCGTCTTTTACGACTTCCACGGGAAGAAGATGAAGACGGGAAACGGAGTGTTTATATTCTTAATCCGGACACCACACCAAATCAATCAAGTTCACCTTGTGTTCTATCAACGTTTCGATAAATAAACATGTAAATAATGAAGAAGGTTTTTTGTAAATGATTCAATATTTGTATTCTTTCGGGACATCTATTTTTTGTAGCAAACAAAGTAAACTTTTTCGAAGAAGTCTTTATAGTGTATTTCGCTTAAATCTTCGTAGTGAGAGCTTTTTAAGGCATGTACATTGCCCCCTGGAGAGCTAGATTGCAGTCTCACATGAACTTTGTAAGTTAAAGCTAATTATTTCCAACTTAAGCTTGTGCTCATAAATTGGTAATACTAAGCGATATACTAATTATTATGCTGTAAGTATTATACTTACACGCCTGTATATAAATTACTGATTTACTCTGTCGGAACTGCTTATGTTGCAAGTCGACTAATACGCAAGAAATAACAAGGATGTAGATGATACTGTAAATATATACAAAACTGATTCTACATACAACCTATCTAACTACAGCCTCATCGTAGTGTACTAATACAAAATGAGATAAAGTAGAAATACTTCATAGTAACTTATTGTAGTTTTACTGACTTGACTGCCTTTGTTCTACGTTGGAACCACTTGCGAGCGTTTGTAGTATATGACACTGAAACTGAAACGCAATAGAGCCCTCAGACAATTACCTCCAGTGCAAACTAGTGTTCAAAGGCAGATAGATTTCCCGGATTTGCCGTGTAGTGCCGGCTACGAATAGCACCAACCCATCTCATCCCGTGGGTGTCGTAAAAGGCGACTAGGGAATTAGACGGAGGATGGGCAGCAGCGTCCTTCGAATACATTAACAACTCAACTGCGATCGCCAACCCGCCTGCCAAGCGTGGCGATTATGGCAAAACCCCCCAATGAACACACAACACACCGATATCGGTCGTTGTGGTGGTCTTTGGGGGAGGCCTGTGTCGAGCAGTGGACTTTATTCGGCCGAAATGATGAGATATCCCGGGACCATGCCGATTCGACTCCAGGTTTTATTCATTTTCAGAAATGTTTCGAGTAGTGAAGGTAATTTTTAGGCTTTATAGGCGTCGGACCAACCAACCCGCCATCCAAGCGTGGTGAGTATTGGCAAATACTCCCCAAAATTATGACACAGTTGTGGAAATCTATGGGGGAGGCTTTTGTTCAGCAGTGGACATATAAATGGCTGATATGATAGGCGTCGGAATTATTAACCATCCAAGAACTTACGTTCGATTCCACCAGAATCTGAGCGTATCTTAAGCAGTAGGAATTCACCGCCTGTCATAAGACTTATAGTCCATAAGTACAGCTTGTTGACATCATTAATATAAATAAAACCAAATCCGCGGCCGTATTCAAATATGGACCATCTGCGCCACATAATAATTGCATTAATTTGTGCTCCGTTTTTTGCGAAGGACAAGCCCGTGATCTGCATTGCTAATACTCGGTTTATCATACTCCTGAGGTACTACAGATGGTGTTATTGTATTTACAAGTGTCCTGTTGTGTGAGAATGTTAATGTTTTTGATAATTATCAAATACTTTTTAACTGTGATATGGGACGGCTTAAGTCAAATATTTTGGAGCTGCAAGTTTTATAGGTATTATACCTTTTAATTAAAGGTATAATACCTATAAAACTTGCTTAATTTAGTTTTGTATCTGAAAAACTCTGCTTAGACGTTTTTAATTAATGTAAAAATAACAATAATGCATTCAATTTTAAATCAATAAAAAATATGTGCTGATGTGATTTGTTGCATTTATCTGAAATGGTAAATTTAACATCATGGCCTTTTTTTAAGGTAGAGAAAGCTAGTAAACTGCTTACTAAGAGACTAGAAATATATCCATCATATTATTGCTACGTTAAATGAATTGAAATAGCTTACGGAAATATATCGCGTTTATTCCATTTATTCTATATACTTACGTACAGCATCTATACGTGCCGTATACATATGTAATATTTCCGTAAGCTATTTCGATTCAATGGATGCTATTCGCGTAAACTTCAGAAAATATGATTGCTACGTATAGTTGATCTTCTTAATATATTGCTTTAAGATTAACTCGGCGACGACTTATAGCAACATTGTATTGGTGCATTTCATGCAGTAAGTGACTGGTATCAGTAATTCGTCCCCAATTCTTCTCTTTACCTCCCGGTAATAGATCAGCAATGCATCAGCGACTCCTAACGTGAGCCGTATATTTGTTTACACTAGTTTAAGTGAAAAAGTAGACGGCGCTTGGAATAGTTGAATCTTTTGGTTAAAACAAGGTAGATACTACATTTTTATACGAGACATATCTATCAGATTTACCTCATCAAATATATCAACTGATGAAATCAACGGCATAATTTATTTTTTAAGCATTGACCCACACTATGATTTCTCCTGTGTCGTGGGTGCGCTTTACAGACATATATTCCACACAGAATACACCCAGACCCGGAACAACTACCTGCAGATCATAGAAATGTTTGTTCCGTGCGGGAATCGAACCCACGACCCAGAGCGCAGCAGCCGACTGTATCAGCCACTGCACCAACTGCACCGTCAATATTATTAGTTTCATGCAAGTACTCAGTTTCTATCGTACCTCTAGAACTTAAAGACACTTACTTGATTAGAATTAATTCGAGACATAGTCTTCTGAATACGAGCGCCACCATCCGCAACTACGAACGACGTTGACAAGGTTATGATGTTATCTTATATTGTTAAGTATTTAAAAATCTGCTATTAAATCATTTAGATCAGGGGTTCCCAACCTTTTTTTGTCTACTGCCCACTTTAAGAATAAATTATTTTTTAACGCCCCCCTTTTTAAACATACTTAAAAACCGCTAAGTACTTATAACTGATTATTGAAACGCAAATTTATAGTATTCGGACAGAGATCTTTTATTGAAAATAAAACAAACATAATCAATTCTTATATAAAAACTAATGTGAAGGTTGAATCTGATGCTGTTCAATAAGTTTGTTGATATCAGGTTCCAATTTACTCAAAAACAGCCGCAAGTCGCCACGTTCGGTAACACGCAAACGATTTCTCTTTTTAGTAAGCAGCGTTGCCACAGCACTAAATCCACGTTCACACAAATATGACGATGGGAATGCTATCAAAAATCGTTGAACAATTGACCACAATCCAGGGTACAATTGCGGGATCGGTTTTTGTAGCCAAAATTCTTGATATCCATTTTTGAACTTGATTTTTATTTCTTCGTTTGTTGTCAATTCTATAAGTTCTTCTTCCAGCTGAGGTGACATTGCTGTGTTGACATTTGAAAATGGATCCAACACCCAGTCTGGTATTTCCAAGTTTAAAATGTCCTGGTATCGTTCGGTGAAGTCAATGTGGAGGTTTTCCAAATGTTGGCAGTAGGCAAACAAGTCGTCGTTACTGCAGTATACTGATAAATGCGGAAAATTGTGAAACTCACGTCTGCCCATATTCTTTTTGTGCAGAAGCAGTTTGGCTGCGAAAGCAGCAACGACATTTTTTGTTTTAATTAAATTTAGTTTATCGCCTTGCAGTTGGAGGTTCATGTCGTTGAACATTTTATACAGGTCTGTCATGTAAGCTATATCATTCTTTGATGTTATGAGCTTGTTGCGCAGTTCTGTATCTTTAGTTTCCAAGAACTCTATCATAGAGTCAAACAGGTTGTAAAATCGAATCAGACAATTGCCTCTTGACAGCCAACGAACTCCAGTATGAAGCAACAAACGGTTGAAATCTTAGTCATTAGTAACACAAAGCTGATGAAATAATCTATCATTCAAAGAGCTGCTACGGATTTTATTGACTGCTTTGATGACATATTGCAGTGATTGAAATAGTCGTTCACTTAAGTTTCTAGCAACCAAATGTTGTCTATGAATAACGCAATGTATAGCAAGGACATCTGGAATTTTATTCTTTAAGTATGCTATGAAGCCTTTATGTCGCCCTGTCATAGCCGGAGCGCCATCCGTAGCAACTGATATAATATTTTTCAAAGGAATCTCTTTCTCTTCACAAAACTTTTCCAATGTATTGAATATGGTTTCGCCTTTTGTATCTGTCTCCAAATTTCTGGCAAACAATAGTTCTTCACGTATTTTCTCATCTTTAATAAACCTCACGTAAGATAGCAACAACGCTTCATTAGTTGGTAAAGTGGACTCATCGAGCTGAATTGAGAATTGACTAGTCCTCAGATGATTGCACTATGATTCTTCAATGTTTTCAGCCATTTCATCAATACGTCTTTGCACAGAATTATTACTCAAAGGAATTTTTCGGATAATATCTGCGGCCGGTTTATGAAGCACAGTAGTTATTACTTCCTTTATTGCTGGCAAAATTAACTCTTCTCCGATGTTGTGTGGTTTGCCTTTTTGAGCAATTAACAAAGAGATATTGTATGAAGCTCGAAGTCCGTCGTCATCTTGCTTAGCAGCCGCTGAAAATAGTTTTGATACACTTGGCTGAGTATTATGCTTCTTCTCTAGGTCTTGAAAATATGCTACATTCTTTTCTGTCTTATCTGGATGCATTTTATTCAAATGATCTTGCAGTCTTGAAGGCTTCATTGCTTCGTTCGAAAATGTTTTTAGACATAGAAGACACAAAGGCGACGACGAGTTTGTGGGATTTTCAATAAATCCGAATTTAATATATTCCGCAGAGTATTGCCGTCTCTTCTTTTTTACTTCCGACATTGTTTTGTTTTAAGAAATACGTAAGTGTTGAAATCAAGTACTGCTTATCTATTATGCGCGAAACCGCAAATGAAAATAAAATAAATTTACGTCGATTATATAGGATTGCATAAGCAGCACGCACCAACAGGAATAAGACAAACGTGCATAAACTCGTTTATCTCATTCGACGCCCAATCGTACTCGACAAGCAAGAACAAGTATTATAGAACCAGCTGATTGGTATAGGAATGTACAATTCGGATTATTTAACAAAAACTTGTTAAAACATGATTGCCCGCGGTCTTATATATCGAACCGAGTTTGAGCTATATCTTAATTAATATTAGTTGATGTTCACAAGATGTAGTCGAGAGTCGAGAGCTCAGTCGGTGTCTAAGAGTCTTCCTAGCTAGGTAGATGAAATTATAAATCGACCCCAAAGCCTTACACAATGCCCCCTTTTTTTTCTGGGTCTCTTACCGCCCCCCTTTAGGCCTGCAGCGCCCACAAGGGGGCGTTATCGCCCACGTTGGGAAATACTGATTTAGATCATGCCTAGTTTTTGTATTTACCTTTAAAATATTTATCACAAGAGATGCGGTGATCTGAAAAAGAAGCCCACCGCCTCATAGGAAACGGTGCGGTCCTCATCTCCTTGAAGGCCATCACCCTGTAACTAACCAATGTAGCTGTCCTAGGCAGGCCTATGTTCAGCAAAAGAAGTTCACTGGCTGACGTGATCGTTATGATGATGAAACCATACTGTTCACGCCATTAAAGTAACATTTGTTGCTTTCTCTGTCAACAGAGGGCGTTGTACATATTGTTGCGTTTTCTGAATCGCGGTGTTAAGATTCTCCGGCAAATCATCACATGGCGTGATCATGTTTGAGTAAATTAAGTCTTTTCGATATTAGCATAGCATAGCATCGAAAAGACTCTACTCTACTTAATTAGTCTCTGTAATAAAAAAATACTAGTTTTGGCTAGTTTAGGTATTTGATTCGAAATTTGTAATCAATAGTAAACAAATTCAAGTTCGCTATCAACTGAAAATTTTATAATTTGGTTTTTTGTTCTTTGTCTGTGGTAAATATTATTTAGAATGACTAAAATTCATAACTGCGCGATCTCGCTTCTTGTTCGTGCGATCGTCGGTTTCGGTCGGGTTTACTTCGGAATAACTTGGTCGGAGTCATTCGGCTAGTTTCGGTAACTGTTTATCGACGATCCAGTGCTGTGTGAATAAAGTGTTTCGCCCGATAAATAGTTTCTGAAGAGACCAATACATAGTTTTAGGTATTGGACGCGATACATAGTTTCAATAACTGTTTACGGTTTGCAACGCACACCGCTAATGTTAATCTGTAATAAAAAATACTAGTTTCCTATCGGGTTTTTATATTAAATGTCCTGTGGGGAAAATAGTTCAGTGTGGACCTGGGCTTAAACATGGACAGAAGACTGAGTAAGGCAAAAGCCTGCTCAAACCTAACCAACACAATTTAAATAATCGACAGTTCCCGAAGAAAATTGTGAAACGGATGCGTTCTGCAATAAGACTCGCCAAATTTAGAATAACTTCGCTTACAATCTTAATTGGCATCAATTTATCGTGGAAGGTGAAGCCAAATGGCCCGTAATGGAAGTAAAGGGTTCAGGATCTAATCTTAATTGTGCGGCCGATATAAATGTGAAATCAGAGGCTTGTTCTGTGGCTCGCAGTGAAGCCGGTGCTATTACATCTTCCGTCTAATTGGACGCGATTTACCGTTAATTATTTGAGATTTCTATTGGAAGGTGAAAGAAGAGCGAAGGTTTGGTAGTCTCCTTAGAGGCAGTTGTAGGATCTGTTTTGCTTTCAGTCTGCAAACTCTCCGAAAACCACTGGTATCAAAGTTTATAACTGGAATCATGATTACCTTTGTCCTGCGAACGGGAATACTTCGTTTAGTTTAAGACATCCACTAACGAAAGAAGGTCTCTTACATAACCGATCGGCTGCATGCAGTGTGTCAAAATTTTGTGGGGAATTTGCCTATGCTTATTACGCTTAGCAGGCTGTTGGTGTGCGCAAAATTACTGCTGTTCTACAGAGGGACGCCTTTACGACATCCATGGGAGGAGATGGAGTGGTGCTATATCTTCATCTGGATACTACATGGGCTAATGACGGCTGGACAAATCAAAATGCGACCTTCAGTAAAGAAAGACAACGAAAGCAGTCTTTACAAGAACACACTTTAGTTCATTGCTGTTCAACTTCTATTAGACTGATAATTTATTATCTACCAGCACCAACATATCCGCAAGTGGCTAGCCTACGATAGAATATATTCCAGTAATTTCTGCTTCTTTTGTAGTATACCAATATAGGAGTTCTATCAGAAAAGTAATCCATGAAATAGATTCCATGAATCACTAATATGTAAATAATGGATCATCACCAGAATTTTAAGTCTTCTCACGTCTCATATTATAAAGAAATAAGCATAGTCTTGATACCATTCATCTCACACTGCCTTCCACGAAAATTGATCCAAGTCTTATAATTGGATATATGACAGTGTGTCCTCAATTGGGGGTTCAAAACTGGAAAGGTTCTGCAATATATTTGCTGCAGTCTGGACTACCTATTGGAAGTATTATCAATAATGGGCAACTCATATTGTTTTGAAATCCAACTATTAAACGTTGTATTTTAAGTTTGAAGAAGCGGAGAGAAGGTGGTAAAGGGTAGGCGAATAAAAGATATTTTTTGGTTGACTTCAACTTAGCCAATATATTGTTAAGGAGCTATAAATAAGAAGAAGACTGTGCTGCATCTCATGACGTGAGTCGCCACCCGATGTATACCGATGATACACGACGATATCCGACGAAACTCGAACGTGATTAGACAATCATTGTTGGAATGATTGTATCAATCTCGCAGGCATCCTATGCAAATGTACAAAATTTGGAATCACTATTACATAGGCTGCACTAAAAGTATCGGGAATGGAATATTTCCACTGTTCCTGTCATATTAAAATCTTTTAAATTGAAAACTCCTTGGTTTTACAAATCGAATACCATTTATTTATTTTAAAAAAGATTCACGGTCTTGTCACAAGGTTTTGTCAAACTTGTTTAGTCGTTGAGAAAATGGAATTGACTCGAGAAAATTCAAGAGCGATGATTTATTATGACTTTCGAAGTGGTTTAACACAAAAACAGTGTGTTGACCGGATGATTTCTGCATTTGGTGATGAAGCCCCATCCAAAACCACAATTTATCGCTGGTTTGCTGAATTTCAACGTGGACGTGTCAAGCTCAGTGATGATCCTCGTCAAGGTCGTCCAAAAACTGCAGTCACCCAAGAAAACGCTGATGCTGTGAGTAAGCTGATTGAGGAAGATCGACATGTGACATACCGCGAAATTCAGGCAACTTTAGACATTGGCATGAGTCAAATACAAATAATCTTGCATGAACAATTAGGTGTAAAGAAGTTGTTTTCCCGATGGATACCGCATTTGCTATGTGAAGAGCAAAAAGCGGCTCGCGTTACTTGGTGCGTCAGAACTCTCGAAAGATTCCACGCAGGATCCTCAAATGCTGTATACAACATCGTATCAGGTGACGAATCCTGGATATATGCGTACGAACCCGAAACAAAAAACCAGTCACGAGTTTGGGTGTTCGAAAATGAGTTAAAGCCAACAAAAATTGTTCGTTCACGGAGTGTTGCAAAAAAAATGGTGGCCACGTTTGTCTCCAAAACCGGCCATGTTACGACTATTCCTCTTGAGGGACAAAGAACGGTTAATGAGAATGGTATACTAGCATTTGTTTGCCACAGGTCGTTTCTGAACTCCGTAGAGAGAACTGCAACCGCCGCATCATCCTCCATCACGACAATGCGAGTTCTCACACCGCGCACAGAACAAAAGAGTTTTAGAGCAAGAAAACATAGAATTATTAGACCATCCGCCGTACAGCCCCGACCTAAGCCCTAATGATTTCTATACTTTCCCTAAAATAAAGAATAAATTGCGTGGACAGAGATTTTCATCACCTAAAGAAGCTGTGGACGCCTACAAAACGGCCATTTTGGAGACCCCAACTTCCGAATGGAATGGTTGCTTCAATGATTGGTTCCATCGTATGGAAAAATGTGTCAAATTTCGCGGAGAATACTTCGAAAAGCAATAAATACATTTTTAAATAGTAATGTTGTGTCACTTGCTTGATTCCCGAAATTTTCAGTGCCGCCCTCGTATATATCATTAAAGTCAATTCGAATTGCAATCATCAGATCCAGTTGTTTTAACGGTGCCCTCAAAACCTCACTAACACATATTGTTTTGTTCTTTCCAACATCTGGGTCAGCTGCCAATGAATGTTGATGTATATTTACATTGACAACAATACCATATGAAATCCTAGTGTTGAATGTATACATCATCCATCATATCAGCCCACAGACGTCAACTACTGAACGACCTTTTACATGCCATGTGTCGCTATTTTGAGGGGAATTTGCCAGTACTCGTGCCGCTTAGCAGGCGAGTTAGGGAACGCAGAATAGCTGCTGTTCCACATTTGGGACGCTGCTGCCCATCTCTCTGGTCCCTTAGTCACTAAATGGTCAGTGTACGAATATGTATCGTTTTGAGTTTTTCCGTACTATACTCGTATTATGCTTTTTTTGTAGGACCTGCAGTCTAATTGTTAATTTACTATTCGTAGTAAAGGGGACGGACTGAAAACCAGCGTTGACCAGTGCGTGGTTTAATTACTGGGCACTGCCAACATTGCTGAGTCCGTTCCTTTACCATACTACATAAAATGCCATACTACACAAAATTTGATGTATCTTTTGTTTTAATTTTATAATTATGTGTGTGTGGTAATAAATCATATTTATCTTATCTTTATAAGTAATAGTATAAAGGCTAAATATGTGGTGTGGTGTGGAGCCGGCTATGCCATGTGGTGCCGGCTCAGAATGCCACCACCCCGTCTCCTCCCGTGGGTGTCGTAAAAGTCAACTAAGGGATTGGCCGGAGGAAGGGCAGCAGCGTCCTTCGAGTACATTAACAACTCAACTGCGATCGCCAACCCGTCTGCCAAGCGTGGCGATTATGGCAAAACCCCCTAATGAGTCCACAACACGCCCATATCGGTCGTTGTGGACATCTGTGTCCAGCAGTGGACTTCATTCGGCCGAAATGATGATGTATATATTTCTATTCTTTTAACCTATGAAAATGGAAAATTTATCAATTTTATATACAAATTTCCTTAAAAAAGCACTGGCATCACGTTGAAAATTTACATTTCGCAAGAGTCATGAGATAGGTTTTATTTCAGGTACATCGAACGAAATATAATTGGATCAAAAGTCTACGCTGTGTTCACAACTTTGTACATTTTATCTGAATGCATTAGTATGCAAATACTTTAGAAAAGGTCAACATTTGTTGGACCACCAAAATTTTCTAAATTCAGTTAAAATCAAGTTTGTCGTCCCGCCAATTTAATTTTGAATCGATAATTTGTAGGGGTACACCCAATAGGAGTTATAGGCGAGTTATCGACTTCAGAACTTTCTCGAGTAGGTGCGCAATATCGACAGATGCTCTCAAATAGTAATCGAGATTTTGATCAAATTCACCCATTACATCAAAAATACTTTTTACATTAATATATGATTTAAATAAAATTCAATTTGTATGCCTACTAAATTTTAGTCAAATTTTGAACATAATAAATATCATTCTTCTTAACAAAATGACTCAATAAAAACAGTCGATTTTATAGAGTCGAGACGAGATTCAAATAACGCCTCAAGCACATATTACTCATTGTCTATGCATCTGCCTGTTTTCGATTACGGTTTATTTCCATTACCAAATTTGTTCCAATCTGCTCAGAATAAGAAATATTGAAATGTACCTCAAAAACCCTATTAATTAAGTAACATAACATAGTATTCACAAAGTAGTTTATCTTTACACATATATGTTTCACACAGGTTTATTTTAAAAGAGTTATTTTACATTCTAGATGAAGTATAAACTATAAAGGAACGTGTGTTGGCGTTGGCGTGTATTGCCATTGAACACTTGAACAGACGTTAAGTTAATATACGATAAACACAGTTTGATTTGATGTACATATTAACATATCACCTGTGGTGAAATGGCTCCTCCAGAAAGTTAAAGAAAAGAAAGTATGACGTTTTTCACCACATATTAGGGAAACACGAAACTACCTCATTTAAAAAAATACAATTGTATGGGTCCTGTACATCACATATACATCTGAGAGGAACACTAAAGACCAAACTTCTTTTCGAATAATCGTTAAATAAATCATTGTAATAGTCAACTTCTCCAAAAATATCCATTTTGTAATAAATATATAATTCCATTCAATGACATTTTATAGATACATTAATATATAATATCATTGCAGAGCCAATTATAAAAACATCTTAGCTTCTATTCAACAACAATATAACCAAAAATCAATGCGCAAGAAACAACATGCATTAAAAACTGTGCTCAAGCGCTATCCGGACCACACTCACGTGATCACAGTTCAAATCTCTGCTCAAGTACAGACCTACGAGTCACGACTCAGTTGAACTAAGTTCAATGAATCTATGCTTGAGGGACGTTTTAAAATTAGGGTTCTACTCAAAACTAGTTTTAAAGTTAGATCAATGCTTGAGGTTCGTTCTGTAATACGGACCTAAGTGTATAGTCTATGATTAGGATTCATGCTGAGTGTAGCTGTCTATGAGAAGGCCTTTTGGTAGAAGAAGGTATTATGTAAGATTAAATTATTTTATAGTTACATTCCTAAAATATGTTGTGTTTCTGAACCAATCAACAGAGATGTAGGTGGGAGATTTTCTGATAAGGTAAGTAATAAGATTGTAACTGGTCTAACTGGTGGGTAAGGAATGGTGATCAAATAAATAATTAAGGTAAAAGTTTATCTTTATTTATATCCTACAAGTAAGATATTTATACACTTATATCATAGTAAAAGCATTTTATCATAATAGCCACCCGGGCAGGCGGGTTGGCGATCGCAGTTGAGTTATTAATAAACTCGAAGGATGCTACTGCCTATCCTCCGACTAATCCCATAGTCACTTTTCACGACACGCACGGGATGAGATGGGTGCTATATTCTTAATCCGGACACCTCACGGAAATATTATATCCACCATCTAAGTTTACATGAGGAATGCAATAAATGTATTGAGTACTGAGTGTAAATATTAGTTGCGTACATTAACTCGGAGCTATTTATAATAACGGCGTCTTATATTTCCGCCTCTTTTGTACCTGCATGTTTAAATACAGAACAAATTGAATGCGCAATGAACACAATACAGACATTATTACAGTGTGACGCGTGACACGCTGCAATTAAACTGTATATCGTGCGCAGCCCCGTACAAGACACGTAATGTATGTGTTGTGACGTGGTGTTGCTTAATGACACGCTCATAGGGTTACGCGGACTACGATGCACTTTTGGATATATGCAAACAGAAAACTTGTATTTATGATAATAAATTAATCTAATAAAAGAAAAAAAAACACATTCCAATATCCGTTGGGAGCTCTGTTCTCGAAGTTGTTGACGAGTATATCTACCTGGGACAAACTGTCCAGTTAGGTACGTCCAACTTCGAGAAAGAGGTCAATCGTCGCCGACTCGGCTGGGCAGCGTTTAGGAAACTTCGCAACGTCTTTTCGTCAACAATACCGCAATGCCTCAAGACGAAAGTCTTTAACCAGTGTGTGTTACCAGTGATGACATATGAAACAGAGACGTGGTTACTCACAATGGACATCATAGGAAAGCTCAAGGTCACTCAGCGAGCTACGAAGAGAGCTATGCTTGGTATTTCTCTACGAGATCGAATCAGAAATGAGGAGATCCGTAGAAGAACTAAAGTTGTCAACATAGCTGAAAGGATTTGTAAATTGAAGTGGCAATGGGCGTGGCATATTGCTCGTTGAACTGATGGCTGTTGGGGCACAAAGGTTCTCGAATGGAGACCGCGCACCGGTAAACGCAGCGTGGGACGACCTCCAACGAGGTGGACAGACGACCTGGTGAGGGTCGCTGGGAGCCGTTGGATGAGAGCGGCGTGTGACCGCTCGTTGTGGAAATCTAAGAGCCTTTGTTCAGCAGTGGACATCCTGTGGCTAATATGACTATGATGACAGTGTATCACAAGCTGTTTCACTGGCGGTAGGTCTCAAATTGCTGCGGGATCGGGAGAGGGCCGATCCCGCTCGAAGAAGGAGGAGACGGCGCCGGGGTAACAACCGCCTTGGCGCCTAATTCCCACACGCCTGAAACCGCCTGCCGTTGCTGTGAGGCAGGGGACCTCTGGGTTCGCGGGTGCGTAGATTGGGGAATCTGCGTGCCCACACCAAGCGACCCAAAAGAAGACGGTAGCACGCATGTGGTCACGCGCTGCCGTGGGACGCTTTGGGGGATCCTTTACAATCCCCCCGGGGGGTGACCACTTTACAGTCACCCTCTCCGAGATGTGCCTATAGGGGTGGCACCAGTGGGTGGCTCTAGTGTGATCATACGAGGACCTGGAGCCACCCTTAGGTGCCGAAGATGACCGCTCCAGTGGTTTTAGCCGGTAGGAGTCCGGCATACCCCTTCGCCCTTCCCCGGGGCGAAGGAAGTTCATGAAGAATTGAGGACCTTGCAGCAAAAAGAGGCAAGTCCATGTTTCAAAACTTATGGGTATTTAAAAAAAACTGTTTAAAACTTAATTCAAATCCAAACGGAGTAGGGTGGCAGATCCAAATTTTATTGTACCGTGCTTGTTTTTCGTCGGATCGGCCTCGTTCATGCATCAAACGATAGCGCTAATTTTTGTTCAAATTGTAGGTGAAAAATCGAGTAACGGCTAAAATTTGGATCTGCCCCCTTTTTGCTGCAAGGTCCTCAATTACCACTGTGCACTAATAAAAAAAAAAGGTCTCATATTGCTAGAGACCGGCTAGGTAGGTACCGCCGTAGTGACAGCACTGTAGCTAGTGAAATTACTGGCCATATAAGAGACTAAATAACTAATGTCTCAAGGTGACGAGCGCAGTGTGGTGCCTCGCAGGACTAGTCCTGGGTAGCATGACAATTGTCATGGGCAGGCATGTCGCTTACCACCAGGCGAATGATGAAATGACTTGCTCGTCTCGCCACCAAGTTGTATACAAAAAGCCCTTCCAACATAAATATACAAAAAGCCCTTCCAACATAAATATACAATAACCCACAGTGGAAGTTCTTTTTTATGTCATCATCATCATCAACATCATATCAGCCAAAGAACGTTCACTACTGAACAAAGGCCTCCCACATAGATTTTCACCATCGTGTCGTCACTTTGAAGGAAATTTGCCTGTACCTACTCACCACGCTTGGCAGGCGGGTTGGTAAGCGATGTATAGCTACTGTTCCACAGAAGGGACGCTGCTCTCCATCCCTCTGGTTGAGAGTCTTTTAGTCACCTTTTAGAAATCCATGGGAGAAGATGGAGTGGTGCTATTTCATCCGGATACCACACGGATCCAATAGCAAACAATTACAAAATGAGTAAACAACCTATTCCTCTTTGAGTTATTACCATTTTAATACCTTTTTTAACCGATTTTTAAGTATTTTTACCATAATTTTACATAAAACCAGCTGAGATGTGTAAAGTAAACGATATAGAATCAATATATTTTATTTCGTTTCTAGAAGAAATTCATTAAACCACTTTAAATGACAGGATTTTTATTTCTTTTGTATAATTAAGCAGACGAGCACATGAGGACATGTTTAGAAAATGCGGACGTATGGCAACCTTAGTTGTAGAGAATCATTACTAACGTAACTCGCAAGCTGGAAATAGTCCAGCAGACACTTCGATAGCCAGATGTAAAACATCGCTTCGACGAGTCCCAACTTTGTCACAGCTATCCCTGAAAGCAAATCGTACGTAACAAGCTTTCGATGCATTTACTTTTTGTCCTCGGATGTTAGTATGAATTTATATCGATTTAATTGAGTATAAAACTATTTTAATGTAAGATAGAGCACACTCGTACCCAAGAGCAGTGGTAGGAAAAACAATGTAAATGCCTAAAGTTAATGAAGAATGTTAGGAATTGGGGAATGTAGCAGTACTGGCACATTGTGGAAATCTATGGCGGAGGCATTTGTGCAGCAGTTGGCGTCATTTGGCTGATTTGGTGATGATGATAACTGGAATTGGTTAGGCTGCACTTTGAAGCCTGTGAACTTTGAAATATACCGTTGATGTGATCATGAGACAGCAAAGAAAACTACAAAAGACCGCAGGAGGAATTTCAAATCATCACCATTCTACTAATATTATATAATGTGAAAGGTAGTGAAGATGTTTGGATGTTTGTTACTCAACCCATAACCATAACCTGGCTTAAGATATAGGCTTCTGTATATCCTGGAAAAACAAAGAGTTCCCGAAGGTTGCGCGGTAAATAATTGTGTGATAAACCCAATTATACGCGCGTGAAGCCGCGGGCAATTCCTAGTACTTACTAAACGTATTAGACAATCTACCGTATTTTTTTTAGAATGAACCTATTATGCTCTTCTCGAAAAAAAAGGAACCAATTGTTATTGTTAAGACTAAAATCAAACAAATAACTCAAAAAAAATCCAATATTCCTGCCCTCGTGTGCACAACCCTAACAATAATAAATTCAAAGTCATTACACCAAACGAGGTTAATATAAAGGTGGCTACTCATTCACGGGTATGGCTGCATTTAGACGCGGCGCGCGGCGGGTGGCGTGTGAGTTACAATGTTTAACTTATGTGTGAGAAATGTCCTTATTTGGCACCTCATCTTTAGCGGTAACTGTAAATTGTTTTATATGATGTGTGGAGATGAATTTCTTGCGTTGTGTTGTGGCAAAAATGTGCTGATTTTTTCATTAGATATCGTAGGATACTATGATGGTGAATAATATGGAGCATGACAGATATAGGCTACTGCATTAACTGATTATCGATCTGTAAGATGTCTTAGATGGAAAAAAAAAATCTACTTATATATACTATAATAGGGTTCAAACTCTTTGGGAGAAATACCTAGCCACATAGAATAAAAAAAAACATTATTTGAAATAAGTATATGAGAATATTATGACGGAGAAAATAAAAGAAGAGAGAGAATTCGGGCTGCCGTCAGCGAGGTTGTCGGTTATGGAAAAATCTAATTGAATTACCTTCTGAGAAATAAATTTATCTAGAAGGAACTAGAGTTTTATAATTATAATTTCAAAGTCATATGTGAGTGATTCTTTCCCGCGTACCAGTACGATTACCCAATTAGTCGTTACAATACATACATAGACCACCACCCATATGGCTCCACGCGCTAGGTATATGATAGAATTATTATGATAAAGCCTAATAGAATTAAAAGTTTGATTTTGAGATTAATATTTCACTGTAACCATAGGACATAGCTGAAAGGATGAGTAAACTGAATGGGTGGCGGGTCACATTGCTCGTAGAACTGATGGCCGTCGGGGCAAAAAGGCTCTCGAGTAGAGACCGCGCACAGGAAAACTCAGCGTGAGACGACCTCTAATCAGGGGGACAGACGACCTTGTGAAGGTGGCTTGGAGTCGTTGGATGCGGGCGGCATGCGACTGCTCGCGGGAATCTATGGCGGAGGTCTTTGTTCAGCAGTTGACTCACTTTGGCTGATATGATTTATTTTGTTTTGTTTTATTCGGGAAACAAACAGATACAATATGATATGATTTTTTTACAAATAAGCAATACATAATCCAAAACAGTTTCCACATAATAATAATACATTTTAGAAGTTACATGGATGATAACAAATGAAAAGAAAAACATTCAATAAATAAAACCTTTTTTTACAAAATAGATCATTAATAGGACTGAACCTCGACCTGGTTGAGAAAAGGTCTGGGTAGAAACATATTAACTAAAGAAATTTAAAACTATAACTATAAAGGCAAATCACAATATAGGCCCCAGAAGAATGTCTTGAACAGACTTCTTGAACTGAGGTAGGGAAAGGTGGAAGACATCCATACAATTACACTTACTGGTAGATGCTACTCTGTTATATGCACGACAAGATCTTTTAATAAATGTGTTACTACCATAATTAGTCCGGGCAAGGGGAATGTAGAAGAGAGATTTCTTACGTGCACTAATGCGTGGACATCTGAAACTTATCTTACTAAGAAGATAAGGGGAGTCCAGTTGGTTACGTATAATTTTATACAGAAATACTAAGTCATGTTCGGCTCGTCGTGTCTCTAGTGATGGCAAATTAATTATAATTTGGGAATTATATTCCTTATTGTTTCTCCATGTGACGTGTTTCATTAATTTATTTTGAATCCTTTGTATTTGGTCAATATAGAGCTGATATTGTGGATTCCACACTGCAGATGCATACTCAAGAATTGGTCGAACATTGGTGTTATAGAGAAGTAGGACTGTAGATAGAAGCTTAAAATCTTTGGTCACACGCATAATAAATCCTAACATACGAAAAGCCTTATTTGTAATGGAGGTTACATGGCTATCAAAAATCAACTTGCTATCCAACAGAACCCCTAAGTCTCGCACCTCGGACACCCTAGATACTGCTTTGTAGTTTAATTTATATTGATATTTTATGTAAGTTCTTTTTCTTGTAAACGTTATTACATTGCATTTGTTTGTATTTAAATAAAGCATATTGTCTTCACAATATCGGCATAGATTATCGAGATCTTTTTGAAGGTCTTGGCAATCATTTCTACTTTTTATTATTTTATAGATTTTTTGATCATCTGCATAGAGTAAGAAATTAGATTGTTGGAAGATTAAGATTACGTCATTTATGTAAATATTAAACAAAAGAGGTCCCAGGTGCGAGCCCTGTGGAATGCCAGAGGTTATGGGAGTAAAAGATGAACAAAAGCCTTTGATAGTAACAGCTTGACAACGATCACGAAGGTAGGATTCCAGCCATCTAAGTAAATCACCATGTATACCAATATATCTAAGCTTATGCAAAAGCATCATATGAGAAATTTTATCAAATGCTTTAGTGTAATCGGTATACACTACATCCACCTGACAACCATCATCCATGGCGTTGGTCACAACATCAATAAATTCGCACAAGTTTGTTTCAGTTGACTTCTTGCTAACGAATCCGTGTTGTTCTGGTATTAATATTGGTTTAATAAGTGGAGTAATAATATCGCAAACAATTCGCTCAAACAGTTTCGGCATAACACTAAGCTTAGAAATAGGGCGGTAGTTTTTAATACTATGTCTATCACCATTCTTAAAAATAGGAACAACATAGGACCTTTTCCATAGTTTTGGCATAGAACCTGATCGCAAGGAGCCATTAAATAGGTTATGTAGAGGAACAGATATTTGTTTATAACATCTCTGCAAAAACAAGGGTGGGATGCCATCGGGGCCACTACCTTTTTTAGTATCTATGTGTTTCAAATATTTCAAGACAGTAGCAAGCGAGATATCTATTTTGCTAAGATTTAATAACGCACTGCTATTCATATTTAAATTGGTAATTGGAGGTGATGAAATGTCATCTTCAAATGCAGACCGAAAATGAGTGTTGAAAAGATCAGCAATAAGTTTTCCATCCGAGGAAGTAGTATCTTCTAAATAAAGGCTATCCGGAACGCTATTGGATGACTTCTTAGATTTAATGTAGTTCCAAAAGTATTTACTATTTTTTGATATATTATTTTCAATTCTTTGTAAATAAAAGGCATAACAGTTCTTAGCTACTCTTTTTTGTCTCTCCCTCAATAATACAAAAGTAGAGTAATCTGCATATTGACCGTAGCGTTTCCATTTTTTATGGAACTTCAATTTTTCTTTATAAATTTTTATTAAGGCTGAAGTATACCATACTGGATATTTATTATCCCCGCAAACAGTTTTTACGGGTACAAAGACGCTGATTATTTCCTCTAGGATAATATAAAATTTAACAAGACACTGCTCAATATCATGGTCCTCAAAGAGGGCATCCCAATCAACCTTAGAGAGGGCGTCATTAATGGAATCATAATCAGCGCTTCCGAACATACGTGATGTTCTAGGTGGGGAACGTAACATATGCAAACAAAGATTTGAGATAGAGATATCCAAGGCGGGATGATGTGGATCTTCATGCACCAACGGAAGTGCAGATCTACTAACATCACAATTATAGTTTCCGATAACTAGATCCAGTTGTCTGTTATTTACATTAGCAATGAAATTGTATTGCACAAAATTATTAAACGACAAAAACCCCGACAGTGAGTCGGCTAAGCAATCGGCATCTATTATTTTCAATGAATCAACATGATTATAATCCGCTCTGATCCACTGAGCATTTTTAATATTAAAATCACCAATCAACATAAAGTGGTCGTTTGAGTGTTTGATAGCACATTGTGAGACGCGATCGAAAAATACACCTTCATCATTGAGCTGGAGATTACATTGTGGAAAGTAACAACAAAATAATCTAAGCTTAGATAGTTGTGAACGTTCCTTTACAATTACACATAAAGATAAAATATCCGCAGATATCAAATTATTTGATGGGGCTATGCTTACGTCACTAACCTCTATGCCTTTTCTTATAGCAATAAGAACACCTCCACCCATTGTGTCGGTTCTCGAGTCATAATCCCGGTCGCATCTGTAAACGCTAAACCTACCGTCAAATAACTCAGAGTTAAATATGCTTGGCAACAGCCAGGTTTCGGTAAGGCAAATTATGTCATATGAGCAGTGCAACAGATTACTAAAAAATAAATTAGTTTTGGTGCGCAATCCACGAACATTTTGATAATATATGTTTAAATTAGTGCCCATTGCATATAATCATACCATAACATATTAGCATTAACGTTAAGACTAATGAATTAAAAACTATATTGACAGTATTGAAACAAAAGTAATTAATAACCAGACGAGTGTGTGTGTGTGAATGTAGTTCCAAATGCGAAAAGAACCTCTCAACTACTAGCAGCACAAAACATAGTGTCTCATTCCTCATCACAAAAATATATTCCACCATTCCCTGACCATGTTCATATAAAAATAACTCAAAAACTACCAATTCATAGATGGCTATTAAAACAAACGAACACTTTACACAGTTATTTCTTATTAAACAAGCTTCTTTAAATCATCATCAGAAGATATATTGATCGCTGCACTAGTGTCGCTTTTACGCGCCAATATTGTGTAATTCCTTACCCATACATATTTGTAATGCTTTTCCTCAGCTAAATGATGATGATGATCTGTAAAATAATACACACCAGTACAAAACTAATTAATTTATCTTATATCAAGATTGCCATATCAGCTGAAATGACTAGTCCCGACAGACTGCAGCCGTTCACGAGCAGGACGCTTGCATCAGCATCGCTTAGCTCAACCAACCCCGACCATATTGTAAAAATAGTTGGAAAATCCAAAAGTGCACGCCTCATAATCTCATTCATTACAAATAAATTGATAGATAAAGGCCATATTTCATTTATTAAGTAATAATTAAACTACATCGAACTATACCGTGAAAAGTAATAGGCTTCTATTCCTCAAAATACTGAAGCCTATAAAAAAAAAACCAACTCGATAAGTGAAGTATTTCACTCGTTATCGTGACCACAAGATACGGGATCCGCAAATACAGACACACGGACGTCCAAGACAGAACTTTATTAAACAATTTTTTAATTAGTTAAAGTTAAAAATAGTGCTTTTACTCAACATTTGTCAAAATCAAAATCAAAATCAAAACATTTATTTGTGATTTACAGGTAAGAAATAGGTCTTAGTCAAATCATTAAATGGAGTTCATTCTGTGATCAGCCTCATGGACATACAAATTTCATAAAACATAAATGAGTTAAAATGTCATACAAAAAGATTCAGTCATACATTCGTTTATAATACCTAATGCTAATAAATACAGTCAATCGGACATCAACACTGATACTCTATAAATACACTATTGAGATTTATGTGTTTACAAATTCATCAACAGAATAAAATGAGTGGACAATAAGAAATTGAAAAAGTTTATTTTTAAATACGTGAATATCTCTGCACTCCTTAATGTCTATTTATATTTACTTATAAAAGCAATAAAGAATAAAAAAAGTGACATTTTAAGTTGGAGAATCACTCGGTGTGCGTAAACTGACAGTAATACCCACCTCAACGCTTCGCTTATGAGGCGTGCAATTGTAGTACAATTTTTGACGCACAGATTTGTAATAACAATATTTCATAATATCACCATTACATCCACTTTAGTATGCTTTTATTACCTCGGTGCGGTGTCTTATAAACTCATTAGTAGTTAAGTATGTTACTTAATTACATCAACAATTAAATCAACAAAATTCTATTTTATTTTCTTTCCTTTTTTTCCAAACCATCCTTAATAACGACTTCACACCGTCCCTATTCTTTACTTGAATTAAGCGATCCTATTGCACGCCATAACGAAGTAATACCAGTCTAAACCGTGAGTCGGAAAGCTCCAAGCCGCAACACTACGAAAAAGAAATCCAAAAGATTCTCGTAAATGTTCGCCATTATGGTAAGGCTGGCAAGAAAATGTCGCTGTTATTTTCTGTTGTGTGTTTGATGTACGTGCGTGTAGGTTTTCCGTGTGCAGTGATTAAATCTTTGTGGTGTTAGGTTGCTAGAGGTTCTATCATACCATCACGCTTGTATTCCTTAAAGGGTTGAGCAGAGATGTACTGTTATCCATCCATATTTCAGCGAGTCTTTACGGGAAACCACACGGTAATTTATGTAAATAGTCGTTTATCTCTGTTTCCATACTCGCTTAGCTAAAGTCCATACTTCTTTTATGGGTTACAGCATAAAATTTTATAATAAAATACCGGAGACCGTGCTGCAATTACCGCAAAATAAATTTTAAATATTTGTAAAAAATACTCTATGCAAACAAGCATATTATAGATTAGAGGATTACCTTAGAGATATAAATGTTTGGCAGAGTGCGTGTCCAGCTCCGCAAGGCCACTATAAGAAATGATTCAAATTTTTCATTTTTGACTTAATGACATGCCATCTTGTTGTTGCATGTTTTGTGACATCAATTTATTCAGATTTACTTTTCTGACATTTCAATTATTATTTTTTGACATGACATTATTATTATTAATTATTTACACCTGAATTTATTATTGTATAATTTTTTTATATTCAACTGGTTTATGATTTGATATTGACACTTTTAAGAGGTTTTCACTTTACTATGTTTAATGTAGGAACATGGTCTTTATATAACCTGAATTTTCGAGAACATTGTACCCATAAATATTGTAACATGATTTTAAAAGAGTAACCATGGAGTTTCTTGCCCGTTCTTCTCCATAGGAAATCTACATCTTGGAACGTGGCAACTAAAGTCTTGACGATTCATAAGTGCTATTAATGGTTTAAATTAATAAAAATCTTTTTATCTTTTTTATCTTATCTTACCTTGGCCGTTTTAGTATAACCAATGCAAAGACACAACATAAAATAGTATATAAAAATAATGTCCATAATTTATGCTGTATTTACCACCATGATTTCGTTACTGAGATCGTGAGCTGTAGCGGGAAATGAAGCAATTAACGCTGAAAATTCTGTAAAATAAGCGTTATTTCAATCAACACTTTTGTTTTAGAATTTCAAAGGGTTTGTTCTTTAATAGCCTCTGAATGAGCTATAATTTGCTTTATGTAATAAAGTTGTAGTCGGGGTGCATACTTGACTTTTTTGTAATTAGGTGTAATAGACACGTCCTTTTACATGTTATACTGAAACAAAGGAGGTAATTTCGCTGCATGACACCCTCTGAAAAGAATGCCAAAAGAAACTGAGGGCTGGGTTTTTTATTATCGCTCTAGTGTGATCATACTAGGACCTCCTTTAGGTGCCGAAGATGACCGCCCAAGTGGTTTTAGCCGGTAGGAGTCCGGCATACCCATTCGCCCTTCCCCGGGGCGAAGGAAGTTCATGAAGAATTCCCACTGGAAACCAATAAAAAAAAGGTACCCATCTGCTAGACTGCGAATATACGCCTTTTACGACTACCATGGGTGGGACAAAGGATGGTATTTTTGGCCGGATTAGTCACGGCCTTAAAATATTTTTATATGCACCCCTGTGGCGAGTCTAACATATCATTTGCCTGGTGGTTAGTGTCACGCTGGTCCAGAATAATTATAGTGCTACCCAATACTAAACCCGCGTGGCACCACACTTCGCGCGTCATCTCAAGATTAAATGAAACGTTTAGCTATTTAGATTCTTCTGCCCAGTAATTTCTACAGCTAAAAGTGCCCTTCAAACGGAATTCAGTAATATCTAAAGTTTAAACACTACTACTTGACAGCGTTGATCTGGCTCTGGGGTGGTTTTTTCCTAGCCGGACCCTTGTAATAAGAGACTGGCCTCCATTCTGTTTTCACCGTAAATCTGTGGACCACAGCCTGATTTGTTTATCAAAATTTTCCCCTTCTCCCGATCCCGCTCTGCGGTCTCCTTCTTGAGCATGACGCTTTCACAGAAGGAGACCACTGCATTCCAGTTTTCGTGCTCTGCCAACATAGCCGACACTACTGCTGGCAGAGAGAGATCTTGCCCGATCCGATTGACCAGGATCCGCCGCTCGGCGGCCCACGCGGGCCATGCCTCGAGCGTGTTTTGTGCGGTGTCCTGGTCGCTATCACAATTGGCATTGTGCCGTGGCCTCGCATCCTATCCTGTGCAGGTACTCACCGAAACAACCGTGCCCGGTGAGCACCTGCGTCAGGCGGTAGATGACGTGCTCGTTCCTTCTGAGCCAGGCTCCAAAGAGCGGCAGGACGGCCTCCACGACGCGCTTGGTCGCGTACTGTATCCGCAGTCGGTGACGCCACTTTCCAAGTGCGCGCCGCCGAGCTAGCCGCCTCAGCCTGTCCATCGCCCCTGGAGACGCGTCTTCGCCGCTCTGGCAGAGGGAGCGTGTCTGATCGTAGATCTACGCATCCATCTCCGCCAGGATGTCGAAAGGCGGAAAACGCGCCAAGATAGTTGCCGCCTCGTACGACACTGTTCGGTATCCTCGTGCGATCCGGATAGCCACTCTGCGCTGCAGACCGAATTTTGGTTTTGCAGCGCTGGGCGCCTGATAGTCGAGCTGACCAAACAGGCGCCCCGTATCGCACGACTCCCCCGTAGAGACGGCGCGGGAATCGAACCTACGACCCGGTGCGCAGCAGCCGACTGCATCAGCCACTGCACCAATCTTGCCTTCAAATTCTCTTCACTATTTCGGTCTAAATGTCTCAAAATCTCAGACTGACAGGTACACATGTGAACTTTTAAAGTAATCCACCAGCTTACTCGCAATATCGTACAATATTCAGTGAGAGGTGCAGGTGGAACTGTCCATATTCAATGAGGTTCACTTTGTGCTAGTTGCTGATGCATTTAGTCACTTGTCTTTAGGCTGGCCAGCTTTTATTCATGACCTTGTACAATTAACTCGTAAAATTTAATATAATGCTAGTATATTATAGTGATGCGGATACGCCATGTGGTTCCGGCTACAAATACCACCCCGCTGCACAAAATTAGCAGACCAAGCAGGCCTTCCCGGAAAGCCTAAGTCCGCACACAGAGGGCAGATTTTTGTCTGCGTCTGGCATTCCCGAATCTTGTAGACTTGGCTGCCACAGCCGATGCACCAGTCGCTACGGTCAATCCCCCCGTGTATGGTGCACCGAAACCGCAGATGCCCGAGCTTAAGGCATCGGAAGCACTGCAATGGCCGTGCTGCCAATAACTCGACCCTAGCCGACGTCCAACCCACGCAAATGCGGCAGGTGGACGCTAGCTTCTTGGCCGCCTTCAGTGGAATCCGGACCCAGACCGTGCCCAAGGACCTAGGTGAGCGGTGAATATCACCCGCTCTTCCCCTTAGATTGGAGCTGAGTTGCTGTCGCGCGAGTTTATGCCTTGGCGGAGGTTGCAGCCATTGCCGCACTCTGCGTCGCCTTGTCAGCGGCTGCATATGTGACCGTCTGCTGCGCAGACTGCAGCCGTTTTGCATCCACCGCTAGTGGCGGGTACAGGCTCCACTCCAGCGGGAGCCGCTCCACCAAGGCTGCCAACTTGGCGTCCATCATGCCCCCGACTTCCAGGACAATGGATCGCTGAAACTCGGCCTCTATATCCGGCGGCAAGAACGCCAGAGCGACAGCTCTACTGAGGCCCGTAGTCACGTCCATTTCTCGACGAAGGAGACCCACTTCCGTCGTCAGTTTGCGATAATAGACCTTCCACCAGTAGGAATGAAAAGATGTGCTTATTCCATCACAAACCTCATGCATCGCTTTCCACTAGATGAGATCAGAGTTAAGGCGGACACTTAGGTCAAATAAACGAAAAATTTGGAAAAATGGTTGCTTTTCACCATCATGAATCTTCAAATCACCATCATCACATCATGACGTCTACTTCTAAGCAAAGTCCTCTCCCATATATTTCCACAACGACCGGATACATGCCGTGTGTTGTCATTTTGGGGGGAATATACCAGTATTCACTATGTTTGGCAGGCGGGTTGGTGAACGCAGTATGGCTATTTTTCCACAGGTAGGATACTGCTGCCCATACTTCTGGTTTAACCCCCTTAGTCGCCTTTTACGACATCTACGGGAGGAGGTGGATTGAACTATTTTTAATCTGGACATCACACGGAATCTTCAAATAATGACTGTGACACATGAGAGTGCTCACATTTATTATATTCAAATAAAAGTAAATTCTTTCAATTGACTTCTAGACTTGTGTAGAAGCTAAGAAAATGAGATTAAATCCTCTTATTTTTTCGGCATCACATCCCAGCCTACTTAGCCGCCTACATTATCCAATAACACAGTAATTACCACAATGACTTGCACACTATATAAAAAAAAAACAACCAAGTGCGAGTTCGATTCATGCGGATGGTTCTGTAGCACACGCAAATAATTATCGTCTGCGTTCCCACACGGAACAAATATTTGTATGATCTGCAGGTAGTTGTTCCGGGTCTGGGTGTATTGTGTGTGGAATTTATGTCTGTAAACGCACCCACGACACATAAGGAATTCTAGTGTGGGGCAACGTTTTAAAAAAAACCTTTTACGGGACCTGCGGAACCCTATAAATTGAAAATCAATTATGTATAACGTTAATATCATGTTTTCTCCGACGTCTTATTCTTCAATATCGTTGCTAGGGATATAAAGTATGCCGTTACCGTTACAGGCGGTAATTATTGCCCGACAGTGGGGATAGAAGGGTGTTATAAATTTACTGTGAGAAACCGGGATGGTCGTTATGCAGTTGGGTCACCATTAATAAGAATTTTGAGGGTATTTCGTAATCTTAAATTGGTTGTATGATTGAGTGTAACTGGATGCAGTTGGCATGTAACTGGTCATTGTGGAAATCTATGGAAGTAGACTTTGTTCAGCAGTGGACATCATTTAGCTGGTATGATGATGATGATAATGTTATGGATAAAGGTTATGGACTTCCACCGCTCACTGAAGGGGGCGCACAGTGAGGACCCTGCACTCACTCTAGACGGCAGCACACACGTGACCACGTGCCACCGGGCACACAGCATAGCGTATGGCACGGCTTTGAGGGAGCCTTTGAAATTCCCTAAGCTGAGCCCAGGGGCCGCATCATTATATCGTCTTTCCGCTAGAGGGTGTGGTCTCTTAAGGCACCCACTCTGAGATGTGCCTATAGGCGTGGCCCCAATGGCTCTGGAGTGGTCGTGTTCGAGATCACTGAGCCCTTAGGTGTCGAAGGTGACCGCCCACGTTGTTTAAGTTGATAAGAGACCGACATACTCTTCTCCTCACTCCTCAGGTGCGTTTGGTGAGCATAAACATTTTCACCATGCTGGGAAAAATAAGGTTATGGACTTAATCTAACGTTAATTGTTGCTCCAAATTATTTTTCATTCTCGGAAGCTGAAGTTCCCCGGATCATTTGCAGTAGGGAGGTTGCCGCTATTAGATTTTTATTAGAAAGCCCTAATTAAAAAAAAAATAGAAATCTAGATTATAAAAACAATCTAGTTAATAAGCTTTTAAAACAGAGACAGCACTACTGAGATACGACGTCACAAACGTGGACAGACAATATTTCTGTTAGATATCTGCATAATATCCATGTGTAGATGATGTATGTTGTAATTTTCTTAATTGAGTAAAACTTGGTTTATATCAATTAATGACGGCACTGGCTAGGTAGCTAAGGAATTGACTCTTTGCGCTACGTGTCGCGGATCGAATCCCGCACGGAACCAATATTTGTATGATCTACAGATAGTTGCTTCGGTCTGGGTGTTTGTGCGTGTGAAATGTAGATTTTTAAACTGTACCCGATACAAAAGAACCCCTGTGGCATCATCACATTTTTTTTTAAATTATAATAGTTTTTGATTGCAACACTATTTTTGGAGTTGACAGCTGATATCATCTATTATTCATTCATTTGTTGTATGTAATTTGTAAAATAGGAGGTATTTTACGTTTCTGGCTTTTATTCTGGCGTTTAGCTGTTCAAACCTTCATGCATTTATAACTCCAGAAATTCCATAAGTATAGTACATCAACACTTATTGTACGCCGTTACGTTGGTCTATGCTCATAGGGGAGTTTTGCTATATTCAACAGGCTTGACAGGCACGTTGGCGATCGCAGTTGGATTCTAAAAGTACTCTCAAGGACGCTACTGCCCTTCCACCACCTAATCCCATACATACCTTTAACGACACCCACGGGATGAGAAAAGATTTTGCTATTCCAAGCCGACTGCACAAATTAATTCCCATCATCACATCAGCCGGAGGAGGTCCAACGCTGAACGTCGGATTTTCCAGTACTTACTACGTGCGGGTTCGGGTAAGTGAGAGCAGAAAAGCTGCTGCTCCACACTATTTTCACTAAAATGGGTTTTAACAACGGTTTATCCTTAAGTGAATAAGAGGGTGCCTAATTACTTTTGGATATTGAAAACCAGGCATACGCCAGCTTCTGGATAAACGTTTAACTTAGCTTACGAAGCAACATTTGGTAACTATACAAACTCTAAAGCAAATTTCAAACCAATTTTTGAAGTCTTACTTACGGCTTTGTAAGAGAAATTACAATAGGGAATAGGGTAGAGCTACATATTTAGTCTTTAGTATCATTTCTTTTATTGGTAAAGCGAACAAAACTCCACAGGAAAAACTCATACACAATTTAAATAAGTACGTATATGTACATACATAAACGGCCCCATGATATATTTGATCACAATCTCTTGTTTGGAAGTGTATCAAAGTTTTATCTCTTATATTGTTTTTGCCGACAGTATTCATTACTCGTCAATCTTGGAACTTTTTCGGCCTTTTCCTGCCATACCGGCTTTTATTAGCCATTTTTCATTATAAAATTATTTTGTTATAATTTTGAATGAGAGAATCTTTTGAAATTATAGATTAAATGTTTTGTTCTTTTCCTCTTCTTTCTTTGTCAGTTTCATCAGATTCTTTATGAAGGTCATTAACCTGGTATTTTTGACAAATATTTGTATGTTCTACAGATTGTTCTTTCGGGTCTGGGTGTTTGTGCATGTGAGATTAACGTCTGTAAACTGTACTCATAATACAAGAAAAAACCTAGCGTGGGACATGACTATGAAAAAATAATTAAATAAAAGGAGTTCCCCCTCTTCAGCTCACAATGATAAAAGGAGGATTGTGACAGTATGTCGTGATACATTTTGCATACAAAGTTTTCATCGGGAGGGTCATGGTATGCAGTGTACAATTAAAATTTTGACTTAAATAGTGTTAGAGCTTTGCTCTGCCTAGTAGTTGACTATAGCTGAAAAACGGGCATAATCTGCCACTATGCTTAGCGTTTGTGGACTATGAGAATAATTTTGTGGCATAAACATCAATGGCGAGAGTATCACTCACCTTTCTATTTGCTGACTACATCGTAGTCATGGCAGAATCACTACAAGAGCTCAGCACAATGCTCGATGATCCCAACAGAGATTCGCAATAGGTGGGGTTTAAATGAACATAGATAAGACAAATGCTCATTTCATGCCGTGACATCAACAACTGTTGATGAGTATGTCTCAGTTCAGCCGTAAATATGTTGACAAGCATTTCTACCTGGGACAGACTGTCGAGTTAGGTAGGTCCAACTTCGAGAAAGAGATCAATAGTCGAAACGAGTTGGATTAGCAAAGATCCCAAATCGCAAGTGCAGAGAGATCTTGCCCGATCTGATCGACCAGGATCCGCCGCTAGGGCTGCACTCAGGGAACTTTCCCGAGCGTGTGCTGTGAGGTATCCCGGTCGCTTCCATAATGGTGACACTGTACCGTGATAAGGCATCGTATTCTAGGCAGGTACACACCAAATCAACCGCGACCGGTGAACACAGGTGTCAGACGGTAGATGACGCGCTCGCTCCTTCTGAACCAGGCTCTGAAGAGTGGCAGGATGGCCTTGATTATGCGTATGGTCGCGAACTTCGACCGTAGGCGATGTCGCCACATCTCGAGTGTGCGCTGACGAGACTGCAATGGTACCTACTTAGCCAGATCCTTGCGATAAAAGAGCTATCACCAGTGAACATTCACCACTAGTTGACACAAACGGACCAATTATTGTTACTCTAACATGATATTTGACCTGAAAGAATCTCTATTCGCGACATTGGAGTAGCCCAAGGACCACCCCTGCCATAGCTGGCAACTACATTAATTTAACCTACTGCGAAAGTATTTGGGTCATAGTGGTTAAAATACGCCACGCTACAAATTTTCACATTGTGGGTGATTTGTAAAAACCACAACCTTTTGTAATAGATTTTCTCACTCAATTTTGTTCGTTCCCTGAGCCTAACTTATACATCGTTAAGTGAGAACCAGAACTTTAGAAGTATCTTTTCTTTACCTTCGGACGGGACAATGTTACCTTTTCCCTCTTTTGTGTTCATTTCAATGTTTATTTATTTACACATATACAGCTACCATTACAGGAAAATCCTAATACGATAGTGTAGTTACTAACTTAAATAACAATTAAGAAAATAGGTAACAATCAACATTTACGAAAAATAAAATATTGCAATAACCTTATGTACCATGTTACAAATAATATAATATATGTAATGTTACTATGTTGTATAGGAGAGATATCTACGAGCTATAAGCCTGTCTCTATTCTACGATTAATTTTTACAACTAGCTGGGACCCGCGGTTTCACCCGCGTTTAATTTAAAAGAAATTTAGAGCACTTCGACATAGACACTTGACATAGAATACATATGTTGGATTTCAAGGGTTTTATTGTTTTCGCGCGGAACCCTAAATATTTTTCTAAAATTAAAGTAGCCTAAGTTATTCCTTATAACGTCAGCTACCTGCCAGTGAAAGTCCCGTCAAAATCGGTCCAGCCGTTTCGGAGATTACCCGGAACAAACAGACAGACAGACAGACAAAAAATTTAAAAATTGTTGTTTTGTTATAGGTACCGTATATACTTTCATATGCATTTAGTAAAAAGCTGTTATTTTGACATTACAAACAGACACTTAAATTTTATTTATTTGTATAGATGAACAATTTTTAATTCCATTCCATTCTATAGCTTTGTGACCAAAATAGATATTGGTAGCAAATTATTATTGTCACCATTATTTCTCCAAGTCGTCGTTTCAAGCTCTAGTGATCGCACTTTGGTGAATTTAAATACCCACTTTCACCGTATCCAGGTCAGTACTCCAAAACAACATTATTTTGTCCACATTATCCTCGCATTGTGTACAAAAGTTCTTAGGAGATTATTGTCTAAAACGGTGCTAGCACTCCAGGTACAAAAAGCAGCGGAAAAATGTAATGTACATTTTTATGTTTTATTTCACAAAAGAACAAAAGCCGGGCGAAGCCTAAATGATCCTTTGCAAAGTATGAAGTATTGCAAGTATTTAACCGCGCCCGGGGACAAATAAATTTTCAAAGTAACCCCGAGAAGGGAGTGCTTGAAGAACTGGACGCCGCTTTATTTGGGTTGTGTGTGGTTATAAGTAGGTATGTGTGGCATTACTCATGTGTGTATGAAGTGAGCGTGCCTGTGTGCTTTGTAAGTTTTTTTTCATCATAAATTTGCATTTTTCTTTTGTTATCTATTTTAAGTTATATCATTTAATCATTTCAGCCGTAAGAATGTCCACTGCTGGACAGATCATTTCGGCCGAATGAAGTCCACTGCTGGACACAGGCCTCCCCCAAACCCTTCCCCACAATGACCGATATGGGTGTGTTGTGGGCTCATTGGGGGGTTTTGCCATAATCGCCACGCTTGGCAGGCGGGTTGGCGATCGCAGTTGAGTTGTTAATGTACTCGAAGGACGCTGCTGCCCATCCTCCGGCTAATCCCTTAGTCGACTTTTACGACACCCACGGGAGGAGATGGGGTGGTGGTATTCTGACCCGGCACCACACGGCGAGACAGAAGCCTCCGCAAAAGATTGCCACAACGACCGGTATGGGTTTGTATTGTGTGCTCATTGGCAGATATTGCCACAATCGGCACGCTTTGCAGTTGGGTTGGCGATCGCAGTTGAGTTATAAATATACTCGAAGGACGCTGCTGCCCATCGTCCAGCTTATCCCATAATCGCCTTTTACGACACTCACGGGATGAGATAGGTTGGTGCTATTCATAGCCGGCACCACACGGCATTAATTTTAATTAGTTACTAATAATATAATTTTACTTATTTCTAAGTATAATTTAGATACGTGAGAGGACATCATCATGTTTCTCTATTACACGGGTTTATATCCCTGTAAGGGGGAACCCGGTCTTTTATCGCCGTTTGTCTTTTCATAATCGCATTTTTGCAAGCGGCCTTTTTAGGGAGCGTTTGGGCATCATATCAGCCGCAGGATGTCCACTGATGAACAAGGGCTTCCCGCATAAATGGCCACGACGACCGGCTACATGCTGTGTGTCGTCCTTATGGGAGGTATTTTCTAGTACTTACCACTCTTGGAAAGCGGAACGCAGGAGGGACGCTGCTGTCCATCACTCTGATTAGAGACCCTTTTACGATATCCACGAAGGGATAGAGTACTACTATATTCTTAATCCAGATACCACACCGAATTTGAACGTTATTATAAGCAGAAAGTAGATTCAATTTTACCTTTACACCTTTTTTTTTATTGATGTCCAGTGGAAATTCTACATGGAACTTCCTTCACCCCGGGGAAGGACGAAGGGGCATGCCGGACTCCTACCGGCTAAAACCACTGGAGCGGTCATCTTTGGCACCGAAGGAGGGCTCCAGTTCCTCGCAAGATCACACTAGAGTTTACCTTTACACCTAGCCAAATTCATACAAAATCGCCCGAGCGGTACCAGCCACTTTTGCTTTGTCGGCCTTAATTTAACTCTAACCTATTCAGAAGTGCAATATGCGCCACGTCCAACAAAATGGCGGTTGCATGTACCCGTGAGTTTCATCTCGCAAGATGAACGTCTGGCAGGACAAAGACGGCGCGGCTCCTAATCAAGTCCGCCAACCATCGTTGTACTGAGTACCTACATTTACAATGTATTATATCCATTTGTGTTGCTACGAAAAGACCTCCATCTTTTATAAGTGATATAAGAGCTATGTAGTCAACTGCTCTCAGTGTAGTAATAGTGTAAGAAGTTTTAAAGAGAACAAGGAATTAATTTTAATTAATTTCATTACAACTTGTGTCTTTTTTCCAAATACAATGAGAGATACATGTAACATGTAATATAATTTTAATTAGTTACTAATAATATAATTTTACTTATTTCTAAGTATAATTTAGATACGTGAGAGAACATTGTCATGTTTCTCTTGTCACGGGTTTATAACCCCTGTAAGGGGGAACCCGGTATTTTGATAGGCTTACGCGGGGACATGGGTCCAACACGCAGAGGCCCTTTAGAGAATTTTAATCTAAAATGTAATGGGACACTAACCGGGGACTCATGGCTGCACTATAAAATGCAGTCTCGGATTGTCCTCGGAGGTACAAAACTATTGTATGAAATGGAACCTACAAGTATAAGGTCTATTGCAATGGGTGCTAAACGGAACGGAAAAGGGAAAAAACGGCGTCTGCCTTTCAACCATCAATGTGAAATTCTGTGGCAGACGGTGACTTGCCACTCACAAGATGGGTCCCCTAAATGGCCACCACTATAGAGATACAAGGAGCAACACCAGTGTGAGCGGCTAGGGGTGTAGAAAGGTGCGGCACCGGTTTCACCATCGCGCATCTCGAAGACTCGGAGCGGATTTCCCCGTTATTACGCCATTAGACACTTCCACCCCATAGCATATAGCTCTGGCGCCCTTCCCGGGGCAGAGGAAGTACATTATATATTTCCACCACGTGAAAAAGAAAGGCACCATCGCAGTGCCAGATAATCTGCCACCAAGCAGTGTTTAAACATTAGAAATTACTGTATTTCCGCTTGAAGGGTAATTAGTTAGTGAAATTACTTTGCATAAGAGACTAAACTAATGTCTTGCGGTGACGAGCGCAGTGTGGCGCCACGCAGGACTAGCCCTGGGTAACAGTACAATTGTTATGACGCTTACCACCAGGTGAATGACTTGCTCGTCCCGACACTGGATGGAATACAAATAGAGTACCGTAAATTTCTAAAACCATTGACTTTACCATTTGGTACACATACTCATATCAGCCATTTATACGTCCACTGCTGAACAAAGGCCTCCCCCAGAGATTTCCACAATTGTTTCGTCATTTTGGCGGGTATTTGCCAATACTCACCACGCTTGGCAGGCGGGTTGGTGAGCGCAGTATGGGTACTGTTCTACAGAAGGGATGCTACTTCTCATCTCTGGGTTAGAGTCCCTTACTCGCTTCTTACGACATCCACGGGAGGCGATGAAGTGGTGCTATATTCTTAGTCCGGACATCACAAGGACAGCCACCACTTGGTAAATACCTCATTAAATCAATTCATAACTACCGTCTTCATAACAGGCTCAGATTTACGACATCAAAATAACCAACGAGCTATTACATTATTAGTATATTTATTATACCCCCAACAGTAGTTTTGGCATACATTCATTAAAACTAATTAAACCATACAAAGTTTCGTCGTGAACAACCCTCACACGTCACCAACATGTGATACGGCGATAATATTCTTGAAACCTATACCATAATATCTTCATTATGTATATATTGATTAACAGCAAAAGTGTTTCGTTTGGTTACTATATCTAATTATATGGACATATGATCTTCAATCATTAGTAAGTTCATAGTGCTTTATAATTAGGTTTTCTAGTAATCTGACGGTGAATCTGACGCGTTCTGCGCTGCGAGTGGCGAGTTTGAGACATGAACCAAATAATTGTTTGGGTCTGGGTGTTTATGTATCTGAGATTTATATTTGTAAACCGGTCCGATACAGAGAAAGCCTACCGTGGGACACCGTTAAAAAAACCATCGCTGCATAAAAATCCAGTGAACTAGATGGAAAAATTAGGGTTCCGTAGTCACAAGCTATGATTTACCAACAAAATAACCTCTTCATCATCAAACTTGCACTGCTGGACACGGGCCTCCTAAGAAATCACCACAACGGCAGTTTATGTTGACTGAGAGTTTTTGTCAAAATCACCACGCTTAGCAGGCGGATTGCGATCGCAATTGAGTTGTAATTAATGTACTCGAAGGACGTTGCTGCTCATCCTCTGGCTAATTCAATAGCCATGTTTTACGATACCCACGGGATGAGATGGGGTGGTGCTATTCTTAGCCGCCATCACACGACTTGTAAAGCAACCTAAAACAGAAAATAATTATTTGTGCCCGAAACATTTTCCTTTAAGCAAACTGACTAGTAGATTGGTTCAAAATACTCTAAAACTTACTGATTAGTCTGCCAAAACAATTTTGGTTCAAAAGTTTTTATAACTTAGAGTCTGTTCTTCAGATACGTTCTGTTACGAGTAGATTTAACCGTGGGATCCAACCAGTCATTCGTCCGGACTTAACGTAAATATTAGGTTAAACATAAATTCAATTCAAGGGCTTCGTCATCTTGTTTTTCCCAGATTCAACACTTAATAGTTTCACAGTCCAAGCTCCCGAGTGATGGCACGGTTGACGCACGTGCTGTCATATGGTCTCCACGTGAGGATGTATTCTGTAATGATGGACCGCGTACAAACAGATTCACGCGCCACTTGTACAGAAAACTATATGGGGTATCTTCGTTTTACCTGTTCATGTACGTGGGGTCTGCACTGCGTATGGTCGGGTACAATGAAACGAGGGTGCAATGGGAGTTTTTTGTTCACTTGTCGCATACAGCATAATCCGGGAGTGCTGCAGCACTTGAGTTTTTATATACCGGACAACTATGTGATGAGGAGGTGGTGACCTCCATTGCCAGTCGTGCCAATAGCCAGAGCCAACCTACTTGCCAAAACATCTCTTACCTGAGCAATTTGTATCTTGACGAAGTTCATATAAAAACTGATATATTGACAGGCCAGTAGTGTGAATTCGGAAGGGTACTTTTATTTATCTTATGTTACTATATAGAATAGTGTTGTATGTATTGTTGACTATTAATATGACATTGTGTTGTTTATTACGGTACTAAATTAGTGAGTTATGATACTAATAGGTTAAAAAGTTACTGTTTATATATACGTGTAGAAAAAATATTATATCTATGACCGCATTATTGCATTGGGTCCTTATCTGTAATGGTAATTATATGGAAGTTATAAATAAATAATTAGACATGTAACAAATAAGCACGAGTAAGCCATACTTATATTTTTCTCACTTGCGCCAAGGCCTGATGTACTAACCATTCCATGTTCTCCCCAACTCTTGCTTCAGCTGGCCCATGCTGAGTCAACAGCCTTTAATTATGTCATTAAAGCTAGATCCAGCTCCCAAGCTTTTCTCCAAGCAACGCCCTAAGCCGTGACCCGAGTCCCACTATAAGGCGCCCTTAATCGCTATTGCTTAGTTAGCAGTATATTTCAGGCTTTGATAGAGATTATTTCCGGCATCCGCGTGGTACTCCCCATGGGTATCTTTGAAGGTAACTACGGGTAAATATCAAGAGGATGGACAGAAGCATCCTTCCGTGCGCTAGTAACTGAGTACTGCGTTCACCAATCCACCTGGCAAACGTGGTGAATATGACAATATCCCTTTGACCGCCCATTGGGGAGGCCAATGTTCAGCAGTGGCCGTTTACGGGCTGATGTGTAAAGGTTTTTTGGTCTTGCATTTATGTTTGACTAAGCAGATCAGGAACAAAGTCCATCTGGCCGGTGGGCGTCACAGACTACGTTTGCCCATACGTGGTATCCACTCTAGGACTCGTCTGCTCCATCGGCCATCGATCCTTCGACAGACGTGACCAGCCCACTGCCACTTCAGCTTGCTTATTGGGTGCGCTATTTCGATCACTTTAGTTCTCTTTCGGATATCCTGGTTTCGGATTCTATTCATTAGAGAGACTTCGATTCATAGCTTTTTATACAATTTGTGATAATGTGATTTTTGAATTATTTTAGTTTATCGTTAAGGGTATCCAGCAGTGGACTTTATTCGGCCGAAATGATGATGATGATATCGCATCATCATCATCATTTCGGCCGAATAAAGTCCACTGCTGGATACAGGCCTCCCCCAAAGATTACCACAACGACCGATATGGTGTGTTGTGGGCTCATTGGGGGGTTTTGCTATAATCGTCACGCTTGGCAGACGGGTTGGCGATCGCAGTTGAGTTGTAATGTACTCGAAGGACGCTGCTGCCCATCCTCTGGTTAATCCCTTAGTCGAGTTTTACGACACCCACGGGAGGAGATGGGGTGGTGGTATTCAAATCTGCGATATGGTTACAAAAAACCAATTATATGTAACTGGAAATTATATGTATCCTAATTATTATATGTAATATCATTTTATATTTCCAACTGCTCATATTCAGTTGCACTCGCTGATCGGTGAGGTTAAGCAACGCTAGGCGCGGTCAACCAATTAGGGTTTGTAAAAGCTCTGGGATGGTCTCAAATGAAAGCTATGTACACTACTAAAGGTCTATAATCAGTAAGCAATAATTTCTAATAGTATACACACAAATCGAGCTTCATAAAAAATACAAATAAATTTATCGTATAATATTCACGGTAACGAAACCATACCGCGATTCAGAAACTTACACTCTATTGTACAACGCCATCTAGCGAGAAGTTAGTAACAACAATACATGAAACCTTATTAAATTGGACATACCGCCCACCAAGGACATCAGTTTATGTCCTTAACATACCAACTGCCCACCATAAGGTTGGGTATACAATAAAGAAAACAAATTAGGTATCGAGAAGTAACTACTTAATTTTCTACACAAAATATTCAAGATTAACCTAATTCTCACTAAAGTACATAACAGTGGAATATCACAACAAAGTTGTACAACACTTCAATAAATGTGGACTGTAAAATAATATAACACTGATTAATCATAACAACAATTAACACTAATTTGTAATAGGCAAAATACAGAGTTTAGATGTAGGTCGTTTAATCAATGACCCGTTACATTTGAGAGTCACCACTCGTGTGACTTTGTCCAAACCAGGGTGCATACTAACTATCTTGCCCAAAAGCCAACGAGCAGGAGGCAGGTTGTCCTCCTTCACTAAAACGACGTCACCTATATTTGGTTCTGGAAGTTGCTTTGTCCATTTGTAGCGCTGTAGCAAATGTGCCAAGCATTCCTCCGACCATCGTCGCCAAAAGCCCTGTAGCATGCGTTGAGTTACTTGCCAACGTCTTAAACTACCTACATTAGCATTTTCATAATTTCGTTCAGGTACCGTTATCAGAGGTTTACCGATCAAGAAGTGTCCTGGTGTTAACGGAGCAGGATCTTCAAAATTACCAGACATAACAGATAACGGCCGGGAGTTGAGGCACGCTTCTATTTGGGTCAAGAGTGTGGACATTTCCTCATAAGTGAGGGTGGAGTCTCCTATAACTCGCCTTAAATGGTACTTGGTGGACTTCACTCCAGCTTCCCACAAGCCACCGAAGTTTGGAGAGTGAGGCGGAATAAAATGCCAAGTGGTACCCTTATTTCCTAACCACTCTTTGATGTCTGTAGCTACAGAAGAATTTTCTGCAACAACTAAATGCCGAAGCTCTTTGGACGCACCTACAAAATTAGTCCCGTTATCACTCCAAATGTCACTAACAAATCCTCGTCGAGCCACAAATCTTTTAAAACTGTTGATGAAACCTTGAGCTGACAGATCGCTGACAGCTTCTAAATGTACCGCCTTGGTTACCATGCATATAAACAGGCAAATATATCCTTTATAGGAGTGGTGGCCTCGACCCTTGGAGATCCTTATATTGATGGGCCCAGCAAAATCTACACCACTGCGTTGAAACGGTCTTGCTGGCGTGACTCTACTAGACGGTAACTGACCCATCAATTGGGCTTGATTGCTAACCGAGTACCGTCTGCATTTCACACATTTGCGTACATAAGCCTTAACTATTGTTTTGGCTGAAATAATCCAATACCTGGTACGCAAATGACTCAACATTAAAGTTGGACCTCCGTGAAGAGTCTTATGGTGAGCTTCATCAATCACTAAATTGGTGAAGTGACTATTATGTGGTAAGATAATGGGATGTTTGATATTTTCTTCTAAATTGGAATTTTGAATGCGACCACTGACGCGAAGAATTCCTTCACCATCAATCATGGGGCAAAGACATTTTAACTTACTTTTGCCTTTAACCTTTCCTGTCTTGTTAATATCTGTGATGTCTTCACCAAACTCGAGCTGCTGGACATGTTTTATGCAAACCCTTGCTGCTTCTTCTATCTCTTCGTTTGTTAAATAATCTTCATATCTTGGTTTACCATCTACTCGTTTCTTCCAACTTAAAACTCTTCTGCAATATGCAATAACCCGTACTAATTTTTGATATTTGGAAAACTTTGTCCACACTAGATCTTCCTGAGGCATTTCAGTGACCACATGGACCTTAATTGGCCTTTGTTCCATGATAGTCACAATGGACTTTGGTCTTGTGTACTCAATTATCTCCTCACTAAGCCATGAGGGTCCTTGGGTCCACAATACATTACTCGCAAGTTCTTGTGGAGTCAAACCTCTGGATGCAATATCAGCAGGGTTTTGTAACGATTGGACATGAGCCCAATGTGAATTGTCGAAATGAGAAAGAATGGTAGAAACTCTGTTTCCAACAAACGTAGTCCAGCGGCTAGGATGGCTGCTAAGCCATGCTAAAACAACTGACGAATCAGTCCAGGCATGTATTTGAGAGAGTGCAACTCCCATTACTTCAGCTACTTCCGTAAGCAAATGAGAAAGCAAAACTGCTCCCATCAGCTCCAAGCGAGGAACTGATTGCTGATTTATTGGTGCAACTCTTGTACGAGACGTTATCAGGCTGATATTAATGTTATTTTGTGCGTCAACAACTCTAATATAAACAACCGCAGCATACGCCGCAATTGACGCATCGCAAAAACCATGCAACTCTACCAACAGGTCATCAGATTTTGTATTTACCCATCTAGGGATACTGAACTTACTCGTCTCCAACAGATTATTACGATAAGATTCCCAATCTGATAGCAGTTCAGGTGTTAATTCCTCGTCCCAATCTAACCCAGAAAGCCAAAGCCTTTGAATGAAGATTTTGGAAGTAACAATGCAAGGTGCTACCCAACCAAGTGGATCATATAGGCGGGAAATATCTGATATAACCTTTCTTTTAGTAATTGGAATCTGCTGTGGAGGCAGCTGCACTGAATATATAAACTCGTCACGAACATTATCCCATGAAATACCTAAAATTTTCATTACCTCATCCATCTTGATATCTTTCCTTTCCTGATTCTTCTCCCCTTTCTCTTCCTTATTTACCTTCTTATCCGCAATAATTTTGTTTAAGTTATTACAACTACTAAACCACTTCTGTAATTGGAATCCAGCTTTGGTAAGTATCTCTTTTAAATTCTTGTGTATGAGTAGCCCTTCTTTGACAGATTGACAACCTGTCATCAGATCATCTACATAAAAGTCATTTTTTATTTTTTCAGCTATTTCAGGACAGCTACTACTACCTTCATCGACTATCACCTGCTGCAAGGACTTCACTGCCAGGTAAGGAGCCGATGCTGTACCAAAGGTAACTCTTAATAATTTATATTCTTTGATTTCAGATTCTGGATCATCACGCCACACAACTCGCTGAAAATCTACATGTTCAGGAGAGACTCTCACCTGTCTGTACATTTTAACAATGTCAGCACAGAGACTTATGGGATGCATTCTCCATCTCATAATGATATGGCGTAATGGCGGTTGCAATGTAGGACCGACCATAAGATCATCGTTCAGAGATACCCCGTTCAACCCTTTCATCGAAGCATCAAAAACTATTCGGACCTTAGTTGTTGTTTTGTCTTCACGTACAACAGCGTGATGTGGCAAGTAAACTGCTGTTGACATCTTCAGATCGTCGCCGTGTACAGGTTCCATATGACCAAGGTTCAAATATTCATGAATCACCTCAGAGTATCTAACTTTGATTTCAGGATTCCTCTTGAATTTATTTTCGAGAAGCCGAAACCTTTTTATTGCAAGCTCTTTAGAACTACCATATTGACATAGTTTTTCATCATCACGGAAAGGAAGATTGACTACATAGCGACCCTCTTCATCGCGGTAAGTAGTTCGAGCAAAAATATCTTCACAACGTTGCTCATCTGGAGAAAGAATTTTCTTTTCAGGTATAACAGACTCTATTTCCCAGAAACGGCGCAACAATGCATTGTCATTAGCCTGATCTAAGCTGCTGTTAACGACATGGTGACAATGTATAGTATCACTGTTTGATGAAACTTTTCCAGAAAGGATCCAACCCAGTACCGTATTCTGAGCTACAGGTAAGTCTGGTGGACCATGAATTAACCCTTCTCTAAGAACCTGACCATAAATTTCAGCACCAAGCAAGATATCAATCCTATTCGGTGTGTGAAATTCTGGATCAGCGAGAGTTACTGCCCTTAACTCAGGCCAGTTGAAGTGATTCAGTTTCTCAGAAGGCAAAAGCGACGTAATTGTACCTAGGACAAACGCTTTAACTTGGACACTAAAATTGGGATCTAAGCGTGAGTGAATAGTCACTGTGACTGTAAACTTAGAGGCTAAAGCTCTCTCCTCACCACCTATTCCTGATATAACCGACTTTACCGGCGTCTTCTTAAGTCCAAGAAGCTGCACTGCTGATTCTGCTATGAATGAAGCTTGGGATCCCTGATCCAATAGCACCCTCAGCAGTTGTGTAGAGCCATTTCTTGCCTGTGCTTCGACAAGAGCTGTGGCCAACAAAACTTGTGTAGGTATTGACCCTTTTGAGAAATGTGAAACAATATTGGATGGTGTTTGTTCGCTTACTGATAACGATGTCTGAACGCTAGACACAGTTGATTTAACTTCAGCCACTGTATTAGAATTCTCTTTAGGAACGGCTGAGTTTGAGACCGATTTAGGATGCAACAAGGAGTGATGCCTCCTTTTGCATATACGACATGAGGAGTTTTGACGACAAAATTTGATAGAGTGGTTTGAATTCAAACAATTAAAACATAACCGCTTGGTTTGTGCAAAGTCATGACGAGACTCATAACTCTCCTTAGCAAACAACTTACAGTTATAAATCTTGTGGGTTTCTCCACAAAATGAACAAGAAACATTTACACTGGCATTATTGTCGGAACTAACTGCATGATAAACTTTTGGTTTATTACTAAAGGTAGCATTTGGTTTAGGTCTGTTGGACTTAGGGTCAAAAAATTCAAGGGCGCGAAATCTAGCTTCCAAAAAATCTTTGAATACCGAAAGTTTGGGTAATTCATCATTTGAACTAATCTGAGTTTCCCACTGTTTTCGGGATTCGGTATCCAGTTTGGAACTAGTGATATAAATAATTATAATATCCCATGAACTAACATCTATTCCAAGATTTTTTAGACCGTTTAGACATTCCATTGTGGTATCTAATAGATTTTTAATACTACTGGTACATTCTGTAACATTCGATTGGCTCATTAAACGCTTTAGCAAACAATTTGACAGAAATCGCTTATTATCAAATCTGCTGTTTAATAAAGACCAACATTCTTGATAATTATCAGAAGTGACAGGAACATGTCTAACAAGTTGTTCTGCTTCTCCCGACAATAAACCTTTCAAATAGTGCATTTTTTGTACATCTTCTAAACTACTATTTTTGTGAATTAAAGATGTGAACAAATCTTTAAAAGTGGTCCATTCTGCATAATTCCCTGAAAACGTGGGAATGCTAATTTTCGGTAGTTTGACGCTATTGTTTGCAATTGCATCTTTATTAGGTAGTTTTAATCTTTCTTGGGACTTATGAGTGACAAATTGCTCCAAAAACTCTTTTAATTGACATTTATACGAAATATAGCTTTCCTCAGTATTGTCGTAAACTTCATCTTTAAAATACGAATCAGATTTTCGATGCATGTCTGTAACACTTTGTATTATGCTGTTATGAGTAGACAAAAAATCCTTCCATAATACTTCAAGTGACTCTAATCTGGTTTCAACATACAGCTTAGTAATTCTCTCCTTTGGGGATTTTTTAAAGTTATTTTTAGCCTTTTCAATAAGAAGTGTCTTATCATTTTGTAACTTATACAAAGACTCCATATTTCAAACTTATAAGTTACTCAACACGAAAATAAGTCCAACCAATTACAAATGCAATGCAATAACTACCGAAATCACAAACTTTATTATAACTATCGAAAATTTTACAAGTGTTTTTGTAATTAAATTTTATACAAAATCGGGCATAGGTTCCCCGTATAAACCTTTTTGCTTAAATTTTCTAAGTCCTAAATTTCCATGCACAAATTATTCTAAGTTCTGATTTTGAAACACAAATAAATTTTAATTCACTAAATTTTACAAGTCCATAGTAAAATTAAAGTTTTACTCCTATCTTCTGACTTGCAAAATGTAAACAAATAAAAATACTCACAATTTCACTGCAACAAACCACACTTCGCGAATACACTTGTTGTCATCAACGCTCCTCCAACGACTGTCTTGACTGGCTGCTTGGCGTACTCCAATTCCGCCCTGGCTCCGTCTCTTGAAGGCTGGGCAACTCCACTGGTTGCACTGAAACTCTTGCACACCTCCCGGGGTGTGCGGCGCTTCAGTGACGGTGGCCACTGGTTTCCACGCCAATAATTCAAAAACCGTCGGGCTAACACACTAGGGCTAGTGGAATCCGACTCGTTAGGACCATGTAAAAGCTCTGGGATGGTCTCAAATGAAAGCTATGTACACTACTAAAGGTCTATAATCAGTAAGCAATAATTTCTAATAGTATACACACAAATCGAGCTTCATAAAAAATACAAATAAATTTATCGTATAATATTCACGGTAACGAAACCATACCGCGATTCAGAAACTTACACTCTATTGTACAACGCCATCTAGCGAGAAGTTAGTAACAACAATACATGAAACCTTATTAAATTGGACAGGGTTAATAGTGGTATTTGGTCTGAGTATCTCACGGTTGTCATTCGACGGTAGTCGTTAAGCTAAAACTTCATAACCCTAGGTTGGCCACTAGCACCTGAAAAGTGGCGTCGCCACCTGCGGATGCAGTTCGCGACCAAGCGCGTCGTGGAGGCCATCCTGCCTCTGCTGGAGCCTGGCTCAGAAGGAGCGAGCGCGTCACCTACCGCCTGACGCAGGTGCTTACCGGGCACGGTTGTTTCGGTGCGTACCTGCACAGAATAGGACGTGAGGCCACGGCACAATGCGACCATTGTGATAGCGACCAGGACACAGCACAGCACACACTTGAGGCATGCCCTGCCTGGGTCGCCGAGCAGTGGATCCTGGTCGATCGGATCGGGCAAGATCTCTCTCTGCCGGCAGTAGTGGCTATGTTGGCAGAGCACGAAAACTGGAATGCAGTGGTCTCCTTCTGTGAGAGCGTCATGCTTCAGAAGGAGACCGCAAAGCGGGACCGGGAGAGGGCCGATCCCGCTCAAAGAAGGAGGAGACGGTGCCGGGGTAACAACCACCCTGGCGCCTTATTCCCATAAGCCTCTTGGTTTGCGGGTGCGTAGATTGGGGAATCTACGTGCCCACACCGAGCGACCCAAGAGAAGACGGTAGCACGCATGTGGTCACGCGCTGCCGTGGGACGCTTTGAGGGATATTTTGCAATCCACCCGAGGAGTGACCGCTTTACAGTCACCCTCTCCGAGATGAGCCTATAGGCGTGGCACCAGTGGGCGGCTCTAGTGTGATCATACGAGGACCTGGAGCCTCCCTTAGGTGCCGAAGATGACCACTCCAGTAGTTTTAGCCGGTAGGAGTCCGGCGTGAAGGAAGTTCATGAAGAATTTCCACTGGGCACCAACAAAAAAAGGTTGGCCACTAACCATACGATAAATAAACAAATAATTGCAGTTTTTGTGTAACGTAACAAACATGATGCAATATGTTAACATAATGACTTCATAATATGGTATATGCGGTTACAGTCACTTAAATACTTAAATGTAAAGCATGTTTACTAAATGAACACCAAACATTGTTTAAATTTCACAATAACATAGGCTTACAGCGTTTGTTCGTTGTGTTTGTTGCTCAAATTAATTATTTTAATTAACATTTTACTTCCCTAAGCACTACCGAAAATGATTGTGGAATAGCAACTAATTTAATGCAGGTCTGTTTTAAACAAATGCCTGCTGTTAAAAGTCTTAACTTATTTCTGTTCTTTCTTGAGTGCCCCACACTAGAATTTCGGCTATATCGCGGTCACAGTACAGACATAGCATCTGACATACACATACATCTAGACCCAAAACAACTGCCTCTAGATCTTACAAATCCGGGGACCGCGGGCGTGCAGATTGGGGAGTCTGCGTGCTCACACCGAGCAAACCCCGGGAAGACGGTGGTGCGCACGTGGTCACGTGCCGCCGTGTGCGTAGCACAGCTCAAAGCATGGCTTGGGGGGATCCTTTACAATCCTCCACGAGAAGTGCCTGGGGGGCGACATCTTTACAGTTACCTTCCCTCCGCTAGAGGGGGTGACCGCTTTGCAGTCATCCCCTCCGTGATGTGCTTAAAGGCGTGGCACCAATGAGCGGCTCTAGTGTGATCTTACGAATGGCGAAGGAAGTTCATGAAGAATTTCCACTGGGCACAAATATAAAAAAGGTCATAATAAACACTTTTGCACGTCAAATTGAAACAAAGGAGAGCATTTCACTACATGACAACTTCTGAGAAGAAATGCTGAAAGAAAAACTGGGTTCGGTCTCTAAAAAAATATTTGTTTATATGTTTTAACAATATGGATGAACGAATTGTTTTTATGGAAATCTATATGTTAGAATAGTGCAGATAAAGACATACTATAGCTAACAGGCTAGTGCCAAACGTGTATATCTGACTCAAATAGCTACATTACACTCACATTTACAATAGTAATAAATAAAGTTATACAATTATAATACATTACAGCTATCTTTAGTAAGAATGTCAAATACAAATACTAATTATTAAAATGCGAAAAAAACTAAGATATCCATGTCCATTATTAATGATTTTTCTTAATAACTAGCCGGAACGCGCGGTTTCACCCGCGTTGAATTTAAAAGAAATTTAGAGTACTTCGACATAGACACTTGACATAGAATATATATTGGATTTCAAGGCTTTTTTGCGCGGAACCGTAATTGTTTATCTAAAATAAAAGTAGCCTAAGATATTCCTTATAACATCAGCAGATAGCTGATGTTATAAGGAAAGTCCCGTTCAAATAGGTCTAGCAGCTTCGAAGATCACCCGGAATAAACAGACGACAGACAAAAATTGTTTTTTTGTTATATGTACCGTATATACTTTCAGCAAAAATCTGTTATTTTGAAATTACAAACAGACACATCAATTTTATTCATTTGTATAGATGAATGCCACAAAATTAACTATTACCATTCCATCCCACTGAAACTTACCAAAATAGAGGTTTAAATGTTAACTATATATACAATTTGCTCCACTAACACCTATATTAGTAGAAAAAGCTACAAGTAGTTAATAATAGCTACAAATAGTACCAAGAATGAAACATTTACACCACGTCCTGCTTTCAAAATATATTCAACACCCGTCCCGAATTACTAGCAAGAAATACCGCGGCGTTCCCATAATGGTCGAGCCAACAAACACATCAGGGACTCCGATACAATTGGTCAGAGCTTCATATTTACAGACCAAATCCGTTTATAACTCATGATAAAATATGGCGTGTTGGGCTTAGGAATAAACTAACGACATATTTAAATGATCATCATTTACATTAAGTACGTTTTTCTTTCAGATTGAATAAGGTTATGATATACAGGGATAAAAAGCGCAAACTAAATAAATATATAAAAAAGAGAAGTAAGGAATCAAGTGGTATATTGGATCGATGAAATAATACAGACGCGTTCCTACTAAATAATGATGATTATGATACTGCACTCACCAACGCACTTGCCAAGCATGGTTGTTAGGGTCCTACTGGGACGTAAATAAAAGCGGACTGTATATTTAAATAGGACTGGTATATTCGCTATCTATAATTAATTACAATAAAATCGTTCCCGATCAAACAATGAGTGTCGTCCGTCGTCGGTGGTGTCCGTGGAAGCGAGTGGTCATCGGTCCGACGAGTGTCGCGGTGTCGCCGCTGGCAGCCGATGACGCGTGGTAATTTTACCCCGCACGTCTCCTCCCGCGCGTATGTTGGTTTGATTCCCAACAATGGTGAAGTACCTGGCTCTATATACTAATCTCTATCTATATATTAATATGTGAAGAGGTAACTAAGTGCCCATTTAAAAAAAAACCGGTCGAATTTCACCACTAGTATTCTTTTAAACAAACTCGAGGCACTTAGAACTCTGTTCAGACTTTACCAGAAATAAATGCCTGGAAATATACAACTTGGCAGATGAGCAGAACATTTCCGTTATCCTTTGATCAGCATACAGATTGGTATAAGCTTCCTACATTTTGGAACGCGTCTCACTGCGCGCTATATCATAGGAACAGATGGTGTAATACGTTTTATCAAGATGAGGGTTCGATATGATGGCGGCAAAGAATATCTCTGTATCTAGAAGGTGCTTAAGCCTCAATTTCTTTAAATGAAACAGTGTATAACCGTTATAATTCTAGTGGTGGCCATGTAATTATGTTTGTTTAAACTATGTTAGCCTTATGTGTGTATAATTATGTAGCTATAATTTTGTATACTACCAGTTTGATAGATTATAAGTAAATTTTGTTTCTTTTTTGTTTATTTCCTAAGTAAGAACGTTCACTCTAGTTTTATTTTTCTAGATTTTATACGTGAAGACTTGTTATTGGCTGTCTGTCTACTTTACTGTTATCATTTTGTTATATTTTGCTGTAAGTCTTCCATAGAAATTAAATAAATAAATAAATAAATAAATAAATATTGCCATCGTTATGATTGGAAATGTATCGAATATGGGCGTTTGATTTTGAAATATGTTTACTCCGTCACGCATTTAAGTCGCCATTATTAATTTGATGTTAAGGAAATAAAATAACTAGTTGTGCTTGTGGATAAAATATGTTTGGTAATGTAGTCAACCATACAAACCGCACTTTCGCTTTTCATAAGCACTGCGTCACACTATATTTTTTCAAATTAATTGCTGATTTGATATTGATTTACAAACACCGAGATCTGAAACTGCTATCTGGAGATCATACAAATATTTGTTTCGTGCCGGGATTAAACCCGCGATACGTAGCGCAAAAAGCAATTCCTTAGCTAATATGGCAACTGTGACGTAAATCACAATTTATTTTTGAGATGTTTCTTGAGAGTTCCATAACATTTCATGCGGGTAAGACCACGGGGACAGCAGTACTTAATATTTATAACGTTAAAAAAAGCACCAATTCTTCTCCTCCCAATGATGTCCTTCCAGGCGGCTTAAGGAGAGCGCGCTTATTGGGAAATCTGCGTGCTCATACCGAGCGAGCCCCGGGAAGACAGCGGTGCGCATGTGGACACGTACCGCTGTGTGCGCAGCACAGCGCATAGTGAGGCTTCGGGGGAATCTTTTACAATCCCCTCGAGAGACGCCTGGGGGGGGTGGCCTCTTTACAGTCGCCTTCCCTCCGCTAGAAGGAATGACCGCCTTACAGTCATCCCCTCCGAGTTGTGCCTAAAGACGTGGCACCAATGGGTGGCTCCAGATGGAGATCTTTCGAGTTCCTGGAGCCTCCGACTGATCATCGTCGGCCTGGTACCGACGATGATCACTCCGGTGGTTTTAGCCGGTAGGAGACCGGCATGCCCCTTTGCGCTTTCCCGGGGCGAAGGAAGTACATGAAGTGGTGATTTCCACCGGATCAGTAAAAAAAATCCGGCTAAAGGATGGTCGTCCCTTCTGTGAAACAACAGCCATCCTGCGCACACCAGCCCGCCTATGAAGCGTGGTTAACACTGGAAAATTTTCCCCAAAGTTACGACATACGTAACCAGTCATTGTGGAAATCTTTGTTCAGCAGTGGACGTCATTCAGCTGATATGAAGACATCCAAATCAATGATTATTCTGTAAGGCTAACTTTATTCCACATCTATACAAATAAATAATATTGAAGTGTCTGTTTGTGATGTCAAAATAACAGCTTTTTACTAAATGCATATGAAAGTATATACGGTAATTTTTTGTCTGTCTGTTTGTTCCGGGTAATCTCCGAAACGTCTTGACCGATTTTGACGGGATTTTCACTGTCAGATAGCTGATGTTATAAATAACGTAGGCTACTTTTTTTTTGAAAAATAAAACCCTTGAAATCCTATATATATATTCTATGTCAAGTGTCTATGTCGAAGTACTCTAAATTTCTTTTAAATTAAACGCTGGTGAAACAGCGGGTCCCAGCTAGTTTATTATAAATTAGTTTATTTCCTATATTAAGCAAGCATTGTGCAGAATGTATTTACCATGCTCAGCGTGGTTCCAATGAAACGACTCAACGAATTCGGAATTGAATTCTCGACCATTCAATCGTAAATTCTAATATTCGATGCGCTATCGTTACAGTTAATTCGATTAAAATTGCAGTTACGTGATCGTGTTATGCCACAAAGCATTCACTAATTAAATTTAACTCTATGCCTTGTGAAGTCTGTATAACTGAATATAGTGTATATAACCGATAAGCTGTTCGCTTCGTTGGTTGGTTGGTTATTTCAGGAACACTTACAAACCTTTTATTAACCTTTGGTATAACTTCTATGCCGTGTGTTGCCGGGTACGAATAACACCAACCTATCTCATCCAGTGGGTGCCGTAAAAGGCGACTATGTGATTAGCCAGAGAATAGGCAGCAGCCAACGCAATTGCCGTGTGGTGCCGGCTCAGAATACCACCACCCCATCTCCTCCCGTGGGTGTCGTAAAAGTCGACTAAGGGATTACCCGAAGGATAGGCAGCAGCGTCCTTCGATTAATTAACAACTCAACTGCGATCGCCAACCCGCCTGCCAAGCGTGGCGATTATGGAAAAAACCCCTAATGAGCAAATATTTTTATACACAACACAACCATATCGGTCATTGTGATAATCTTTGGGAGATGCCTGTGTCCAGCAGTGGACTTCATTCGGCCGAAATGATGAACTCAATAGCGATCGCCAACCCGCCTTCCAAAAAACTGTGTGTCGTGCGTCGAAATGAATATGACAAGAGAAAATTTTCGCTCCATGATTTATAAACAAAAAATTAAAACGTTGCCCTACACTAGTGTTTCTCCTGTGTCGTGGGTGCGTTTACAGACACAAATTCCACATACATTACAGTCAATAGTCTTAATCAACAACTATGTTACGATAGACTTCGATTGGCATTTTACAGGCAGTTCAGTTGGCAGTTCCGGGTCTGGGTGTATTGTGTCTGTAAACGCACCCACGACACAGGAGAAATCCTAGGGTCCCAACGTTTTATTAAAAATTAAAAACGAAATAAAAAGAAATTAACCCAAAAAATATACGATAAAAAATTTGGATAGGGTTATAAACAACAAAAAAAAACAATGTTAGGTTAGAATTTGTTGTATGCCTCACAGTTGCGCCAAACAGATAAACACTTCAGCATTTGCCAGACAAGAGCTTGGCGCTGGTTTTCAACTGGACCCTTCGGTGATACACGAGTGTAAAAACAGTATATAAAATAAATATTGCATAATATACCTACTAATAAATCAACAAATACAACTATACAAATAAGAACTACACTACTGCAGATTGGTATGTTAGTCATTGTTTACCGGAAATTGACAGTGTTTGGACATTGGAAAATGTTTGACTACAGCGCGCAAGCAGCAACCTCCTCCTGATGGACAACCCACCAGCTCACTCCGCCTTTTAAGTAAAGGTGTCTCCCTATCACGTTCAAACTTTTTTCCACCTGTTGGGAGTCTATCTTCGACTTACTCCACCCCGGGGGAGTCCACAGGGATAAACTGGACTCGAACTGAAATGGTCATCTCAGGCACCGAAGGAGGCTGTATAATCTTGAGAACAATCGCACTAGAGCATTCCGTTGGTAGCTTTAGGCACATGTCGTCTCCCTCGCAGAGGATAGGCGACCGTAGAGAGCTAGCCCCCTTTGCACATCTCGGTGGGGATTATAAAGGATCCCACTGAAGTATCGCTGTAAATTTTCGCCTATTTTCTTAAATAAAATTGAAACTATTTATTTTTAAATTACAAAATATATATATTTGAGACCTTCACAACAAGTTCAATATGTTACACGGTACAGTTTGCAAAATTTTAGTTTAAAATTACCCACTATTCAAAATTCATTTACTTACGTTACGTTACACGTCCGTGTTTGGATTACAGAAATCCATATGTGGACCAAATTGAAACTTAATCAGTCCATTAAATTCGGAGCAAATTGGCTGTGACACACGAGTGATCCTATAAGGGTTCCGCCGTTCCTTCGGACGTAAAAATGAACCGAACCCTAAAATTGGCCTCAGTCTTAAGAGACATCATCGATCTACCGTCTCTGATAAAACATAGAGCAATACACCTGTGCCAAGCTATTCAAGTAAAAGGTCTGCGGAACAATGACCCTTACTTATAAAGAGTCGTACACACTGACCAAGTCAAGGGTCCCGGGCGAGGTCACATTACTGAGCGTAAAATGATTTTTATTAAACACGGATATCCAGGATAGTTTAAAATCAATTGAGTTTCTTTGGTCGAGCTGTTGAGTTCCCTTTTGAACCCGTTTTCATTAGAAAACCGGATGGCTCTAATAGAAACCGGGACTTATATTAAGTGGCGTTTCAGTATTCGGCCATAAGTTGATTTCTTTTGCAGTTTGCTACAGAACCAACAAAGCTAGACCATGTACTGTTTTCCTAATACTGTCAAATTAATACTCCTATATGCAACTTGAAACGCAACGAACTACTTTTCTTACGTAAACATAAATACAAATAAATTACATTTAAAGCTTATCAATAAGTCTTTAATAACACCATATTTCACTGAACTAGTGTTTTCATCATCCAGTGGATACGCTCCCTAAATAAAAATGTATTGGAAGACGGGTGGGCACTCAGAGAGTTTCAGATCATAAAGCATTCTTCAAGAGGTGGCCCTAACAGCCGGCGTAATGAGGGTCAACACAATTATTATAGACATTAATTACCTACATCGCCAGTGGTGCTCCCATACAAACACTTTGAGTACAAGTAAAAGAAATCTTTACCATCAATAATTGAGAATAGTCTTCATATTAGTTCATATGCGACTTGACTCATGCCACGGGTACATAACGGCTTCTTGAACTTCCGCTGTCCGTAACGACTAACATAGACTTAACGTGCTCACGTTCGGCGTTACATAGATCCATTCTCTTGGCAAACAAAAGCATTAGAGATCGTAGCATGTAGTATGTCGAGATAAGTCAAAATATTATTTTCATATTAATCGTCCGTGTGGTGTTCGGATTAAGAATATAGCACCTCTCCATCTCCTCCCGTGGATGTCGTAAAAGGCGACTAAGGGACTCTAAACCAAAGGAATGGGCAGCAGCCTCCCTTCTGTGGAACAGCATCATTCTGCGCTCACCAACGCGCCTGCCAAGCGTGGTGAGTATTAGAAAATATCCCCCCAAATGATGTCACATTAAGGAATTCTATGGGGGAGGCCTTTGTTCAACAGTGGACGTCCTATGGCTGATATGATGATTAATCTGTGTAAAACGAATGGACCCGTTACCGTCTTAAAATCATGTATTAAATTTGCGAAAGTTTAAGTATTACTCTCGTGGTTGTTCGGAAGTTTTACGGTCTCACTTGTTTTTAATGTGGCATTTTCAATATCATGTACATACAGTTTCTTAGGTACCTAATCTAACACATCAGTGTATCTAACGGTGAACGAACACATCTTGAGGGAACCAGTATCTAATGGTCTGAAATCGCCAACACGCATTGAGCAAACTTGGTGAGCAACGCTGGTTGCTTCTCTACATGAGAAGATGTCGTTGCTTTGCCGTGGGACAGTTACAGAATAATGTAATTAAAATTCAAATTTCAAACATAGTGAATACAAAATAACTAAAACTAGTTCGTTTTGAACGTCAACATAATGTGAGACAGCCCTCAAAACGCCCTTCACCGTTTCCTAGTGCTTAAGCTGTGGAGAAGAAACGGGCGCAACACACTCCCCAGCAACACGACTCTGTCTGTAATGTTATTTACAATAATGAATACATATTTATTTAAAATTAATTATCAACAAAAGCGTTACCTGCGATAGGTTGGTATGTTATTGCTACATAATATCAGCTAGCACACATCCTTTTACATTCGAATAAATAGTGATAAAATAAAAGGCCTCTGGTATATCAGTTATTTAGGGCGCAGTTGTCTACTCATGCAACAGCATAACTTCATCTGCCTGGCTTGTTCAGACGACATGCAACTTGTATACAGCAATAAATTCTTAATCATATTTGAGGATGTCGCTGCCTCTGAACATGAATACCTTAGTTATCTTTTACGATACCCACCTAAGCGACGGACAGCCAATGCGTTTCTAAAAACGACACAGTCTGATAGCACTATATAGGTTCAAGATGTAGGTAAGAACCGCTTCATCATCATTCCCAAATAAAGTCCACTGCTGGACACAGGCCTCCCTCAAAGATCACCACAACGACCGATCTCAGTGTGTTGTGTGCTCATTGGGGGGTTTTGCCATAATCACCACGCTTGGCAGGCGGGTTGGCGATCGCAGTTGAGTTGTTAATGTATTCGAAGGACGCTGCTGCCCATCTGCCGTCTAATCCCTTAGTCGACTTTTACGACACCCACGGGATGAGATGGGTTGGTGCTATTCGTAGCCGGCACCACACGGCATGCTTCCACTTCTGCTTCTACGGTTTCATAAATTTATGAACCAGCGATAGACCATTTCCTTCATGATAACTCAAATAATGTCAATTATAAGTAAAATCGAAACGATATCTGGTTTCTCTTCATGTAAGTATTCGGTATCCAACGGTAACCCTTTTTTTACTCTAAAACAATTTAAACTATGTAAACGGAGGAAAATATAGGTATATATAGGGATTCACCGGAGGATGGGCAGCAGCGTCCTTTGAGTACATTAACAACTCAACTGCGATCACCAACCAGCCTGCCAAGCGTGGCGATTATGGCAAAACCCCCCAATGAGCCCCCAACACATCCATATCGGTATTTGTGGTGATCTTTGGGGGAGGTCTGTGTCCAGCAGTGGACTTCATTCGGCCGAAATGATGAAACGGAGGAAAATATATTTTTGGCATGTCATCAACAAGGTGGATGAAGTAAACACTTCTAGCAGCTTTGACTATGTCTGAAATGGTTCAACGATATTTAATCCATATAAACAAGATTAACTTCGCAACACAACAGTCACTCAAACAAAAGACCAACTTGAAATAACGAAGGTAATCAGAATTATACAAATTCACTTTTTTTTATTCACGACTGGGTCCGCTTTTGGCCTCAACCTCGCCTGATGTACCTAAATCAATGGTTGTGGCTTATGATGGAACGGGCGCACCCGGAATATAATTTAAAGATTTTTAAACAGACTGGCGAGGAGTTTCAGTCTTTGGTTGGCACATAATAACGTTCGGGAGACGCATTGATTACGACATCCCTAAATATCAACGAAGTGTGAATGGTGGGTGTGGACTCACAGTGCGTCTGGAAGTTCGATAGTAGAAGAGAGATAGCGGGATCAGTACGAGTATTTCCAGCACTCACTTTTAAGTCAAAATTCTAAAGACCTAAATATTTTCTTTCCCAGTGTTATATTTATATTACTGCAGGTTTGTGCTTGGCTCATTTCATATCATTATTGATTCCAGGAAATTAATTTATAAGGTCTTATGGCACTATTAATTTATTGAATTTTTCCGTACTCAGTCAATCAAGCTTCCTGTCGATCATATATAATACTGTAGTAATGCGCTACGATATCATTTTTTTTAGTTTACAGGCAATCAACCCTTACAGAATCTATATTTGCCTCAATTGGATAATCATTAGATTGCTCATAATTCATTCGCTCATTGCGTTAGCGTAGGTTAGCCTAAGGCCTAAGTTTTTTTATTCTTTTATATCTTTATTTGTAAAATATGGAGGGTTTGATCAGACATGATCATGCCACCCTCATAGGCACATTACAAACTTCTTAATTTCTACGTTTAATTGCTAGTTTAACAAATTTAGTACCTGGATGACCGAGCTTTGCTCGGTATTTTCGTGTTACTTAACAACGCCATCTCTGTTGTGTCGTTAAAGCAATTAGTTGCTCACAAAAAATAGTATTATTATTCGCCAATAGATGTCAGGAAGAGTCATATTTTTCAGTTGAGACTACTCAAACGCCTATAAAATGACATTTTCTAAAAATGATTCCTAGCTAGATCGATTTATCGCCCCCGAAACCCCCTATTTACTAAATTTTATGAAAATCGTTGGAGCCGATTCCGAGATTCCAATTATATAGATACAAGAATTGCTCATTTAAAGATATAAGATATAGCATCCTGGCCTCCTCTGATCGAGGATGAGCCAGGATCCTATTACATTTGCCAATGTCATGCAAATCAATTTCTAACATACTCATTGACGTCACCCTCTCGGCTTCGGTCCGGACACTCCACCATTACTAGATATACATCTTCTACAACATCACACTCAGCACAATTCAGTGAACTAGATTTTCCCATCAGAAATGCAGAACTGTTTAATGGAATGTGCCCGGACCGAAGCCTTAGGGCAGTCACAATATCAGATCTGGCCAGGTCAGACCCATTAAACCACGGCCAGGCCTAAGTTGGAATGCCTTTTGTTCCAGGGAATTTACTGGCGATTCCTGACCTTCATCTGGAATACACATAAACTTAGCTAATATGGTGGTTGAAATAGGTTGGCCTATTGCAACGACCCAGACCCTAACGATAAGTCCACGCTGTCGTTCTTGACTTGTAACAATATAAAAAGGGGACGGCCGCTCAGTACGGCAACGTGCAAGACTGCGAGCTTCGAATAAATTTGTAGCTACAGCGATTTTCAATTGTCCTCGCACCCCTGCCATTGTTAGCAGTCTCTGTGCTTTATTTATTACTCCGTGGAGCCCATTGTGATGCTGGTCGAATTTGTGATTAGTTACACTGTGTATATATTTAGTTATTAATATTGAAACGTTTTAACGCAGTCCAGTAGATTCGGAGCAAAATGGCTGTGACAGACGGACATACAGACAGACACACGAGTGATCCTATAAGGGTTGCGCCGTTTTTTTCTTTCGGCCGTTTGGAACCCTAAAAACCTAAAAGAATACATTTTTGACAGTCAGTATTGAGATCTATTTCTATCTCATTTGGACTGACATGCATTTTTTTTAAACATTGAAAAAGCTTACTGCATCTCCCATCAGCCCGTAAATGTCCACTGCTGGACATAGGCCTCCCAGTAGCCACTACAATGAACGTTCATAGCGGATATTGGTGATCCCAGTTGTTATTATGCCGTGTAGTGTCCGGATCAAGAATATTGCACCACTCTATTTACTCCCGTGGATGTTGCAAAAACTGATTATCGTCATCGTTACAACCGTCGTCATCGTCATCGTCAATTATATCTTCGTTCTAGTCTGACTAGTTTCGAACATACAGCCTGTAAAATCTAAACTATTTTCAGCGTCTGTCCTTGACACCGTAGCCAATAAATTGTCTGAGAAATATCACTTTCAGATTTTTCTCTTCGCTCCTGGATTCCATTTTAACCATATTTTCTCGTATCAATATCGCAATAGAAATAAAATACCAGATATATTTTTCTTTGTTCGCCAAGTTTGAATTTTCATACGAATGCTGATATAAGTATTGTTTTGCTCTGTTGAGATTGCTGTTTTACATTGAATGTGAAAGTCAAGTGCTTTAAAAAATGTATTTAAATATTTTATCATTATTAGGTGAACGTCCACTTCTGTCTGTCTTTTATCAACATTGTCATCATTATTTCAGCCGAAAAACGTCCACTGCTGGACACAGATTTCCCCCAGAGATCACCACAACAACCACTTTAGGTATGTTGTGTGCTCATTAGGGGATTTTGCCATAATTACCACGCTTGGCAGGCGGGTTGGTCGATCGCAGTTGCGTGTTAATGCACTTGAAGGATACAGCTGCCCATCCTCTGGCTGGCCTCATAATCACCGTTTACGATACCCATGGGATGATATGGGTTGGTGCTATTCGTAGCCAGCACCACACGTCCTCAAGCCGTGTTGCCAATAGTCACGATAGTTTTAGAAATAGAAAACAAATGCACAATATTTACAGTCATCCCCTCCGAGATGTGCCTAAAGGCTTGGCTCTAATGGGTTGCTCAAGTATGATTGCATGAGAGATCCTGAAGCCCCTTTAGTTCCGAAAATGGCGGATCCAGTGGTTTTAGCCAGTAGAAGTACAGCATGCCCGTGTTTCTCTCCTCGGGGGTGGAGGAAGAACTTGATGAGTGCGGATGAAAAAAAAATCGGAGAAGTGCGAGTCAAACTCGCGTAGAGAGGGTTCCAAAGTTGCTGAATATATTGTCTATTGTTGAATTTGGTTTTATACCAATAACTTATCCTATCCATCTACCACTCTATCCACTATCCATTGTAGTTGAAAAACACATTCTCCCACACATTCCAACTGCAAACATAAGTTTGTACGCACAATATTGAAAGATTTACCATGTTATTTTTAGACCATAGACTTCTTATAGGTTTTCCTGTAATCTAAGGTAAAGATCTATTATGTGTATTTTTTTCCATAGTTCCGGGCTAATTCTTGCGGAAATAAGTGGTCAGTTTCGTCAATTGAATGCACTTTAAAACTATATAATTTTTGAAATTATAAAATAAATACACTTGAGACCCTCACAACAAGTCCTTCCATTTCATATGTTACACGGTACAGTTTGCAAAACTTTATTCTTTAATTTTCTATAATGCCCCCAAAAGTGACTCCCATTCAAAATTCATTTATCTATGTTACACGTGCAGTGCTTGGGTCGCAAAAATCCATATATGTACCAAATTTCGATTTAATCGGTCCAGTAGATTCGAAGAAAATTGTCTGTGACGGACAGGCAAACACAGACACACGAGTGATCCTATAAGGGTTCCGTCGGTTTTTCCTTCGAACGTTTGACACTGAAAAGTGTGATTTAATGAGACAATATAGACAACCATATGCTCGAGAGAATGACTTAATATCTTATCTTATACATAATACCCCGACTTAAATCTTCCCTGCCTCTCACTAAACACATGGTGACAGTATTAAACTAATAACACAAATAAACACACGGCTGCCTTAAAATAAAACGGTAAAAATAAAGTCGTACATCCACTTCTCTTCTCCTTCGTACTCCCCGTCACACCTCCAGCCTTTACGATGGATCATTCACAACACGCGGAGTTCGTCTCTGGAATTCTCTTCCACACTCACTACGCGACAGCCCTTCTCTGGATGTTTTCAAGAAAGGAATCAAAAAACACAGTACGACTTATAAGTATGTATGTATTGTTATGTATTTATTTAAGTATATAATATGTTCATGCTGTACATTTGTGTATTTTATTAATAGCACCTCTAAATCTGTTATTTTCATTATTCTTAACTACATAATATTGTTTTCTCTCTATTTGTATACTTGATACTGTCCTCTTCTCGTTTCTATCTTCTATCATTCAAAGGTTTGCTGGTAGACCACTCTATGTTGAGTTAAGCTCGCCTTTGTACATTTATTTTATTTTATATTCTATGTATCGTTTTATGTTTGTACAATAAAGAATAAGAAGTTTTCACTTCTGTCGGCACTCCCGAAGTGCAACCCGTATTTTTTTCGTCCTTCGCAATCTCCAATATAAATAATAGAACATCAAAAAGTTACGTATTATTGGAACATTTTGCGAAATATATCGATAGCTAGTGACGATGTTAAAGTAATAGTGTCGGACGCGGGCTCGCTCTCATATAATCAGTTTTCAGTAAATTGCCTCTACAAACTGCAAGGTGTGAACTTTCAAGATTGCGTCTTTAGCACTAATTTATTTGTGTTTAACTGTAATGGATTTTGACCGATTCTTTTTATGTTGTCATAAGATGTTTTTGCAGGGAGACTAGACTATCGAGACTAGAGAGAGGTTCATCCAATTAAATGCCATATCCAAATAGCACTACGCTAGTCACCCGTGGGGTATGAAGAAATTACAAAAGGCTAATGGCAGGTGGTGCCACGATTTTTATCAACATGTCCTTAAAATTTCTTAGTAGAGCTGTATAAAAATCAGCCCAATAGTTGTAGAAATATTGTTGTGAAGTGAAAACTTCTTTTAGCGCGGTACGCATATTTTTAGATGAGATAAAATCTCTGGACTTGCGACACCGTTACGAGACGCTAGACGTTTAGTTTAGCGTTTCGCCGTCGGGATAGCATTAACCCTAGTACCCATCTAAAAAATGTCTAAAAGCCAAAATAAGTTTTCACTTCTGTCGGCACATTTTTTACTTAATGCACCCATTTATGATGTAGTGCACTTAGTGTTAAATCAATATTAAAAAAGTATAAGGAACTATAGCTGCGAATATATAGCTGGCCTAAGTCACACAAGGAATATATACTCTGTAATGGATAGTATTCTACAAAATAATTTGTTTCCGTAATTTTCTTGCAATGCTAATCTCTAAATGTTATATATATATATATATATATATATTAAATACAAATGCCCAAAAAAAGAATAACTATATTACACATTAAAATTATAGAAAAAAATCTCTTCTTCTCCTAGGGTCTTCTGTTTGGAGGTATATTTTGAAACTGTTCTTGAGTACAAAATTCAATATTTTTATAATATTTCGGAAAGGCTATTCAAAATTAATATTCACTCCGCTTTTACTATAATTAGATACTGTTGGTTTGGCCCGAAATTTACATATATCCTCCGATCTTCCCCTTTATGGAAGCACCAAAAACTTTTGGAAAAAATAGACAAAATTATACGTGATACCTTGACAGCTATTTTAAATGTGAACATACTTCCCATTCGGTTTGGTGGGCTCGGAATACGAAAAATTTCCTGTAGGTACTATGGACCGAGGATAGAAACGCCGGTAAACTCATAGGGTAGGCTTAAATCTCCATTCTTCTCATTCTTCATTCTTTTTGCCTCTACTTTGACTCCTAATCGCCCCCTTTCTTATAGTTTTTAGTTATATATTCATTTCTTGGATTTTTACGGTTAACATAGTAGTAGAGTTTTTTGATGTTTTGTTTTAATGTGTATATATATTAATTTAATTTGTATGTCCATATTCATAATATATTAATATTTATTTACAACAAAAAAGTAAAGCCACACATATATCTATATTATAAATCTTAGTATCCATTGAAATAACGGGCGTAAGTAACATAGTAACGAAAACTGATACCAAGGATTAATTTCATGATTTCAGTTAAGAAAAATATGTTTTTGTCTATCCTAAGGCTATTTTGAATAAAAACAAACTTTTCTTATAAAATATGAATTTAAATAAAAGCGAAATGACTGTTGTTTCACTACAGTTCACGGATGAGGCCATCGCTCGCAGTAGTATAACAATATCATATCATAGTTTAATAATCACGTAGAGTTTTGATCGCGCTGTTTACGATACATTACGTGCTCAAAAATAAACAAAATCTGTCATCAATTATTTCCGAAATAAATGGCTTTCCTATTTTTATTATAGGCCTAAGTTTAACCTCTTCCCAAAATGTTCGGTATGAAATAGACTGGGTGTAAGTGACAACACTTACACCCAGTCTATTTTCATTCCTAATATACATATACATCAAAATTCACACACATTTGAATTAAAAGTACATACCCCATCCGCCCAAATTCGATGCACAACTACAAATTCAAATACCTGCAAGGACTAGTACACACCCAAGTCTACTTATATTCTAAAAGCTAATACAACTCTAAATATACTTGCACTCGAAATACACATACAAAATCCAACTACATTAAAAATCGATATGCACATCTTAATCCACCTTAACTCGAAATAAAATACGAATTGAAATCCACTTTCATTCGAAATACGTGTCCAAACACCCCTTCACATTCTTGTCCATACTCACATAATTCAACAAATTAGGTATGTTAAAACTACCACAACATGACTGTAGAACCTACTGCCCATTCAGAACTTAGTCAATTCATCCTTCAGTAAACATAGTGGAATATTCTATCTCTTCGTAAGGCTTTGCTAAGGCTGCAGGCCTTTCACGTGATAGCGTAGGTTCTTTCATCAGGAGCCAGACAAACACGAAGTAATCCTTCGGCTCCTGTTTTAAAAGGTACGTAAAAGGCGTGGCGTTCATTGTGGAAGGCCTGGAAAAAGGGTAGTGAAAGGATTTGAAGTTAAAGGAAATTCTAAAACCTATATGTACCAAGTATGTTTCGTGAGGCTATTGAAATTAAAAATATCATAATCTTAATAGATAAGATGGTTGGCAGGTTCCACCTATTTGGAATCCGGTTATTAAAATAATAAAGTTCAAACAACATACAACACTAAAAAAATATCAAGGCATTGTGGATGATTACTTGCATTGAAAACATTTTTGATTAGTTTTGTACGGTAGATAAAATAACTTTTTAAATTTGTAACGACGCTTGTCACCTTGTTTATCCCGCGACCATCGTACCCTGCAAAGTGTTCGAAACGTCTGGAAATAACAGAAAATTATAATATACAAGATGTAATCCATTTAAAAGTGTTTCATCAAGTTATTTAAAATACAATCAAAAATGTATACAATGGTGATTATATATTCGATACGCACGGTTTTTACATATACCAGTATTGTGCTTGGAGTTGGCGGCTCTAGTGTGATCTTACGAGGATCTGGAGCCCCCCTTCGGTGCCGAAGTTGACCGCTCCAGTGGTTTTAGCCGGTAGGAGTCCCCCTTATACCATACCCCTTCGCCCTTCCCCGGGGTGAAGGAAGTTCCATGTAGAATATCGACAGGACATCAATAAAAAAAAAAAATATTTTCGCGAATTTAGCAATTTCTTTTCTATCTTTTATATTTACTTTACTATCAAAGTAATCACCTATGGAATCAATGCATCTTTGCCAACGCAGTGGCAGTATATGGATGCCCTTCTTGAAGAAACGAGATGAATGGAAGGCGATAAACTCGACGCGTTGTTGTGCAGGAGCAGCGGGAACCAGCGATTGATTAAACCTGGTTGCAGATTTACGAGCTTCTCCATCATAGTGTTCAATTATTTACCGTACATATCTGCAGTTATGCTCATGCCTTTGGTAAGAAGCTGTCTGATCTAACCAACTTGCTGAGTGCTTAAGATTATCGAACAGAATCCATTTTTCGTCACAGGTAACAATGCGGTTCAAAATTCCTTTGTTTCTGTGCCTGAAACGCAAGGCAGCCCTCGACGCGCACGTTGCACTGATGATCATAATGTTCGTGGGGCGCCTATTTGTCAAGCTTTTTTACCGTGCTAATTTGATGCAAATGGACCAATATTGTGTTGATGCTAATATTGAAAGCTGCTGCTAATTCAGCCGTAGATTAAGTATCATCAGCTTCCACATTTGATTTTAATTCGTTATTGTCGACCAAAGTATTCGGACGACCACGGGGTTCATTTCTCAGATTAAAATTTCCAGAACGGAAGCGGGCATACCAATGACGGGTAGTGCGTTCGTTTGTAGTGTTCACTCCGTAAACGTCGTTGATGTTGCATACCGCTTGTGCCGCATTCCTGCCACGATGGCACTCATATTTCATAATTACTCGAATTTTTACCATATCCATGATGACGCAATATACTTAAACGTGATGAAAATATAAATATAAATAAAACCATAAAATAAAATTAATAAGAAATTTGATTTCATAGCCAAACAAAAACTATTTTTATTTGAAATGTGCAGAACTGCAAAGGCAATTTCATAGGTGAAGACATCATAGTATATGGTTGGAATAATTTCTGCACTGAAGCTAAATATTTAAATTATTTAGTATTTAACTAAGATAATAAGTTATTATTTATGGCTTGTTTCGGAGTGAGACACGTGAAGTCGGTCAAAACTAATCTTCACATGTTACTAATCGATGAAGATGCTTCAAAAACACCTGAGGCAGTTGTGTTCTTGTAAAACTGTATTTAGCAGAAAGGCACCTGTTAAAATAGATGATAGCCAATGCTAAATGACAGATCAATTATTTTTTTGGTTGAAACCCTTTATTTACGCAGGAATTAGGTCGGAGTTAGGTCATGTGGTTCTCGGCAAAAAATTAACCAACCTTTTCCACTCACGAGTTTGTAAAAGACGAATAAGAATTCATATGAAGATTACCTTACGTGTGCCAATAACAACTACACTGCGACCACCAATCCGCCTGCCAAGCGTAGTGATTGTTGCAATATTCCTGATTGTTCATTCTAATAATCATTTGGAGGCCCATGTCCAGCAAAAGACGTTTAAAGTCAGATGAAACGTGATACGAAAGCCAATTATTGCAACATTGGTTTCCAGCCTGATGCCAGAGCACGCTGTCGTCTCTTAAGTTGCTACATTCAAGAATGGTTTTAATTCGCCCTCAAACAAAAAGTGGCTAATTTTTCATAGGAGACCTGTGGACGCTGTGTGCAGTTTTATTAATCATGACACACTCGTATAACAAGCGTAAGCTTTAGTTCAACCCGACGACTTATAAGGGTGATTTAGCATTAGAAACATCGGTGTCTGAGTGGCAGACTCACTGGAGTCTAGGTGAATGGCAAAAATAAGTAAAAAGGTTACAGCGACTCTCGTAATGGGCAATATCAACGTCTAGAGAACCTGCGTTTGTCACAGCTAAAGAATGATGCAGGTGAAGTTCAGAAGTTCAGATTTTACGACCGAATATGCATTAATCTTTCAATCTTAGTCATAGTCGGGTAAGCTACTAAATAAGAGAGATATAGGTAATAAGTTGCAAAAAATGGCAGTCACCTTACTCCCCAAACACAGACACAGTTGGTGCAGTGGCTGATACAGTCGGCTGCTGCGCACCGGGTCGTGGGTTCGATTCCCGCACGGAACAAATATTTGTACGATCTGCAGGTAGTTGTTCCAGGTCTGGGTGTATTGTGTGTGGGATTTGTGTCTGTAAACCCACGACACAGGAGAAATCCTAGTGTGGGGCAACGTTTTTTAAAAAAGAAAGAAAGAAGACACTGTTTAAGCCAATCAACAACATAATGAAGATGGTAAAAAACGATGGTGAGTCCTAGCAAATACAAAATTAGTTTCTTGCCGTTGTTATCAGTCCAAGAAGTTGTACATTCATAAAGTTTTGCAATAAAACTTAAGTAAAAATATGAAATACAAGCAGAATAAATGTATAATATAATAAGAGAAAGAGAGACGAAGGAAAAGGACAGGTACTCAAAAAATCATAATCTAAAAGAATTAACTATAGGTTATAACAATATTTGATTTTTACATTTCATGACTCTTGGCGCAGGAAGCCAATCGCTTAGAGAATGCACTTAACCGTGCTATCGGCTATAAATTAAACTGATAAGCAATTTGCAAAATCCAGTTGTTTCAAATCGGTATACCCTATTAATATCGTTGCACTACGGACCCTTATCTGGCTTATAACAAAGGACTCAAAACGCTAGGAGTATAATTTATAACAACCGTCTCACAGTCAGTTGCACAATGTTTGACTGAGAAAAGTTTGGATCATCAAGTTTTCTTTCAGCTAAAGTTTGTTTTCAAATGTGGCATTCAGGCTCAGAATTAAAGAATTGTATTGTATCGACCGTTTTCAAATGTGACCACGTTTTTGATAAATGTTGTGCATAAATTAACATTAAACTGGAGGCAGTACGGTGGGTACTTAATTTAGTTTTTTTTTCGGTTTATATAAGTGTTTGGTTTTAATCATTTCAGCCGAAACTGCGGGCTTGACACGGGCCTCCCCAAACCACCAGTCTGAGTGCGTTGTGTATTAATTGGGGGGTTTTGTTATATCATTGTCATAGTTGAGTTGTTAATGTACTCGAAAGATGCTGCTGCCCATCCTCTGGCTAATTCCACAGCGGCCTTTTACAGCACCCACGCAATGACATTGATTGGTGCTTTGTTTAAAATGTATTTTTATTTGACTAGAAATTTTATTTATATTGTAGTTTTTATTTGCAAAGATCTAATAATGGCTTTCTGCCACATATCACTGTGACAATGACGTTATTCTTTTAAATAAAAAATTAATAAATGGATACATATTTTCAACTCATTTGTAATTTTTTATTTATATGACTTTAACTCATATCAAGCAATCTGAAAAGTTTAGGATGCGCCTATTGCAATCATGTTGAAGAGGTGATAATTAGTTTCACTTCAAAGCCTCTCCATGCGTCGGAGAGCAATTTATCATATCATATTAGCCCATAAATGTCAACTACAATTACTGCAAGGATGACCACAGCGATGACTGCAAGGATGACCATAACGATAACCGCAACGATGACCGCAAAGATGACCGCAACGATTACTGCGATTATGAACGGTCATAGAGGTTTTTTTGTTTTTTTATATCTTTGCCCCACACTTGGATTTCTCCTGTGTTGTGGGTGCGTTTACAGACATGAATTCTACATACAATACACCCAGACCCGAAACAACTACCTGCAGACCATACAAATATTTGTTCCGTGCGGGAATCGAACCCACGACCCGGAGCGCAGCAGCTGACTGTATCAGCCACTGCACCAACTGTCAGGATATTGGCATCATCATCACGCTTGGCTGGTTGGTTGGTGACCCAGATTCGCTTGGTCACAAGAATAATGATAGACGCAATGGGCATACAGAGCCCCGAAGGTTTGGCAACTGTTCTAATATTAGAATATCATTGCAACTCCCCAGTAGTGATGTGACAGAAACAAGTACAAACTATGTGATAGAAAAATGTCACGATGGTATACGAACTCGGTTCTGAAGCACCAGGTTGCGAATTCAAACGTGGCATGTACAAAGTAAGCCACATTCTGCCATATGTTTTATTTTAGTGCTAAAATACCACTAGCATCAGGAAAACATCGTGAAGTAACCTGGATCTAAAGTTCTGAAATCGCCAACACGCGGTGAGCAAGTTTGGTGATTATGCTCGTTCTTTCCATTTATGGAAACAGGGTTCTTGCTCTTCTGTGGGACAATTAAAGGCTATATTGTTATTATAAGTCAGTAGAGGTACTAGATAGACATGAAGCCGCTCCAACTTAGATTAGAAAAGGCTTGGCAAATGATCGATAGGCGGGTCGAACATGTACCGATGGTGGAGGCGCCAGTCGACCTTACAGGACCAGGATCTGCTGAGTATTGAACTGGAACTACACTAGTGAGTTCAGTGAAATTACCTAATCGTCAACTAGTGTCGATAAGGGGATTTCTCCCCTACCCCTCGGTCAGTGAAAGTTAATTTTGTGTCCAAGTGTGAACTTAATTAGATCCGGACAATTTAAGTACATATTATGATATTGCTGTTTGCATTGAAATCATCTTATATCATTTTGACACAAATAGTTATGTAATTAATTTAACTCATCGGTTTGTCATATGTAAACTTAGTATATAAGTTATCGTTTAAGCTTACATGTTCTTCTTCTTTCTTCTTCTTATTTTACAGTATGTAGATTATGCAAGATCAGCGTTTTCATATGCGCGATCGTTTATTGTATTAGGTAAAATAAATTAGTGATTTTACAGCACTCAACACGGGCGGGTTATTCATTCCCCGGTTTCTTCCGTTTATTACAAAGTGTAGAGAAAATCATCCTTTGATCATCAGTATCTTATCAGCCAAAAGATGTCCACTGATAAACAAAGGTGGACATAATAAACGGCCGCTTACATGCCGTGGGTAATTTTGGGGAGAATTTTCCATTACTCACCACGCTTGGCGCCTGCGGGTTGTTGAGCGCAGAATGTCTACTGTTCCAGAGCAGGGACGCTGCTACCCATCCCTCTGGTTTAGAGTTCCTTAGTCACCCTTTATGACATCCACGGGAGGGGAGGGAGTCGTGCTTTATTCTTAATCCGAATAATAATAAATTACATTACGGATAAGTAATGATGACGGGCAATTGATGCTAAATAGAAATAAAGAAATATGATTACGTTCTTCGAAATATATCTCAACAAATGTCTAACAGATGATCCACAATATTCTTAATCTCATCCGACATTAATAAAATTGTTACGTATCAAAGGCTTCACAAACCACGCGTAGAAATATCCCATTGTGCTCCCAACATTTATTAGCTCTTATAAGAATTCTGTTGCACAGAGTAACGTCATTGTAGTTGTATCGTCATTTTAAATTAAACATACTGTGTTAAATTGGAGGCAAGACGGTAGTAGGTACATAGGTACTTTGTAAATGAAGTATTAGGTTATTTTCATATTGCTCTAGAAGATTTTTTATCGAGTCCAAAACGAACCATGAATTATTATTAATTACATTAGTCAAGTCTCACTGTATTGTGTTTATTTTTTGTCGCTCGGCGGCAATGCGACTCCTATCGGCTAAAACCGTTAGAGCGGTCCTCTTCGCCACCGAAGAAATCTGACAGCACATTGTGTATCTAAGCCTAATTGTTTTTTTTAAGATCTACAAGTACATTTTTAATCTATAAACTACATGACAAGTATAATCGAAAACATTTTTCTTTTTAAACGTCAAAGTTGAATACGTTTGAAATTCGATGATCTAGAGGTCACTTTATTACATCAACGCGGTCATAGTAAACACCTTATCTGCCCCATTTAGGGAGCAGGCAGTACGACGGTGTTTTATGGATACATATTCAATGGTAGAATCAAGCGTATATCAGACAATATGAATTTTACGTGAATAGAAGTCGGTTAGCTTCCGAAATAATTCTTCTGTAAAATGAAGATGACATGGGGTTATAAAGAAAAACAAATATTTGTTTGGTGAGTTTGATTTCATACTCTAAAATGTTTAGTTGTGTGGGAAAACAGTGAGTGCAGAATGGCTGATGTTATACAGAAGGGACGCTTCTGCCCATCTCTCTGATTTAAATTGCTTTAGTCGACTTTTACGACATCTACGGGAACACATGGAGTGATACCCTTTCTTCTTAATTCTTAAATTCTTTATTGTACTAAAAGAAAATACAAACCAGACAGTCAATATAAGTGTTATGTATACAAAGGCGAGCTTAACTCAGACTGAGTTTTCTACCAGCTGGACTTCTTAATCCAGACATCACTAGGATTATCCGGGCATCACATGAACTATTCGAACACCACAAGGATAATCCAGGTTGATTAAAGTGATATATATTTATGTCCATAAACCATTTAATACTTTATTCTAAGAAACATGTCACAATTTACTTGCCTTCCTATCGTAATCGTGGAGAATGACGCTGCTCAAAGCTCAAGTTGATCACTTATTAAATTATATCAAGCGGTCAATTCCATAACTTTTCAGTTACTCGTATAATTCATCAGCTGTAAAGTACCAAGGACCGGGCCGCACCTTGGTACATGAATATTGTATGAATTTTGACTGGGAGCGTGCCGATGCCATTATGAACGCGCCTGATCTCATGAAATTTAAATAGACGGGGACTCTACCAGCGGTCAGTGTATGAGAAATTATTGGTACTGCAGACCTGGATTAAAATAATGGATATGGATATGGATAGAACATGTTAGTAGCACATTTTTTTTATGGTAGCATGTGTTATCAATAGTTCAAAATTCATGAATCATTTATCCTAAGTAGACCAACAACAATAATACGCGCATAATAACTATGGAATTCTTCATCTGACCGATAATGATCGGGTATCGGATCGGAGTAGTGGAGAAACGCCCTAATAGTTACAAAAGTCTATTTTGCGTTGCACGGAATTTAATTACTTGGGTATTCACGGCGGACTGTGTGTGAAATTTTATAATGAGGATTATTTTTGGAAAATACATCCTGATAATTGCATTTAATAGTATGTTAATAATTTAACTTTACAGACAATGTGTTCTCGGAACTGAAAATAAATTAATTACAGGGATTGGTTTTCAACTTATTATTTCGGCTCAGAATGCCACCACCCCATCTCCTCCCGTGGGTGTCGTAAAAGTCGACTAAGGGATTAGCCGGAGGATGGGCAGCAGCTTCCTTCGAGTACATTAACAACTCGACTGCGATCGCCAACCCGTCTGCCAAGGCTGGCGATTATGGCAAAACCCCCCAATGAGCCCACAACACACCCATATCGGTCGTTGTGGTAATCTTTGGGGGAGGCCTATGTCCAGCAGTGGACTTCATTCGGCCGAAATGATGATGATGATAATAATGTGACTTTGCAGACAATGTGTTCTCGGAACTGAAAATAAATTAATTACAGGGATTGGTTTTCAACTTATTATTTTGGAAACTATCATCTTCTTCTTCATATCACCCAATGAACATCCACTGCTGAACAAAGGCCTCCCATCAATATCTACTATTGTTTTTAAACTGACACGGTCACTGACACTATTATTGGAACTGAAAACGGGATATTTACCATGTTTTTTATGTCTTTTGAGTTCCCGATATTTTGGCGCTGTTGCAAGCGCCATGTTCACAGATAAACTGAACTAAATTAAATTCATCATCATCATCATCATATCAGCCACAGGACGTCCACTGCTGAACAAAGGCCTCCCCCTTAGATTTCCACAACAAGCGGTCACATGCCGCTCTCATCCAACGACTCCCAGCGACCTTCACCAGATCGTCTGTCCACCTCGTTGGAGGTCGTCCCACGCTGCGTTTTCCGGTGCGCGGTCTCCATTCGAGAACCTTTGTGCCCCAACGGCCATCAGTTCTACGAGCAATGTGCCCTGCCCATTGCCACTTCAGTTTACTAATCCTTTCAGCTATGTCGACAACTTTAGTTCTTCTACGGATCTCCTCATTTCTGATTCGATCTCGTAGAGAAATACCAAGCATAGCTCTCTCCATAGCTCGCTGAGTGACCTTGAGCTTTCTTATGAGGCCCATTGTGAGTGACCACGTCTCTGTTCCATATGTCATCACTGGTTTTATGTTACCAGTGATGACAAATTAAATTAGTTAATGGTAAATATCCCGTTTTCAGTTCCAATAATAGAATCTACTATTGTGTCGTCATCTGGAGGGATTTTTCCAGTAATTACCACGACTGGCAGGAGATATAGTGAGCGCAGTATGGCTACTATTCTACAAAAGGGACGCCGCTGCCCATCGCTTTGGTTAAATCCCTGTGTCGCTTTGTACGACATTCAGGGGAGGAATCGAAGTGGTGCTTTATTTTTAATCCGGACACCACACGAAGTCACACGTCGGTACGGTAATAATGATACATTTTCGATTGCCGTGTGGCGCCGGCTCAGAATGCCACCACCCCATTTCATCCCGTGGGTGTCGTAAAAGTCGACTAAGGGATTAACCGGAGGACGGGCAAACAACTCAACTGCGAACGCCAACCCGTCTACCAAGCGTGGCGATTATGGCAAGACCCCCCACTGAGCACACTACACACCCATATCGGTTGTTGTGGTGATCTTTATTCGGCCGAAATGATAATTTTCGATAGAGTAATTTACTGTACCACACTGCCAGATCAGAACTATACAAAATTCCCTATCACCAGAGCAAACGCATCCCTTGTATTAAAATATAAACACATTCAATATTCAAAACGACGGCACGGTTGGTGCAGTGGCTGATACAGTCGTGGGTTCGATTCCCGCACGGAACAAATATTTGTACGATCTGCAGGTAGTTGTTCCGGGTCTGGGTGTATTTTAGTCTGGGATTTGTGTCTGTAAACGCACCCACGACACAGGAGAAATCCTAGTGTGGGGCAACGTTTTATATATATAATAAAACAATTTTAAACGGATTAAATCGCGTGTATTATTGATTTTTGTTTTTCCTGACGTTTCGAACACTTTACAGGGTTCGTATATATATACTCACTCAAAAGAAATGTATAATTTTAGTACATAGTAATCACGACCTGGCATTTTAGTTTTATTATTTAGGTAATAATCATCAGGTACAGAACATCATCTTTTTTACCGACTTCGAAAAGGAGGAGGTACTCAATTCGAAGAGTTTTTTTTTTATATATGTACACCGTTACTCCTAGATTTGTTGACCGATTTGAACAATTCTTCCTTTTATGAAGGTATGTGCTTGTGATTATATCAGCCATTTATACGTCCACTGCTGAACAAAGGCTCCCCCCATAAATTTTCATAACTGTGTCAACATTTTGGGGGGTATTTGCCAATACTCACCACGCTTGGCAGGCGGGTTGGTGAGCGCAGTATGACTACCGTTTCTCATAAGGGACCCTGCTGGCCATTCCTCTAGTTTAGATTCTGCTATATTCTTAATTCTTAATCCGGACACCACACGGAATGTGATTGAATTAGTATAATTTTATCTTATCGTCCATTCATTTTTACCAACTTCAAAAAGGAGGAGATTCCCAATTCGAAGCTTTTTTTTTATATATGTACACCGTTACTCCTAGATTTGTTGACCGATTTGAACAATTCTTTTTTTAATTGGTGCAGAATGCTTTCGAGTTGGTCCCATATAAATTTCATTACATTTGATTGAGTAGTCTTTTCAATAGCTTCAATAAACAGGTTAATTTGACTGCGCTTATCTAGATGATGTCTTAATAGTTTCGATTCCTCTCAGATCAGAGAAAGGAAAAAACTTTAGGAAGTCGGACGAGGCCAGTTATAAAATATAACTTCTCGTTGGTCTGCATGAACTATGGTTGGGGCCTACTTGGCCCCGCCCGACTTCATAAAGTTGTTTTTCCTTTTTGAAGACGGTATTTTTTTTGTTAAAAAGGATTATATATTACCAAACAGAGCATCGATAAAACAAGCACGTCACAACTCCGAAACATCTCCATATTTCATACATTAGCTACGAAAAAACGTTATTTTTATACATATTCTAATAAAGCGGCGCAAATACTGTTAGGATTTCTATAAAACCTACCTTTTAACATACAAACCTTTATATGTACATATTTAAAATACAGTTTCAATAAGTTACGCAGGTATTAGGCATGAATATTCCTCTCGTATTGCTTTAGAGTTGGATCTGAAATACTCACGTTTTGACGAATGTTTTCAGTGAAGTCTGTTTTAAATGTGTTTCTTTTTATTCAACAAGATATGCTTACTGAAAATTAGACAAAACATGAAATAGTAGAGTACATTACAGAAGTAAAGCTTATTTCTAAAAAAGCTTCATTCAGAAGACGTGCAACAGGAAAGTTTTTAACAGAAATGTATACAATCTGTCTTTACACTTAATAGATTGAATACATATAAATATGAACATGTATAAATATATAAACATAAAAGAACATATTAATTGATTTCAAAATATGTTACTATAAATAAAACAACAACGCAGCTATTTGGAAGAGGAGCCATAGTGTTCTTTTAAGGCCAGCGCATACATATCAGCTCGGCTACGGATCGGCATCTCCTCAACTAGAGCCATTCGGTTTTCTTTGTACGAAACTCATCATGTGGGTGTGTAAGTGGAAACAAATCATGTACTCCGCCCAGGGGATGGACGGAGGGGCATGGTGGACTACTACGGGCTAAAACCACTGAAGTGATCATCTTCGGCACCGGACGGGGACTCCTGCTCCTTGTAAAATTAAACTAGAGTCACCCATTGGTACCACGCCTTTAGGCATATCTTGCAGGAGATGACTGTAAAGTAGTGAACATGATAGGTAGGCCACTATAATAAGGCCATCCCCCAAGGCACATCTCGGGGGAACTGTAATGGTTCCCCCCAAAGCCTGTACTAAAGCACTGTACGCTGTGCTGTGCATACAGCAGCATGTGTCCACATGCACGCCGCCGTCTTCCCGGGGGTCACTCGGTATGAGCACGCAGCCTCCCCAATCTGCGCATCCGTGATCCCCGAGGCCCCCGCCATATAATGACAGCAGGGGCTCAGGTGTGTTGGAATTGGACATCGGTGCGGTTGTTACATCGGTGTACGAAACTGCAACGCAAATTAAAACTCTGTCTATTCACATCCCTATCCCTAATCATAATAGAAATAAACTAATCGCCCTTTGTACATGTCTTTTTCTACATTGGATCTTATTTTTGTTATTTTTGGTGTACAATAAAGAGTATTGTATTGTATTGTATTGTATTGTATTGTAATCGGTACATCAGCCAAAGAACTTCTATATCTGAACAAAAGTCTTCCAATAGATTTCGACGAATGTGTCGTCATTTGCCTGGGTTGGTAAGTGCAAAATGGCGGCTGTTCCACAAAAAGTGATGTCTGCATAGCTAGGGCAAGTTGACGTTAAGAGTGTAGTATCGCGCACTCTTTTCTCTGTTCTATTTAAATAATTAATCGATTAGAGCCAGAAAGATTGATTTCCAAATACGAGTACTTGAAGCCTGAATGCTGAATTACCTATCCACCCAAAATTAGATTTCCGAACTCGACCGAGTTTATTTAATTTAATTTAGCACACAAGTGAGATTAAAATACTTTAAAATATAGTTCTGACACTGTGAGAGATATTCTGTGGATGGTGAAGGAATGTTCGTTTGAAGTTGAAGTCATTTTGGTAATGAAGCCGAGGCTACTAATCATGAGAGCAGAAATTAAAGTTCTTGAAAACTTACTGTTGAATCTATTTTCTTGATTCTCATTTTGAAATACACTACTCCTGAACACAAAGTTTAAAAGACAACTGTATGCACTGCACGCTGCTGATGGCAGTAGGTTCATGTGTAAAACTGAAATCCACCTGGTAAGAATGAAACGACGATAAAATTGACGGCACGGTTGGTGCAGTGGCTGATACAGTCGACTTCTGCGCTCCGGGTCGTGGGTTCGATTCCCGCACGGAACAAATATTTGTATGATCTGCAGGTAGCTGTTCCGGGTCTGGGTGTATTGTGTGTGGAATTCATGTCTGTAAACGCACCCACGACACATGAGAAATCCAAGTGTGGGGCAACGATAAAAAAAAAAAGAAATGAAAGCCTACTTCAAACAATTCGGGAGTAAGGGCAGCCTGGTTAAAGTTATCATGACAGCAAAGCATGTTTATGCCTGCCCTTGTATTATATATAAAAAAGTTCAAATTTTTCTCAATGCCGTATAAATTTAAATTTTAAAATTTGTATGGCAAAGTAGCATATGGATGGTACGTCTTTTATTGGAAGAGGCCATCTCGGTAGGTACCACCCCAGTGTCAGATATTCATCGTTAAGCAGAAGTGTTCAAACTTTAGACATTACTGTGGTCCGGTTAAAAGAACACTGTAGCTAGTGAAATTACTGGGCATAAGAGACTAAATAACTTTACTTCTTGAGGAGACGAGCGCAGTGTGATGCTTTGCAGGACTAGTCATGGGTATCGTTCTAATTGTTATGGGCAGGCATATCACCTAACACCAGGTGAATGACTTGCTAGACTCGTCACCAATTAGTATAAAATAAAAAATATAAAAATGTGGGTCGCCTCAGTGATCACCAGCGCCCATAACCATCCACAAAACCAGGGATGTCACTGATGTATTACTGACCTTTAGGGTAAACATACACTTTTTTCTTACATGGCCCCCCATTTCGTATATCAACACTATTAATTGGGGTTGTATTTTCGGTATTCGTCACTCACCGTACGAAACATGACAACACTGTTGCTGCTAGTACTGAGTAGGACATACAAGAGGCGGTACATTTGTCCCGTACATGACACAATATTGTAAGAGCGGCTCAACATTATAACATGTACCACTTCAAATTTTATGTCGCGTTACTTTACTCTTCGCATGTGAACTGTAGGGTGAGAGAGAGAGAGAGAATGAGGCACATGCTTCAAAAGCACGTCTTTTTATTCAACGGACATTATCGTGACTGCAAGAGACAACATGATGTTTTTATTCACTCTATTACAAATGTACTAGTACAAAGTACGAGACGTGACAGTTATAGAAAAATATGATTTCATGAATGTCTGTTAAATACCTATTTGTTTTGCTTGTTTATATCTGTGTATTAGGTAAATTTTAAATCAAAATCATGTTTTACAAATAAGTCGCTTACACAATAATGCTACAGTGGCTAATAAGTAGAAACGTCGATACAATCGTCATTCGTCTAAAACCAATCGCTTTTTATTACTTTGCTTTAAGTATTACCTCAATCACACTTTGTAAGACAGGGCAGTACAAATACAGCAACAGTACATGAAATACTCGTTCTTTCAAATGTACCGCCAAGCTTCATGTCATGACGCCTCGCCTCATTTGAAGTGGGACATTGTACTGGCTCGGTACAAAAAAGAGGCTACTCTTACAAACTCATTTTTAAATCGTGTCCTACTCAACACTAGTTGCTGCCAACAATAATACTTCTTCAGGTCGGTATACTGTACCGGCTTTACTCAACTAATAACTAACTAATGCAACATTTTCAGAACAGCGTTTTTTTTTTAACGTCGCCTCATACTAGGATGTCTCCTGTGTCGTGGGTGCGTTTACAGACATGAATTCCACATACAATACACCCAGACCCGGAACAACTAACTGCAGATCATACAAATATTTTTTCCGTGTGGGAATCGAACCCACGACCCGGAGGCCAGCAGCCGACTGTATCAGCCACTGCACCAACCGTGCCGAATTGGTGACCTAACTAATCCAGTTAAAGTACTTCGTTTTTTGCATTAAGGGTTACAGATTTGACGCATGGAACAAATATTTAAATGGATTCAATTCAATTCAATTCAATTCTTTATTTGCATAATATGGGTTTCACAGAAGATGTTACATAGAAAAATTAGTTTCACCATAGTCAGCCTTTGAGCATGCAAAATTTCACACTATTAATCAAACACATTCAAATCAGTTGGTTCACAATCACTTAATCGAAATATAGCACATGTCAAGAAATAATTATATAAAATGTCAAATAATTATATAAAATGTCAAACAGTAATAATTCTAATAAAAAATTGAACATTATTTTATTACAATTATATATCTAATCAAGATCCTCCATATACTCTGTGACTGAATAGTATGATTTTTCCATAAGTAGAGCGTGCAACCTCTTTTTAAACAAACTGAAGCTACTTTCATTTCTTAAATAAATTGGCATTTTGTTGTATATTTTTGGAGCCATGCAAAATATACTTTTATGTAAGAGTGTTGTCTTAGAAGGCCGAGTGCATAATTTGTCCAAATGACGCTTTCTAGTGCGATGCTCAAATAAATACAAATTAGACTTAACAAACAGTAAGGTTTCGTAAATATATAAACAAGGAAAAGTTAAAATTTTCAAGTCTTTGAAATGTGGTTTGCACGAATCTATTTGTTTTAAGCAACAAATAGCTCTAATACACCTTTTCTGTGCTCTAAATACACAGCCTGTGTTAGTGGAGTTACCCCAGAAAATAACACCATAACGAAGAGTAGCTGATACATATCCATGGTATGCTATCAACGTTGTTGAAATATCTACGATTTTTCTAAGGTTTCGCAGAGCAAAGGAATAACTATTTAATTTTTTACATACATGCTCCGTGTGCTGCTTCCATGACATTTTGCTATCTATGTATAAGCCTAAAAACTTTGTTGATTCCACTTTCTCTATTTCTTGATCTCTATAATTTATATTGATATTTTGTACCGGTTTTCTTTGTTTAAAATTAATAGCCTTAGTTTTATCAATATTCATTTTTAAATTATTACTAGTTAGCCAATTAATTGTGTTCTCTAATGTCAGATTAATGTTATTGATAAGGTCATTTTTATTATATCTGTCAAAAAGAATAGTACTGTCGTCAGCGAAAAGAGTCATAGGATTATTAGTCACAGTTGGTATGTCATTAATATATATTAGGAACAGCAATGGCCCTAGCACACTGCCTTGGGGCACGCCATATTTAATGTATCTCAGGCTAGATGAATACGCAGTTAATGTTTTTGTTTTTAAACAGATTTTTGTTGTATCGGTTCTCTGCTGTCTATCAGTCAGATACGATTCGATTAATGCATGGATATTACCTCTAATACCATATGCATATAATTTGTCCAAAAGGATGTCATATTTAACATGGTCGAATGCTTTTGTCATATCCATGAATAGAGCAACAGTAGGAGCACTCTTATCCATGTTAGTTAAAACTCTGTTACAAAATTGATATAAAGCCAAATTAATAGATTTGTTCTTTCTGAATCCCATTTGTTCTTTAGCAAAGAGTTCTTTACTTTCAAAGTAATTATATAAACTATTATGAATAACTCTTTCAAAAATTTTCGAAAATATAGAGAGTAATGCGATAGGTCGATAGTTGTTAAGATTATCTTTATCACCTTTTTTATACTGGGGTTTTATTATTGAAATCTTAAGCGAACTTGGGAACATTCCTGTTTCTATAGACATATTAATTAAATGAGACAGTGTGGGGGCAATTACATCACATACTTTTTTTACAATACTAGTATTAATCCCATCATATCCTACACTATGGGTCATTTTTAGAGATGTAATGATTTTGGAAACATCTTCAGGGCTAGTAGGTTCCATAAATATAGAATTCCCATAATATGGAGGACATTTATATCCCAGTGCAGCATCAGTCTGTACTGGTGTAATTTGATCGATAAAATAATCATTAAAATGTGTCGCTATTTCGCTTGGATCACATATGGTTTTTTTGTTATGTTTTATATTAGTTATATTTTCTGCTAGGTGATTGTATTTGTACTGGTTAATTATGTTCCATGTTGTTTTAGACTTATTGTTTGAAGTTTTAATGGCATATGTATTTTGTGCTTTCTGTGTTAATTTGACGATAGATTTTACTTTTTTAGCATATTGTTGGAAAATTAACTTGTTTTCTAATGTCCGTTTTTTCCTATACTGCCACAAAAGAAACCTTTTACGTTTACTGCACATTCTAATTCCTTTTGAAATCCATTTTGGTCGTTTTAGTTTACATATTTTAATTTTTTTAGTGGGAAAACATAAATCATAAAATAGTCTAAAAGTATCATGAAACTCATTAAAAGCTTCATTTACATCATCCGAGCTATATACTTCTGTAAAAAAGAGTTGACTAAGATATTCTATAAATTTCAGTATGTTTTCCTCAGAATAATCACGTCTAAGCTCATACCACCGATCTATACCGTATACTCTATCCACTGGGCATTCTAATATCTGTGCTGTATGGTCAGAGATAGCTAATTCAACAACACTTGCTTTACATCCATGGATATTATACAAAATATTGTCAATACACGATTTACTTGCTAGTCTAGTAGGTTGTTGGATTGCAATCCTCATGTTATTACTTAAACATATTTCTTCAAACTGAGATGATTGGCTAGTAGTTTTTAGAAGATCTATGTTGAAGTCACCGCATATGATTAATTTCTTTCTATTTGACATTGATATAATTTCACTCACGCGATCAAAAAATATATTTAAACTTATTGGTTTGGGAACTCTGTACATACAAACAATAATAGTTTTATATTGTTATTGATTGCTGATGTTTTTTGGGATCCTGGTGTTTATTTTCTATTAGTCATGGCTTTTATATCTTGTGCCCCGGGTGCACGGAATTGAAACACCGTGTCTGATGCACTGGAGCATATTGCTAATGTCAATTTTCTGCGGTGATAGGTGGTCGATGCTATATAAATTCTTATATCTCATGTTATGAGAACCAAGCGTTTGTTTAGTCTCGAGTATTTTCTTTATATCAACAGTAAATAAATACAATGTCCAAAAATCTCACCCTAGTCAAAGTTATTTGTCCTAAACAAACAAAATAGTGTTTCTAAAAGTCCAACTTACATTACCGTAACCATAAAACCCGTACAGATAGAGACGGGCTGCCCTAATACTGCCGGCTCTATCAAGCATTGTTTACACAAAACTTCTACAAATGGTAGAAGTCACGATTATATGACAACTGTCGATCCCCACTTATGTCACTTTACTTATATCTGTAAACAAACACAGATGTTTTTGTGGTTGAAATTGTATGTTTGTTGGTTTACGTTACTTCGTGTGTTTGATAATGTCTAAGAAGACCTCTAAGTAGGTTATCTTTGATATAGCAAAGTGGCTTTGGGGTATCTTTTTCAATTCCCTCCAAGATAAGCCTGGGAGGGCGGCCTTTACTCCACTGAAACACCTCTAAGGTGTATAGGTGCAAATATACAGCTCCGGAGCGTTCATTCTTGAGTTTCCGGAACCCCTTTCGGTGTCCAGGACGACCATCCATGCCATGCCAGCTGCTATCTGTCAAGCATTATTTTATAAGGCGGACCGCACCACAGACCATAGCTAGGTAATTTGCAATACATGTTGCATGCTTGCAACAGTGTATATCTTAGATATTGTTGCCTCCACTTAAGTAATAAGTAACTTTGCTGTTGAATAACGCTCGTTTACGACTTACAAGAGATAAGCAGCATGCATTTTACGAGTATGTCTTAGATTTGAAATAAGTATGGAAATAAAACTGGTACTTTAATGTCGTAACTCTGCAGTTACAAATGTCTGGTCTTGCAACAAAGTAGAACAACAAACCTGACTGCGTATAATGTAGTAGTGCCGACTTTTTTCTTTACTTGGGCGACACTTATCATCATATCAGCCAAAGGACGTCCACTTTCTGCAGTGCCTCCCCAATATATTTCCAAAATTGTGTAGTAGTATTGGTATTGGTAAGCGTAGTACTGCTACTGTTCCACAGAAGGGACGCTGCTGCCCGTCCCTCTGGTTTACAGTCCCTTAGTCGCCTTTTACGACATCCACGGGAGGAGACAGAGCGGTGCCATATTCGTAATCAGGACACCACACCGATAGTTTTCAGCCCGTAAAAGTCTACTGATGAAATGGGCCCTCTAATGATCACTCCAATGTGTGTTTGCAGAGGATACTGATACCATGCTTAGCATGGGCACTGGTGATTGCAGTATGTTGTTATTAGTACGCGGGAGTTGGTCAGAGACAGTTGCACTCACTGATCGATGCCAGTCGGCGAGATAAAGTATCGCTTGGTGCGGTCAGTTTATAGATGGGTGACCGCATAGTGGCATTAGAACTGAGCGTCTCCATTCTTCGGAGGGCTCTATTATCATCAATCCCGGTTGTTGTCATCAGACGTCAATCGTTAAGCCAAGTCAGAAGTCTTTTGGCGGCGAGAATAACTCTGTCATAAGGCTGGCCACTAATCAAACGAAAAAAAAACTCCCCATATTCTATTCTATTATTTTATCATTGGTAAATGATGAGATGTCGAAACTCATGCTCTTCGACATGAGTCATGAGTCGTGTGGTGCCGGCTCAGAATACCACCACCCCATCTCCTCCCGTGGGTGTCGTAAAAGTCGACTAAGGGATTAGCCGAAGGATGGGCAGCAGCGTCCTTCGAATACATTCACAACTCAACTGCGATCGCCAACCCGTCTGCCAAGCGTGGCGATTATGGCAAAACCCCCCAATGAGCCCACAACACAGCCATATCGGTCGTTGTGGTAATCTTTGGGGGAGGCCTGTGTCCAGCAGTGGACTTCATTCGGCCGAAATGATGATGATGCTCTTCGAAGTTGGATTATGTTTATTTATTCATATGTGTATCACATTGTGTCATCGTATCACTCTTTGGTTCTTTCAGTGCTTCGTGTTTCTTGGTTATGTTAAGTTTAAAGTTTACTCGCAATTTACGAACAGAATTATATGCCACAGTGGTGAGATATTATAAAGCTTAATTACCGGTCAATCATTAATTGATTTCGACGTTTTCATGAATATTAATATTGATAATGACTTTGGATAAAAATATATTTTGTTAGTGTTCATTAACGGATATTTTATGTTAATCTAGAAATAGATAGAATTAGGTAGATTAGAGATATTATAGAGTTCACCGTAGAACCACCAAATTATCTAATTTATTGCTCTTTTTCAAAGTTTTATTAAATGAATAGCCTCGTCGTCTTGTGTTCAGCATGTTAAGATCGTCTGATGAAGATGGACTTCCCACTGATTATAAAGTGATCGATCATAGAGGGAAATTGCCGTATCACCACATCTGTTTAACTTGAGAGAGATTGGTGATCGCAGTGTCTTATTTATTGCACAAAAGGACGCGTAAGGAATTATGAATAGGGCAGTACCCTATTCATAATTCCTTACGCGTCTTTAAGACACCCACAAATAAAGTAGTTTTGACCTACTTACGTATTTCAGGAAATGAATCGATTTAAAAATATGCTAGCAATGAAATATATGTGATACAGTCAGCTGCTGCGCTCCGGGTCGTGGGTTCGGTTCCCGTACGGAACAAATATTTGTATGATCTGCAGGTATTTGTTCCGGGTCTGGGTGTATTGTATGTGGAATTTATGTCTGTAAACGCCCCACAACACAGGAGAAATCCTAGTGTGTGGCAAAGTATTTATAAAAAAATAAATCTGAGATGCCATATTAATATATCCTGGGTATTGTTATTATATTGTGCAGAAATAAATCTCAGCACTAATGTGTCGGTATGGATATGTTGGTAAGATGGTAAGTTTATAAGTAATAAAAAGCCGGAAGAAAACACCGTACTTTTAGCGACACAGTTTCTTAAATTAATTTTATGCATAATGCTGCTCCTCAAGAATTTCGTTTCATTTCTAGAAGACTTTTAAATATTAAATTTGACTAAACAGCGGACGTTTTCATTTTAGAAATTCTTTCGAACTTTTCCCATAGTAGTTATAAGGGGCATGTAAAAATATGTCCGTGTGGCATTCAGATTAAGAATAAAGCACCACTCCATTTCATCCCATGGATGGAATAGGTGACTAAGGGCACACATTCAAATAATAATAAATAATAATAATATTGATTTGCGTAAAACACGGTATAAAAAGATGTTAAGTATAAAAAGCGCATACATGTTTTGCTAAAACATAGCATGCAAAATAAAATAAAACAAACCATTTACATTGTTCAACAGTAGGGAAGAGCCTATTCTTTTCTATTTTAAAACTTGACAATATTAACTTTTCTTATTAAGGAATTCCTTAACACTATAAAAATTGTTTTCATTTAACCATACATGTAGTTTAGTTTTGAACGAAAACTTTATATTAAGCTCTTTTAGATAGCTTGGTAATTTATTATATACACGCACACACATCGCTAAGCAGCTTTTATTATATTTAGTTGAGTTGGGGATATCACTAAGTACGAGCCGGAATGGGTCTCGCCTATTTCTTACATTAACGTCATTAGCTGTTTTAAACAGTTCCATATGTTTCCATACAAACATGCATACTTCATATATGTAAAGAGATGGCAGCGGTAACAAACCAAGTTTCTTGAATACTGGTTGGCATGATTCATCTGGTGCAAGCCCGTATATTACCCTAATGCACTTTTTTGAGCGATAAAAGCTCTGTTGGTATCTGTACTATTGCCCCAGACTATGAGACCATAGCGAAGTACCGATTCTATATACGCTTGATAGGATATGACAGCTGTTTTATTATTTTTTACATTTTTAACACTTTTGAGTGCGTATACAAATTTGTTTATCCTACTACAAACATTTTCTACGTGAGCTTTCCAGTTTAAGTCTTCATCTATAGTTACTCCTAAGAACTTTGTATGTGTAACTTTTTTAATTTTTGGCACATTTAGATTGACATTATATTTGTTGTTGTTAGATTTATTAAATTGTATGTAAACGGATTTTTCAAGATTTATTTTTAAATTGTTTATGTTGAGCCACTTAATGGCATAAGATAAGGTGGGCAGTAACTTTTCTTCTAGGAACTAGAATAGTGGAAACAGTAGCAATATTGCGCTCAACCCACCTACCAAGCCTGAGAATTGGCAAATATCTCCCAAATAATGAAATCTATCGAAATCTAGACGAGGCTTTTGTTCACTAGTGGTCGTACTTTGGCTTATATGATGAAGATGATATCGAGTCCTAACCGCTGACTTATCATAAGAGACAATTCTTGGTATTTCCTTTTTTTTTCTTAAGTTCCCATAGTTACGATACAAATTTCAAGTTCAAGAAACTGTCGCTTACGATAAGTCCCGCCGACTTCAGGGCTCGATATGTCTGTTAGTATGGATACTGGCCGCAAAGTTCTTAACCAATCTCACCTAGAACAACATACCGTATGTACACGGATAGTTTCCTTTATTTAATAGAATAGTCGTAGTATAAAGCATTTGTAAGAACATCCAGTTGGTTTTTCTAAAGTAAAATCTTTATCTTTTAGTATGCATTGCACATGCTTGTTTCCATATAAACGGAGGTATATGGTTATGTATATCCACAGTTTCCTAACATCAGTACTGTCTGTTGTATAATTGAGCTTTTTCCAATATTATTGCCGGCTGTTCTCTTTGACTGACAAGGGCCTTAAACCAAAAAGATCCCGCTTAGACGGGTTTGCAACCATTTTAACGATGAGATATTTTTCTTACTTTCGTTTGATTAGTGGCCAACCTGGTGTCAGATTTGTTCAAGCCACTCAAACGCTTTCTACTTTGCCTAACGACTACCGTTTAATGGGGCAATAAGGACCTATGATTTTACGTGCCCTTTGAAGCACGGAGACGCTCAGTTGAAATACCGCTATAAGGTTACCCATCCATAGACAGACCGTGCAAAGCGTTGCTTAACCTCACCGACTGTCCGACCGTCATTTTGGTGGGAATTTGTCAGTACTCACTAAGCTTGGCAAGCAGTTTGTTGAGCTCAGAATGGTTACTGTTACACTGAAGGGACGCTGCTGCCCATCCCTCTGGTTTAGACTCCTTAACGGTTGAAACTAATAATCAATCTATTGAAGATTTGTCCGACTGTTTACCGATAAATGAGTGTAACGGGCCTTAATCTTCCTCAATCTTTATACTGTCTCTTTTTAGACAATTTTGAAATCATATAATTGTAAGGCCCAAAGACAACCACTATAATTTGGCTTGAATCCAAAAGGCTTCTGTCACTACCCAAAATAAAATATATTACAACTATAATACTAAACTACTAAAATGTTGTCCCATAAGTACCCCATTTGAAGTTTTGCCTATACAATGCCCTACTTAAGCTGGGGACCGAACATTTCATTTGTGTATACAAGCCTTTCTCTCTACGTCGACCATTAAAAGAAGTGCACATAGTATGCAAATACTGATCACTTTATCCCCTTCGCTCTGGAAAAAGGTTTTTATCAAGTGTCCGTAGTTTGCTGTGGAAAATTTTCTTATGCTTAATTTAATAGCTGTGATTTTATTACGTGTTGAGCTGATAATAAAAGAAAGCTGGAATACATATTAGATTAATCGATTTTATTTTTTAGAAAATTAAGTATGCTTTGATAAACATCGTAATTAGATGATAGTGTAATATTTTATGCATTTTACAAGTGGTAGTCTCTAATTGCAAGAGGCCGGCTAGGTAGGTACTGCCCCAGTATCAGGTATTTGCCTCTAAGCAGTAGTGTTTAAACTTTAGACATTTTGCTCCAGTTTTGAAGGGCACTGTAGCTAGTGAAATTACTGGGCACAAGAGACTAAATAACTTCATGTCTCGAGGTGACGAACGCAGAGTGGTGCCTCGCAGAACCAGCCTTAGGTAGAATTTTAATTGTTATGCCACCAGGCGAATTACTTGCTCAGCTCGTCACAAAGATGTATATAAAAATGTACTTGAAACTAGCATTAGTTATGTATTTTATGTTACTAAATATAATTATATACATTTTGTTCTTCATTTCATAAAATATGTAAATTGGTCTAGTCTTAGCTTTGTACTGCACAAAAGCATTTAGTTGAACAATTGAATTAGTGCACAAATTATAACAAATTGCTAGCTTACTAGAAACTGCTTCCCCGCAGACGCTCTACTCTTATTAATTGTTTGGCGAGAAGAAAAGATGTTGTGTATTTTGTTTTCAATTATTATCAGGCCACCATGAAATGTCATGCTTGTATTGCTGAGGAGAACAATCAAACATATTTTCGGTTACCATTTGATGCAAATCAGCTTATTTTAGTAGCTGTTACTGGACTTCAAATTATGACTGCGTGGGAACTGCTACGCTTTTTAGTATTAATATCTCAATGATTGAATTTGTTTCCATATTTTAACAAGGTTGCGTATTTGTAAACCTAAGAAAAATTTGAAGTCCCAAAATATTTATAACCAGACTCAAGTCTGCCTACCTACCTCGCTACAACTATCGATGATTCTCACCGCGTAATGACATAGAAATTCAATTGCCAATCTAATGGAGGAATGAAATAATAATATCGTCCTGTCGATAACGATTCCTTAACTCCATTTTGCAATTTTTCTGCCGTAAAAATATATTTGGCGGAAGATGTTTATACTAAAAATGTTACGTAATGGATCTAGTCACCTTAAATAGTCTATATCCGTAAAATCTTTTACGTATTTTCATTTTGAATGCTTCTTCGGTGATTTTATATTTGAGTCTGAGGGACGGGATATCTGAGGCTTGACTATATGTACCTTTAATGGCCTTCATTAATTCATAGTTATCGCGTAAACAGGGCAGCAGTAGCTGCATACGGGTTTTCCAATGCCGAATTCAGTGAACGCAAATTTGCAATAATCACCACGTTTTAGAGGTGGATTGGTGAACACGTTATGTTTTTGTTCCATATACAGACACTTTTGACCTTTTACGTTTACTAGGAGTAGAGGAAGGGTGGTCTATTCTTAGCTGGGGTCCTGTGGGTACAGGACCCCAGCTGAATGACTTTACAACTATTAATACTTTGATCTCAATTGAACCACCTTAGTGCCTCGCTTAGTGTCGTAGCGCGGTTATTTAAACCAACTCCTCTGAAATATGTTCTGCTGAATATGTTTATGGCATTACTGATATTGTTCGTGTATAAATTCTTTAGTCTTTATAACATATTGAATCTCTACTTCTTTGGACATGTGTAGACCGTTAAATATTTTGACTTAAGTCTAATATAATAATGTGTTCTAGACTATCAATTTCGTAAAAGTGATAATATTACCAATCTTCTCAAGAAAATAAACACATCGAAGTAACATACCTGGTATACGTTAATCTGTCTCATTTTACGAGAGCAGGCTTGAAGTTTAACTAATTATGCGATTCCCATGATATTGGCTAGACACGCCTTTAACTTGATCTTTATACGGGTCTCAATCAAGGTTTACTTCAGTTAACTCTGACAAGAATAGTTTATCCATAGAAAATATATCCAAGTCGAATGCATTTCTTGTTGGAGTTGGAAAACTGGAGCTGTAAAAACAGCAGTCAATCATCGTCATCATAGTATTATTTGCCATGCTTGTATACATAGAAGAGTTAACACAATAATAATTTTGTTGTGATGCGCTAAAAATAAGTATTTCACGCTTATATTTTGTTATATTTGTGAATACGTTTAAAATATGGTTGTTGTTAGAAAAGCGTTTTAAAACTATACATTTAACATTTCAGCTACAAAATAAAATAACTATAAAAAAGTTTACTTTAAAAATAACTTTGCAGAATTTTCTGCAAGAATGCTTCTCTAGAATATTGGAACAATGTAAAGAAACGAATAAGTAAAATAGGTTTTACCTGCATACAGTTAAATCTAAATCCAAAGAAATGATCGCTATCTTCCAAGGAATAAACAAGCCATTAATTCTAACTGCACTATCACAATCTTTAAATCAAACTTGATTCCTTAGTTGCTATATAAATCACGTTGAAAACGCTAGTCTGATCAAAGATAAGCTTAAATGATCCACGCGAGGTAGTTCAGGTCTATATTAACTTGCTATATTATGTCAGAGCTCTATGGGTATGTCAGACTCGATAGGCCGATACACAAATTATCACTTATCATCGTGAATTCTACGTTCTTCAGCTATTGCTTACCAAATCAAAATTATAACAGTAACAGATTGACATTCAATGTCCAACAAATATTAGAATAACAAATGTCTATAATCATAGCTGACGCTGACGCATGCGTAATTTTCTTAAACGAGTACTGTCTGTTGGGATTGGTCAGCTTAATGCCATGATAATTTTATCATATCATTCAATCATAATTTTTGTAAAAGTCAGGCTTGTTTAAGAAATTTACTTTTAAGAAGATTACTTTTTTCTGCTACATTGTCCTCATACTATCTTTATTTTTAGAACAATGTAATAAAAAAACTTGTAAAATTATTATGGTTTAAACAGAGTAACCATGGAGTTTCTTGCTCGTTCTTTACCTTAGGAAATAAACATCTTGGAACGCGGCAACTTCATTCATAAGTGCCTGTATATGGGTTTACATACTTTACATTAATAAAACATATTTTATCTTATCTTTAATAAACTACATAGCAGTCACGTGTATATGTTATTTAGTATATCAATCAAATGTAAATAAAATCTATACCCATGGGAGTCTTAAAACTAAGTTTGAAAAACTTAAACATCAACATCATAAACTTTGAACCTATAAATTTTGATGTTGAACGTTGTTTAGATGTATTGTATTTACGTGAGTACGGTCTTCTATGGTGATACCGTCAATAGACAACATAATTTTTTTAAAACTCCAGTTGAGGTAGCGAGCACAACTGTCCATGGACACTCTTAAAATAACTGAGATTTCAACATTGATTAATACAATATATGGTAAAAATATGATGATTTGTTGATATTTACGCGAATAAGACATGCAGAACTGAAATAAACATGGATTTCTTGTGCAGCAAATATAGAACAGAGGTAACTGGGTAACAACGATATAAATTGCCTTACAGATGATTTCACCTTCTCCTCCGACCCCTGCCCGTGCTGATCCTGTAGCCTTAAACATCCCCTGATTAACACTAAATAATACCAATCCAGCTGTCTCTATAATTTGTTCGGTTCGAGTCGCAGGAGCGCCCTTAACTGCAGTTGCTTAGTTGTTATTTTGATATTATATATATATTGGGCTTAGCCACATTCGCCCAGTTAAGTAGCCACATTACTCTGAAACGTCTGCCAGAAGCCTTACGAAAAAAACATACCTCAGTTCGCCCGTGACCATGAAAGCTGTAAACATCGTGAAATTAGGAAATAATTGACGGCACGGTTGGTGCAGTGGCTGATACAGTCAGCTGTTACGCACCGGGTCGTGGGTTCGATTCCCGCACGAAACAAATATTTGTACGATCTGCAGGTAGTTGTTCTGGGTCTGGGTGTATTGTGTGTGGAATTTGTGTCTGTAAACGCAAACGACACAGGAGAAATCCTAGTGCGGGGCAACGTTTTTTTTTTTAAATGCATTCTTCGAAAACATGTATGGATGAACATTTAGGTTTATGTTTAAGAAGGAACATTTTACAATAATATTATAATAATTTATTTACATAAGGGTTCTTGAGTGGAGACCACGCACCGGAAAACACAGCGTGGGACAGCCTCCAACGAGATGGACGGACGACCTGGTGAAGGTTGCTGTAAGTCGTCGGATGCGGGCGGCATGTAATTGGCTGTTTTGGAAATCTATGGGGGAGGCCTTTGTTTAGCAGTGGACATCTTCTGGCTGATATGATGATGATGATAAATTTATTTAGCAGTTCACGGCTTACCAGTCTTGACTAACAGGTTTCCCGTTCACGAACATGACGCATGCATTAACGTCATTGAGCTCAACCACAATCATGCTAGAGCTCCTAAGTTAAACGTGTACGAATTTCTACGTCATAGTCAGTTACTATTCAGAAGATTTTTTAGACACAAACTCAAAGAAAATCTCCTAATGCAGTCTTAATGTGCCGTGTGGTGCCGGCTCAGAATACCACCACCCCATCTCCCCCCGTGGGTGTCGTAAAAGTCGACTAAGGGATTAGCCGGAGGATGGGCAGCAGCGTCCTTCGAGTACATTAACAACTCAACCCGTCTACCAAGCGTGGCGATTATGGCAAAACCCCCCAATGAACCCACAACACACCCATATCAGTCGTTGTGGTGATCTTTGGGGGAGGCCTGTGTCCAGCAGTGGACCTCATTCGGCCGAAATGATGAAAAAAATTATGATTCTTAATGCTATCATCGCGCGCTTTGAAACATCTGTGTATAGAATTGATACAAAAATAGTTTCAGCTGCTTCTTATATGTTGTTATGATATCAATTAAGAATGGATAAACAAAGTCAACAACTATTCATCATTTCAGCCGAATGAAGTCCACTGCTGGACACAGGCCTCCCCCAAAGATCACTACAACTACCGACATCGGTGTGTTGTGTGTTCAACTATTGATTTGTCAGAAATACACTTTTTAACTGAACTATTTTTTATTTTATTAAATACACAAATCACGAGCACCCGTGTATTGCTAAAGTGGTTTGTGGCGGCACACAAGCTTTTGTAATCAAAATGATAAATCATTTCTGCAAGAAATAATATCAAGCAACCGAAAGCTTAGAAACTAGGACCGCATTTTATCCGAACTAAGCCGTCGTACTTGTATACTTAAAAGCACTTGTTCAGCCCCGCTTCTGCACACGAAAACGCCTATTCCATCTTCCTCTTACATTATGTATGGCAGCTACTGAAAACGAAAGCAGTTTCATATTTTCATAGCACCTTCCGTTCATCAACCTTTCATCGATTTTGTCGCGTTTTAATCTACATGCAAATCTAATCCTTATCATAATCAGCTAAGCGTTGAAAATTGTTAAGCGTTTCGTTTTTTTTGTATTTCGTGTGCGGGTAGCACAAGCCCTATAAAAGGCCTTAAAAATATTAAAATAATTCTCTCTATTAAAAACTCTAAATTTTCCACCGCCATTCAACGGTTTGTATCCGCCGGCTGCGAGACATAATGCAAATCTGTGTCTGGTGCACTCCCACACTCATTTCGGCAACATTTTCAAGGTTCAACAATAAAGTATTTCAATTGTACATGGAGTAAGTGACAACATACCGGATACGTTGGGAAGACGTTAAACTGGAGCCTATAATAAAATTAGGAAAGCCTAGAAAATTTTTGAGCACGTAATGTATCACAAACAACGCGATCAAATCGCTACGGGATTATTGAACAATTATATTATATTATTATACTACTGCGAGCGATGACCTCATACGTGAACTGTAACGACAAAACAGCCGTTTAGGTTTTATTTACATTGCAGTTTTATGTTAAAATAAATAGATTAGACGAAACCGATTATTTTGTACTGAAATTAAAAGAAATTGAAAGAAAAATTAACTTGCAAATAAATCTGCAAATTCATGAAAAGACCGACGCAAAATTTTAAAGTTGAGGGTTGCAAAATCATGTACTCATCCATGGTATAAGTTTTCGTAACGATGTTACTTTTACTAGTTATGAGAAGCCCCGCAAGTTGCCCTCTGTTGTGCACATAAAAAAATGAAAATTTGATTATATATTTTATAGGGAGGATATTCTTCAGCAATTTAGTAAGGACTAAAGATACCTGTGTTAGAAACAAGAAAACTTGTACTTGAGAATAAAATTTAACTTGACATCGGTTATTCTTTAGTGAAACATTTTATTGAAAATTACTGAAAGTTGTGAATTCAATCAAACAAAATTATATTATAATGTTAAAGTTCCGCTGTAAGGAGGTTTAAAACTCATCAGTATGATATACATACTGACGAGTTTTATATGATACTTAATGTGGTCTAGCTATAAAATGATGTGGACTAGGTCGCAACTCGCAACATCTTCTTTTAGCTGAACCACAATTTTAACATCAAATAAAATGCATATAGGTATATTGGTGGTAGGTATCTTATTGTCAGAAGCCGGATAGGTAGGTTCCACCCCGGTCAAGTCGATCAAGGAATCTTGCCCTATCCAGATTCAGAAGCGGCCTGGTTCCGGAAGGCGATGACGTGGATTTCCGATGCATCTATGCCCCGGGCCAGACGTTCCCGGCGTACGGTGATGTACTGAGGGTCGGAAGAGATAGCGAAGTTGCTCACGGTCTGCCTGGCATTACGCAGTCGGTACACATGATACCGACGCTGGGTAAGTGCTACAGCCGAACGGAATGCTGAGGCCTATCGGGCCTTCGGCCATGATGTCGCTACATGGCGACAGCCATGAGGCGACTGCCATCTGTGGGGGATTTCTCACCAAATTGTATTGGACAATTTGCGTGGGTCCTTCCGGTGACTGAAACCATGGCCTTTCGACTTGAGGAAGTGCTTTCTACACTCTTTCTGGCGGACTGGGATCATCCCGGTCCCTTTTCACCCCCAATTGTATCAGAATGGGCCAAAGAGTTTGGGGGTCTTTGAAGGAAAATTTGCCAAGCCGCTGGCCAACTGAAGGCCTGCAACCCGCACCCAGCTCAGATGGCAATCCAGGCTGCGCGTGAGTGTATGCAATGCAGCCTCTTGGAGACCGAGTAAGGCGGTTGTTCAACAGCTGCCTCCATCACAGCGTGTTCCCGTCGAGCTGGAAGGAAGGCGGATTGGTTCTCCTAAGGAAGGAAGAAAGGGCCGCGGAGTCTCTCGCTGCATATCATCATAATTTCCTGCTAGAAGAGTCTTCTAAGCTATTCGAGAGAATAATTGGCCGAAGGTCCGTGGAGCAACTGTTGTGGGTTGGTCCTGACCTCACTGACAGCCAAGATAACTTCCGGCTGCAGCGGTTCACTATTGACGTGAATTTTTGCGTCCGGTTGCTTGCTCGGAGCAGGCAGAATCCCGGCGGGATAAGGTGCCGTTAGTTGTAACCCTTGATATTGTCAACACCTTGAACTCCATCCCATGGGACGTGATTAGGGGGGCACTATTCTATCATCGGCAATACGGCCTCATGCTAGTTCTCAGCGACTTCGCTGATGTCTCATCCGCCCTCCTCTCCTACCACGTTCATCCGTAATGGATTCACAAAGCAGGTGCAGAATAAAACCCCGATCCCTTAAAATAGGCATCTTCAATGCAAACAGCATTAATGACCAAAAAGATGAAATGAAAAGACTTATTCCTCCGCTATCACCTTATTGACATCATGTTGATACAAGAGTCCTTTCTGAAACCCTCTCACAGGAACCCTAGAATTGCAAACTATGATATAGTGCGCAACGATAGGACCCACTCCCGTGGAGGAGGCACTCTTATCTACTATAAGAGATCCCTCTATTGCATACCCCTAGATACCCCGTCCCTTTTCAATCTAGAGGCACCTGTGTGCAGGATAGGCATGACAGGTCATCAACCGATTACTATAGTGTCGGCTTACATAACCCCCAATGGCCAAGACAATCCAATCCAATCGGATCTCAAAGCACTCTTCGATCTAGTCATAGTGGCGGGGGATCTCAATGCCAAACATGAGTCTTGGAACTGTAGGAAGTAAACTATACTCCCTCAGTACCCTTCTCAATTTTGACATCATCGCCCCGATGTATCCCACCCACTACCCCTGCAATGTTAACCATCGCCCGGATATACTCGACATAGCACTTCTATAGGATGTCAACCTTATGTTGCAGTCCATTGAAGTACTAAAAGAACTAGACTCCGATCACCGTCCTGTGATCTTTCACGTCATCTCCCGCTTTGGCCCCACGGACCCAGGACAACCTCCTCAGACCATAATGACGACGGATTGGAGGAAAGTTAGGAAACGCCTCAACAACCCCATGTCGGTCCAGTTAGATATAATTCCCGATTGCATAACGTCAGTCGCAGATACACTAGGCGCGATCGACTCCCTCACCGATCATGTACAGCCCGTTGTGGACGATTGTTCACGACGAGTTCCTGCGATGGAAGACCATCGTATGGAACTCCCTGACGATGTACGTGCACTGATGACGGAGAAGAACGCAGCCCTTAGAGCGTACTAATCTTTTCCCAGCGAAACCAATCGCCTCTATATGCGCCACTTACAGCGTGCTGTCAAGGAACGTATTAAGGAGTACCGAGAGGCTAGCTGGGGCAAGATGTTGGGCGACTTAGGGCGCCCCTTAGCGAAAGTTGCTTAGTTTTTAATTTTAATGTTAAGCCTAGCCTGAGGCCTCTTTTGGCTCCGCCAGAAATGACCGGTTAAGCAACCACGTTTCCCAGAACGCGACAAAAACCCAACAAAAAAAAATGTGGTTCCGGGTCTGGCTGGGTTTGGCGTTTGTGCAAGTCAGAATTATGTTTATAATCTGTACCCACGACACAGGAGAAATAACAGTTGCGCAATGAGTTGGGCATTTATAATAATACTGCTGACAATCCTACTGACATAAATCCTTACTCTACGACACCCACAAAAAGAGAAGCAGTGGCATCGCCAAAATCAAATGGCCGACAATAATATGATTATGAACGGAGTGGTAGAAAAGGGCGATGGATTTTGGAAGATATGAGGGGAAGAAATAAATGAGTTTATTGAAATGGGGAAAAGCAGGGCGGGAAATTGAATTTGGATTTTATGTGTACATTTATGTCTTGTGGCTCCTATACCCTTGTAGATTAGAGCCCTTATTTTTGTAGAATACTGTGTAAATTAGCCTTTATAAATACCAGTTTGTTTTACTTGGTTTAGAAAAGAAACAAAAGTGATAATCATCACACTGGCCCGTCAACGTCTACTGCTGAATATGGGCCTTACAATGATTACTATGGTGAGCGATAATAGCGGATATTGCCATAATCAATATGCTTGGCTGGCAGATCGGTGATCGTAGTATATTTTATTAGCACACGGATGATGCTGCCGCCCATCAATCGTTGATTTCAGTCCTTAGTCAGCCTTCATCGCGCCCATAGGTGAACTGAGATCTCTTAGGTTTGTGTTTGTCTTACTACACTACGCCTTAAAAACAAAAAGACTAATGAAGCTTATCATATTAAATAAATTATCTCAACGAGCCATCATAGTCGAGGGCAATTTAGAAGCGGGAGAGAAACGGGGCGTCAATATAACTCACCTGAGCATCATAAATGTAATGAAAGTTATTACTTTCATCCATCATGAGTTCAGTAAAGTAATCGATATTGTATCTACTGATATTTCACTGAAATAAGCTTCCGCTTAATAAAAGAAAAATTCTACATGATACTATTTAGATCACGGATACAAGAACTTAAAGCATTGCGTTTTACCTACTCTCGAGATCGTGGTCACTTCTATTTGAAAGTAACGAATAATATTCATGGCGCCGTGTTTTTGGAAATCGATCTTATTGGCAACTAAATGTAGAAATGAACATTGTTAAAATACAACTGCTCTCAACATTGCGAACAACTAACGTGGTGAGATAGCAGTTTACGAACTTCTATAAGTTTTAAAACATGCCTCTCCAAAACTATAAGTCTATTATCGAATTTAGCATTGAACCAGGAAAAGACCGAATGAGAAATCAGTAGACCTACATAAAATATATATACACAACATCAGTAGAATACATAACACCCATATAACTTAAGTCACTCCACTAATGAATATTGCAACGCCTCCCACTCACTTTTTGAACCAAATTACTGCTCAGATTTTCTGTATTCCAACAGTAATTTGATTCATGCAATGCGAAGTCATGTCTTTGATGTTTGGAAGCAGTTTCTGACATCATTAATCTCAATTATTATTGCTGTACTCGGACTTTGGGAATATATAAATATTCCTTTTTCATACAAACATTGTAATGTTAATTATGTAATTATTTAATTTTCCGACAGCCGAAACTTGCGGCAATCATAATTAACAATAAATAATAGTTTACGAGATATAGAATTAATTTAAATGTGCTCACTAACGTACGCCTTGTGGTGCCACCTAAGAATACCATCTCCCCATCTCATACCGTGGGTGTCGTAAAAGGCAACTATCGGATTAACCAGAGGATAGGCAGCAGCGTCCTTCAAGTACATTTATAACTCAACTGCGATCGCCAACCTGCCTGCTAAGTGTGGCGAATATAGCTTAACCAACCCAATGAGTACAAAACAGAAACCCAGACAAGTTACTGAGGTGATCTTTGGGAGAAATCTTCGATTTAAGATTGAAAACTTGATCTATTTTTTGTGTAAGATTACACTCATTAAGTGACAAATCAGATCATTAAAATCAGACAAGTCCTCAATCTCAAATCCAAAGATTTTGGATTATATTGATCATTAATTTTGGGCTTTAGGTTATTACTAATCCATCTACTATTATTTAGCTAAACAAATCCAATTTACTAATGCAGAGGTTTGTCAGTAATAATTCGAAAATGATAAACAGAACATTTGCCAATATCAATAAGAATTCGTTAGTGAGACAACATTGAGCATTGAGAACTTTGAGCAACATATCATTACGAGTACTTCCATATGTACATTTAATTCTATTGTAACGCGTAGCCGGGAGCGATCGTGTTATATACTGGATTGTTGAATAACGTTGTTTTTGCTTATTAAATACCCAGGACTCGCTCCTGCGACTGTCTGTGACATTCTTTGTGTCGTATATGACTTCCCTCTTTACAATGCTGACCTTGAACCTTTGTCATGGATAAATTCATACAAATTCTAGGGAAGAATTGGAGAGCACACGCTCAATATACATTATCATCATATCAGCCAAAATATGTCCACTTCTGAACAAATGCCTCTGCCATAAATATATGCAATATGTCGTAAATTTGGGGGGAACTTGCCTGTACTTGGCAGGTTGTTGACCGCAGAATGACGCTGTTGCCCTGTCTATCTGGGTATGATTTCCTTTTACGACATCCACGGGAGAAGATGTAGTGGTCCTGTATTCTTAATCCAGACACCACACAGACCAATACCACCGGGCATTATACATTGCGATATCGTACATCCCATCAATACAATCAATACTTGTCGAATAACTAAATATCGTTGTATTAGCTGAAGGTGTCCTCCGCGTTGGATTTGTTTTCAAAGCTACCAATAAAACATCATGCGAAACATGGACGTCATCACGGACCAACACCACAGAAAATAATGATACACAATTTAATTAGGACCATGCGGTTCGCGGTAGTGAATAGACCACTTTGTCTACTAAAGGTTCATATCCAACGGATAGGCAGAAGGGTGGGTCGATGTTTTTTTTCTTGGCACTTATACAAACATAACATTACATTAACACAAAAATGTAGTATGTTTTTTAATCACTTATAATATTAAGGAGAAAGTAAGTTTAAAACTATGGATATCCAAAACAATTATACTCCGTCTGTTTTTAGATGTTAAAAATATTATAATGTCAAAAAAGAAGTTACCATTGAAATCAAAACTATAATTTCATTATTTACAAAAAAAATGTAGGGACACCTCAAAAAGTAAGTTTTAGTTTTTGTAAAATTATCTTTTTTTATAAGCTACAAATTGTACTCCAAAGCTAAGAAAATAAAACGACTCACTATAATTTGCGGTAGCATCCTCCCATGCGCTAATAATAACTTCCGTCAGTCCGTCTGCCAAGCGTGGTGATGATAACGACATCCCCTATAGGTAACCGCAAATTTCACTGATCACTGGGAGGCCCACGTTCAACAGTGTACGTTTACAAGCTGATGTGTGTGTGTGTGATGAATTCAAAACTCGGATTTTATCCCTGTTTTAACGGTGGACTTAGTTATCATCAAAGTCAAAGTCAAAGTCAAAGTCAAAAATTTTTATTTCAAATAAACCAAATATTGGCACTTATGAAACGTCAGAATCTAAGTTGCACGGTTCCAAATAGTTGATCTCATGGAGAAGAGCCGGCAAGAAACTCCATGGATACTCTTTTAAAATAATTGAGATTACAATGTTGATTGATACACCTTATTGTAATATATATACCGAGAAAAATGTAGGACAATGTGTAAAGATGGAACATACCACAATGAAATTATAATAATAAATTATTTGCCGTGGCAGTTAACGGCTGACCAGTCCCAACAAACGGCACTCGTTCACGAGCATGACGCATGCATCAGCATCGCTTAGCTCAACCATATTGTAGGGAACCGAACGACCCGATACACAACACCACCGCCAGCAAGACATTTTAGTGAGTATGACAGACCAATACAGCCAGGCAAAAGACAATCAATATAAGTACTAAAATAACATCAATGGCTACATGATTCTCACACATTTACAGTTTCGTATGAATATTATAATATAATGTTACAAGAACAATATTAACAATAACTAATAGTCAATGTCATAATATTAAATATAAGAAACTAACATTAATAGAAATGAAATTTTAAATGAATTTGTTCAAGATAATGTCAAGTTATTGAATATAAGTAAATAACATAAAAAATTATGTAATTTCAACTGAGTCAAGTCAAATGTCAAGGTATATAATGTCAAGGTGTAAATATTTAAGTAAATAACTTAAAAAATACAATTTTAAATGGGTCATGTCAATTTATTTTACATTAATAATATAATCAATTCCAATGTTTAAATATTAAACCCTTGATTGCAAGTTAAAACACTTGCAATCATATCCAATATAAGATATGTTAAAATAAATTATACAGCGCCAGAGGGTCGCAGTGTGCAGAAGGGAATCGTATGCCAGACATCTTTATCATTGATGTAATGATTTATGCTATAGTAGGCCTTCGACATTAAAACACGTTTAATCAAAGATTTGAACTGTAGTTCTGGCAAATCGGTAATCCTAGAAGGAATTTTGTTGAAGAACCTAACACTGTTTCCGATAAACGACTTGCTGGTTTTACTAAGTCTAAAGCCAGGCAAGACAAGCTTGTTCTTATTGCGAGTATTTAAATTGTGCACGTCACTTTTTTTATTGAAACTAATAATGTTCTTGCGTATATACATGATATTTTGGTATATATATAAGGATGGTAAAGTAAGTATGTTTATCTCCTTAAATAGATCCCGAAGTGACTCACGAGAACCCAGATTATAAATAGATCGGACTGCTCTTTTCTGTAATATAAAAATTGATTCAACATCAGCAGCCGATCCCCACAATAAAATACCGTAGGACATAATACTGTGGAAGTAAGCAAAATATACCATTCTAGCTGTAGCCACATCTGTCACCTGTCTAATTTTCCTAACAGCATATGCAGCAGAGCTAAGTTTTCCAGACAGTGCTTTTATATGGGGCCCCCATTGCAATTTGGAGTCTACTGTAACGCCCAAAAATACGGTTGATGGGACCAGATCTAATGCTCTACCGTCAAGTTTTACTTGTGTTCCTATATAGGCCACATTTGTCGTTGAAAACTTTATACATTTGGTTTTTTCTGCGTTTAGGAGAAGATTATTGGCTGAAAACCAATCAGATACCTTATGAAGTATATCATTGGGTTCTATAAGATACCTATCATTCCGATTTACTTTAAATATAAGTGACGTGTCATCAGCAAACAAGACTATGTTTGACATTGTATCGTTTATCATATATGGCAGGTCATTAATATAGACCAGAAACAGGAATGGCCCCAAAATGGATCCTTGAGGTACTCCCATTTTAACTAGTGAGCCCGTGGATGTGACGTTATCAATCACCACTCTTTGATCCCGATTTACCAAATAGGAGGTTACAAGATCTATAGACCCATCATCAACATCATATCAGCCAAACGAAGCCCACTGAATAAAGGCCTCCTCCACGAAGTTCCACAATTGTGTCGTCATTTTGCGTCGAATTTGACCGAACGCACGCACACTACAGTCGATACTCAGTTTCAGCGAAAGTAATAAAGTAAAAGAGCGTTCGTGAAGCATGTTACCGGACCGGCCAACTTCGCCGAATAAAAACTCATTACGAGATGCTACTCCTTGGAGGGTTGAGCGCGTAAATTACTCCCTTCGTGCTACTTTTGCGGGTTAAAATGAATTCTAATTTATGGGGGCTGAGATGACGTAATAACGAAGGTGACGCGGTGTTTTTAAAGGGCTGTATTGATTCGGGTATTCGTGTGTCTAGAAAATGATTGAATGTACCTCGTTTTGTTGAGGAGTTGATTGATTTGAAGTATGGAAACGAGGAATTGAATCAACAGAAAGTGGAAGAACAGACTTGTTACTTAACGCTGCAACAAGAACAACTTTGTTGCTAACTGATTGTCATTGAGGTTCCGCCTCACAGGATGCAAAAAATACCATATTCTTCAGCTTCTACAGTATCACCCACTGGCTTTAGATTGAATAAAAAAAGTAGTGAAAGCTATTAATAACAGACATGCGTCGCTCTAAGATTTCCGCTGTATCGTGGGTACAGATTACAGGCATAAATTCTGCATGCATAAACACCTAGACACGAAACAACTATATAATCAGCCCATTACTGTCCCACTGCTGGACACGAGACTTTTCTTTTGATGAGTACTCACCCATTCTAAGATTTCTTCTTTATCGTGGTTACAGTTTACAGACATGAATCTCACATGCACAAACACCCAGACATGAAACAACTATCTGCAAATCGTACGACAATACAGACGATAGGAACATTATGGCGTTAGCTTTTTTCTGCACATGTGGCTTATCTGGTAACCAAATATATCTGAAGTGCTATTTGTACTGTATCACTCAAAGATATTGGAATAAAGGAGATATTCCATGTAGATCAAAATGTATGCGAGCCTAGAAATCAATTTCCCCACTACCATTCTTCATCAAAGCACACGAATGCACACAGTTACAAGTTTTTATCCAATGAACTGAATAAACACAACATTATAATTGGCTTCTCATACTAAAACACACCCACGACTTTGTAGGCAGCCAATCATACCGAGCGTACAAACCGCAAACGACAGCCGTACCACGCAACGCGTAAGTTTATTGGCCATACGCTGTTCTAATCACTGCGTTTGTTATTCACCGATTGCTAGATAAAAGTGGTAGATAAGAAGCATTGTATTTTGTACAAAAATAATAATGTTCTGCTCCATAAATCCTTTTTTTTTTATTGGTGTCCAGTGGAAATTCTACATGGAACTTCCTTCACCCCGGGGAAGGGCGAAGGGGCATGCCGGACTCCTACCGGCTAAACTACTGGAGCGGTCATCTTCGGCACCGAAGGGGGGCTCCAGGTCCTCGTAAGATCACACTGGAGCGCTCCATAAATCCTAGTGTAACATAATAAAGAAAACAATAATTTTTTATTTATTCTTTTTATAGACAAATACAAGAAAATTCCTTCACATGCATATTGTATATTATTCCTTCCTTAATAAAGTTATTATGCTCGCTTCGGTTTTTGCATGTTATCCCCGAACAACACGACAATTTCACAAAGTTTCACTTACGCGATCGAATCTCAACTGATGTTATAAAACGGCCATTTTTTCAGGATGGCCCAAATTGGGCCTGTCGTGATGGCGCGGTTACGCCCCCGTACCACTTTTCTTTATTTCCTATTTCTGTGGTACCGCTGCTATATGAACATCAATGTATTGATAAAGTTTTAAACTCCCCCATAAACAATCATTCCTTAACGACGACGTTACATGCCACCCGCATCGAACGACTCCCAGTGGCATCCACCAGGTCGTCCGTCCACCTCGTTGGAGGCTGTCCCACGCTACGTTCACCGGAAAACGCACCGTGGGTCGGCCGGCGTGGCCTGAATGCGAAAACCTTTTTACCCCAATGGCAATATGCCCCGTCCATTATTACTTCACTTTACTAATCCTTTTAGCTATTTCAGCAAGTTTGATTCTTCTATGGATCTCTTCCTCATTTCATATTATTGTAGAGGAGATACAAAGCATAGCTCTCCCCATATCTCGATCAGTGACCTTAGGCTTTCTTATGAGGCCCATATTCATGAGACGTATCTACAATCATACATACTTATTTCTGTAAAAATTTAAATAAGATAATTCTAAGTATACTACAAATATTCACAAGTAAGTTGTGAAGAGTCTCCAATCTATGTAACATTACATTTTAGATTAAAATACTCTAAAGCGCCCCTAACCCGGTGAGACACGTAAACTCGTTAAAACACAGTTCTTCGCTGTGGAAAATGCGTGTAGAGAGAAAATACTTGAAATATTATCAGGTAAAAATTAAAACGTGATATAGTATCAATCACCTCCCGTGGATGTCGTATAAGGCCACCAAGAGGGGAGAAGCAACAAGCAGCAGCACATCAGCTTCTGTACCGTACGACCGATTGCCATGAACAAGTCAAGACAACGTCTCCTGTGTTTTGCAAGTAATATAAATAGGTTTTAACAAATACGGTGCGTTTAACAACTGTACAGACAGTTACGATTTGTTAATGGTCGTCGCGAGCAAAACATCGAACCATGATATTATTGTTTAGATCAAATAAGTAAATAATAACGAAACATCACTGTTATTGAAAAAGGTCCAGGAAGGCCCCGGAATCGTAAGACTTCTACTTTATGTGCGAATGCTCACTACACAATGCCCTACATTTTCCCTGATAGCGCTCCTAAGATATGATATAGAATAAATACTTGTTTATGTTTTTTGGCACCAACCGTGGCGATATCCTGCGTCCGAATGTTACCAGATCGCCGCGAAATGGACGAGCTATACGAGTATAAGATAGTGTTATTGGGACTAGATCTAGGTAATTCAATTAGACATAAATGTTAAGTTTCGAAAGGGGTCATGTATTAACTCTGTATAGTGATTTGGTATATGTGTATTCCGTGTGATGCCCGGATTAAGAATATAGCGCCAATAGCATAAATAAGTAAATAATAATAAACCCCTCTGGGCAGTCGTTATCTCACCATGGAATAACGTAACCCCGGAGGGCAAATTAAAGCTTCTGCTTGATTTCTTCCTCGCTTTTAATATAAAAAAAGGATATCATAAGGAGATCTTTAAGAAGCTTACAGAACGTAGGGCAGTTTGTGGCAAGCTAATGTGAGTGGCGACACTGCGTACCCGAATGCTACATAGAGTCGATCAGGGCTTCGTCTCTGGCTTACCGTTATTGGTTAGGCTGGAGCGGAACCCCATGAATGCCCACATGACTTTCAACTCTGGCTTGCCTAGGTTGGTCGATCAGAGGGGGCTGCCAGAGCTATTTGCTTGGGGGTGGAAGTGTCTAATGGCGTAATAACGGGAATCCCGCTCCGAGTCATCAAGACGCGTGATGGTGAAATCGGTACCGCACCTCTCAACACCGCGAGCCGCTCACGCCGGTGTTGCTCCTTATATCGCTTGCAGTAGTGGCTATTTAGGGGCCGCATCTTGTGAGTCGCATCTTTAACCAGTGTGTGTTACCAGTGATGACATATGGAACAGTGACGTGGTCACTCACAATCGGCCTCATAAGAAAGCTCAAGGTCACTCAGCGAGCTATGGAGAGAGTTATGCTTGGTATTTCTCTACGAGATCGAATCAGAAATGAGGAGATCCGTAGAAGAACTAAAGTTGTCGACATAGCTGAAAGGATTAGTAAACTGAAGTGGCAATGGGCAGGGCACATTGCTCGTAGAACTGATGGCCGTTGGGGCACAAAGGTTCTCGAATGGAGACCGCGCACCGGAAAACTCAGCGTGGGACGACCTCCAACGAGGTGGACAGACGATCTGGTGAAGGTCGCTGGGAGTCGTTGGATGAAGTCGTTGGTTGGTGGAAATCTAACGGGGAGGCCTTTGTTCAGCAGTGGACGTCCTGTGGCTGATATGATGATGATGATGATCTTGTGAGTGGCGAATAACCGTCTGCCACAGAATATAAAGGTGGAAAGGAAGACCCAAGAAGAAGTATTTGAACCATTTAGCACCCTTTGCGATAGGCCTTATAATTGTAGTTTCCATCTCATACAATAGTTTTACGTCTCCGGGGACAATCTGAGACTGAATTATTAAAGTGCAGCCAAGGAGAGGCCCCGGTTATTGTCCCATTACATTTTAGATTAAAATTCTCTAAAGGGCCTCCGCGTGTTGGACCCATGTCCCCGCGTAAGCCTATCAAAAGACCGGGTTCCCCCTTACAGGGTATATAAACCCATGAATAGAAAGAATAATAATCATAAATCCTCTTTATTGTTCACCGTAATAATATAAAGTTCAATCATAATATATATATATTACTGTAAATACAAACATAAATACCAAAAGAAGCATGAGATACTCTTATGATGAAAGTATTAAGTAGTGCTCCTTTACCCAATCGCATAAGTAAATAAGTATATAAATAAATACATAAATAATTATATAACTTAAAATTTATCAATATTACCGATAGACACACTTTGCAGCAGTATTCGATATATTGATGAATCCGTACTTTACCCCATCTACATAAAACCCCCATACTAACAAGTAATTTGCCATTACATTAATAAAGGTACTGAAATTGCTTTGGCGAAAGTAAGGACCCATTTTGAGCACAGTGAACCCTCACAATAGTTCAGGGAACACAAGCTGAAGACTCAATAATGCAAAATATACTTCCGCTGACATAGATGAATAGTCTCACATCATGTCTATCGAATCTATAGCATTCGATCCGCGGAAATATGAGGGCTTCCAACTCGACAGTGTTCGGCTGCCATCAATTTAATATTGAACTGTGGAAAGAAGCCATTTACTCCAATTTGGTGGGTGATTTGATTTGACATTTAATTTTCCGTTTTTATTTTGAATACCCCTCGCAAAGAAAACTGAATATGATATATTTTTCGAACGTATTTCTGTAAATGTTTGCTTTAGAGTAATGCAGTGACGAACAAACCTTTTAAAGTACTTACAGTTACATTGTTATCTGTGTTGAACACCTCTTCACTGCTCTTCTCTACTTAGCTACCACATTTGTCCAGGATAGACATCATGTAAGTCTCCCACATTTAATTTGATCACGTACTGTTTATTTTCTTTGTTTAAGTGGTTTCATTCGTGTTAACAGCCGAAAACAAACACTATCGTAATTGATACCTTATCTCAATGTAGAAGATACGTAAAATTGAAGAGTATGGCTCGGTGTTCTTTGGTGATATGCCAATAACTTTTCAAAAACCTCAATTCAGTTATAAATGTATTATGGTTGAGCTGAGCCAGGATGATGCAAGCGTTATGCCCGTGAAGGGTGCCCTCTGTCGGGACGGGTCATCTTTTTACTGACATATCAATTAAATAATAGCATGCATACGTTATATCTCACACATTGACATGCATTATCCTCACATAACTTTTCACTATTCTGTTGTAATTAATAAGACTGTAATACTTTTACATATTTGAAAAGAGTATATCCATGGAGTTTCTGCCGTTTCTTCTCCATATGACCAAGGACTTGGAACCGTGCAGCTATTTAAATTCTGAAAATTCTTGAGCGCCAGGAATTGGTTTACACGAATAAAAAATACCGGACAAGTGCGAGTTCAACTCGCGTGGAGGGGGTCCCGAAATTGCTGAATATGTTGTCTATTGTTGAATTCGGTCTTGTACCAATAACTCATCCCAAGTACAAACTTAACATCGTAGTTGAAAAACACGTTTTCCCATACATTTCAACCGCAAACGTGAGTTTGTACAGACAATATTGTAATATTTACCATGTTATTTTAAGACCAAAGACATCTTATATGTTTTCCTGTAATCTAAAGATTACAGATTAATCTAAAGGTAAAGATCAACTATCCATATTTTTTTAAATTTTCGGCTCAGTAGTTTCAGAGATAAGGGTGGTCAATTTTCCTCTATGTTCTTAAATAACTTTAAAATTATAAAATAAATACATTTAAAATCCTCACAACAAGTCCTTCCATTTCATATGTTACACGGTACAGTTTACAAAACTTTATTCTTTAATTTCCTATATTACCCCCCAAAAGTGACCCCCATTGTTTACATCACACGTACGTGTTTGGATTGTAGAAATCCACATGTGTACCAAATTTCAACTTGATGGTCCAGTAGATACGAAGCAAATTGGCTGTGACAGACAGACACACGAGTGATCATGTACGGGTTCCAGCCGTTTTCTCCTACGGACTATCGGAACCCTAAAAATTACTTTGACTTTGCACGACTGAGTTTTAACCGAGCGGCCTTACGTTTAGCGGTTCCGACATTAAGCTCCAACATTATAAGGAACTATTTTCCGACCTCGATCATATAAATAATCCCCTACAAAATGTTTAATACATTTTCCAGGCGCCTGGTCACGACACACGTGACCTCCTCTTTACAGCCTCAATTTCTTTCTCCGACATCCATCAAACGGATGGTCAATCAGATCGATTGACCCCAATGAAGCATCGCTGCTACAATTTATAGCCATAAAGAGAACAAAGTTAGTAACAAACATAGCTCGCTGATGAATTTGTATGCCGCCTGCGAGCTAGCGGTGAGGTAGGCCGTAACGAAAGAGCGATAGCGAGTAGAAAATGGAGACTAACTTGAATGAACTCATAATTCTGTATTCACTGATCGGTGAGGCGCTTGGCGCAGTCAGTCCATAGATGACCACACATTTGAACTAAGCATCTCCGTGCTTCAGAGGCCACGTGAAATCGTCAGTCTTGGTTGTTGTCATTATTCTGCAGTCGCTAAGCCAAGTCAGTGGGCTTCAGGCGGCTTGAATAACTCTGATACAAGGTTGGTCCCTAACCAACTGAAAGAAAGGATCATTGGATCACTAGATTTTCTCCGATCATATTGTCATCAATAATATAAAAAATTGCCGTGTGGTGCCGGCTAAGAATGCCACCACCCCATTTCATCCCTTGGGTGTCGTAAAAAGCGACTATGGGAATAAACCGGAGGATGGGCAGCAGCGTCCTTCGAGTACATTTACAACCGAACTGCGATCGCCAACCCGCATGCCAAGCGAGGCGATTATGGCAAAACCCCCCAAAATGAACACACAACACAAACACAGAACCCTAGTCCCCGGCAGCCCTGCTATTCCTGATTACGGTAGCGGTCATGGTAACGGTGGGGCAGGGGGTGCTATAGTTAATCCCCGGCAGAGAACCGGCTACCACAACCGACGACCCCCCACAAGATGGACCGACGACCTGGTGAAGGTTGCGGGAATCCGCTGGATGCGAGTAGCGCAGAACCGGTCATTGTGGCGATCTTTGGTCTTTCGGCTGAAATGATGATGAATGATGGAATACAATTAATCTTGGTATCTTATTCAAAATCAAAGTTTTTTATTTCAAATAAACCAGATATTGGCACTTTTGAAACGCTTCGCAGGTGAGTTGGTGAACGCAGAATGGCTACTGTCCCACAGAAGAGACACTGCTGCCCATCTCTATAGTTCAAAGTCCCTAAGTCGCCTTTTATGACATCCACAGCAGGAGATGGAGTGTTGCGGGACACGACACGGATTAATCGGTGCCGATGAAATCACCTTGAACCTTTTAGGAGGTGAATCAGTCCACGATTCTCTACCCGAATCAGTACCTTAATATCCATTAGTTTCCTAACACAGAGTCAATACAAGGCGATCAATCACTTCATGCGCCTACCATATGATCGGGTGTTATGGGATGTTTGGTACCACGCTCGTTCACTGTACCACGTTTTGGTTTTGGTTGGATACTAATTACAGTGTCGCGTGTCTTATATAGGCATGAGTTTGATTTTTTTATTAAAGTTATCAGTGCCCTAGCCTCATTGGAGTGCTAAAGAGATGAATTAAAAGCATAAAAACATCGTTAAGTCAATGTGGCTTGACTGCACAAACTGTAAATCTGTATGAACCGCATAACATGCTTACTAAATCCAGAGCTATCTTGGGACAGGGCTCCCACAGCCGTAGTATTCTCCGCTATTAGCTCATTCCTTGTCCCCTCGCCTCGAGATGTGATCCACCAATAAATGCGGCCACTCTGTTAAATGGACCACCCCGAGGCCTGACCCGCAGGCCAAACAGACTAATCAAACTTTTTCATGTAACTTTAAAGAGAACTAACTACAAGACGTTACATTCTGATGTACTTTCAAGAATCTTGGAACATTTTGTAATGTGTTGGTGCGATAAGGCCAACCTTGTCGTTCATAAATTTGTATTGTTGAATGTATAATACATTACAAAAGGAAAATAGTTGTTAAGTCTATCACTAGGCAAGTCACTATAAATAAATGAATAATATTTAATCATTCTATACTAGTATTGTCTGTGGTGGAAATTCCAATTGTGTTTGAAAAATAACAAAATTCCGCTTATTTTTTTACTTAAAGGAAAACTTAGGGGAATTCATGACAAACATTTTGTAAATGATGATGATGATCATCAATCATGTTCTTGCCTATAGTATAACTTAGAATAAGACTTTTCATATCCTTTTCGTTTAGTGCATTACAATCCAAGTGTATACATCGCTTAGGTACTTACATTTTAAGGTTTAATGTTTAATATATTTAATGCACGGTTGTTTTCTGTGGCAATAAATACAATTTTCTTTCTTTCTTTTCTTTCTGTTTTATAAGTAGTACCCGAAGCTTAGCGATGTTAGCGAAACTAAAGAGTTAAATATAACTAAAATGTTTTGTAGTTACCGTTTAACTTACCGATTTTCTTCAGTGCAGCTTATAATTTGGGGGCAGTTAGATGCGTATCCTTCAGCCCCCAAACATTATGCTGACACAAGTAACCAACCATTCTGCAAGGTTGGTATCCTCTAGATCGTTCTTTAGAATTGGAATTAATTACTGCATACAAAATATATGGGCGCAAAGCTTGATTGCTTGAAGCATGTGTATTCCGGGCTTAAGTGGTAACTGATACCGTAAATCGAGCCTCATGACGGAGGGAACAAGTGTGTTTGACTTAGCTGACGTCTTAATGGCCTTAGGGAATCCCCAATGATAAATTAAACCGTTGTTTACCATAAATATGATAAATAGTTTGAAATATTCGTCAAGAAGGGTGGGTTGTCTTTTTAGTATATAGACGTTCACCGAAATCTGTATAATCTATTTGATTTAAATAATCCAATGTTCTTTCTTTCTACTTACTTATTTGTAAACTATTTGGGACCCGTGGTTTGACCCGCGGTTTCACCCGCGTTTAATTTAAAAGAAATTTAGAGTACTTCGACATAGACACTTGACATAGAATATATATATATTGGATATCAAGGTTTTTTTGCGCGGAACCCTAATTATTTTGAAAAAAGTAGCCTAAGTTATTCCTTATAATATCAGTTATCTGCCAGGGAAAGTCCCGTCAAAATCGGTCAAGCCGTTTAGGGGATTACCCGGAACAAACAGACAGATAGACAGACAAAAAAATTAAAAAAACATTTTTTGTTGTGGGTACCGTATAAACTTTCATATGCATTTAGTAAAAAGCTGTTATTTAGACATTACAAACAGACGCTTCAATTTTATTTCTTTGTATAGATGTACAGATTACAAACATACACTTCAATTTTATTTATTTGTAAAGATATAAACAGGTGATATCTACAGGGAGCAATGACCCGCTCCACCGCCACGCAGCTAACTGCAAACGAAACTTTAATGTCGTTCGGTGTATCACTGCGTACCACCCAGTGCCTTCCTCTAAGTCTTTCAGGGCCTTTCGGTGTTTATTCTCAAACACTACTACACTACAGCTAAAAACTATTTAATCTGTGTTTTAAATCCATAATTCTTTCTTTCTACTTGACACTATTTGTACAGCCCCAGACTCGGACAAGTGAGTGGCACGGGATGACAATATAGTTATAGTTATAGATATAGTCATTGAATATAGTAGTCTAGTTTACTTGACATACCTCAGTCCACTGTCATTGCCTCATCCCATTCCCCCAGAGGCGTATATGGTAGATGTTTTATGTAAAAGTTTCTTTGTTTTCTTCAAAGGAAATCAATGTCTTAAAATATGGCAAATTAACATCCGAACACTGAAACACCAGTTTATTTTTAAGCCCCGCTATAACTATTCGAGAAACCTGTTTTCTTTAGGAAACCAGGCTGCTCATATGGGTAAAGCGGGGACTTAATATCAACTGGCGTTTAAGTATTCGGCCGTAAGTCTCGTTAAAGTGAGATATGTACCACATTTATTTTCTCACCACAATAATGAAAAAGTTGCAACTAAATACAATATTGCATAGTTACAGTATTATTCAAATTTACTGTGGGAGACTGGTGGACCCCAGAAGTCTAATTTTGTTCTTTCATAAATTGTACTTAGCAAATTTTTTCCATTTTCTTCTTCTTCATGTATCTGATTCTATCAAGTTGTTTCCTCTTGTTAAAGTGCGAAGATGAATACTCTCCAATACTTTGATATAACTTTATCAGACCCAGATATCGCCGAACGGATGACATTCAAGACCGCACATCCGTCGTTTTCCGCCCGCTGGACGAATGTGTTTGGCTCTGTTTAAAGCCCTATACTGGCAGAACTGCTACAGATAGGTCGTATGCCTTAGTCTGAACATTTAAAGAAAAAAAAAAAACACTTATACAGTCTATATTCACAGCAAGAAAAAGGTTAGGTTTTTGTGTCAGAATTTTTAAAAGTCAGTCGTTGGTGAAATTTTCGAACAATGTATTGTGCGTTTTCATTGTGGTGTTGTTTTATTGTTATAACAACTAGAATGATAATGAATTATTGAGTTTAAGTGGAATATTGTGTAGCTTGTGGTATAGTGTTGACATTGTAAAACAGTTGAATAGTTTCAAGTGTATAGGTATATTTGGACGACGCGTGCTCCGGGTCGTGAGTACTTCCAAGACCTATTTTTTATAATTTTTACGTAATTATCAACTACATGAAAATTAGATAATCAGATAGGGAGTATCTTTACGATTATTTATCAGTAACCACTTCATATAGGTTCCATAGTAATTTATCTACTTACTTAGGTCAACGGCAGTAGGTAAACAGTATATAATACGACGCCCCGCCGCGAGTCTTATTTATGTTATTTATGTAAAATATTAATTACTTATATACATGTATTTTAATGATTTAATCTTGTAAATAATATAACGAATATTGTATATAATATTTTTATTGTGTCTTGATGCGTTACATAATGAGATATAACGATTTTTCTTCAAAATATAGTGAAAAAGTTCCTAAAGTATGGGCAATCGCAATTTTTAGCAATTTTGTATTTCAGCCGATTGATATGAAAGTTATATAATCGGATAGATAATGTCCTTGCGATCATTTTAAGGTAATCTCTTTATATATGTTCCATATTAAAATGTTGAGAGATCTCAGGTTAAACGCAAGTAGGTAATACGACACCACCACCACGGGGCTGATTTAAATTATTTATATAAAATTATACTACATACATTAATGTATTTTAATGATTTATTCTTGTAAATAATATAACAAATATTGTATATAACATTTTTTATAGTGTACTTATGCAATACATAACGAGCTGTAACGATTTTTCTTCAAAATAAAGTGAAAAAGTTCCTAAAGTATGGGCAATCGCAATTTTTAGCAATTTTGTTTTTCAGCCGATTAAAATAAAAGTTATATAATCGGATAGATAATGTCCTTGCGGTCATTTTAAGGTAACCTCTTCATATATGTTCCATATTAAAATATTGTGAAATCTTAGTTCAAACGCACGGCGATAACATGCTCGCGTGTCTGTGCGTTTCACCTGACATTTATGACGCTTTACGGGATTCCGTTTCTGACGTTTGACGGGTGAAGGGATATCTGATATATCTCTTTTATGTAAAGCAAAACAAACATTTAGCTAACAAAATAAGCCTAAACTGTCACGAGTCTCGAGTTCGGTTCTGTACTTGACATCTCGTGGAAAAAATGTGTTTTTTTTTTTTTTTGTTGGGCTTCTCGCATACATTTCTGGGAAATGTGGTTGCTTAACCGGTCATTTGCTGGCGAAGCCAAAAGAGGCCTCCAGCCAGGCTTAAATTAAATATTAAAAACTAAGCAACTTTCGCTAAGGGGGCGCCCTGCGGTACACGGACCTCGGCTTAGGGCGTTGCTGGGGATATCAAGCTATTGTTTTGGGGACAGCTGGATCGGTATTAGATCTCGTGGAAAAAAAACGTGCCCCTTCCCTCGCCTTTTATCCTGACCTGTGTCCTGTCCGCCTACGTGTGTTGACTTTATGCCGTGACGTCAGTAACATAACAATAAACAACATGTTTCGGGTTTGAAATGGGTGTTATCGGCGCAAGTATAAAGATTATGGAGTTACAACTACATTTAGTTTCACGCGGCTAAATGTAAAATTGATCTTGTGGAGGTATCTGAATCTGATTCGTTGGATATGAGTGGCATGTAAGCAGTCTCTGTTAAGCGGTAGACGTCGTTTGTCTATGTAATGATGATGATGATGAAATGTAAAATCAACTTACTGTCGTGTTTATTCAGCAAGTAAAATTTAAAATAGAAGAAAGAAGAAAGAAGACTGTTAGCGTATTCTTTATATTTTAGGTCTAACAAATAGTAGATATTGTACCTTGACAGGTGCGGAAGGCCTTGTGGACTTCCTCCGCCTTGGAAAAGGTAGAAAGATATTCTCTTTTTAGCTAAAACCCCACGGTGACCGTCTTCAGCACTCTCGAATGAGCACCAGATATCTAGTAGAAGGGGAAAGGCCTTTTCCCCCCCAATACCGACACTGAACCACTCGCGATATTTACGGACACTACCACAACGTTACAGAAGTCAATTGGTGGACTTCCAGAAACCCGATTCTGAGCACACATTACCTCAAAGACCCCAGCTAGCAAGCTCGGGGTTGCAGCTTATGGCAGACATACGCGGGGCTACGCGCCGAGGTTACTCTACCTTCGAGAGGGATTGAAAGAGAGTGTTGATGCACTCACCTCTCCTCGGCCAGGCCACAAAGCACGTCAGGATGGCTTTGAAAACGAGCTAGTGCGATTACCACGGCCGCTTTAACCAGTCAGGTTTCTGGCCACTTCAGCACCTCGATCGCCGTCGTGGGTGTGGCTCAATCGCTCTGCTGGATGACGCAGATACGGTTGTAGTCAGAGACCCTCAATTCTCTTCATACGGCAGATATCCGCCAGTACACTAAAGGTGGAAAGTACCCCTTAGAAGATATCGTACGGTGTCCTCGTGCGAATCTGATGACGCTGCAGTCTATTGAAATTGGTTCTGTAACGCTGGATACCTAACAGTCTCTTCAACCATACAGGCACCCTGTAAAGAGCCATCGATCGCACGACCGTGTAAAGGTCGTGAATCTCCTCCCACTTTTCCTAAAAGTTGTCAGCAGTCGGCAATGAACTTGCTGCCGTCTCGTTTAGAAGACAAGGCAATCGAACCTCTAAGGACTGTCCAAGATTAGACGGAGGTACTCCATACTTCCACCCGTTTGGTCTAATGCAGCACGATGCTTAGGCATCCAGAGTAAAAAATAAAACATACTGCACATTATCAAGTACTTTTAAGAGGCCGAATGGTTTTCTATTCCGGAATAAATTGTTCGCACGAAAAAAATCAAGCACTTTTCTATCCCTTTTTCATTACCAAAACAATTTGTATAAAAATACACAAAATCTTTTTTCCTAGTGTAAATAATCCCTAACAAACAAAAACACTAAGTGCCTGCAAGAAAATAGCAAGTAATGTGTTTCATTCCGTCAGATGTTATATCACACTGAATGTCAGGTACATGGCCGATATTAATGCAAAACTGCCGATATTAATGATAAACCCGAGCGAGAATATTTAGAAACGCAGAAAAGTTGATTGTAAAAATTAAACGCAAGATATGGCTTTGGCACTAAGCTTGATAATAAATATGCGAGCTAACGTCACCGGCAATTCCAAAGCGGCGATAGGAATGACTATAAAACCTCTTGACTGCGCGTACAAGGCACTCCTCACCGACGTCGCGGAGGCCTATCGCTGCGTCACCTTCCCGTTCACGTTAAATGGGGACATTTAAAACTACATTGAATACATTATAAATAATACCGATCCAGCTGTCCCCAAAACAATAGCTTGTTATCTCCAGCAACGCCCTAAGCCGAGGTCCATGTCCCGCAGGGGGCGCCCTTAGCGCAATTTGCTTAGTTTTTAATATTAAGTTTAAGCCTGGCTGGAGGCCTCTTTTGGCTCCGCCCAGAAATGACCGGTTAACCAACCACGTTTCCCAGAAAGGTATGCGAGAAGCCCAAAAAAAAAAGTATAGGGCACAAACGCACGCCAAGCATTTGCGTTATGGAGCTTATAAAAGACCGCGATACGTGTTCATCACTTTACCCCTGGCTGGAGGCCTCTTTTGGATTCGCCAGAAACGACCGGTTAAGTAACTACACTTCCCAGAAGTGTATGCGAGAAGGCCAACAAAAAAAAGAATCATCACTTTAGTACCGACCAGAAGTTAGATCTCTGCGCATGTATTAATATTAACAGGTTTCAAAATACTTTTAAGCAAATAACTCGCCAAAATGCCTTGAAATAATCTTACACATCTAACTATAAAATGAGTGATGATATAACTTTTCATCGGCAAGTTGAAATGTTCATAAAGATTAAATGATTATGAAACATAATATCAGATTGCAGGGCTCAAGTAAAACTGGTGGGTGATGCAAACAGACCGCCGAGAAAAGGGGTCTTGGCCACAGATGAGATGGACGCTAGCCGATTTCATTTTAAAAACGCCTGTGGAGTTATTATCATAGACTTCAGTATAATGTCATAGAAGTAATTAATTTGTGGTTACATAAGACACTCTTCTTTTATATTTAAAACTAGATTATTTAATTGAAAAATGGCTGTGTTATGTGTGATGTTTTATTTTCCATTCTATGTTTACTAAAAATACTAATCTTTTTTCCTATACAATTCTTCATAGTGTCTAATAATAATACCTAATAATGTATTTTTTACCTAAATTTTACATACATACTCATTCATATTTATTTCATCGACTGTATACTATGAAGGTATAATATATTACGACGTTCATAGTATAAAGTCGACTCTATCGGTATTGAGGGGTACAAAGGGCGCCACTACACTAGTTATATCAGACAAAGGAAATAATGTTCCTAATAGTCGTAACATAATTATCGAGTCACTCAAATCAGACTAAAGCATAGTCAACGAATAAAAAGAAAATCATTACATTTGCCATCTCGTCCCTTCGCGTCATTCCGGCCCATTTCCTTACACGAAGTCAAACAACCAACTGACAGGGCGCCCAGAAACAATTTCCATTATTTTTATTCCTTCGTCTTTGAAAATCCCATAAACATACAGCACGAGTAAATGATGTTCCCCCTGTAAATTAGGCCGTGGCGATACAAAGCACCCCATCCAGCGTTCATCGCCCGCCATTCAATCTCTGAGAATAGCACAATGAATGGCGTTATCATTGTTACATGAAAAGAGCTATCGGCTTTTGTCGTAGGACTTCATGGAATTACTGACCGAAAAGAATTAATCAGAAACGTTAGTAAGATTATGATATGTAGCGGGTGCTCGCGGCTTCGTACACAGACAGTTGCAATATCCATAATACTATTAAATGAGACTGCATGGGTCAGGACTTCGTGTGATAAATATATACCACCTTTTTACGATATTTAACGTAATATATCGTGTTATGAGTTTACAACAATAGTCGAGACAATAACAGAAAGCAAGCGTGAAGGTCGTGCCGTGTGGTGCCGGCTACGAATAGCACCAACCCATCTCATCCCGTGGGTGTCGTAAAAGGCGACTAAGGGATTAGCCGGAGGATGGGCAGCAGCGTCCTTCGAATACATTAACAACTCAATTGCGATCGCCAACCCGCCTGCCAAGCGTGGCGATTATGGCAAAACCCCCCAATGAGCGCACAACACACCAATGTCGGTCGTTGTGGTGATCTTTGAGGGAGACCTGTGTCCAGCAGTGGACTTTATTCGGCCGAAATGAAGCGTGAAGGTCCCAGCAGTGGACACCGTTTTTTTATAAATTGCCTTTCGCATATATCTCAGGTAGATTTCGCTACTTAGCCGGGTAATCTAGTTAAGCCAAAAAGTGAAGACTTTGCCGGGGACGGTCACTGGATATCTAACAACTATACTAAGTAAGTAAGTACCTTACAATGTTACAATAAAAAACTAAATTTATATTTACGTTGCTCACACAGACTGTAATCTAACGTTATGAATTTTAAATAACAATTTGATGGCAGCATCGTGAAAGTATGGTAAACAAGATTACACTTATATTGGACTTTAAGAAAACCAATATTAAGTATCTATAGATTCAACCCTATCTGAAAATTACTTAAACAAACAAAACTTGAATAAAGCTATCGTATCGTGTAAATAACCGAATTAATTTGAATATGACAACAATTCTATAGCTACATCTAAGAATTCATAACAAGATCAGTATACAGACGCTTTATTTGTGTTTGCTGGAACCCAAAACTTAAACATTTAGAGACGATACTGCTAACTCAGTTTGAACACGGGTTCGAACCCTGAATCGTTAGTGCCAAGATATATCTTATGATAGCCTCAGGGGACGTTCACGAGACCATTACTATTAAAAGAGGGCTATCCATCATCCTCGGCGTATCGATTGCCCCCAGTCAATGTTTACTCGATACAAAATCGACTAACATCGGTCAAACGCCATTCGGCTACTACATTTCCCTATTCGTATCAATCACTTGAAAACGATTTTGTGGATGGGACTTTCAACGTGTTGAGGAAAACATTGAGGAAATAAATCGCTTCTGAAGGATTTTGATTCACTGAAGTTACGACCTTTTGTACTTAACTGACGACTTATACAAAAATGTAGAAAGCCTTATTATAGGTGCCTACCTACTTACGTGAAATTAATCTCAAATGAATTAACTGCATCATCATTTCGGCCGAATGAAGTCCACTGCTGGACACAGGCCTCCCCCAAAGATCACCACAACCACCGATATGGATGTGTTGTGGGTTCATTGGGGGGTTTTGCCATAATCGCCACGCTTGGCAGGCGGGTTGGCGATCGCAGTTGAGGTGTTAATGTACTCGAAGGACGCTGCTGCCCATCCTCCGGCTAATCCCTTAGTCGACTTTTACGACACCCACGGGAGGAGATGGGGTGGTGGCATTCTGAGCCGGCACCACACGGATTAACTGCATAGGCGGAATTAAAATTATTATTAATAATAAAAATAAAACATCTTAATTTACATTCAAACATTGTTTACATTATAGACTTACACAGTTAGACAAATATTACAATACGATGAAGCGATGAATGAGGCAAAACTTTACTGTCAAGCAGGAATTAAACCTGTGTTATAATTCTACCCTTACGGAATCACTCAACCAACGCATTTACAACGCACTTATATATATCTACAACTGATGCAATGTTATGACTACTAGTTGAACGTTGATTCCCAATCAACAAAATCGTACAATATTATACAAAAACTATAATTATCAATAAAGTTATAATTAACATGCCACTTACTATAAAGTAGGCCGTGTAAGGGTGTGTGTCCCATACACAGTGTGCATGTGTGTTTATGACAAAGTGTGACTTGACTTGGAAGGAAGAGTGTGCGTTTCTAAATGTTGTTGTTTTTTTAATACAATTGCAGTACATTTTCAGTTTCTGCGTACATTAGTTTGGAGCCCGACTCTTCCTGTAGTTTAACAATGAAGCTTATTCAAGGGGTAATTTTTTTAAGTTTGTATTGTACGTAAAGTAGATTCCTTAAAAATATGAAGTTGATGATAATTTGGCTAGTGTAGTTCTGTATCGGATCGATGGGCACACTTTATCTGATCGACGCTTTGAGCTGTAAATTGAGGGGTCAAATGTTTGTGTGCAGGTCTTTATGAGTATCACCTGTTGCACATACAGCTGTCTCAAGGAAAGGATAGAGGTATCCCTATACAGGTTGTTTTTGGGTACCGGAAAGGACTATTTGTCATTACCTTGAGAACCGCTCTCTGCGTAAGGGCCTCCAAATGGTTTATATGAATAAAAAAAAGAATTTGACTTTAACTTGTTCGATCCAAGTATTGAATTACATCTATCTTACGGTCTTGGATACACCACCAGAGGAGCTTATCCAGTACGATGAGTGCTAAAATCTGCGGCATTAAGTAAAAGTTTAAATAGATAAATTAATTTCCTTATGCGGAAGATCAAATTTTCAATTTCATGATGCCATTTACTGAAATGGTTTATTGTAACACCAAGATATTAAATTTTAGGAGCTCTACAGGACAGGACAGTTACTGTCAGGATAAAAATCATAATTATAATTGCCCGCCCTAATAACTTTTTCAGTTACGATTCGTCAACATGAACGGACGTGTCCGCGAGATCGTTTTGTTGACCTAGTTTCCGATTAGAGCAGCACGCGAATAAATAACCACGATGGCGCAGTCTAAGGTCTGTGATACAATTGTGGCTAATGAGTTTCTCGCCTTCCTACAAAATAACCTTGACGTGATGGATGAGCTCTCTCTGGAGCAAATCTGCATGTCTAGCTATAAGGAGCAGGATATACTGGACGCTAAGAAGGTACTTAGTCAGACCACCAAGACCAGCACCCGCCTTGGCACAAGAACGAGAGATGGACGCGGCAAGAGGGACCTGCAGGACATCATCCGAGCTTTCAAGGAGACTGATCCGGATGATGTCCCAACGTACGTGGCCCGGGACCTATGTAAGCTGCCGCCCGTGACATTTGACCACGTAGACGTCACACGTCTGTTGAAAGATATAACTTCTTTGATGACTGAAGTCACAATTATACACAAGAAGTTAGAGGCTTCAGAACGTGTCACTACCGAATTAAGGCAAGAAGTTTCATCACTGCGCAATAGTAGCACTATATCAGCAATTCCGTCGAGCCCATCAAGCGGTTCAATTTTCGCCTATCAGCGAAAATAGAGCTACTACGGACAACGAGCCGCGTGCTCGGTGCAATGATCGCAACGTGTCCTCCGTGAGTGACCTAATTACGTCACAGCCTGCGAAATCAACGCAAACCTCACAGCTGCTGAAGGAGAGTTACGCAAAGAAGACTTCGTGCCACTGTCCAAGGACTAAGGCGCCTGCCCCTAAAGCTGGCAAAGTGGATGAGGACGGCGGAACGGAAGGAAAGTCAGTCGCGGCGTAACCGTAACAAACGCGGTACTGCTCCTACAAGCGAAGACGTTAAAGCTGCATCGCCTATCATGCTCCTGTATATCTCTCGGTTGGACACACAGACATCGGGAGATAAGCTCCTTCAGTGCGTCGTCAGAAGGATTCAAGGTAGAGTCGGTGCTGAAGGAAGGGCTGCACTGAAGCTGTCACGGATGGAGTCGAATAGAACTGCAAATTTTAAGTCCTACATCCTCCATATTCCGGCGACGTACAAGTCCGTCTTTCTCAGCGCCGACTTTTGGCCATCAGGAGTGGTGTTCAGACGTTACAGGGAAGCACGACGAAACTTCCAAGTCCAAGTGTCCAAGTTTAGTTTTATAGTGTTATAGTGTCATATATGTATGTTAGTCTATAAGGTATTTATGTATGGGTCTTGGTTACCTGAAATAAATAAATTTTATTATTATTATTGTTATAATAAAGAAGGGATCTGTGGAAACATAGCTTTATTGTATGCAAACATTACATAGCTTATTTTCTAATATTAAAATTAAACAAGTATGTGATAACTGAGACTAAACCTTCAACAGAGCAGACCCGCACTAGACCTCACATTGTTCCAAGTGGGCCATATACAAACAATGCTGTATCGTCTGCGTAAGCAAATTCCCTACAGTTTGGGCTCCGCAGTTCACAGAGGTCATTTATATGTAACGTGAGGCGGGTGGGGCCTAAAATACTCCCCTGTGGAACCCCAAAGTCCAAAGTTTTTATCTCTGCTTACAAAGTCCCCAATTTTTTATCCTTTCTAGCTTTGGCATACGAATAAGAATAAAGACGGCGTCGAAAGCCTTGGAAATATCCAAGAACACTGTTAGACACTTCTCTATTTTGTCAACGCTTTCTACAACTTCGTTCAAAAATGATAAGACGGCAAAAATTCAATCACCGTGAAGATAAATATGGTTGACAAAACCGTAACCGACAACAGACACGGATTGATAAGCATATTGATAATACAGAGATATTTGATACTGTCTGTGAGAGAGAGGCTACCCGAACGTATAAATCCTATTTCAAACGCCGTTTGTTAGTTGGAACGCGAATTGACTGTATGGCTGGAAGTACATGTCTATTTTTTGACTCTAGTTCCTCTGACGTGTAGATCACAGCACTTTTTATCAAACATGGCCTAATGGCTTAACATTCTAATAGTTTTATTGTGCATATCACTTATTTATATTTATTGACTATTATAGCTATGAATCAGATGTCAATATTGCCACGGAATGTTTCATCAAGCTAATGACAGATAATATCAAAAACTTTAGCTCAAAGATCAAAGTGCGCAGTACAGAAGCCATACGCAAGCCTTGGATGACGGCAGGTCTTCTTAAATGCGTCCGTAAGAGAGACCTTCTGCATAATAAAGCTAGAAAAAATCCTAATGATAATATAACACAACGCGTGTATAAAAAATATAGAAATTATTGTAACGATGTTATCAAAAAAGTTAATGAAGAACACAATCGAACAATGCTTATTAAAAATAAAGACAACACCAAAAAGCTTTGGCAAAGTATTAAAGAAATCTGCAACATAAAAAAAATCCCCAATACCAGTTCCGATATTACCAAAACATTGAAAGACGTAACGGAGTCAGTGAATTCTGCCAATAAGTTCTTTAGTACAGTCGGCAAAAATCTAGCCGATGTTATCCTATCAAAGCTGAATGTTACTGAACAACAGTTGGCAGATAATACATCAGTTAACAGCACTCCAATGAACTCCTTCTTTTTTTCTCCTACTGATCCGGAAGAAATAACAATGATTATCGATAACCTAAAAGAGTACTCTGCTCCTGGTGATGATATGATTGTTCTTTCCCCTATTCTAGTACACATTTGTAACCTTAGCATTTCAACCGGTATCTTTCCAGACTGCCTCAAAGTGGCCAATGTCTGTCCTATTTTTAAATCCGGTGACCCACTGCAAGTAACTAATTATCTCCGTCCTATCTCTCTGTTATCTTCAGTCTCCAAGATACTTGAAAAACTCGCCAACAAACGCCTACAACAATATCTGGAAAAAGAAAAACTATTATCCCATAACCAGTATGGCTTCCGACAAAAAACGTCTACCGAAGATGCAGTAATCAATCTTGTTGATTGTGTTACTGAAAAGATAGATTCAGGTCAAAAATGCGTTGGTGTATTTATAGATATCACTAAGGCTTTTGACGCAGTATCTAGGCCTATACTATTGAAGAAGTTGGAATTGATGGGTATAAGAGGTTTGGCACGGAACTGGTTTCATTCCTACCTTTCAAATCGAATGCAGCGAATAAGAACAAAGGATGGTGAAGCAACAAGTGAGTGGTCGGATATTGATTATGGTGTTCCTCAAGGAAGTGTGCTCGGGCCAACCCTCTTTTTGGCTTACATCAACGACCTTTGTGACATTGGATTAGAAGATGCAAAGATAAGATAAGATAAGATAAGATAAGATAATTTTTTTATTTGCTTAAACATGTGTATACATACAATTGCATGCAAGATGTAAACCTAATATGTATTTTGTTCCAACATGTTTGCCATATTATAAAATGGCGTGCAAATGTTATGTTGGTATTGAGATATACGATTCACGGGTTCAATAACAATAAGCAATTAAATCATCATCATCATTTCGGCCGAATGAAGTCCACTGCTGGACACAGGCCTCCCCCAAAGATCACCACAACCACCGATATGGATGTGTTGTGGGCTCATTGGGGGGGTTTTGCCATAATCGCCACGCTTGGCAGGCGGGTTGGCGATCGCAGTTGAGTTGTTAATGTACTCGAAGGACGCTGCTGCCCATCCTCCGGCTAATCCCTTAGTCGACTTTTACGACACCCATGGGAGGACATGGATTCAGCCACAACGGTTTCCCATAATATTAAAAAATTCAATCACTAAATATATACACTAATCCGATTTAGACACAAAACAATCATATAAAATACATGTCAAGAAAAAATAAATTGGTCCGTTAGAAATTCTGTGATATTATAATATGCCTTATCAATTAAAAGGGATTTGACCTTTGATTTGAGTGCGGCCTTTGTTAAGTCTTTCCATCTCTCAGGGAGTCTGTTGTAAATGATCGGCGCCATGCAAAATACACTGTTGCGCATAAGTGCAGTCTTAGCCGGGTTTAGACATAACCTACTATTGTCACGTCTGTTTCGGGGAACTACATCTGCCAATCTCAGGAACAGGCTAGGATTTGCCTTGACAAATACCAATATTTCTAAAATATACAAAGACGGCAGGGTCAATAACTTATGTTTTTTGAAGTAAGGTTGGCAGCTATCTGTCGTCTTCAACTGGAACATTGCTCTGAGACATCTTTTTTGAGCTTTAAATATAATTTCTCTGTGCGCAGAGTTGCCCCAGAATATGACGCCGTATCTGAGAACAGATTCAACCAGTCCATAATAAGCCGTAAGGAGCGCATCTATACTAAGGCTTCGCGACAGGGTATATAAAGCGTACGAGCTACTGCCTAATCTTTTACTTATTATTTCTATGTGAGCCTTCCAATTTAGAGCCCTATCTATCGTGAGTCCTAGAAACTTAGTCGTATTAACTGCGTCAATTTTTTTATTATTATAGTTAATGTCAAGATTTGTGGTTGTCAGACGTTGGCTAAAATTCATAATTAGTGTCTTATTAATATTTATTTTCAAATTATTATTCTCTAACCATTCAATTATTGTAGATAATGCATTATTTATGTCATTTTCATGGGTGTCTCGGTATTTACACGTTATAGTGACAGTACTGTCGTCAGCAAAGAGTGACATAGGGTGCACAGTAGCTCTAGGAAAGTCATTGATGTAGAGTGAAAAGAGGAGGGGTCCAAGTACGCTCCCCTGTGGGACTCCGTGGATGACTCTACGCTCTTCCGATGAGAATATGTTTTCCATCTTCTTGTTGTTTATCCTACTTATTAGTGTTTTTTGCCTCCGACCACTGAGATAAGATTCAAAGAGTTTTAGGATATTTCCTCTGACTCCATATGCCTCCAGTTTTTTCAAAAGAATATTATGTTGGACACAGTCAAACGCCTGTGTCATATCGCAGAATATTGAAGAGACAAGCGTATTTTTATCCATATTTTTCAATACAACATCTAAGAAGTCATATACGGCCATATTTATAGTCTTTTGTTCCCTAAACCCCTTCTGTTCATTGCATAGTATATTGTATTTTTTTAAGTACGCGTTTAATTGATTACAATAGTATTTTTCAAAAATTTTCGAAAATATCGGTATTAGTGATACAGGCCTGTAATTTTCTATCTGCTCTTTGTCCTGTTTTTTATATATTGGTTTAATGGTGGATCTTTTTAGGGCATTCGGAAACGAACCTTCACTTATGCTCAGATTAACAATATAACTCAAAGGACCACATATTTCGTTAGCGACTGCTTTGACTATTTTTGTACTGATACCATCATAACCCACGCTGTTAGTGTTTTTTAGAGAAAAAATATTTTTTTGTATGTCATGTGGTAGACACGGGGCCATGTACATGGAGTCTTTTTTGTTTAAAATATGCTTAGTCACTGAGACTCCAGAATGAATTTTCGGTTGAATCTTATCTATAAAATAATTATTTAATAAATTAGCAATCTCTTTTGGATCCGTAACAATTTTTTTATCTACCTTAAGTTTAGAAATATTATTTTTTGGTACATTTAATTTAGTTTTATTTATTAGTTGCCATGTAGTTTTAGCTTTATTGTTTGATGTTTTTATTTTGTGGTCATTCTGAGCCCGTTTTGTTAATTTAATGATTTTTGTAAATAGTTTTGAGTAATTGGTTAGTGCTTTTTTATTGGAAGGTATTGGTTTTAGTCTATATTGCCACAGTAATTGGCGTTTCTTTTTGCTGCACAACTTAATGCCTCGTGATACCCATTTATTACTATTGTTTATTTTCACCGAAATTATAGTTTCAGGAAAACACTGGTCATAAAGTAAAGAAAAAATGTCAATAAAAGTATTATAAGCTAAGTTCGTGTCACAGGATTCATAAACATCTGAGAAAGATAAGCTACTAATATAAGAATGAAATTTTATGATGTTTTCCTTACTGTAATCACGTCTCGTTGTCCGCCAGCTATTAAGGTAACACACTGTTTTTATTGGACATTGAAGAAGTTGAGCAGTGTGATCAGACAGTGCTAATTCTAGTACAGTGGCTTTACAGGGCTTATTGAAGTTATGCGCAAAATTGTCAAACTACTAACCTTCGCGGATGACACTGCTATTGTATTCCATGGCAATAGCTGGGCAGGGGTCGTTGATGCGGCCCAACGGGGTCTGGCTCGTGTGGTGCACTGGCTCCAATGCAACCTACTGACTTTAAATGGCAGTAAGACTAAGTATATAGCATTCAAAAAATCTAAGCATTATGACCCCGAGAATCTGCCTTGCATTAAACTGCACTACTGCAACAATCCTAACGTCGATATTTGTCAATGCGTCGAGATTGAACAAGTTAACCATTTCAAATACCTTGGCGTCTCGATCGATTATCAACTGACTTGGATCAAACAAATAGATGCTGTCTCTGCCAGGGTCCATAATTTAATGTTTATTTTTAAAAAACTTAGAAACATAGCTGATTGTAACACCCTGAGAAGTGTGTATTTCGCCTTATGCCAATCTATTTTAAATTATTGTATAGGGGCATGGGGTACAGCAGCGAAGAGTCACTTGATAAAGCTTGAACGTGCTCAAAGGGCCATATTAAAGGTTGCATATGGTAAGCCTTACCGGTACCCTACTGACAGCCTATATCGAGAATGCAACGCTCTTCGAGTTAGACAACTGTACGTGTTGTCTATCGTACTACGCTTTCATCGACAAGCACCCTTTACCCAATACAGTTCTACCAGATCATTAAGGCATATAAAATGGAACATACCCACTACCCGTACAAAGTTTGCTCAAAGATCCTTTAGATACGTGGGCCCATACATTTATCAAAAAATTAATAAAGACCTAGATATAATCGGCTGCTCTAAGCGTAAATGCAAAACAAAGGTCACGAAGTGGCTTTCAACTCAAGACTATGGCACAACTGAAGCTCTCTTAATAGCCTTGATATGATAGAACCGAACTTATACTCACACACAACACTTACACACTCAAAATCACAAATCTAAATACTAGCACAACTTGTACACATATACACACAACACATACTCATCTACACTCTCTAACTCACTCGTTACCCCTCATCACCCTCAAATACACAGCCAATTCCTGTACGAGAAATGAAGTTTATATTATTATTTATTAGGCCTCGAATGATTATTGTTGTATAATTATTAGAATCTTCTGGTAGCCTCCTAATTGTACCTACTAAGTAATGTATCACCAATCACGAGGAAACTAGATCCCGCGACACAGGGCATCCTAGTGCGGGGTCTAGGGTTACTTCATTGCACAAAAAAAAAAATGTTATATTACCTTCTAGATAATTCACATGCCTTCGATGTATCTACTTTTTCTGTGCTAAAATATGTCTGTAAAGTTGTCACTCAATAAATAAATAAATAAAAATAAATAAAAATAGCTATGTTGGTAAGGTACCCGTTTATGACAAATATATATTCCGCTTAGCTTAACTATCTATTTATTTCTACTTATTACTTTACTAACGCTCTTTGTACATTAATTTATAAATTCCTTACGCATATTTCAATCTATCAATAATTCCTTTGCGTGTTGACGGTCTAATTTTATATTTCGCGACTGCTTCATACCATATATTTCAAGGCTAAAGACCACTCTGCTGGGTACTCGACGGATTCATTCACCCCTGGCACATAGATGTACGACACGTCATCCCTTCATTTGAACTTGTTCAAGTATTGTGAGAACCCACGATGCTCCGTCTTTATGTGAGTCCTTGGGCTGGTTGGTTTTTTTTTTTTATGGTTCTGTGCGCTAATACGTCTGGGAAAAACAACTTTGTCGTTCCAGCTGTCGTGCCTGACTTGTATCTCTGGTTCCATCCGTCGAACGTTTCCTGACGGATGTGTGCCTTCACAAATGAGAACGGGCAATAGTCACAACCGGGTTTCTTTTCAGCGCAGCGTGGCATTCTTTTGGCAGCTGTCCAGAATGCCATAAAGAAGAGACCAAACACCAAGAAGAGCAGACCAGTTGGCCAAAGAAGCTTCTTGCCAACTGGTCTGCTTGCACGTTGCCTCCTACTTCTGCATGGGCTTTAATCCAGAACCAAGTGACGTCTATTCTGGAGCTTATTTCAACCGCTTGAGGATGGGCAGATCTTTGGTTTGTGATAAACATATTATGACGATATACCTTTCGAATGTCTTGTAAATCAGACATACCTATCATCAATGACGGCCACATGGACACAGTTTCAGTAGCCTCGTAGATCCAGGCACAGAATTGGCCACACGTTCTCTTCCCGAGATTGTCGAAAAAGACTGCTGCGCTCCGGGTTGCGGATTCGATTCCTGCACAGAACAAATATTTGTAAGATCTGCTGGTACTTGTTTCGAGTCTTGGTGTATTGTGTGTGGAATTTATGTCTGTTAACGCACCCATGACACAAGAGAAATCATGGAGTGAGGCAAAGTTTAAAAAAGATTACAACATGGGTACTACCGATCACCAATACATTTTTCAAGTGTGTTGATTATGTCATTATTCCCATTAGACCAAAATAGGCGTGTAGACATTTCATTTGATTATGATCTTTGTTCTTATTTTACATACATTAGACATAGTAGCGTTGTGGGTTGCATTGTTATATGTATCAATTTGGTTTAACGAGTTGAAAGTTCTTATAATGTAACTGTTTGCTGTTCCTTATTTTTGCACAGATGGCTTTGCAGCTATCTGGCGCAAAGGGACTACATCACTTCTCAGTCGGTTGCGTGGAAGTAGCCACAGCATCCTGAATACTATAGCGGCTAAGCACGACTGTCCATTGGTGTGGAAACTAATACAAAGGACCAAGTCGCTATTTACAATTAGATAAAACATTTTATAGCTGTATTACTACAAATCTGGATCTCTGTTGTCTGAATAAATAAATAATATTATTATTATTATAAATAAATAAATAGCGGCCAATGTTTTGTCAGAGTTATTCAAGCCGCCCCAAGCCCTCTGACTTGGCTTATCGACTACCTTCTAATGACAACAACAGAGACCGACGATTTCGCATGCTGTCACACAGGGAGGATAAGTTCAAATACCACTATGAAGCAGAGGATGACCGCGCCTAACGTTGTTTAACCTCGCCGATTGTTTACCTATCACTGAATACTACTGGCTATGAGGGCCATCCTTTATATTGATTTCAATAGAACATGTGCGATAAACCGTATAGTGCCGGCTACGAATAGCACCAAACCCATCTCATCCCGTGGGTGTCGTAAAAGGCGACTATGCGATTAACTGGACGATGGGCAGCAGCGTCCTTCGAGTACATTAACAACTTAATTGCGATCGCCAAGCCGCCTGCCAAGCGTGGCGATCATGGCCTAAACCCCCCAATTTGCACACAAAATACACAGACTGGCCAGGGACAGCGGCTATCGCGCAGCCCAGGATCCACGGGGGGCAAATTACTTGAAATTGAAAGGCGAGGATGCAATTTTTATTTCATAGATTTTCCAACAGAGTGTGCTTCAGAGATGTTCGCCTGTTTAATTGCTATCATCAAAAACGCAATACCAAAACGACTCTACACAGTGGCATCTGCGTGATTTACGCCTGTCGCAAACCATCTGCGACATATTTAATCAGCCCGCCATCTTTTTGGCATCATTGGGGGAGGCTTGTGTCCAGCAGTGGACTTTATTCGGCTGAAAACACGATGAGCGGCAGAGTTTTCAATGTTTGTGCTGTCCATGATGGTTCCGTGCAGCCGGGGCAAATAAGATCTGCCATTACACGATTGCTTGTGGAAACAATGGAATTAGGCTGCAATCAACTCTATTGGACCGATAGTGCAACATATTATATGAAAATATTTTGTTGTATTTACTGAATTTTAGGGCACATTGCTCGTAGAACTGATGGCCGTTGGGGCAAAAAGGTTCTCGAATGGAGACCGCGCACCGGAAAACGCAGCGTGGGACGACCTCCAACGAGGTGGACAGACGACCTGGTGAAGGTCGCTGGGAGTCGTTGGATGAGAGCGGCATGTGACCGCTCGTTGTGGAGATCTAAGGGGGAGGCCTTTGTTCAGCAGTGGACGACCTGTGGCTGATATGATGATGACTGAATTTTAAGCTAAAGATCTACGACAGTATTTCTAACCTTCTATCGGCCGAATACTGAAACGCCACTCAATACCTACCTGCCTACTTAAGACCGTCTGAACTATATGAGCCACCCGCTATCCTATGGAAAAGAGCCGTATAATAAATTTATCTAACTCTCGTAAAGAATGGGCGACGAAACTGCTTCAGGTTTGTATGAGCGGTTTTCCCAGATTGCCAAGTTAAAGTAACACGGATCGATAAAGTTACATAGTGTTTACAGTTCAACAAGATAAAATAAATTATCACTTCTTTTAACGTCTCTGTCACTGTAGTAAACACTTTTATTTATGCGAGTATTATCGCGTCAATAAAAATGGCGTCGTTTTGTAACATTTACAGATCGTAACACGGGAAACGAACTTTAGTTTGTGATAAATATTTATGGTTTCAAGGATAAAATACAATTTTTTGTGTCACCTCGGTGATGCGTGGGGACATTTGCAAATTGGGTTCGAGCTTTGAGATTGCAACCATTTTTAGCAAGCGCTTACGATGGACAGGTTTCTACGTATACAAAATTGATTTTGGCTCCATCAAACAGCTAAACGAACTTTTTAACGAAAGCGCTTCATGTAAGTGTACTGTACAGGGGCTAGTAAAACTTAGCAAAGGCCCGTGGCGGAAGCATTTTATAGTATGTTTTTGACAGACTTCCGCGAATACCAGTTGTACAAATTTTAACGGCTAAATTACGTATAAGCCAAATATGGATTACGTTCAAGTAAATAAAGATGACGCAAACCAGGGGCTCGTCCATAACTTGTTACATTATGCAATATTCAACAAAAACCCAATGACACATCGGGCCTGCGTGCTTACCAAAACAAAAATTCTTGGAAGACCCACAACTCACTTAGCGCCAAAATAAACCCAAATAATTCCACATGGTTACATAATGATGTGAAAATAATGAGACCACTATTAAACGCAACCGATTCTGCCTTGCTGCAAGATGACCTGAATAGACTGTCGGACTGGTGCAAAGCAAATGAGATGACCTTAAATATTTCAAAATGTCATTATATACAGTTTAAGCGAAACAAAACAGTACAATCTAACACTTACACAATAGACAAACAAAATTTAGCAATAGTTGAAGAGATTCGTGATTTAGGGGTTACAGGGGATAAACAGTTAAGATTTGACAAGCATATCAGAAACACAACAGCAAAAGCGTTCAAAATTCTCCGCTTTATATTGCGAACCAGCAAAGAATTTTCAAGAGCATCCACTAGGATAAAATTATATAACACGCTGGTTCGTCCTATACTTGAATATAGCAGTACGGTATGGAATCCACACTATGACATTTACATTAAACATTTAGAAAGTGTTCAGAGGCGTTTTCTGTATCATTTCTGTTACAAAGACTATTTAGCTAAAAAAATTGCCAGCTACAAAGATAGACTAAGACACTACGGTATGAGTTCATTGAAAGATAGAAGAAAATCCGCTGATCTCATATTCTTGCACAAACTATTTAATGGAGGTTTGGACTGCAGTGAACTAGTTGGAAAGTTGCGAATAAATGTGCCATCTCGTTTACCAAGAATAAATAGCTATAGCTTGTTAAATATCCCGCGATCCAGAACAAACCTTGGGCAGTTTGCCGCACTGCCAAGACTTTGCAGGCAATTCAATGATTTATCTAAGCGTTGTAATTTGGATATAGCCCCCCCATTTTCAAAGTACAAGAGGGAGTTAAACATCATACTTTCCAGTGACATTTAGATGTGTCTTCGACGCTTCTAATATTATTTGACTGTATTCATTATTTTGGTATTGTTAATCTTTTTTCTGTTAATTTATTATATTCTAGTTTTGTTTTCTTTGGAAGTGTTTTGAAAATGTGTGTATTGCATGTTTATTTAGTTTTGTTTGAATATAAAGTATTTATATTTTAATGTAAAAATTCTACTATTTCAATTTAATTAAAATTTTGTAAATTTTTCTATGTTGGTTCACCTAGATATACAAGAGCACGCTGTGGCTTCCTATAATTGGAGGTGCACACCAAACACAAACTTATGTACCAATTTGTAATAGCCCATGTATGTGTGTATCCTCTGTTGGAAGTCCATAATAATAAATAAATAAATAAATAACGCTAGCAAACACTGGTCACACATAAAACTGTTGTGAAGTAGGAACGTTACAAACAGTCGTCGTTATACTAAGGTACCCATGTAAACTTTCCGTGTGGCTACGAATAACACCACCTCATCTCATCCCGTGGGTGTCGTAAAAGGCGACTATGGATTACCCGCAGAATGGGCAGCAGCGTCCTTCGAGTACATTAACAACTCAACTGCCATTGCCAACCTGCCTGCCAAGCGTGGCGATTATGGCAAAGTCCCCCAATGAGCACACCACACCCAGACCAGTCGTTGTGGCGATCTTTGGGGGAGGCTTGTGTCCAGCAGTGGATTTAATTCGGTTGAGATGAGATGATGACTCGAGTAAATTTGTTAAATAACATTGTTACTACGAGTAGTTTACTACCACGCACCACTCCTCCAGGTACTGGGTAATGATTTCAAACTTATTGGTTCATGAACTCTTGGGTCCCGATACTTTTGTGACACTACTTTAAGCAATTCGTACCATTAGTGGTACAAGGTACAAATTAAATGTACATCTTTCTTATTATTATACTACTAATACAATTGGTATTATATTGGACATGAAGAAAATAAATCATTAAGAACATAATTTATACAAGTGCGAGCTGCTGCCCGTACAAACATTCATCCCCTCTTTTCCCCCTAGAGGGTACAATTTATAAAAACACTGAAATGCGTATTTCTTTATTTAAAACCAATAAGGCAAAACCAATTTTCATAGATCTAACATACCCATAAAATGACGGAGTTTCATACAATATTTTAAACCTTATTTTACGACCCTAGGGCTCGTATCATAGATCAAGAAACAAAACTGAAGTAGAACTCGAGTCGAGATTGCGTCAATTGAACATAAATGCTGCACTTATTACGTAGGGTTCATATTTGATTGATTGATGATCTCGACTCAAGTTCTACTTGAGTTTGGATCCGCGATAGGTAATACGGGCCTTAGGCTGGACTTTCTAAAATAGATGTCTACGTTATTAAAGGCATCAACTGCCAACATTTCAAGTCTGTAGCCCGAGCGCTTTAACCTTTGCGTTCATGAATCAGTCAGTCAGGGCAAGTTATTATATCGATTTCAATCTTTGTGTATATAAGTAACGGGTAATGCTAGAAGAGTAAATAAACCTAGGTTTATCCGGTTTCGGGGGTCGTGGGCGCGCAGATTGGGTAGTCTGTGTGCTCACACCGAGCGACCCCCGGGAAGACGGTGGCGCGCACGTGGTCATGTGCCACCGTGTGTGCAGCACAGCGCACAGCAAGACTTGGGGGGATCCTTTAAAATCCTCCCCGAGAAGTGCCTGGGGGGCGGCCTTTTTACAGCCGCCTGCCCTGCACTAGAGAGAGTAACCGCTTAACAGTGAGCACTCCGAGATGTGCCAAAAGGCGTGGCACCAATGGGCGGCTCTAGTGTGATCTTACGAGGACCTGGAGCCCCACTTCGGTGCCGAAGATGACCACATGCACACCGCTGGCTCACCGGATCGCTCGGTATGAGACGCATATTTCCCAATAAGCGCGCTCATGACCCCCAAGGGGCGACACCGGGTCAGGCGTGTTGGACACGGGCACCGCGGTGGTTGTTACCCCGGCTCCGTGTCCTCCGACAGTACTACTGGCAAAGAGAGATCTTGCCCGATCCGATCGACCAGGATCCGCCGCTCGGCAGTCCACGCAGGCCACTCTTCGAGCGTGGAAATCCGCTCCCTACCGAAGTTTTCCCAAGGAACTGCAGCATGAGGCTCTTCAATAAGGGCGTAAAAATATTTTTACAGGGTCGGCAACGTGCCAGTGATCCCTCTGGTGTTGCAAGCGTTCATAGGTAATGCTTGTTTGCCAAATCAGGGGCATAAAAAAAATTCACCATTTCTTAAATACCTGTCCGAGTGAAGTCGGTTTATCTCTTATGTAAGATGGATTTTTGACACTGGCAGGAATTCCCAAAGCTCAATTTAATAAGGAAAAATGTGACATCCGTTAGGCAAACCGGAAAAAATTAAACCACAACCTAACAATTGTATAGACTAAGTGCATTGTGCTTTGAAATTTATTTATTTATATTTAAATACAAGTAATTACACGGCCGTGGCCAATTACAATAATTAACGTTTAACAACAGCATTGAAATAAAATTATACATTGTAGATTGCATATTATTATAAAATGATGTCACAGAAACAAGAAATTAATAATAAATGAAAATAGTCGTCAAAAATGTCAAGTTAGTTCTTGTAATAACGAAATCGATATATATTTTGATAAGCTGCCAAATTTTAAAGCTAAAGTAATGAATATTGATGTCCTGTGATTGGCTGACCCCCTACTCTTGCTTTGTTTAGTCTTAATTCTAATCTTATAAATATAAATTACTATTCTCTCTCTAATGACCAATGTAAAACAATGTAATGTATTTGAATCTGTAATTAATTAATTTTATTCACATTTGAAATTTAATTTAAGTGATGCAATTAGAAATCAATCTACTTCGTATAATGAATTAATGTGATCTGTTTGTGTGAATGTAAATCTAATCAATAGATAGTGATGTCATTATTATATTAGTTATGATGTAATTAATACTTAGAATTGTGTGTACACCTTTAAGTGACGTATTTGCACAGCTTAGAAGAAAAATGTTATTGTTAAACCAATTGTCTGCAAATATTTCGTTGGTGTGCCTTAAATAAATAAATTTAAAAAAAAGTTAGGCGCGATAATAAATAATAGAAATTGGTTTGGTAAACATAAAAACACTGAATCACATAATATAATATCGGAACATTACAGCTACACACACATTCTTCTCACAGTACTCCAAATACTCTGACAGAATCACTTTCCATTCATCCGCAAACACATCACAATCAGGTTTTGCGTCTAGAAGAGCATTGAGAGCAGTGAGGGTTCGCGGAATAGGGGACTGAGCACGCGCGACAGTTCGGCATGAGGGAACTGAGAATAGTTTGTGTCTCCTGTTACGGCGGTAATAATCGGAGTGAAGAGCTGTAACCGTTCACTGTGGAGATCTGGGGTGTCTATTCCTCCACGGAAAACCTTGTATATGGTGAGCAATTGGGACAAGCCCGCCACACATTCCCAACCACTGCAACTCCTGTAATCCAGGATCTACAATGGCGACCACCGAAAAGAAGGAATGAAGGTCGATGTGTCCCAGAGAAATGATGAACTGTCTTGGAACCCGCAACGAAATTAATCAGAAAAGAAAATGGAGGAGTAGGAAAGAATATACGTTCCACTTCCCTCCGTAGCAAGCAGGAGACAGAGAAAATACTATAGGCCATAGGCACAATAATTGGGAGTGTACAACTAGGCTTAGTTGCCAAGCACCACGGGTACAAAAATGTTTATAAATATTTAATTACGGGTCCTATGTTGTGAGCTATTGTGACTGATTCCAATAGTAGGTATGGCAAAAACGCCTGAACGCACGGAAATTCGTCATTGTTGCAACAAGGTCTGTATAGCTGCATGCTGTCAAACATAATATTGCGTTCATCTTGCCAAAGAACACACTCCCACAGAATATGATGTGCAGGCTGTTCATATTCACAGTCCGGTGTTAAACATTTGCAGATTGGTAAGACAACAAGCTTGAAGCTAAATAATTTACTCTTAAAGTTACCATGACCGGTGAGAAATTGAGCCACGCAATGATCGACTTCCAACCATGCACTTGCCAGCCGCTCACGAATGGATGAGTGAGCAATTGGTCATTTGATCGTCTTACTCCTAATGAATTATAGCCTAAGTAGCCCAAGAGGAACTTCGTCGGATACATGTATGGGTAATACCCATACATGCGCTTTTAAAGGAAGCGAAGAAAGGCTTTTTGCACTTTTTATAGTAACAGAGCGTAACTACCTTCTTGTGGGAGCCAAACACATGAGCTGGCCTCAAGCTTACTGCGAACTAGGGCTCCAAAGAAGAGCCTTATGACATGGTCACTCTTGATATCACTGCAATTCCTCAGCACAAAGCCTACCCTTCTGCAGGATTCCTTGGCAACTGTAGAAATGTGGTCATGAAATGTTAATTTTCGGTCGAATGTGACACCCAAATCTTTGATTGTTGTAGATCTTGTAATGACTTTGGAATCTATCTTGTATTGAAAATCAATTGGTTGCCACATGCGGCCGAAAGTCATGCATAACATTTGGATATATTGAGTTCCATTCTGTTAGCGACTTCCCACTCGTAAACTGCGTCTTTTTTTTTTGGGCTTCTCGCATACATTTCAGGGAAATGTGATTGCTTAACCGGTAATTTCTGGCGAAGCCAAAAGAGGCCTCCAGCCAGGTAAACTGCGTCTACATCGCGCTGCAGCTTTATAGGCATTGTGGTGTTGCAATTTAGACTTCAATCTGCGGTCACAAATTCACGGCCTATAGGTATCAGCAATATATGAAATTGTTATTGTGGGCCATACGTAAATATAGCGCAACTAACTTATCTGCATTCCTCTGCAGTCACAGGCTGGCATACGACAAAAAGTTCATACTTGTCAGTTGTCCCCTGTTGCTTTTTGACTGCTGTCGGCGTTACTATGGCAATAATGTTAAATAGCGACAAGCGGAAGAATGCCATATGGAACAAGCATTATTTCGAAGATACGCGAAATACATTACAATATAAAAGTTTATGCATGACATTTTTAGGTTATTCAACCAGATCAGTTTTGGTTTGCTATTCAAGGGCTATTTATTTTGGTTTTTATAAAGAATATCTACATTTTTGTTTTATCCAACCTTGACATTGGCCGAATCATCGACAAACCTCTGCAGCCATAAACTAAAATTGTATTCAAGAAATGTCAATAAAGAATATTCATACATTTAAATTGGTAATAATATAGCTCCTACCAAATATTTAAATTGTTAGATAGGCCCTTATAAACTACCACGGCATTTTAATTAGACGTGTGCGTAGATTACGCACACAAGTTAATCATATTACTATATTGATTAGCATACACACGCTCGACACTGTGTCGATGAGTTGCGATGTCACGCGTAATATTTTTCGCACTGTATCGATGAACGGAAAACGTGTATAAGTTTTTAAAACTGACATGGTCACTGACACTATTATTAGAACTGAAAACGGGATATTTACCATGTTTTTATTTGCTTTGGGTTCCCGATATTAATAAAACATGTAGTTCGGACAGTGAATTATTCTTGTATTCTTGACGAATTACGGAAGTATCTTTGTCACTTTCCTTCTCATAAGTATTTTAAATAGTTCGTTCTCTACCGGTATTGTCAGTGCCCGCGATGATAATAAACAAAAAATTATGTGGTGTCGTGGGACACCAGGTAGGAACGAAGTTCCTTTGGCTAATGTAGAATCGACACTTATACACTACTCGCTTGTGTATGAGACTGTCGCGCCTGCGCACGTCTCATTTAACGGTTTTATTCCACGCACTTTTTTCCACGGATTTTTTCTTACAGTTCTACTATCACATTTTTTTCAGTTCGGTCGCGCAGCAAAATCCCTATCCCCTCCAAGCCTGCCGTAAGGAACTTCGTTCCAAAAATGGCGCTATGAATAGTGTCAGATTGCTAAATGTATCTAAATATTGAAAACAAGAAAAAAACAGTACAAAAAGTACAATACAATAAAAACTTGTATCCAAATCGAATGATAAACAATACAATTATGTTGAAATGATTACTATGTGAAATGTTATTACCTACTACTAATTGGTCCAAGTATTTATGGTAGAATAAACAGGCTTTTTATTTATTTTTTCATCATTATTTCAGCTGATGAAGTCCACTGCTGGATACAGGCCTCACCCAGAGATCACCACAATGACCGATATGGGTGTATTGTGGGCTCATTAGTGGTGGTTTTTCCATAATCGCCACGCATGGCAGACAGGTTGGCGATCGCAGTTGAGTTGTTAATGTGCTCGAAGGACGCCGCTGTCCATCCTCCGGCTAGTCCCTTAGTCGACTCTTACGACACCACCCACGGGAGGAGATGGGGTGGTGGTATTCTGGGCCGGTACCACACGGCATATTTTATATAGGTTTGATATTAAGAGGAAGGACAGCATCTGCCCGTGTGTTAATAACGACATTCCGCGATCTCCAGTTCGACTACCTTAAGCATGGTGATTATGGCATACGAACACTCCTTGTTGCGATCATTGGGTGGCTCATGTTCAGGAGTGGATGTTTTTTTAGAGGATTGTGGCTAGTTGTTTATGATATCGAAATCAATGTTACATTATATAAGGTCTTATTTCAATAATCCACGACAGGTTTCATGGGGCCTTAGTAAGTGCTAAGGAAAATGTTACTACCAGAAAACAATCTAAAGGTAAAATCAATGACATTTTACAAATAGACGCGCTATACACGAATATTATTGCACTACAGAACGGCGCGCCGACCGCCATTAGACCGCGTAATAAAAAACAAAATACTATTTTTTATTTGCAATATCGATTTACGTCAAGTATTTATTTATGAAATAAAATATTTTTTTATCTTACAATTGCAGTATACTTCGTGCATCGTATATAAACACAGGATGCCGTTATTTTTTGCAATATGTTGCTGAATTACGCTTATCGATCACGTCGAGCCGCGACACTGGTCGGTGCGTGACTAAGTGAAGTCCGGGCAGTTACCTTGCTTTCGTGTGACCATTGTAGAGCGCGGGCAACACATCTACACTTATAAAAACGTCTTAGGTAAAAATCCATTTCCATCCATTTTCTTTCTTTTGATAGACGCTGACACCACGCCGCCCACTGTTTCGTTTGACGTTGCTGACTACCTAAATCGGTCACCCAGCCACGGCCACTATTTTCAAACTAGATACACGTAGATTTTATTAGAGAATAATGATTATTACAGTTAAGAGAACAAGTAATGAAATGATATATAATAAAATTATGATATAAAAAAGCAAATGCTTTATTTTTAGTGACACCTACATTATCTTCAGCATTTACTGAGGCGCCATGAAAAATATCATGGACTACTAGTATTACAGTTAGACATAGGACGACTGTACTGTAAAAAACGTACCACACTATTGTGGCAAGTAACTTTTGTGTCAATTCGTCTCGCTCTTGAACAAAAGTAGCGTCACCATCTGTCTCGCTCACACAAGTAAAAATAACGTCACTCTTCGTCTCAATCGAACTTGCACGAAAAAGGGTTTCATTCAAATTAAAAAGTAGCAATTAGTTAAGTGAAATACCATTTTGGAATCAAGACTAAACGCGCCATCTTCTAAAGTTAGTTGCCAAAATAGTGTAGTACATTTTTTTTTACAGTACAGTCGGTTAAAGTTCTGTGATGTCATATTTTGAATTCAATGTTGGGCAAAAATCTAACATTTTATTTAGAATCGAGGCAGTTATGTTTTCGCTTTTAACTGTAATTTATAGAAGGGCTATACATGGTTACATCACAGAAAAAAACTGACGAAACGTTAATATTTGTAGTCACAGGACTTGAAAGATCATCAGAGGGTGTAAGTTTGTAAGATTTATTTTTCATCATCATCATATCGGCCATTTATATGTCCACTGCTGAACAAAGGCCTCCCCCATAGATTTTCACAACTGTGTCATCATGCTGGGGGGTATTTGCCAATACTCACCACGCTTGGCAGGCGGGTTGGTGAGCGCAGTATGGCTATCGTTTCACAGAAGGGACGCTGCTGCCCATCCCTCTGGTTTAGATTCCCTTAGATTTATTTTTGAGTCCTTGTAATTTAAAAAGTACATGACCAAGATTTTTGTTCTTATTTTTCTAATAACTGTCACGACTTGGCCTATTACCCGGTTCCGGCTTGACGTTGAATTCTGGGACAGCCTGTTTAAGATGATTTGAAGTGTGAGTACATACGGTTATAGGTCGTCAGTGCGGTTCACCAGTATACCTAGTGCGCCCATTGAGTACAATATGTTTGAAATAGTTGCAATCGTAGCTTTTCTCGTTTAGAGACCGGCGGGCTGACTACCTAGGTCCTTTCTTATTTCTAGTGTACATTAATGACTTGCCTTATATGATTCAGGATCCATCCAGGATGGTGTTATTTGCTGATGATACTTCCCTCCGTGCAGACTTCCCTCCGTGCAGACTTCCCTCCGTGCAGCCATACGGTGCAGTGCGGGTCTAATTCGCTGCTCGTTATAATTACGATTATACTATTTTGCGATCGATTCCCGGCTCGTGAGTTGTTTTCTGGTTGTGTACTATTGTGTTTAGTGTTCGTTGCGTAAGTTTTTAACGTTCCAATATAATTTGATTGTGCTAAATAAACGAAATTATCTCTCGGTAAGTACATTTATTTTTGTTACTACTGAAGGTATTGCGAAATAATTAGTGCGCCCGTTATCTGTTTGTCGTTCTTTGCCGCGTTAAACTTGTCTATTTACTTTGTCATAAAATAAAACCGACTTTTGATATCATAAATATGTCGTCAAATAATGATGACCCGCCTGACCGTGGCGGGGATATTTTTCGTAGAAGTAATGTCACTAACAGGTCCCCAACCTCCGCGAATTCAAAACGGTTATTTAGCGAAATATCTCCATCGCATATTTCACCCGAGGATAGGTCCAAGCGGTTGCAAAAGTCGGATTCTATTGGGAAGACCTCGTCAATTTTAAATGTTAGCGACGCGAGCAATGCTGACTATTGCGAACTAGTGTCTGAGGCATCAGCATATCTGTCAAAAATTAACGACCTTGTTAACGATCAGGGGTCACGCATTAATATAGCGAATAAGTCCGCGATTATGGATATAACTCAGCGCGTAACGGCCATCGTATCTTTGTTAGCAATTAAATCGTCTTGCAATGAAACGAAGTTAGCGAACACGGAACGTGAATTAGACAAAATTAAATCGAATACATGTGTCAATAACAGTCAGCAAGTAAATAAGGTATCATATGCCGATTCATTAAAACTCCGTTTAGCGAAAGTTGCTCCGCCGATTGAGTCGCGCGTTCCGCTTCCCTGCGTAGTGGCATATCCAACCGCGGAGCGATCAGCTGATTATGCGTCATCGTCCGCTACAAAACAGGCCTTAATGAAAGCTATTAATCCTAGCGACGATGGTTTTCAAATCGTAGGCGTTAAAAAAACAGCGAAGTCTGGTGTTGTATTACGCGTCGCGAATGAGAAACAACTCGCAAAGCTTCAATCTGTCGACGCTATTAGATCGGCTGGCTTACGGCTTGAAAAGCCAAAAGGTCGCAAACCGCGTATCTTAGTTAAGGACGTCCCTTCTTCTATGGAAGATCGCGCTTTTCTGACCGCGTTATACCGTCAAAATATTAAAGACGAGTTGTCATTTACTGAGGACGAGTTTATAAAATCTACTAAAATCACTCGCAGGCGTTCCTTAGAAAACGGGCGGAAATGGATAGGCATAGAAATAGAATCCGAAGTGCGTAAACACCTGGTCACTACCAAGGATAAATTATTTATTGATTGGGCCACTTGTCGTTTTATCGATGATGTCGAAGTAGTCCGCTGCTTACATTGCCAATATTTCGGTCATGTTAGGAAGCATTGCATAAATAAAACCCCTACGTGTGCTAACTGTGCCGAGGCACATGAAACGATGGAGTGCCCTCACAAGGACAATTTAGATCATTCACCGATATGCGTGGCGTGTAAGCGCTTTAAAAAACCATGCGATCATCGTTGCGGTTCTCAGGATTGCCCTACCTATAAGCTCAAGCTCGAACAGTTAATCCTAAATACAAACTACTAAGGATGGCTTATACGATAAATAATCTTAACATTGCACAATTAAATCTGCATAACGATAGGGTGGCCACGTCGGAGTTAGATAAACTAATCTTAGATTATAAATTAGATATTGTCCTTATTCAAGAACAATATCAAAACGCAAGTTTACGTCAAAAAGTAGTACAACTAGATGGCAAAGCACGAGCTGGAATTTATATTTCACGTTCAACTAACTTGACAGTAACTGCTATACAAGATCTTATGACGCCACACTGTGCTGTTGCGGAGGTTTCAACAGCACTCTATAAAGTTTACGTTGTGAGCTGTTATTTTCAATATTCAGACCCTGTTGCCCCTCATATACATAATCTTCGCCACGTTCTGCGGTCGCTTGCAGGCCGCAAAATAATCATTGGCGCTGACGTTAATGCGTCATCATTACTCTGGTATGGCAAAGTACGGTCCACCGATTTTGAACGACGTTGTGCTGTCGAGGATTTCATCGCCGAGATGAACCTATCAATACACAATACCCCCGACGCACCACCTACTTTTTGCAGCCAAATGGGCGAGTCTTGCATTGACGTCACACTATCTAGTGCAGACGTTCGCTTGGATAGGTGGCGCGTCCTTCCGGACGCGTTGTGTAGTGATCACCGCCTGATCGTGTACGAATTTGTACCTAGATTGACACAAGGTTCTCAGAATATTAAATCAAGTTTTAGATACAAATCTAAAGGGGCGAACTGGGATTTCTTTAGTTCACTTTTTGCGTCTCATGCTAAAGACTTCACTCGTGATGGGCTGTCAGCAGAAGAAAGTGCTGAAATAATGTCAGACACATTTACATACTGTGCTGATGTCGCCGTAGATCGCGGATCAATAACCAATACTCGTAGATGTGATTGGTGGAATAGCTACTTAACTGAAGAACGTAAACGTTTTCGCAAAGCGCGCAAAAAACTAAATAAACTTAAAAAACAACAAGTCACGGGAGATACATTCACTGTAACATTAAATAAATTCAGAATAGCCAGATCTAGTTATAGAGCCGCGGTAGCAAAATCGAAGGGTAATCTGTTACACAAAATAGTAGCAACACTCGATAGAGAGGGTCCGTGGTCGCCTCTGTACCATGAGTTTAAAGCCAACAGATCAGTCGATCTTGCTTATATTCGAAACATTAAAATTAACAATATGTATACCACTGGTATTGAAGAGACCACGGAGGCTCTTCTCAATAGTCTTATACCTGATGATCTACCTGAAAAACATAACGTGTATCATCAACAGATCAGATCGTGGGCTGCTGAGCCACCGGTATCCCCAGCGTCCGACCTTCCATCCACTGACGAATTCATAAACATTGTTAATAAACTGCCAATTAATAAAGCATCTGGGGAAGATAAAATATCGAATAGAATGATTAAAGAAGCTTGTAAAACATCCGGTGACTCTATATTGACCGTTCTTAGGCGCTGTATTGCTGAAGGCATTTTCCCTCGTATATGGCGTTCCGGTTTTATACGCATAATACCAAAAAGCGGTGACAAGCCCCCGGACGATCCTAAATCGTACCGCCCTATAACTTTACTACCATCTTTAGGTAAACTTCTCGAGCGCCTAATAGTTCCACGTTTGCTGCCAGATGGACCGAAATTTCATAACAACCAATTCGGCTTCACAATAGGAAAATCTACTATTGACGCAGCAATCTCTGTCAGGAAAATAGTAAACTCATCAGAACATAAGTATGTAATAGGCATATTCCTTGATATCTCTGGTGCCTTCGACAACGCGTGGTGGCCTATGCTACTACTTAAAATGAAAGCTCGTGGTTGCTTTAAAAACATCTACAAGCTCATTTACTCATATTTCGCAAAAGGATCTGTAAAACTTAAACTAGGTCATCATGCTGTGTCGAAGGAACTCACGATGGGATGTCCTCAAGGATCCGTTCTCGGTCCTTATCTATGGAACATAGGATTCGATGATTTTCTGGCGATTCCATTGCCGTACGGCTGTTCATTGACTGGTTACGCAGACGACGGCCTTCTGCTTATTCAGTCAAGTACAAGAGCGGGCCTTGAAAAATTGGCGGATACTTGTTTACGTTTAATATCTAGGTGGGGCGAACGGAACCGCTTAATGTTTGCACCGCAAAAAACCTTTCAACTAATTTTAAAAGGCAATCTTAAAGCATCACCAAGCATTAAATTCAATAATATTACCGTTAAAAGAAAGGAGTCAGTGTGCTACCTCGGTCTTGTATTAGAGAGAAATTTTTCATTCGTTGAACACATTAGATCTGTAGGTGAAAAAGCTAAGAGAAACTTCTATGCCCTGACAAGGATATCCACTGCTACATGGGGTCTTTCATTTTGTACTTTAAAAACTATTTACGCGGCTACTTACTTGGGTTGTATATGCTATGGTTCACCTGTATGGGCCGATAGGGCTACTATCGGCGCGGTACGACGTAAACTGCTCCAAAGCCAGCGCTTAGCGTTGATATTCTTGTGCAAGGCATATAGGACAGTGAGTACTGAAGCTCTGCCTGTGCTGGCAGGTGTTTTGCCAGTCGATCTTGAGATACAGCGACGTGCTGCCATGTACTACTCGACGCGAGAAAACATGGACGCGGAATTTCTACTACAACGCGATCGTGTTAGGATCTGCAGATTGTTTAAACCACAGGCTGGTGTTTGGGAAGAACTCTTAGCCGAATGGCAAAGCAGGTGGGATCAGGTCTATTAAGGGCCGTCACTTATACCAGTTCTTTCCATCCGTTCGTGAGCGGCTGGCAAGTGCATGGTTGGAAGTCGATCATTGCGTGGCTCAATTTCTCACCGGTCATGGTAACTTTAAGAGTAAATTATTTAGCTTCAAGCTTGTTGTCTCACCATTCTGCAAATGTTCAACACCGGACTGTGAATATGAACAGTCTGCACATCATGTTCTGTGGGAGTGTATTCTTTGGCAAGATGAACGCAATATTATGTTTGACAGCTTGCAAGTTACATCCGGAGTTGTTTACTATACAGACCTTGTTGCAACAAGGACGAATTTCCGTGCGTTCAGGCGTTTTTGCCATACCTACTATTGGAATCAGTCACAATAGCTCACAACATAGGACCCGTAATTAAATATTTATAAACATTTTTGTACCCGTGGTGCTTGGCAACTAGGCTTATCCTAGTTGTACACTCCCAATTATTGTGCCTATGGCCTATAGTATTTTCTCTGTCTCCTGCTTGCTACGGAGGGAAGTGGAACGTATATTCTTTCCTACTCCTCCATTTTCTTTTCTGATTAATTTCGTTGCGGGTTCCAAGACAGTTCTTCATTTCTCTGGGACACACCGACCTTCATTGGTCGGTGTTCTTTTCGGTGGTCGCCATTGTAGATCCTGGATTACAGGAGTTGCAGTGGTTGGGAATGTGTGGCGGGCTTGCTGATGATACTTCTTTGATTTTTAAAATTGATAGAAGTTTACCAAATCTTGACGATGTAAATAACGCTCTTCTTAAGGTCCATGAATGGTTCACAGTTAATCATTTAGTATTAAACGGGCAGAAAACTAAATGCATAAAGTTTACTTTGCCAAATGTAGTAAGTAGGGATTGCGATATCATAATAGATAGCGAGAAACTTGAATTTGTCGATCAAACAGTTTTCTTAGGAATCACGCTTGATTCAAAACTTCAATGGGGTCCCCACATTACATCTCTAGCAGGACGGTTGAGTTCGGCTGCTTATGCTGTTAGAAAAATAGCTATAATGGGGTCTAGTATAAAATTTTATAATAAAATACCGGAGACCGTGCTGCAATTACCGCAAAATAACACACATACATACATATGACATATGACATATGACATGACATAATTTAAAATATTTGTAAAAAATACTCTATGCAAACAAGCATATTATACATTAGAGGATTACCTTAGAGATATAAATGTTTGGCAGAGTGCTTGTCCAGCTCCGCAAGACCACTATAAGAAATGATTCAAAATTTTCATTTTTGACTTATTGACATGCCATCTTGTTGTTGCATGTTTTGTGACATCAATTTATTCAGATTTACTTTTCTGACATTTCAATTATTATTTTTTGACATGACATTATTATTATTAATTATTTACACCTGAATTTATTATTGTATAATTTTTTATATTCAACTGGTTTATGATTTGATATTGACACTTTTAAGAGGTTTAGACTTTACTATGTTTAATGTAGGAACATTGTCTTTATGTAACCTGAATTTTCGAGAACATTGTACACATAAATATTGTAACATGATTTTAAAAGAGTAACCATGGAGTTTCTTGCCCGTTCTTCTCCATAGGAAATCTACATCTTGGAACGTGGCAACTAAAGTCTTGACGATTCATAAGTGCTATTAATGGTTTAAATGAATAAAAATCTTTTTTTCTTATCTTATCTATCTTATCTAAGTCTCAGACGCTTTGCAACAGGCGTAAATTGCTCCAACGCCACTGTCAAACGTCAATTTGCTATTAACTATTTGCCGATAGCGATGTCACAAAAGTCGGGAGCATCACTTGTTTGAAATAAAAGCGGTTGAAAATGTCGTTCAGGGAATCCCCAGTCCATAACAGGCCAATGTAAATAAAAAGCAGTTATTTTGCGGTCACTGGGAAAGGTGTATAACACCTACTTTAAATTAATTAATTTAAACATAAACGATCCTATGTTTCCCGTGTAGTTTTAGGTGAAGATGACGTTGTGGAATCTCCAGTGAACATAATGTTAGTTAGGAATGTCCATCCACATGTGGTTTTAAATCCAACAGATAAATACGGGAAGCAAATGTCATCTAAACAGAAATAGTTGTTTTAGATTAGACTAACTATGCCACGAGGTCTAACCCGCCGTTTAATTTAAAAGAAATTATTTATTCTTTTTCTAAAATAAAAGATTTTTTTTCACACAATACACACAATACACCTGGAAATATTTGTTCCGTGCGGGAATCGAACCCACAACTCGGGGCACAGCCGCCGACTGTATCACTGCACCACGGCACTGCGGCACGGTGCCGTCATAAAATATAACTTCTCGTTCTCGTTGGTCTGTCATGAGAACCATGAACCATGGTTGGGGCATACCTGGCCCCGCCCGACTTCATAAATAAGGTTTTTTTTTACTTTTCAGTGGTTTTAATGTTTTTATATCGTGTAGGGTTTTGGAAGTCCGTATATTTTTTGTTAAAAAGGTTTATTTGTTTCTCTGTAGTGAAAATAAATGTAAAATCTTTTTCCAATTTGTTATTAGTATTTAACACTAACAATAAGCATGATTCAAATCGGTTCTCTGATCTGAGAGGAATCGAAACTATTAAGACATCATCTAGATAAGCGCAGTCAATTAACCTGTTTATTGAAGCTGTATATTTTGTCTATGGTGTTGTATATCTAATATTTATTTTATGTTAATTATGTCTAAGTAATATTATGTACACTTGACAGCCCAGTATCTCTCTCCTTTCTTTCAGTCCATCCAAATGTTGCCAGGAAGAGATCGCCTTATGCGATAAGACCGTCCATGACACGAAGGAATAATTCTAAAATGCTTTTAGAATTGGCCAGTAAGAAAAGTAGCCAATTTTTTTTTTATTTCAAATAAATAATTCTTTGGGTAGCTGTAGATGTACATTGAATTCATAATCAGTTATATATATATGTATCATCTATGTTCATAATTATGTAATATGCTTTAACAAATTGGCGGCAATTTAAAAAGTGCCTGTCGTGTGTCAGAATGAATATGACTAGAGAAAGACTTTCGTTGCAGTCTTAAATCAACAACTGTGTTATGAATTTATGGTAGACTTCGATTGGCATTTCGTGATCAGCCCTATCTCGTGCCACTGTTTATAACTGGTTTATCTTTGTTATGTGTTATGTTGTGTGCAATAAAGAGTATATAAATAAATAATATTGAGTGTTGTGGGGTTTTATACCGATATTATCTTGGGTTTCGTAAATAAGGAATCATGGCCTGCAGTGGCTAATTGTTTGGTTTGCTGCACTACGTGTCAAGGGTTCAATCTCCACACGTAACATATATATGGCTAACAGATCGCTCCAGGTCTGGGTGTTTGCACATATGAGATTTATGACTGTAAACTGTGCCCACGATATACGATACACGTGTTGAAAATTATAGACCGATATCCAAACTTTGCGTATTTGCTAAAATTATGGAGAAGATTATCCATAGACAACTTTTTTCCTCACTTAAATTAAGCTTCTCTGAGCATCAGCATGGATTTCTTAAAAGTCGGTCAACCACGACTTATCTCGCAGTCTGTAGTGACTATCTTTCTCAATATATGTCCCAGCCGTCCCAAGTTGACGTCATATACACTGACCACAGTAAGTGTTTTGATCGAATAGATAATATTCTACTTATGCACAAACTATTATTGATTGGTATCAGAGGAAATCTGTAGAGATCATTCTCATCATACGTGGAAAATAGATGTCAAACAGTTGTACTCAATGGTTACACGTCAAGGGCGGTGTTGATACCATCAGGGGTTCCCCAGGGATCCTTGTTAGGACCCCTATTATATAATATTTTTATTAATGACATAGCTTCTTGTTTTAAATTTTTCAATTGTTTTATTATATGCTAATGATATGAAGATTCTGAGTCATGTCATGTCAACCATTGAGGACACCTGTTGTTTGCAGGATGATCTGGACCGTTTTCAGAATTATTGTGTTAATAATAGGTTAGATTTAGAAGTTTCTAAATGTTATGTATGTACTTTTAAACGTAAACCAAACCCAATTGTGTGGGATTATAAACTATTTCATACCTCAACAGCTAGGGTCAGTGCCATCAAGGATCTTGTTGTGACTTTTGACTCAAAGCTTATTTTTGATGTGCACATAAACAATGTTGTTAAGAAGGCTTCTAAAGCTTTAGGTTTTATTTTAAGGATTTGTTCTGATTTTAGGAACATAAAAACAATGAAAATTCTGTTTTTCCACAGCCATCTTGAATATGCTTCACAAATTTGGAATCCAAATTATAGTCTCTATATCAATCGACTTGAAGAATTTTAAGGTACATTCAATTTCGCTCACATATTTATTTACCTAACTACGAAAGTCGTTGTAGAAAATGTCATATTCTTCCGCTATATGAGCGGAGAAAAATTGCAGATTTAACATTTATATTCAGTGTTATGAATGGATCGATTGACATCCCCGAGCTGGTAAATAAGATTGGACTCCTTGTGCCAGCAGCATTTCTGCGGAGACCACAACTCCTTGATGTACCTGCAGTCAAGAGTACTTATAGACAGAATTCATTTCTTGTCAGGGCATGTCGTACATTTAACGCGGAGTGTCTGGAAGTTGAGCTTGATTTGTTTCCAACTAGTATCCATAAACTCAAAAACTATTAAGTAATAACTTCTTTAGTCAATCCCCTGTATGATCAAATCTATGTTATCTAGTATTTGATTGAGACATCCAACCCACTTGATCTTGTATTCATTTGATTTTGTTGCTGCCTTTGTGTAATTCTAAACTTTATAGACATTATTTATCTGTAGAAATTTGTAATTGGCCTTTTACTATCATGTTTATTTCGACTATTACTCTGTATTAGCTGTAAGTTTCCCTAAGAGAATAAAATAAAATCAAATAAAAATATCATAGTGTAGGTATTGATTAAAAAACTATTATGTCATGCTACCACGCAATTGTAACACAATAGTGGCAAAATGGCTCATATTCCATAATTATTACGCAATTAAAAAATTCCAAGTACCAACCAGGAAAATTAAATTAGATATCGCTGACCGAAAAAGGTTAAACCACAAAGAACGCAACAGTACCTACACAATTAAATTAATGATAAATAAGGTATCTACTGTACTCGCAACGATGCGTTGCGGCAGTGAAGGATGACGGACAGTGACCGAACATTTACGTGACTCTTATCTTTTTCGATCTTTCCCTTTTTCATGAATCGTATGTCCAGATTCGTGTGTCGTAATTTTGAATTTTTACCGTCTTCGAAAAGGAGGAGGTTCTCAATTCGATGCGTATTTTTTTATGTATGTACACCGATTACTCCGAGATTTGTGGACCGATTCGAGCAATTCTTTTTTTAACTGGGGCAAAATGCTTTCGAGTTGGTCACATATAAATTTCATTACATTTGATTGAGTAGTTTCTTAACCAGCTTCAATAAACAGGTTAATGTGACTGCGCTTATCTAGATGATGTCTTAATGGTTTCGATTCCTCTCAGATCGGTGAACCGATTTGAGTCATTCTTATTTTTAATGTTAAATACTGAACCAAAACTGAAAAAGTTCTTACATATATTTACACTAAAAAGAAACAAATCAAACATTTTAACAAAAAAAATACAGACTTCAACACGATTTAAAAATATTAAAACCACTTAAAAGAAAAGAAAAACTTTATGAAGTCGGGCGGGGCCAGGTATTCCCCAACCATGGTTTATGCAGACCAACCAGAAGTTGTATTTTAAACCTGGCCCCGCCCGACTTCATAAGTAAAGTTTATTTTCCTTTTCGGTGGTTTTAATATTTTATATCGAGTAAGGGTTTTGAAGTCGGTATTTTTTTTGTTAAAAAGTTTTATATCCTATCTTTTATGGAGGATACCTTTGTTCAACGACGGACGTCCTTTTGGCTAATATTATAGTGATGATGTAGCTAAAGTATTGGGATTTTATAGAGAACACTGTCATCTGACATTTGCAAGTCAGTTGCTGGTTCGACAGGTCAGGAAATGAAAATGCTATTGTTTCATTGCAGAATTAGCACTTCTTTAATACAACAGTCTTAGCTTGATGAAACCCAAAACTGGAATGCGTGTTAGCGTGTCGCTTGCTGTCAGTTGAGTGAAAACAAGAACTAAAACACGCCACCAAACATTTAACGTAAAATGCACGAATGTACCTGGTGTCTCTATAATAGCAAGTTTAACTGTAACAAATAAAGGGGAATTCCCATTCTGGACCCAATCATGGACACTCTGATAGGACTTGAAGAATTATGAATTAATTTAGACAAGTAGAAATGCGATTTTTAATCACAGTCAAAAGTTCACCAGCGGCTTATTACAAGTTTTGGATTTAAATGAGATTTAGACCCTTGTAACGCATGTAGCATGAGGGAGGCCTGTGTCCAGCAGTGGACTTCATTCGGCCGAAATGATGATGATGATGACTTTGGTCCACAGATTGACCTTACAAACTAACATGGTTTTTTTAATAAACCATGGTGAAGAGCGTGCAAGTCATTCGCCTGGTGATGAGCGTCATCCCTGCCCGTGACAATTGTAATGTTAACCAGAACTAGTAGGTGCCCAGTGGAATTCTTCATGGTCTTCCTTCGCCCCGGGGAAAGGCGAAGGGGTATGGCGGACTCCTACCAGCTAAAACTACTGGAGCGGTCATCTTCGGCACCTAAGGGAAGCTCCAGGTCCTCGTATGATCGCACTAGTCCTGCATGGCATCAGACTGCGCTCGTCACCTCGATATTAAGAATCTAAATAGTAGAGCTTAAGCCAATATTTGATATGGAGAGAGCTATGCTTGATATTTCTCTACGAGATTGAATCAGAAATGAGGAGATCCGTAGAAGAACTAAAGTTGTCGGCACAGCTGAAAGGATTAGTAAACTGAAGTGGCAATGGGCAGGGCACATTGCTCGTAGAACTCATGGCCGTTGGGGCAAAAAGGTTCTTGAATGTAGACTGCGCACCGGAAAGCGCAGCGTGGGACGACCTCCAACGAGGTGGACAGACGACCCGGTGAAGGTCGTTGGGAGTCGTTGGATGATAGCGGCATGTGATCGATCGTTGTGGAAATCTAAGGGCCTTTGTTCAGCAGGATTAACCGGAGGATGGGCAGCCGCGTCCTTCGAATACATTAACAACTCAACTGCGATCGCCAACCCGTCTGCCAAGCGTGGCGATTATGGCAAGACCCCCCAATGAGCACACAACACACCCATATCAGTCGTTGTGGTGGTCTTTGGGGGAGGCCCGTGTCCAACAGTGGACTTCATTCGGCCGAAATAATCAAAAAATAATCTCGACTCAAGTTCTACTTGAGTTTTGATTCTCGATTTAAAATACGGGCTAAATTAATCTCTTATGCCCAGTTATGTCACTAGCTACAATGCCTTTCCGCACATCACAGTAATGTCTACAGTTTAAACAGGCTGCAGAATATCTGGCACTGGGGTAATATACAGGTTGTCCAGTAAATGCACAAAAAACAAAATTTTAAGATAAGAAAATTGTACTGTGAAAATTTAAATAAAAATTGTATTTCTTGAAAACATTTTTAGTTTTTAATAGAATAAAGACTTATCAATGAGTAAAGTAACTATTCACAAATAATTTGAGGTAAAAAAAAACTAGAAAAGGAATTTTTCATTACGAGATGCTTAAAAATCTCGAGGTAGAAAATTTTATATATTTCGGAAAATTTTGTACTACTGTAAATCCGTAATATTTTGCTGAACATATATTGTGATTTTTTGGTAGGTATTGACCCAAGCTCTCACCCCCTGCAGTATGTCGTGCTATTTACTGGACATCCTGTATATCTACCCTATTTTCTCTTTTATTTGGTGCCCAGTGGAAATTACATGAACTTCCTTTGCCCCGGGGAAGGGCGAAGGGGTACTACCGGCTAAAACCACTGGCGCGGTCATCTTCGGCACCGAAGAGGGGCTCCAGGTCTTCGTAAGATCACACTAGGGCCGCCCATTGGTGCCACGTCTTTAGACACATCTCGGAGGGGATGCCTGTAAAGGTAATACAGGCTACATGTAAAGCGGCCACCCCTTCTAGCGGAGTGACGGTGACTGTATAAAGGTCACCGCCCTAGGCACTTCTCGGGGAGGATTGTACAGGATCCCCCCAAGAATCGCTGTGCGCTATGCCGTGCACACGGCGGCAGGTGGCCCGCGACCCCTGAAGCCCAATATATATCTACCTAGCCGGTCTTTTGCAATAATAAACCTACCACCAGTGAAATATAAAGCCATACAGATTATGTTGGTAGCAGCTATTTGTGATATTACCAGCCCAGTTGGCGTAGTGGCTGAGTGATTGGTTATCTGCGCTACGTGTTGCGGGTTCGATCCCCGCACGGAAAAACATATTTGTATGATCTACTTAGTGTATTTGTACTTAGTTGTGTCGGTTCTGTGTGTTTGTGCATGTGAGATGTATGTCTGTAAACTGTACCCACAATACAGAAGAAATCCAGATGCAGGGACAACATTTTTTTTGTTTTATTGTTATGTTTTCTATAATTAAGTACGAGAATATATTTGCTCTCCACATAGAAAATTATTGCTATTTTAATCCTTCATCGTCATCATATCAGCCAAAGGACGTCCACTGCTGAACAAAGGCCTCCCCCATAGATTTTCACAATTGTGGCATTTCTGGGGGAATGTGCCAGTACTCACCACGTTTGGCAGGTGGGTTGGTGACCGCAGTATGGTTACTGCCCCATAGGAATGGCGCTGTAGCCTATCCTGTTTAGTCCCTTAGTCGCCTTTTATGACATCCTAGGAAGGAAGGATGGAGTGGTGATATATTGTTAATCCGGACACCGTACGGAACCCCTACTTGGATCTTTTGAAACCTTTGTATTTCATGTGAAGAGTAGGAACAGCCAGCGAATTTACTAGAACAAAAGGCATTCCATCTTAAGCCCTAGATCGGCAACACATAAGTAATCAGAACTGCTGTTGCTGCTTACCATCAGGTAGGTCGTTGCTTGTTTGCAGTGCCTGTCACATTAAAAAGGCAATCATTTTTTTCCGGTTCTTCTTAATGGGAAATACAATGCAGTTATTTTTTGTAAAATATCTCCTTCCCTCCTCCTTTTCTCAAAACACAATTTTTTTTATTTCATATAGGCCCTAATAGGCTATTACGAAAAGTCAAGTCAAGTGCACGGTTCGGAAAAGTCGTTCCTATGGAGAAGAGCCGGCAAGAAACTCCATGGATATACTCTTTTCAAAAAAAGTTACATTACAATTTTGTTATTACATTGTAATAAGCTAGGTATGCGCGAACAAAGAAGACTAATTAAATGTAAAATACACACAATAACAAAACAGACAATTGCCTCTAACATACACTATAAACAATAGGAAACTGATAACAATTAATGTATAGCACTAATAAAGTCGACGAAGTTCACACATTTACAAAATGTAGAAGAAACTAAATTATATAAAACTTTTAAACAAAAAAAAAAATACCGAGTTCAAAAACCCTACACGACATAAAAATATTAAAACCACTAAAAAAGGAAAAAAACTTTAAGTCGGGCGGGGCGGGGGCGGGTATGCCCCAACCCGGTAGCACGCATGTGGTCACGCGCTGCCATGGGACGCTTTGGGGGATCCTTTACAATCCCCCTGGGGGGGTGACCGCTTTACAGTCACCCTCTCCGAGATGTGTCAATAGGCGTGGTACCAGTGGGCGGCTCTAGTGTGATCATACGAGGACCTGGAGCCTCCCTTAGGTGCCGAAGATGACCGCTCCAGTGGTTTTAGCCAGTAGGAGTCCGGCATACCCCTTCGCCCTTCCCCGGGGCCAAGGAAGTTCATGAAGAATTTCCAATGGGCACCAATAAATAAAGAAAAAGGTATGCCCCAACCATGGTTCATGCAGACCAACGAGAAGTAATATTTTATACATGATTTCATAAAGTTTTTTTTCCTTTTTAGTGGTTTTTAATATTTTTATATCGTGTAGGATTTTTGAAGTCGGTATTTTTTTTTGTTAAAACGTTTTATTTGTTTCTTTTTAGTACAAATAAATTGAAAAACTTTTTCCAATTTGATATCAGTATTTAACACTAAAAAAACGTATTGAATTGAGAACCTCCTCCTTTTTTAAGTCGGTTAAAAATAAATTTAAAATATTTGTAAAAAATACTCTGCAAACAAGCATATTATAAATTAGAGGATTATCTTAAAGATATAAAGGTTTAGCAGAATGCTCGTCCAGCTCTGCAAGACAATTATAACAAATGATTCAAAGTTTTCATTGTTGACTTATTGACATGCCATCATGTTGTTGCATGTTTTGTCACATAAATTTATTCAGACTTTTACTTTTCTGAAATTAAATTATTTGGTTTTATTTTGATATTCATTTCGGCCCAATGAAGTCCACTGCTGGACACAGGCCTCCCCCAAAGATCACCATTACGACCGATATGGGTGTGTTGTGGGCTCATTGGGGGGTTTTGCCATAATCACCACGCTTGGCAGACGGGTTGGCGATCGCAGTTGAGTTGTTAATGTGCTCGAAGGACGCTGCCGCCCATCCTCCGGCTAAAAGGCACATCACAGAAATAGGAAATAAGGAGAAATGGTACGGGGGTGTAACCGCGCCACCGCGACATGCACAATCCGGGCCATTTGGAAAAAATGGCTGTTTTATAACATCATTTGAGATTCGATCGCGTAGGTGAAACTTTGTTAAAGTGTCGTGTCGTTCGGGTATAATATGCAAAAACCGAAGCGAAAATATTAACTTTATCAAGGAAGGAATCATATACAATATGCAAGTGAAAGAATGTGTCTGTAACAATAATAAATTAAAAATTATTGTTTTCTTTGTTATGTTACATTTGGATTGATGCACCAGAATGACATTATTGTTTTTGTACACAATACAATGCTTCTTATCTAACACGTATAACTAGCAATCGGTGAATAACAAACGCACTGAATAGAACAGCGAATGGTACTCCCAATAAACTTACGCGTTGCGTGGTACGCTGTGCTATGTTGCAGTCTGTACGCTCGGTATGATTGGCTGCCTACATAGTCTTGGGTGTATTTTAGTATCAGTAGCCAATTATAATGTTGTGTTTATTCAGTTCATTGGATAAGAACTTGTAACTGTGTGCTTTAGTGTGTTTTATGCAGAATGGTAGGGGAAAACTGGATTTCTAGGCTCGCATACATTTTGAACTACATGGCATATCTCCTTTCTTCCAATATCTTTTCGTGGCACCAATGCCAAAGATTACTGCTCCGGTGGGTTTTAGCCGGTAGGAGCATACATGGTGCGTTTACATCGCGTTAAAAAAGAAAGCAGTTTGCTTGTGTCCATGGATCTAGTAGATACTTACCATTAAGTAGGCCGGTGCTCGGTTACTTAGTTATCTTCGCCATCATCATATCAGCCACAGGATGTCCACTGCTGACCAAAGGCCTCCCCTCTTAGATTTCCACAACGAGCGGTCACATGCCGCTCTCATCCAACGACTCCCAGCGACCTTCACCAGGTCGATCTACCTCGTAGGAGGTCGTCCCACGCTGCGTTTTCCGGTGCGCGGTCTCCATTCAAGAACCTTTATGCCCCAGCGGCCATCAGTTCTACGAGCAATGTGCCCTGCCCATTGCCACTTCAGTTTACTAATCCTTTCAGCTATGTCGACAACTTTAGTTCTTCTACGGATCTCCTCATTTCTGATCTCGTAGAGAAATACCAAGCATAGCTCTCTCCACTCGCTGAGTGACCTTGAGCTTTCTTACGAGGCCCATTGTGAGTGACCACGTCTCTGTTCCATATGTCATAACTGGTAACACACACTGGTTAAAGACTTTCGTCTTGAGGCATTGCGGTATTGATGATGAAAAAAATCTTCGCCAGCGTTACACTAAAATCTCGTTTTATCGTCTATGTACCTGCAACAGGACTGACTAACGGTCTAAAATGTGCTTACCCTAAATATCGTAACTAGAAAAAAAAACATATTCTCTTTTTACTCAAAGCACATGTAGATTCATACTTATTTTTATATAGCTACGTAAATTTAGAACCATATCTAAACAAATAAATAAAATTGAAGTGTCTGTTTGTAATGTCAAAATAACAGCTTTTTACTTAGTGCATATGAAAGTATATATGAGACATGTAACAAAAAAACAATTTTTTTGTCTGTCTGTCTGTCTGTCTGTTTGTTCCGGGTAATCTCCGAAACGGCTGGACCGATTTTGACGGGACTTTCACTGGCAGATAGCTGATGTTATAAGGAATAACTTAGGCTACTTTTATTTTAGAAAAATCATTAGGGTTCCGCGCAAAAAAAAAGAAACCCTTGAAATCCAATATATATCTTCTATGTCAAGTGTCTATGTCGAAGTACTCTAAATTCCTTTTAAATTAAACGCGGGTGAAACCGCGGGTACCAGCTAGTAAATAATAAGAACAGTCAATCACATTTTACACTACTAGCAAAGTTCTTGAAGTTTAGATAACAGTTGCATCCAGTGTTTATCTGTTGGATTACATGGAAATTCCCAATTCCCAAAACATTATATCCAATGACGATTTCACAACGTCATCTTCACCTAAAAATAAACGGGAAATATGGTTTAAATCTAAATTTATATAAATTGAAAGTAGGTGTGATTCAACTTTCCCAGCGACCGCAAAATAACCGTTTTTATATACATTGACCTGTTATGAACTGGGAATTCCCTGAATGACACTTTCAACCGCTTTTGTTTTAAACTAGTGATGCTCCCGGCTTGCATTGTTGTGCCACAAATGTTCAGATTTGTGCTTTGTTTGCCATTATTAACTTCCTGTATTGCGATATGGTTGTGAAATGCGAACTTTTATTAAGTTGAAGTATTTCCTATGTCACTCTTTGTACAAGCATGGTATTAGTAACGCGTACTGTAACAACCGTTTGGTTGCATTCCATGTGGTGTCCGGATTAAGAATATAGCACCACTCCATCTCCTCCCGCGGATGTCGGGAAAGGCGACTAAGAGATTTTGAACCAGAGGGATAGACAGCAGCGTCTCTTCTGTGGATAAGTAGATATACTGCGCTCACCAACCCGCCTGCCAAGCATGGTGAGTATTTCCAATGACGACACAGTTGTCGAGATCTATGGTCTTCGTTCAGCATTGGACTTAAAAGTGGCTGATAGGATGATGACTGTAACAACACATGTCATAAAGATTGTCGAATCGACATTAACAAAAGGCACATCTCGGAGAGGGTGGCCTTAAAGACTCCCATCCACTGTAAGAGACGCCCCGAAGCTTCACTATGTGCTGCGCTATGCTGCGTACACGGTAGCGAGACCACACGCGCACCGCGGTCTTCTCGTGGGTCACTTGATGTGGGCACACAGATTCCCCAATCTACGCGCCCGCGAACCCAGAGGCTCCGCGACTTATATCGACGGCAGGCGGTCTCAGGCGTATAGGAATTATTCGCCAGGGCGGTTGTTACCCTGGCACCGTCTTCTCTGCGGATTCCTTCTGGCGCATGACGCTTTCACAGAAGGAGAGGATTCTAGTTGCAGAATGCAGTGGATTCTAGTTTTCATGCTCAGCCAACATAGCCGATACTACTGCTGGCAGAGGACATTATCATTACCGCTTATAGGCCTGAAGTAGCAATATTGCTGCATTTCGTGCGGTGAGTGCCGAATACCGGAAGCGCAGAACCCAAAAATAGAGCAGATATTATAGTACAGGGGACCTCAATGTTTTTTTTATTCAGATTCAGATTGTCTGACCTAAAGCTCGGCACCACACCAGCAACTCTGGTGTTGCGGACATTTTATGGCGGCGGCGCTCGCTTAGGTGACTCGCATGCTCGTCTGCCCAGCAAAATTATAAAAAAACTGCTCAAGGAGAAGAATAACTCCAAGGTAATTAGCAAGCAAGTCCCAAGAACTCGGATCTAAAGCGAAAGTGCGCGCCGCCACTTCTACAGAAGAGAACGGCAGCGCTTTTAGTGGGCTTCATTTCGATTCTCCATTTCCTAAACCACACACCTAGGTGACAGCAATTTGAAGGATACGGGCTATAACGGTACGAGGCTTCAAACGGTATAATAAATAGCCGTGTCATCGGCGGAAAGGGCCAACTTGGCTTTTCCTCGTTTCATGATTTCGCTGGTGTACAGCGTGAATAGGAGTGGGAAGAGCACGAATCTTTGAGGAATTGCGGCTCTAATAGTGTGGGAGGACGAGATTACACCCACGATAGCTAAAACAGATTCGACAAAAAGTCAAGTATAATGAGTACGAGTCGGCAGTCCATGGTGATATAGCTTGTATAAGCCATTGTGTCAGACGTTGTCGAAGGCTTCCGCTACGTCGAAGAAAAACATTCCCGTCATTACTTGAGGGCATCAACGCCGCGCTGAGATGTTCAACGATATGGTTAACTTGTTGAAGGCGAGAGTGTTTGATTTGAAAACCAAACTGCTAAACGGGAAGGAGTTTTTTGAATTCGGCATAATCTTTTAGTCTTTTGTAGACAATTCGTATTTAGATAATTATGTTCCTCGTCAGGATTTGGCTTATTTGGGCTGGGACGAGGGCGACCCTTGAAGTGGGTACAGCTGCGACCGCAGTGGCCGAAACGGTTGCGGTGACGGGAGAGGGGGTCGCAATGGGGGTAGCCATCAGCGAGGGAATCACCAATGCTTAGGTCGCCTGTTGGGGTTGAGATGATTTATCGCATTCCACGTCGACGGCCTCTACTCTATGGAGAGACATGAAATCGTCTCTTGTACAAAAGGATTTTATGAGTTGGAATACTTTTAAAAACGTTGCCTCACACTGTTTTTACAGGCACACATTTCACGCACAATCTAACCAGATCCGAAACAACCTGTAGATCATACAAATATTTGCTTCGTGCGGGAATCGAACCCGCGACCCGGAGCGCAGCATCCGACTGTATCAGCCACTGGAAATCCTGTTATTATCAACTGTAAGTAATGCTGAGAGCTGAGAAAAGTTGCAGTGTACTACAATTTTCATAAAAATGGAAGACCGAATCGCGCACCGGCTGAATTCCTTGAATTTTTTTATTAAATGTGCATGGCAGAATAATTAAAATTAAAATTGATATAATTAAAGCAATAACTCCTCCTAATTTATTTGGAATAGACCGAAGAATGGCATAAGCAAATACGGCACCCGTTATTCCTGCCCTGAGACCTTAAAGTCGTTCGTCCAGAAATACTGCACATTACACGTACTAACGTAAATAACCTAATCAAGGGGTGGATGTGGGAAACAGGATTTTTCCCGAACCGGCTGATAAGGCGTCTGCCTCTGACTCCTGCCAGTCGGTTGGAAAACGCCCACCAGATAGGTGACATACATCATCAAACGACAAAATCACTAACGCATCTCAATACCCAAACATTAGACCTCCAATCAGCCAACAGTTGGACACACACACAGACACGGTACATCGCACATCACGCGTGCCACACGGAATACGTTTGTGAACAGTGAATTAATTTCTTTCGGAAAGTTATATAAAATAATTGTGTCTATACGATAAAGTAATTTGATACTTAAAGAGTACAAAAACTAATAAGTTATTTCCGTGTTTTGCTCAATACAACAGCAGAAGACCTCATCTCTTACCTAGATCAGCAAAGTAAAATGAAGATCTTTATACAGTAAGTAATTTCCTTCTCTTTAATTTAGATGTTAAATAACACACACACACACGATTCACGCTCTAACTACTCACAGTAAGGTTCTTTACTCAACAGCTTTTGGCATCAAGGCGTGATTTAATTAGTCCTTCAAGGATGTACCCGATCTTTCGTTAGGCTTAGGTTTTTTTTTCTTTTTTTATATGCCAAAAGAGGCCTCCAGCCAGGCTTAAAATTAATATTAAAACTAAGCAACTTGCGCTAAGGGCGCTCCCTGCGAGACACGGACCTCGGCTTAGAGCGTTGCTGGAGATAACAAGCTATTGTTTTGGAGACCGGCTGTATCGGTATTATGGTTGGGCTTACGTGGAACCAGTGGCGGTTTTAGCATTACCGGCGCCCTGGGCGAGATTTTAACGGAGGGGGCACCTCTACTCTCAAATTCAACAAAGTGGTTTTTTTTAAACTACATAGGCAAAATTTAACCCTAAACGTTTATTTCAAAAAGAGGCTTCCACAAAAATAATACTTTTCTAGCCTTTCTATCGCCAAATTCTCATAATTAGGCATCAAAGTCTATGATTTCTGCAATTTCGATTGACAAAGTTATTGAGTCAACCTCGATTGAGTATTGTCGATCGCAGGTAGGTTTTAATTGACTGAAACTTAGAAAAACTCTTTCCCTAAGTCTTGATATCAAGAATACATACACACCCTTAAAGGATATAGCATATGTAAAATAAATAAACTTATGTGTGAACGTATGTATATAAAAACCAATATTCTAATCTTTAGGAGTTAACTCAAAACCCAATGCAGTTGGGACGATCAGACGTGAAGCCATACATGTCTGGCGCCATTTGGGCGGTCGCCCAACCGCGCCCTGCCGTGACGCCGCTACGGCGTATAGCTTGTTGCGGAGTGCCTCCCTCCGTGTTCCTTCCCGGTTAGCTCAACAGGGAGGCTCTCTCCACGGCAGCAAGTAACGGAGTTCAGTTAACGAGATCAATGAAACGTAACATATATATTGTTATAATGGTATATTGATATTCACAACTTCAACACTTCATCTTCATGGTGATGTTTATATATTTCAAATATAGCTTACTATCACAATATTTAAGCTAGTTAAAAATAAGTAATTGGAATATTGCAGGAGACTATTGGTCAGAGCGACAGCTGTGTGTCGAATCACTAGCGTGCAGAATCGAATGTGTAATGATAATGATCAAAATATGAAGAGCGACTCTACGTCACATAAATTCGAATTTTGATTTGAATAAAGAATGATTCGTGAAGTGGACAGTGATGGAAATAAAAGGTATGAAGTCATGAAAGAGGTTGATTGAAATGAAGATGAAGGATGACTTCGTCACAAGCTATAGGTCTAAAGACCACAAGCCCTTAAAAACTCTTTGACTATGTGGTAGGACGTGAACAGGAGACTATGGAAATTCAAAAATGAATCCTGTGATGAAATTAAATTCGTGATACAAATGTCAACAATTCATTTATTGGTCGTCTCATGATAATCTTCATTTATTATAAATTAAACAGAAAATAACATTGAAACTGTTGGAGAGAGAATAAAACCGTGATCCATCGACGGCTTCCCGTCATCGCCAGCGAGCACTCTCATTGGTCCTCGCGTATCTCGGGCATGCGCGAAGTGACGTTGTTAGAGGCGTCAACGTATTCCGTTCTGTATTCAAAAATCTGCCACGCGCTCGTTACAATCCCTAACTGCTGTATGATCAATCATCTATACTACATACCACAAATAAATGAAGTGTCTGATTGTAATGTCAAATTAACAGCTTTTTACTAAATTCATACGAAAGTATATACGGCACATATAACACAAAAACAATTTATAAATTTTTGTCGGTCTGTCTTTTGTCTGTTTGTTCCGTGTAATCTCCGAAACTGCTGGACCGGTTTTGACGAGATTATCACTGGCAGATAGCTGATGTTATAAGGAATAATTTAGGCTAGTTTTATATTAAAAAAATAAAAGGAATGAAATCCAATATACCTATACGGTTAAATTAAATATCCGATTTCTTTTAAATGAAACAGCGGGTGAAACCGCCGGGCGCAGCTTGTTGTATAATAAAGAAACTAAACTATCAGGTATATTGCAATAAGTGTTTTATAGGATGGAACGGCCGTTAAATTTCAGGCAATGACTCACAGGTTGGGCACCCAAAATGGTCACTACAGCATTTAAAAAGCCCTTAAATGGTTACCACCCCCACCCCTTTATTGGAGTTAGTACAGTGACAGATATTATAATACACTAATATTACAGTGTATCAAATAGTTATTTCTGGGCGTATACCGACATACAAATATTGTACGTATTTTATTTTTCCTGTCACTGGGTTGTTCCTGCTGAAATTGGTATTTAAGGACTCATATAATGATTAATTATTGAATTATTAATGGCAGTTAATACGTTTATAACAAGTCTACCGAAATAGGACTCAAGACTCTCTAGCGATATCTATGTGAGACGAATGGTTATTCACTATATGTAAGAGAAACGTAAGATTAGAGAAGAGAAAGAGTAATTACAATGTTACTGATGGTAGGATTCTTATTGCTTGAGTCCGGCTCAGTGTGATCATACAAGGACCTGGAGCCCCCTTAGGTGCCGAAGACCGCCCCAGTGGTTTTAGCCGGTAGGTGGCCGGCATGCCCCTTCATCCTTCCCCGGGGCGAAGGAATGAAATGGATGTAGAATCACCACTGGGCCCAATAAAAAAAAGTATATACTACTGCAGTGCCACATATTCTACCGCCAAGCGGTAGTGTCAAATTTTAGACATTACTGTGCTCCGGGTTGTAGGGCACTGTAGCCAGTGAAACTTCAGAGCATAAGACACTATATATTACTAATGTACTGTATGCCTATAGGCGTGGCACCAGTGGGCGGCTCTAGTGTGATCATACGAGGACCTGGAGCCTCCCTTAGGTGCCGAAGATGACCGCTCCAGTGGTTTTAGCTGGTAGGAGTCCGGCATACCCCTTCGCACTTCCCCAGGGTGAAGGAAGTTCATGAAGTATTTCCACTGGCCACCAATGAAAAAAAAAAGTATAATACTACGCAGGACTAATCCTAGGTCCGGCCCTGGCGCCTATTTACCATACGCCTTAAGCCCCCTGCCACCGCTATAAGGTGGGGGGCCTCGGGATTCGCAGGTGCGAAGATTAGGGAATCTGCGTGCCTACATGGAGCGACTCAAGAGAAGATGGTGGCCCGCATGTGGTCACGCGCTGCCGTGAGACGCTTTGGGGGATCCTTTACAATCCCCCCGGGGGTGACCGCTGTACAGTCATCCCCTCCGTGATGTGTGGCTCAATGGGTGGCTCTGGTGCGATCATGCAAGGACCTGGGGCCCCCTTCGTTGCCGAAGATACCACTCCAGTGGTTTTAGCCGGTAGGAGTCCGGCGTACCCCTTCGCCCTTCCCCGGGGCGAAGGAAGCTCATGTAGAATTTCCACTGGAGACCAATAAAAAATAAGGTTATATGGATTGCGTTGATCAAAAATACAAGTTGTCATTTCCATATTTTGCTTTGCAATAAGTATTTAATAAAAGTTGCTACTCAAGCACAAAAATGATACATTTAAACTATTTCTGCCTTTTATTATTTTATATCGATAAACGCAGCATGGAACTGCCTCCAATGAGATGGACAGACGACCAGCAGTGCGATTCCATAAGGTCATACATCCATACATCCTTGAATAAATCAATTCCAAGACATGATTGAAGCTATTCAATGACACGTTGCCGTGTGGTGCCGGTTACGAATAGCACTAACCCATCTCATCCCATGGGTGTCGTAAAAGGCGACTAAGGGATTAGCCGGAGGATGGGCAGCAGCATTCTTCGAGTACATTAACAACTTAACTGCGATCGCCAATCCGCTTGCCAAGCGTGGCGATTATGGCAAAACCCCCAATGAGCCAACAACACACCCATATCGGTTGATGTGGCGATCTTTGGGGGAGGCCTGTGTCCTGTGTTCTATTTAAAATAAAACTCACAAATACATATTAATATTAAATCATTAGCTACTTGAAATAAAACACACAAAAATATATTTACATTAAATCATTAGCTACTTGAAATAAAACACACAAAACTATATTTATATTAAATCATTAACTACTTGAAATAAAACTCGCATAAATATTTCAATGTTACCTACTTGAAATAAAGCTGACAAAAATATATTTTTTGTCAATCATTACCTAATTGAAATAAAATTCACAAAAATATACTTATTTTCAATCATTAGCTACTTGAAATAAAACTAATAAAATATATGAATGTTCTTCTTCTTCTTCTGTTAGATTATGGCTTCTGCAGAGTATCTTCTACAATTTCGCCAATGTCAAGTATAAGGCGACGTTGTACGGTGTTCAGATTAATCACTATTTACATCGATAAAATATTTCTCAAAAATGTAAAAATTCTACAAAAACATGTCGGGAACGACGTACGGTTCAATTGTTTTCTATATTTATATTTAATCATTACCTACTTGAAATCAAACTGACAAAATAAAATATACAAATAGACAGCAAAGTTGGTGCAGTGGTCGATACAGTCGGCTCTTCCGCTCCGGGTCGCAGGTTCGTTTCTCGCGCTCTAGTGTGATCATACGAGGACCTGGAGCCTCCCTTAGATGCCGAAGATGACCGCTCCAGTGGTTTTAGCCGGTAGGAGTCCGGCATACCCCTTCTCCCTTCCCGGGGTGAAGGAAGTTCATGAAGAATTTCCACTGGGCACCAATAAAAAAAAAGGTTCGTTTCTCGCACGGAACAAATATTTGTATGTTCAGCAGTTGTTCCGGGTCTGGGTCTATTGTGTGTGGAATTTGTGTTTGTAAACGCACCCACGATACAGAAGAAATGCTGCTAGCCTCCAAGGTATGTTACCAAATGACAGCGATGCGGAGTATTTTGATGCATGTATGTCCCTAATTTTATTTACTTTTAGATTCCATATTTGCGCATAAATATTTTTTACATAGTTTAGTAAGAAATATTAAAGTATAAGTGTTTTTAAATCACCATCATCAGAGATAAATTTCTTCTCATAGATTTCTACAACTGTGTCGTCATTTTGGGGGCATTTTCCCAGTATTCACCACACTTGGCAGGCGGGTTGGTGAGCGCAGTCTGGCTACTGTTCCACAGAAAAGACTCTGCTACCCATCCCTCTGGTTTAGAGTCCCTTTGTTGGCTTTGACGACATCCGCGGAAGGAGACGGAGTGGTGCTATATTCTTAATCCGGGCACCCCACGGATTTTAAATAGGTATGTATATAAATGTCCGCTGAACAAAGGCCTCACCCACAGATTTCCACAGCAAACGGTTACATGCATGTACCAACATAAGTAAGTAATAAATACATACCATTAATCTATACAAATAAATAAAATTGAAGTGTCTGTTTGTAATGTCAAAATAACAGCTTTTTACTAAATGCATATCGAAGTTTATACGATACCTACAATAAAAAAACAATTTTTACTGTCTGTCTGTTTGTTCCGGGTAATCTCCGAAACGGCTGGACCTGGAGCTAATGTTATAAGGAATAACTTAGGCTACTTTTATTTTAGAAAAACAAGTAGGGTTCCGCGCAAAATAAATAACACGGAGATGGAGTGGTGCTATATTCTTAATCCGGACACCACACGGAATATAGGATTTCTGGGTTTAAGAGGCCGATAATTTTGTAGTAGGGAAATAGACTGGGTCTTTTTGATGAATAGATATAGCTATTATAACTACTTCAACCTGCAGTGATCTTGAGCACGTCAGATACCACCTCTATTCCCCGAAGTGTCCGTGTTTATTTATAACTTATAGGACACGAACCTATTATCGAGCACAAACCGCGGGCCGCCACAGAGAATTGCTACATGGAAATACCCAGTAACATTTTGCCTTAGCGTGGCCTCACGCTAGGCACCTACAATTGCGAACACTAGTCGGTACAATGAGGCGGGCTTACAAAAGTTCTACCTATTTTATTAACTACTAGCTGGGACCCGCGGTTTCACCCGCGTTTAATTTAAAAGAAATTCTAAATTTACTTCGACATATACACTTGACATAGAATATATATATTGGATTTCAAGAGTTTTATATTTTTTACGCGGAACCCTAATTATTTTTCTAAATTAAAAGTAACCTAAGTTAGTCCTTATAACATCAGCTATCTAACAGTGAAAGTCCCGTCAAAATCGGTCCAGCTGTTTTGGAGATTACCGGGAACAAACAGACAGACAAACAAAACATTTTAAAATTGTTTTTTTGTTGTATGTACCGTATATATACTTTCATGCATATGTAAATTTGCATTTAGCATTTAGTAAAAAGCTGTTATTTTGACATTACAAACAGACACTTCAATTTTATTTATTTGTACAGAGTACAGATATTGCGTTACATTTTTTTATTGACCCGGTGGACATCATCGTCATCATATCAGCCAAAGGACTTCCACTACTGCACAAAAACCTCCCCCATAGATTTCCACAACGTCCGATCCCATGCCACCCACACCCAATGGCCCCTAGCAACCTTCACCAGGGCGTTGATCCATCTCATTTGAGGTCATCCCACGCTGCGTTGTGTTTTTGAACTTGGCAAGGCAAAACTCGGGGACAGGCTGGCCGTCTTTTTGGAAAAGGAGGGACTCATGGTGATGAACTACTTTTTACAAAAACCACCTCACTGGAAATGGACCTGGGTGAGCCCGATGGTTCCACAAAGAATAAGATTGAAATATTCAATTATGTCTCTGTAATCCATAGGGTGAAAATCTAATCTAAAATAAAAGTAGCCTTAGTTATTCCTTATATAACATCAACTACTCAGCCGTTTCGGAGATTACCCGGAACAAACAGACAGACAGACAGACAAAAAGAATTAAAATTGTTTTTTGTAATATGTACCGTATATACTTTCATATGCATTTAGTAAAAAGCTGTTATTTTGACATTACAAACAAACAGTTCAATTTTATTTATTTGTATACATAAAGACAATGCAAATAACTGCAAGAATAAAAAATGTAAATATTATTTTTTTATACACGATCCCTATGGTCCTTCGGACTATCCCCGTAAAATAGAGTTCACTAATTTGGTAGAAGCCTATACATGTTATCACGTGATAGCTTACGCACATAAGACTACGCATGATGCAAAAAAGTTTCAGAAAAAATGTGTGTAAATAATTTGAAAAATACCTTAAATTATTTAATGTCTACGCCGAACATGACTCAATAACCTCTCGAGAGAACAGCCAGTACGAATTACTACGTTTACTATCAGTTTACAAACAATAGATGAGGAAAAACAATGAGTAATTGTTATAAACATACTGACGGGCGGTAACCCCCAAGGTTCACATAAAAACTGGGTCATGGGGTCCGAGGGCACGTCTGCTTTTTAAAGATATATTGCTAGACGTTTGGTCGACTCTTCGCGTAACCAGATGGCTGGCCTATTTTTTTGGACAAAGAATTAGCATTGCCATTCAACGTGGTAATGCTGTCAGTCTTCTTGGAACGTTACCAGTTGACAGCGATGAGGAGGAGTAATTTAACGCCTAAATGCGCTCCCTTTCTTATAGTTTTATTTGTATATATATTGTGTTAGTTTAGTTACATAGCAGTATATAATGTATATTTTTAGTTTTAACTGTGTATTTTTGATAAAAAATTATAGTTTCTGAGGTAAAAAAAAGACTGAAGTACTGATATTGAACGTAATAAAATGTTTGGCATAAATTATTTCGCACAAATCGTTTTTAGGCACAGTAATTCGTAGTAATATTATTTTCGCTGTCATAAATTAGAATTGCGATATTTTTGTTTGGCAGACTTTAGCTAACTTTAATTTTAAATTAATTAGTAATTTGTTCTAAAAACACTGTCACAGTTAAGGTTACCATCTATGTAAGGGAGAATGCCTGTCTAGGATGGAAAAATTTCCTGTTTTTAGAGAAAAATGTCTATTATAAAATGATTGGCGCGATTTTATAGTCAGTTTCACCCGGGAAATCGGGCTTGGGTAATGCCGCGAAAATTGCCTGTCTTAGATTAGCACCGGTCGCACGCATGTCTAAATCGTAAAATGCCTGTCAATTGCGGCGAATGCCTGTCATATGGTAACCCTAGTCACAGTTGAGGTATGGCAGGGTTGGCCCTTGGGACATCCATCAGTCAAGACTTTAGTTGCCGCATTCCAAGATGTCGATTTCTCCGGAGAAGAAAGGGCAAGAAAATCCATGGTTATTCTTTTTAAATCATAAAAGTTTTGTGACAATGTTTTTGACTATGTTGTTTTCAAAATAAAGATAATGTGAGGACAAATGTAGGACAAAAGGGTAAACTTTAAAAAAAGTCTACACTAAACAAGCCTTATTTTAATATTTACAAAAGCTTATAATTACATTGTCATGGCAGCATTAAGCTGACCAATTCCAACAGTCGGCACTCGTTCACGAGCATGACGCATGCATCAGCGTCGCTCAGCTCAACCATATTGTAGGGCAACTAATATACACGATACACGACGCCACCATCAGCAGGACACGTTGTTCAAACTCCTTTTTGTGTCGTGTCTGTCCTTGTCTTTCTTTGCGACGTTTGGTTTTTGAACGCTAAGGACAAACATATTTCAACTCAAATAGGTTTGAGCAACGTTTTATATTTTTATAAATACCCTCAGTAACTAAATAAACAGACGTAAATGCAATAATTCAAAAGTATACAGAGATATATTCAGTGTGGTATCCAGATTAAGAATATAGCACCCCTGCCACTCCTTCAGTGGACGTCGTGAAAAGCCGATTAAGGGACTCTTAACAAGAGGTTTGGGAAGCAGAATTCCGTCTGTGGTACACTAGCCATATTGCGCTCACCAGCCCGCCTGCCAAACGTGATGAGTACTGGCAAATTCCCTCCAAAATGACGTCACAATTGTGTAAATCTATTGGGCAGGCTTAGTTTAGCAGAGGTAGGTCTGGCTGATATCTTGGGGGGATCCTTTACAATCCTACCCGAGAAGTGCCTGGGGGGCGGCCTTTTTACAGCCGCTTGCCCTCCGCTAGAGAGGGTGACCGCTTTACATTCATCCCCTCCGAGATGTGCCAAAAAGCGTGGTACCAATGGACGGCTCTAGTCTGATCTTACGAGGATCTGGAGCTCCCCTTCGGTGTCATAGATGACCGCTCCAGTGATTTTAGCCGGTAGGAGTCCGGCATCCGGTATCCGGTAGATACCTCTTCGCCCTTCCCCAGGGCGAAGGAAGTTCCATGTAGAATTACCAATTGACATAAATAACAAAATAATTAAAAACAAACGACAAGTTCTGGCTGATATGATGAGACAGAGACTATTCGTCGCTACCTAGCCTTAATTCTGCAATCCAGAAGTGATTTCAGATGACGTCGTACATAATGCCCGTAGCCCGCTGCATTCAATAGATAGTGCTCCATGTTGGACGAAATGTGGACAATAGGGTCCCATAAAATGTTATAGTCCTTGCTCGTGTGTCGCTCGTAAATCGCTTAACGTGTGCCACGCTTAATAGCACCGGTTTGCTTTATGGTGCCTTGGTATGTCTGACAAACGAGATTGGTAAATATTGCTGTGCGAAATATGAAAAATATTAAGTGCGGAGAACGCACAGTCTCCGAATAATACCTAATATATGTGTTAAAGTTTATAACGGGCTAAGACATATCTTTTTACCGACTTAAAAAAGGAGGAGATACTCAATTCGATGCGCATTTTTTTAAATGTATGTACACCAATTCCTCCGAGATTTGTAGACCGATTTAAGCAATTCTTTTTTCAACTGGTGCAGAATGCTTTCGAGTTGGTCCCATATAAATTTTATTACATTTGATTAAGTAGTTTTTTAACCAGCTTCAATAAACAGGTCAATTTGACTGCGTTTATCTAGATGTCTTAATAGTTTCGATTCCTCTCAGATCAGAGAACCGATTTGAGTCCTTCTTATATTTAGTGTTAAATACTGATAACAAATTGGAAAAAGTTCTTACGTTTATTTACACTGAAAAGAAACAAATAAACGTTTTTAACAAAAAAAAACAACTCAACCATGGTTCATGCAGACCAACGAGAAGTTATATTTTATACCTGGCCCCGCCCGACTTCATAAATAAAGTTTTTCCTTTTCAGTGGTCTTAATATTTTTATATCGTGTTAAAAAGTTTTTCTTCTCCCTGATGGTGCGCGGTTCAATGTTACCAATTACCGTAGCCCACTGTGGCTCAAGTGTATCTAGATCGCAGCGCCATCTTTTACTCGGTCAGTCGCGGCGTTGCCTACAGTGTTAATAATTCATTCATATCCCTTCCTCCTAAGTTAAATTATATAAAACAAGACACAAAAGGCCCAGTCATTTCTCAAAGTAAAAATTCTGGCCAGTGCATTAGAAACTGGAAGTGTAGAAAGGGTTTTTACTTACTTTTAATTTATTTTTTACTTTAGTTTATTAGAATATACCAACAATCCATCCTCCGTATGTCGTAAAAGGCGACCAAGGGACTCTACACCAGAGAGGTGGGCAGCAGTGTCCCTTCTGTGAAACTGCAGCCGTACTGCGCTCACCATCCCGCCTGCAATGTGTGGTAAGTAATGGCAAGGTCCGCCCTAAATATTACGACAGTTGTGGAAATCTATGGGAGAGGCCTTCATTTAGTAGTGGACGTCCTCTGGCTGACACAGTGAGCTATAGCCAGACCAATACCGCTGTAACACGCCTTTGGTATGCGCGGGAAGGTGGAGAGTAGGAAGGAAAGAGCAAAACGACGGTGGAATGACAAAACGGAGCGGCTGCTCAGCCCCTCCGCCTCTCTGTTCGCATACTAAGGCGCGGTACAGCGGTATTGGTCAGGCTATAGATAGATACCATAACGATAGTCAGAACTACATGATCATATATTTGTAATTTCTTGCTCAAAATGTAAACCAGAAAAAAAAACCCTTCCCTAAAGCTAGGAACTGTTTTGGCTGTATTTGTTTTGCTTAAAGTTTGAGTTATTTGAAATTTAAATATAAAATTACATTGATTATTTCAATTTTATCATTATAAGTAAGCAACATACGACAAGTAGTTCTTAAACACGCAGACAACGGCCATGTACATAGTTAAAAATTAAAAATAGCACAAAGTATGACACCATATTGATTATGCGGTGGAATTCCAAACCCCAGAACAATAAAAGCTCTAACCTGAATTTAATTCCTGGTATCGCAACGTTGACCTGGTTGGAGAGCGTTGTGGAGATTTGTTGGTTTTCCCGCACGCCGACTGCTACAGGAAAGTAACAAAAGAAATTTTGAAAATGTTATCGTCGATAGTAAAGACGAAACGTGTTAAGATAAGGTAAAATTCCTACAGCATTATTATAATTAACTGTAGGTAGGATATATAGCATTTTAATTTGATTGTCTTTTGATTTATTTTTCCATGTATGATTCTTTGTTGATCGAAATAAATTATTTATTATTATTATTATCTACATGTCTCTCTTTTCACGGGTTTATCTCCCCTGTAAGGGGGAACCCGGTATTTTGACAGGCTTACGCGGGGACATAGGTCCAACACGCAGAGGCCCTTTAGAGATTTTTAATCTAAAATGTAATGGGACACCAACCGGGGACTCTCCATAGCTGCACTATAAAATGAAGTCATGGATTGTCCCCGGTGGTGTAAGGCTATTGTATGAGATGGAAACTATAACGATAAGGTCTATTGCAATGGGTGTTACATGGAATAAAAAGACTAATAAATACGGGAACAACGGCGTCTGCCTTTCAACTTTGATCGTGAAATTCTGTGGCAGACGGTGACTCGCCACTCACAAGATGGGCCCCCTAAATGGCCGCCACTACAGGCGACAAGGAACAACACCGGTGTGAGCCGCTAGGGGTGTAGAGAGGTGCGGCACCGGTTTCACCATCGCGCGTCTCGAAGACTCGGAGCGGGTTTCCCCGTTATTACGCCATTAGACACTTCCACCCCCGAGCATATAGCTCTGGCGGCCCCCTCTGATCGGCCAACTAAGGCAAGCCAGAGTTGAAAATCCTGCGGGCACTCATGGGGTTCCACTCCAACCAACTATTATTATTATTATAATATGTTATAGACTTTTGTATTTTGAGAAACAGCGGGACAACTTCAGCTTTCCTCACTATGGAGCTAAGCGATGCTGATGCATGCGCCATGCTCGTGAACGGGTGCCGTCTATCGGGACTGGTCAACCGTTAACTGCCAAGGCAAATAAATTATTATTGTAAAATATTCCATGTTTACACATTAACTTAATATTATTTCGTTATATGTTTTATCATAATTTGTATCATTCAACATAGTAATCTCAATTATTTTAAGAGAGATAGCTAGTTTCTTGCCGCCTCTTCTCCATAGGACCAACCAAGTAGAACCGTGCTCCTTAAATTCTGACGTTCCATAAGAGCAAGTAGGTAATTGGTTTACTTGAAATAAAAACTTTGAATAAGACTTGACTTTGATCACTGAATATTTTTTAATGGTATCAAATAAAACTACTTCAAACAGTGATATTATGCATTAAAAGAAGTAGATATGTTAGGTACGTGCCAAAAGTAAAAACCAAAACTCCCCCAATTGTAGCACCTCGCAATCAGTTCGGCCAAGACAGGACAACGAGCACCACTGTCATAATCTGTATTGTTTTATTAATTAAGTAACAACAATGCCGTCGTGCGTATAGAAACTGCACAAACTATCAAGCAAAAATAAATAAAGAACAGGGGATCTCATACCACCCGTGAGAAATAAACTGTACAAAATATTTGAATAAAAATACTATTCAAATTATAACATAGAACTATATTCTCGAAGAAAACACAGGCCAAGCAAAGAAAAGAGACAACACATATATTCTATTACAGGTGCGACAAAGACATCGAGTACACGTTTTGTCATTTTAGATAGCTATCTCTTTTACCCTCGTAGTTTTTGTATCTTCCTTCTTACAGCATAGGTGTGCAGTTTTATAGGTTTATACCTACATACAGCGAGATTGCATTTTGCGCGCCATTTAGTATGGCCGTAACACATCTATGGTATATTTTTGGCCTCATATAACAAATAAAAAAAAATCTGACTCTCTATGGATTTCCTTAGATTTTACTTCTTGGTTCGGACCGTGATCCAGTCCATGGTTAAAGAATAAGTGAAGAGGTGGCATGGCGCCCTTACCTTCCGGCTGACGTAGATCATACTCTTGGGATATGAGTGTTTCGGTAAATATTTGTGTCGCAGAGGCCAGGAAGAGACGCCCATTTGTCATAACTGTCAAGGCCTCCCGGAGGACGCAGCGCAGCAGACGCCGGGGAGTGCTCAACCACCGCCGCACTGTGATCTCATCGCGGCGGTCGAAGATGGTAACCCTTCGCTTCCGGCCGTGGTTCAGTCCATGATCCGGAGCGAAAGTGTGTGGGATGCCATCGTCTCCTTTTGCGAGGACATTATGCACACAAACGAGGTGACGTAGCGGGAAGAAACCACCTCTGATCCTCGCTACAAAAACACACCGGGCGTGCGTGATGATGGCGCAGACCGATCTCTAGCCTCCATGAGCCTGCGGGTGACGAACTTCAGGCAGTTCGCAATCTAATCACGCCCTCCTATTGTGAGAAAACTTTAAACGTTGCCCCACTCTAGACTCCTGTGTCGTGGGTGCGTTTACAGACACAAATTTCAAACACAATACACCCAAACCCATAAAACTAACTGCAGATCATACAAATATTTGTTCCATGCGGGAATAGAGTCCGCGACCCGGAGCGCAGTATTCGACTGTACCAGGCACTGCAGCAATCGTGTCGTCAAAATCAGAAGTCACACTTACTTATCCTCTGAATAACCCAAACAACACAAACACACACCTGTCAGCAGCCATACTCTCAAACTGATAAAGAACTACAATTATATATTTCATATTACCATTTAGTACTTGAGATTTTTTAATTAATTAATTAATATTGTCATCATTTTATTATTTGTGCCATTGACATATACACCTATGCTCGTAACGTCGTTTTCAAATAAAAACGAAAACTTTTTTTTAAAATTAAATTTCAGACAAAGATGGTTTGTTTGTTTAGGAAGTATATTATACACCGCTGCTTTTTCCGAGGGTAAACACTAAGAAGCGATGAACGGTGGGCGATTTTGACGGTTGTTTTGTATTATATGTGGCTGATGACTCTAGATTATGAAGCCACTGAGAACATTTTAATTAAGATATATTCACTATAGGTGAACATACTAAAAGACAACTTACTAAACATACACAAGTACACACACAGAGACACACACATACCACACACACCACATAACACTCACCCACTACACACACACACATACTGATTCACACTCACACAACACATGCAGATTTGAGACTGTTTTCGCTCATAATGTTATTTTCTTTTTTTTTCTTTGTCATCTTATTGTTGACATAATATTGTAATCATTTATAAGGGGAAGATACTGGTTCCTGTAACACAGTATAAACTAGTTCAGGATCCAGAGAATTCATGTTAACTGCCACAATTATGTCAATAAAATATTTGTATTTGTATATTGACTGATGTATTTTGGATGATATGAATGAAACATCTATTTTTTGCTAACCTTGCAGTCATCATGCCTAAGAAAATACCAACCTCTTCACAATCATACCACACAAATAAGGATACTAAGAACGACACCTGCTTATCGTTGACATAGATACCTATCTTGAACACACCTATATAAGAAATAGTCACATGAGTGCCACAATACGGGAAAACCAAGTGTGGTGTGTGACCGTGGTCAGCTTACCGGACCATGACTTGAAGTTTTTGTGCAAAGCAACGACCTGCTTTGACGTCACAGCTTTTTCATCACATCAATTAGGTACTTGATGTTGATAGCAGACGTTTCTTGCTAGTTAAAAGAAGAGCCGTGAACGTGAACATTTTAACTGCATTTTTATTGGTTACTCAGCTATGGAGAGAGCCATGCTTGGTATTTCTCCACGAGATCGAATCGGAAATGAGGAGATCCGTAGAAGAACTAAAGTTGTCTACATAGCTGAAAGGATCAGTAAACTGAAGTGGCAATGGGCAGGGCACATTGCTCGTAGAACTGATGGCCGTTGGGACACAAAGGTTCTCAAATGGAGACCGCGCACCGGAAAACGCAGCGTGGGACGACCTTCAACGAGGTGGACAGACGACCTGGTGACCTGGTGGGGGGCCTTTGTTCAGCAGTGGATTGCTGGATCCTTTGGCTGATATGATGATAATGATTATATTGGCCGTACAAGATGACTTTAGAAATGTATCAAGACAAAAGTAAGAGTTTTCTGACGTTCTTGACTGGGGCGGTACACAGACCTATTTTAGCTGCAGGCACAAGCGTAGTTGTTTTCCAGGTGAGGTTAGGAACAGTCAGTGTAATTAGGAACACATGACATTCAATATTTATCTGTGTGGCTCCGTGTCACTAATAGCTACCCCATCTCACCCCGTGAGTATCGTAGAAGGTGACCAAGAGGGTTCTGAACCCGGTGCGTACCATTAGGGAAGCACTTTGGGTTACCCGCAGGTGCTGGGTAAAGACTAGCATACCCAAGGCGGGTCGGTGTCAGGCACACGACCGACTTTAAAACCTTTTGCCAAAACTTTTTCAATATGACACATATTGCGCCCACCAAGTAACTTGGGAGCACGGCAAGACAAAGAAGACAGGCAAGCCATCTCAAGCCTTAGGCCAGCAACGCCCATGATATCCACGGGTGCGCTTGCTATCATTAGGTAGGGCATTGCTCGTGACACGTACCTTATTATTTAGTTTTTTATTTTGTGATTGTAAAGGATCCCCCGAAGGACCCTGTGCACTGTGCTATACGCAAACAGCAGAGCGTGACCGCATGCGCACCACCGTCTTCTCGTGGGTCACCCAGTGTGGGCACGCAGATTCCCCAATCTACGCACCCGCAAACCCAGAGGTCCCCCGCCTTATAGCGACGGCAGGGGGGTTTCAGGCGGATAGGAATTAGGCGTCAGGGCGGTTGTTACCCCGGCGCCGTCTTCTCTTTCTTCGAACAGGATCAGCCCTCTCCCGATCCCACTCTGTGGTCTGGAGCATGATGCTCTCACAGAAGGAGATCATTGCAGTCCAGTTTTCGTGCTCTGCCAACACAGTCCACACTACTGCTGGCAGAGAGAGATCTTGCCCGATCCGATCGACCAGGATCCGCTGCTCAGCGTCCGGTGTCCTGATCGCTACCACAATGCGTGACCCGTACCTGGTCTATGACATAAAAAAGCATCCTCCTGTTTGATGCCAAGCCTGGTGATTATACCAATATTTTCTTTACAATCGCTGATTGCAACGGACTGTTAGAAGGCACAATATTCAGCGTTAACGAACCCGTGATAACTATTTATTTGAAATCAGGCAGATTCTTGCGTTACTTTGGCCTTTTAATGCAGCTAAAAAGAATATTAAAATGAATCGGTGATGCTTATATATGCTAGATTAGATATTAATTGAATGGCAAAATTCCTCCTTCATTTCCGTAAAATCCTGAATATTTTATAACTACAGTCACGATTAATGTGTATGTATATGATGTACTATGATGTCAATCTGAAATCTTTGTTTATTTCAATTCACCGTGACAGTAAGTAATAAAGTAGATATTGTTTAAAAAAATACATCATTTTTGACAATACACAAATTTTCAATCGTTTTCAAAACAACATTAATTTATGTAAACGTTTATCATGACATAATACCTTTACAGTCTAAAATTTAATGTGTTATTGCAAAATACGCGAGTTAAGACCACACATTAGGCCGTAAATGTCCAGTGCTGAGCATGGTCCATTGTTGTGTTCCCAACGACCCCAACAATGACACAATGCACTCGGTTTTTCATTTTATTTATCCACACTTATAACTATTATTACAAGCAATACCCAACGTAATTGCGTAGAGCAAATCTTGGATGGTTTTACATCTTATTATAACATATGACATAGTAAGGTTTTCTTTGTGAAATAGTAAGTAGGTAAGTAAGTTTTTATTTGACATCGTGGTGTACAATGTATGTCAAATCACTCAAAGTGTAGCTAAATATGTGCACGCTGCACACCGTAGTGGCGCCTCACTAGAAGTGGGCGTCACAAACCGTAAACAGTTATTGAAACTATGTATTGCATCAAATACCTAAAACTATGTATTGGTCACTTCAATAACTATTTATCGGATGAAACACTTTATCCATAACGGTACTCGGTTCGGAAATATGTTTACCTACGCAACGCGCGCAATGCGTTATAACTATAAGTAGTGTCGCGCTTGTGATAAACACAGTAACGGCCGAATACTCAAACGCCATTTAACGTTAAGTTAAGCGGGGGCTTACACAATTTGAGCCATCCGGTTTTGTACCAAAAGCAGGTTTCTCAAATAGTTAAAGCGGGGACTTAAATGACGTTAAATGGCGTTTGAGTATTCGGCCGTAAGGCTCTGACAAACAGATAGCGCGTCGTCCGCGCGATCGCAGCGCGGCGTGTGTATTTGTGTTGTAGGGTATGAGGGGCGGCAAACAGGCCGACCGCGGCGTGACTTAAAGGGGCCTACTCAAAGCCCTGCCTGCAGGGCCCTGCACGTAGCTCCTGCCGCAGGGTGTTTTGCTCCACATTACCCTGCAAGTCATTATACATCGAACGTCGTAAAGGTGTAAACGTGTCCGCTAGATTATAAATGTGAATGTTAGCTAGTTTGTTACGCTTTCACGCGAAAACTACTTAAGCGATCATCATGAAACTTTGTACACTTAATCTTGGAGGTATTAGAAGAGACCTATGATAGATTCAATTGAAATTTCTTGATTCGAATTGAAATCAAACCTAAAAAAATTGTTTCTGTTGTAATGTAATCTCTGATACTTATTTAATGGCTTCAATGCGAGCGAAGCTGCGGGTAAAAGCTAGTAATAAATATTTTTAAAACGCGCGCCGCAATGCTTATCATTTCATATATGACTATAAACAAACAAAATGGCGGCGCGCGGCGTAAATCGGCCCGATTGCATTACACACGGTACTAATTGCAGTGTGAGTGGTGGGGAGATCGCCTTGTCGGCTCGCAGAACGATACTGCGGCCCTGCCGCAGGGAACAGATTAAAAATATCGGCTCTGCAAACATCCACACTGTACAATCTGGCAGAGATACTGCATGCAGGGCCCTGCAGGCAGGGCTTTGAGTAGGCCTCTTTAGCGTCCGTGTGCTACGTAGGCCTGTGTAGCGTCCGTGCGCTACGCTACGCCGCGCCCGCTTCGCGCTAAGCGGCCTATTATTATATTAGATATTTATCGGCTCTGTAACCATTCACACTATACACTCCGACAGAGATACTGCATGTAGGGCACTGGGGTGCAATTCCTTAAGCTCAAACATCCATACATCCTTAAATACAGGGGTGCAATTCCATAAGCTCATACATCGATACATCCTTCAATACAGAATTAAAGTGACGATGAAAAATCAATTTGCTATACGCTAAGACATGAATGAAGCTATTCAAGGACACGTTGCAGATGGTGAGCCATGGGGACGAGCCTTAGGGCATACCAAATTGGGTTTTTACCGTTATTTCAATTCTGTATTTAAGGATGTATGGATGTTTGAGCTGAGAGAATTGCACCCCAGATTTGAAATAATGGTATAAAACCAATTTGGTATTAGTTAAGACATGATTGAAGCTATTCAAAGACATGTTGAAGAAGGTAAGCCATAAGGACCAGCCTTTGCGTTTACCAAATTGGGTTTTTACAGTTATTTCAATTATGTATTCAAGGATGTGTGGATGTTTGCGCTTAAAGAATTGCACCCCTGCACGCAGGGCTTTGAGTAGGCCGCATAAAGTGGCCTACTCAAAGCACAAAGTATCTCTGCCGGATTGTATAGTGTAAATGTTTGCAGAGTCGATATGTATATTATACTGGATGTAGGGCCCTGCAAGCAGGGCTTTGAGTAGGCGCCTTTAGGGAATCCTATGCAGGCAGTCAAACAGCGGGCGCGGCGCTGCGCGTATCGGTACGTCATGAGCGCCACGTTCCGGTTGTATTTTTAACCGATTTCAAAAAGGAGGAGTTTACCTATTCGATGCGTATATTTTTTTTTATGTTTGTACACCGAGAGATTACTGAGAGATTTGCGGACCGATTTGAGCAATTCTTTTTTTAGCAGATGCAGAATGATTTCGAGTTGGTCCCATGTAAATTTCATTACATTTGATTGTGTGGTTTTTTACCCAGCTTCAATAAACAGGTTAATTTGACTGACAGTTTTATCTAGATGATGTCTTAATAGTTTTGATTCCTCTGAGATCAGAGAACCGATTTGAGTCATTCTCATTTTTTGTGTTAAATACTGATACCAAATTGTAAAAAGTTCTTACATTTATTTTCACTAAAAAGTAACAAATAAAACTGTTTAAGAAAAAATATACCGACTTCAATAACCCTACACGATATTTAAATAGTAAAACCACTGAAACGGAAAAAATAACTTTAATTATGAAGTCGGGTGGGGTAAGCCCAAGTTCATGCAGACCAACGAGAACAAGAAGTTTTGTTTTATATCTGGCCCCGCCCGACTTTATAAAGTTATTTTTTTCCGTTTCAGTGGTTTTAATATTTTTATATCGTGCAGGGTTTTTGAAGTCGGTATATTTTTTGTTAAAAAGTTTTAGATTACAACTATTTCATGATTTTTATATAGTTTTCTGTATTGTTTCTAATGGATATTAATATTGTTTATTTTATTTATTTAGTGTCTAAGGAATTTACATACAGTGTTATACGATTTAGGTAGTAAGGTCTATAAAAACACATAATTATAAAGCTTCGCTGTGGAAATCAATCGCTAAAACAACAAACAACAACAACAACGGGTCAACTCCCTCCAGCAAAACCGGGGCTATAATTTCGGTCACCGTGAAGACCCACGGGCGCAACTTACCCACTACCATACGGTAGGGTCTCCCACACGATCCCTGTCCAGTCCCTCCCAGAAGCTCTCTGGAAGGACCAAGTCTTTGCCTCGAGGATGGATTTTAACGTCATCTAGGCCACCCGGTAGGTCTGATAGGCCTCGGCTGTCTCTCCGGCTGTAGCACTTCGCCGGCGTTGGCTTCTTTATGGTGTACTGGCGACGGGATGCCAGGCAAACCGTGCGCAGGCGCACGATCTCCTCCGACCACCAGTACACCGCCGTACGCCGAGAGCTCGGGGCATAGATGCGTCGCAAACACAGAAATAGGAAATAATGAGAAGTGGTACGGGGGCGTGACCGGATTGGATGGATTGATGGACCAGAACGACATTATTATTTTTGTACAAAATACAATGCTTCTTATCTACCACTTTTAACTAGCAATCGGTAAATAACAAACGCAGTGAATAGAACAGCGAATGGTACTCCCAATAAACTCACGCGTTGCGTGGTACGGCGGTCGTTTGCGGTCTGTACATCATCATTTCGGCCTAATGAAGTCCACTGTTGGACACAGGCCTCCCCCAAAGATCATCACAACCACCGATATGGATGTGTTTTGAGCTCATTGGGGGGTTTTGCCATAATCGCCACGCTTGGCAGGCGGGTTGGCGATCGCAGTTGAGTTGTTAATGTACTCGAAGGACGCTGCTGCCCATCCTCCGACTAATCCCTTAGTCGACTTTTACGACACCCATGGGAGGAGATGGGGTGGTGGCATTCTGAGCCGGCACCTGTACGCTCGGTATGATTGGATTGGCAAGGCCGTGGGTGTGTTTTAGTATGAGAAGCCAATTAAAATGTTGTGTTTTTTCAGTTCATTGGATGAGAACTTGTAACTGTGTGCATTAGTGTGCATTTATGAAGAATGGTAGTGGGAAAATGGATTTCTAGGCTCGCATACATTTTGATCTACATGGCATATCTCCTTTCTTCCAATATCTATGGTCGCAAATCCTCGTCATCGCCTCACGGAACCAGGACGCTTCCTTTCTGGATCGAGCTAGATCCCTTGGTCACTCTGACCACGCCATGACGTTGGCAGCTGCGACGAGCATTTCTCGATCGAGCTGTGTGAGGACCCAACGCCGCGACGGTGGGCTAGGGTCTGGATGGCTTGGGCTTAGCGGGTGGACGGCCGCATCGAACACTATGTGCTGGTGGTCCAACACCATGCGGGCCACCGAAGGAGTCACCCATGTAAGATCCACGAACGACTCCCCCTGCTACCGAACGCAAGTGCTAACGGACCCCCGATTCAACAATCGGAGGACAAGTGTCACCGCTCAGTCGCAATCTCCTCCCCTCGGCCCATGGCGGTGGTTTCCCCAAGTTCCCCCTGTTGCCTTATCAACGCTATGCAAACGCAATACAGTATTCATGCAAATGCGATACAGTATCGACGCAAACTCGATACAGTATCGACGCAAACTCGATACAGTATCGACGCAAACTCGATACGGTATCGATGCAAACGCGATACAGCTACGACGCAGGAGATTAAAAATTTTTGGTCAGTAATTTGTCTACAATACCGCAATGCCTCAAGACGCAAGCAAGTCTTTAACCAGCTTGTGTTACCAGTGATGACATGTGGAGCAGAGACGTGGTCACTCACAATGTGCCTCATAAGAAAGCTCAAGGTCACTCAGCGAGCTATGGAGAGAGCTATGCTTGGTATTTCTCTACGAGATTGAATCAGAAATGAGGAGATCCGTAGAAGAACTAAAGTTGTCGACATAGCTGAAAGGATTATTACTAAACTGAAGTGGCAATATGCTGTGGTGCCGGCTCAGAATGCCACCACCCCGTCTCTTCCCATGGGTGTCGTAAAAGTCGACTAAGTGTATAGGTACCTAAACTAGCCGGAGGATGGGCAGCAGCGTCCTTCGAGTACATTAACAACTCAACTGCGATCGCCAACCCGCCTGCCAAGCGTGGCGATTATGGCAAGAGCCCCCAATGAGCCCACAACACATCCATATCGGTGGTTGTGGTGATCTTTGGAGAAGGCCTGTGTCCAGCAGTGGACTTCATTCGGCCGAAACGATGATGAAGTGGCAATGAGCAGGGCACATTGCTCGTAGAACTGATGGCCGTTGGGTCATAAAGGTTCTCGAATAGAGACTGCGCACCGGAAAACGCAGCGTGGGACGACCTCCAACGAGGTGGACAGACAACCTGGTGAAGGTCGCTGGGAGCCGTTGGATGAGGGCGGCACGTAACCAGTCGTTGTGGAAATCTAAGGGGGAGGCCTTTGTTCAGCAGTGGACGTCCTGTGGCCGATCTGATGATTTGTGTACAGTCACAGCGCGATGAGTCCAATTGCAATTGAGACGTAGCGAGCGGGTGGCGTGTGACAAAAGGTAGTGGTTATATCCTCTGTGGCGCATGAGTGGCTATTTGTTCGACTACGCGGTCCCTGCGTCTACGCCATTTTGTGGTGATGCAGACGTCTGCATCGATACAACCGCACTTTTATATTGATTCATAAGAGCTACCGCATCGATACAATCACACGGTTGAATCGACACAGACGCCTACGAATCGGTAGTGTCGCCATGCAACTGACTTACAAGCTAACAGATGTGATATCCAAAACGCTTACAAGATTAATATTCTAACAATTGATTTAAGTCCAGTTCGTGGTGCTGAGCAAGTAAGTCCTCTATGTATGTAAAAGCCCTAACACGTTAACCTTTTATAAAAATTGATAACAAACAATGTAGTTACATACTATATTGTTTTATAGATGGGGGTATCGATTCAGTGCATTCTAATATTAAGCTATATTTTACGTCACAAATACAAGTGACGTTCAATGTGGGATTGTATAAAGATTAGAACGCACGTAACCCGTATCAACGTATAACGTATTAACATTTAAAGTGCGACTGGGAAATTCAAATTATAAATAGAAGAATGAGTTGTATTTATTTACAGTGACGTTCGAAATACGAACGGGGAAAATCATTAAAATGGCGCACTTGAGTTACGAGGGAAAATCTATTTCTGTATAATTAGGAAAAATCCTTGGGGTAATTTAGCATCCAGTGTGCTAATAATGACATACTGCGATCCGGCTGCCAAGCATGGTGACCGCTCATTATAGTCATTATTGGGAGGCCCATTTTTAGCAGTGAACGTTTACGGACTGATTTGATGAGTAACGATGAGGCAAACCATCAGCCATGGTACCGCAATGTGCGGTAACCATTGCTCTATTTGTAGCTACCGTTAATCAAAGTTACAATTTCGGCACGGTTGGTGCAGTGGCTGATACAGTCGACTGCTGCGCTCCGGGTCGTGGGTTCGATTCCCACACGGAACAAATATTTGTATGATCTGCAGATAGTTGTTCCGGGTCTGGGTGTATTGTATGTGGAATTAATGTCTGTAAACGCACCCACGACACAGGAGCAATCCTAGTGTGGGGTAACGTTTTTTTTTCAAAAAAAAAAATTACAACAGGAAAACAAAGACAACTCCTTTTTTACATAGTTAATTTTTATTGCACCCCTCTTTGAGAAAGAAAGCAGATTTTCTCTGCTTACATCTCTTAAATCATCTCCATAACTTCACAGTACAAACATAGCAACATGTCTGCTCAACAAACTTGACCGCCTTCTGAATAACTGCATTCGATTCGTTTTCAATCTGCGTAAGTTTGACCAGTTTCCGAACCCTTCTGAAATGGTTACCTCTCCGAAAACGTAGAGAGCAAAGAGCATTGACTACCTTGTTCTCCTTTCTCCTTTAATTCTCCGACTTCTCCTACTTACCTTACTTCTCAATTTCCTTATATATGCTCAAATCATGACAGAAATCTTCGTTCTTCATATAATTGTCTCCTGCAATGTCCCTCTCACCGCTCTGACTTTATGCACTCTTCTTTCTTTGTGCAATCTATTCTTCTGTGGAATGCACTACCTCTGGAACTTAGGATGGCCACCAGTCCCTACTCCTTTAAAAGGAAATTGCGAAAATACTTTCTCAATTCTTTGGCAGAAGTCTCAACGTTGATCTTTTGTTTTTTTCTAATATATGAATGTATGTATTATTATTGTGTATGTATTTATTAGTACATAATCTTTTTGTTTTTCTTTGTTTTTTAAAAAACCTTGCCCCACACTAGGTTTTCTCCTGTGTCATGGGTGCGTTTACAGACATGAATTCCACATACAATACACCCAGACCCGGAACAACTACCTGCAGATCATACAAATATTTATTCTGTGAGGGAATCGAACCCACGACCCGGAGCGCAGCAGCCGACTGTATCAGCCACTGCACCAACCACGCCGTCAATATGTACGTATATTTATTGTATGTAGTTATATTTTTGTACCTACTTATATTATGTTATAGTGATTTAAAAAGCTTTGCGATTACTCATGTAATTATCTTTTTTGTTAAATAACTTTACAATAAAACAATTTAAACGGATTAAATCGCGTGTATTATAGATTTTTGTTTTTCCTGACGTTCCGAACACTTTGCAGGGTTCGTGGTCGCAGGATGACTAAGTCCGTAACAGTAATCGCGAAAACCTAAGACATTACTTTGTTAAATAACTGATTACAGTCACAGTTTATGCCGTACCATGTTTTGTCTCTGGTAGAAAATGCCTAATGGCACTAAGTCCGCCTCTGTACAAAATTTGTGCATAAAGTATTAATTAAATTAATAAATAGCAAAACTGAAACACATGTCCAGAATCGCAATGAACTGAGGTGATTTTATATATATTCATTAAGAAAAGTTAATGGAAAAAGTATTTTTGGGCGTCATTAGTCTGCTCACAAACAAAATATTTAATGGATTGAGTTAATTTCTTTTTAAATAGATCAATTTGTGGTAATAAGAATAGAACGCTAATGTTTTTACCGCTCCAATCATATTATTCCTCCAATCATTTATATTTCTATCAATGAAAAATACTTTTTACAACTTTTTCATTATGTGACAAATGAGCGCTCGAGGTTTGCATTTATGTGAGTTGATAAACTGCAATTATTAGTTGTTAGTGGTTTGTTTCATTATTTCTAATATTACTTTATATTTGTTTTTTTTGCTAATCCTGATGTATTATAACAAATACTTTTAAAGGGATTATACATCGCGTATACTATAGATTTTAGTTTTTGCTAACGTTATGAACACTTAGCAGTGGTCGCAAGATGATTAAGGTGTCGTTGAATCGTTACAGATTATAAAAGTAATTTTATCTACAGTATAATTGTAATCCGTAGATAGAGTTTGCAATGAAAAATTATTTCGAGCACGCAGTAATCACTCACAGCGTCTTGATGTTCTTATTGCGGTATGTTGTTTGGGACTTTATTATTTTAATAACTGGATTCCAAACTTGTGGTACATACCTGCCAACCAACTTCTATATTAAAATTAGGATGTATTTTTTTAACTTCAACAGTCTCACGAAACATACTTGGTACACACTGATTCTCTTTTGCGAGGATTTGGGGTTGATCAAAACGAAGAAAATAGTAAGGTTTGTTTAAGGCGTGTTCGCACACTGGAGACATTTTGGAGCGTCTATGCTTGACGTCAGCTATAATAAGCGCGTAAGTTTTGCACTGTAGCATAAATTTAATATTTTATTGTTATCATTAGCATTTTCATCCATATCAGCCAAAGGATGTCCACTGCTGAACAAAGGCCTACCCCATATACGAGGGCGGCACTGAAAATTTCGGGAATCAAGGAAGTGACACAACATTACTATTTAAAAATGTATTTATTGCTTTTCGAAGTATTCTCCGCGAAATTTGACACATTTTTCCATACGATGGAACCAATCATTGAAGCAACCATTCCATTCGGAAGTTGGGGTCTCCAAAATGGCCGTTTTGTAGGCGTCCACAGCTTCTTTAGGTGATGAAAATCTCTGTCCACGCAATTTATTCTTTATTTTAGGGAAAGTATAGAAATCATTAGGGCTTAGGTCGGGGCTGTACGGCGGATGGTCTAATAATTCTATGTTTTCTTGCTCTAAGAACTCTTTTGTTCTGTGCGCGGTGTGAGAACTCGCATTGTCGTGATGGAGGATGATGCGGCGGTTGCAGTTCTCTCTACGGAGTTCAGAAACGACCTGTGGCAAACAAATGCTAGCATACCATTCTGCATTAACCGTTCTTTGTCCCTCAAGAGGAATAGTCGTAACATGGCCGGTTTTGGAGACAAACGTGGCCACCATTTTTTTTGCAACACTCCGTGAACGAACAATTTTGTTGGCTTTAACTCATTTTCGAACACCCAAACTCGTGACTGGTTTTTTGTTTCGGGTTCGTACGCATATATCCAGGATTCGTCACCTGATACGATGTTGTATACAGCATTTGAGGATCCTACGTGGAATCTTTCGAGAGTTCTGACGCACCAAGTAACGCGAGCCGCTTTTTGCTCTTCACATAGCAAATGCGGTATCCATCGGGAAAACAACTTTTTTACACCTAATTGTTCATGCAAGATTATTTGTATTTGACTCATGCCAATGTCTAAAGTTGCCTGAATTTCGCGGTATGTCACATGTCGATCTTCCTCAATCAGCTTACGCACAGCATCAACGTTTTCTTGGGTGACTGCAGTTTTTGGACGACCTTGACGAGGATCATCACTGAGCTTGACACGTCCACGTTGAAATTCAGCAAACCAGCGATAAATTGTGGTTTTAGATGGGGCTTCATCACCAAATGCAGAAATCATCCGGTCAACACACTGTTTTTGTGTTAAACCACCTCGAAAGTCATAATAAATCATCGCTCTTGAATTTTCTCGAGTCAATTCCATTTTCTCAACGACTAAACAAGTTTGTCAAAACCTTGTGACAAGACCGTGAATCTTTTTTCAAATAAATAAATGGTATTCGATTTGTAAAACCAAGGAGTTTTCAATTAAAAAGATTTTAATATGACAGGAACAGTGGAAATATTCCATTCCCGATACTTTTAGTGCAGCCTATGTACTTCCACAACAAGCGGTCACACGCCGCTCTCATCCAACGACTCCCAGCGACCTTCACCAGTTCGTCTGTCCAAATCGTTGGGGGTCGTCCAACGCTGCGTTTTCCGCTGCGCGGTCTCCACTCGAGAACCTTTTTACCCCAACAGCCATCAGTTATATGAGCAATGTGCCCTGCCCATTGCCACTTCAGTTTACTAATCCTTTCAGCTATGTCGCCAACTTTAGTTCTTCTACGGATGTCCTCATTTCTGACTGAGTATTGGCAAATACCCCCCAGAATGATGAGATGATGACACAGTTGTGAAAATCTATGGGGGAGGCCTTTGTTCAGTAGTGGACGATGTATGGCCGATATGATGAAGCTCAAACATCCAAACACCCTTGAAACAAATGTGAGAAACCTAAAGCCTGAGCATGAAGACACAATTAAAGGACACTAGTACCCTTTTACGACCTCCACGGGAGGAGATGGAATGGTGCTATATTCTTAATCCGGACACCACACGGATACGGACGGCCGCACACGGTCGGTTACCGATGTAGGCAGCCTTCGTTTATAGAACATTATCTTTGTTTGATTACATTCATAGATGATAAAGCGCCGGGTTTTCCATGTTGTTCACTGGGTATAACCCATTCCAATGCATTTAGGTATCGGTATTGCCCCTCGACCCCGCGATTGTTTATCTTGAACGAGAATAACGCCCTACTTAGGCACGAAGTACCAGATATTGGGAAATAAAAGCAAAGTGTGAGTTGCTGAATGTCGTTAGCGTTCCATAGCGTATCAGTTTCCTTTTATTTGACGTTCCATTCCTTAGATATTATAGATTGTCACTGCTGGCCAGCCTACTGCTGAATCCGCAAGCTTCTTGCTTGCATTCTTCCCACATATTCTCATTGCTGAGAAAGTCCTAGTTCTCCGCCTTGAGAAAGGCGAAGGGTCGTGCCAGACTCTTGCCGTCAAAACATCATGGTGGCCGTCTTCGGCACATACAGAGGAGCCGCGGGATCCAATGGAGCGCATCGGTGCCTTCATGGGCTTCACCGCATCTCGTCTTGGCGGGAGACATTCCACCTCGACACTGAACACCCCTCGAACAATGCCATATTCACGGCAGTACACGACCAGGACGTGTACCGTTATCTCTGTGATGGCTCGATGGTCATCCAGAGACCGCACTCTGAGTGCCGTCGACCTCAAAGGCATTGGCAACTTTTACCCCGATGCGGTTATCTTCGTCTTCGAGCAACATCGACTCTGTTTCGATCCAGCTCCGCGGCCTCCGTATGAACCATGACGGTCTCACAGGAGGCCGCTGGCCACCAACTGCTAGCAAAAAATACGATACTGTACCATTATGAGTCTATTTGGTCGAATGTAAAACAGCTTTACAGCCACACTACGCTACAGAACTAAGCTCTAATTGCGATGTGTTTCTGCTATCCACCATATCATTGTTTTATATGCTGATCAATCAATTGTGGTCTTTATTCCATAAAAGTTATAATAGGCACATGATAAAAATCAACAATTAAGATGTACGAACCACATAAGTTTTTCAGGTCACAATAGCTCACACTAGGGGTATTTTTGGGACAAGATCGTCACACTATAGTAAATACGTACTGTAAATGCACCCACGACACGGGAGAAATTCTAGTGTGAATCAAGAAGAGAAGAAGTAGTTAAGAAGATAAGTTCAATTTTGCTTATTAGCAAGCAGGACACGGAATATAATTATTTATATATTCATAGATGTTTTGTGACTACGGCTTATTTATGCCTCAGGCATAAAAACTAAGGTTGATAACTAGAATAAGCCCAGTTGCCAAGCACTACAGGTACAAAAATGATTTCTTCGGCTCTATTTATTGGATCCTATATTGTGAGCTACTGTAACTGATTCCAATAATAGGTATCGATAAACGCATAAACGTACGGAAATTCGTTCTAGTTGAAACAACGTCGGTATGGCAAACAGCTCCAAATATAACTTGCAAGCCGTCAAACACAGCATTCGTTCTAGAACATTCCGTAGGTATTGTAAAATGTATCTAAAGATAAGGTCAAGTGGACGGGCACCACTGTCCTGCTGTATAATTAAAACGACATACTTCAATCACCAATATAGTGATTCTATTGCGAATAGTAATCACCAAAATCTCCAAATTGTGGTAATAATTTCGTCGACCCTGAAGGGTGCTAGCGGTCTAGGCAGCTATGTTCAGCAGCTCATATGAAGAGATAATTTTAGCTTTTTTTTTATTGATCCGGTGGAAATACGTCATGTACTTCCTCCGCCCTGGGAAAGATCGGAGGGGTATGCCGGACTCCTCCCGCTAAAACCACTGGAGTGGTCATCTTCGGCACCGTAGGGAGGCTCCAGGAACTCGAAAAATCTCCATCTAGAGCCACCCACTGGTGCCACCACTACTACTGGCAAAGAGAGATCTTGCCCGATCCGATCGGCAGGGCACTCTCCGAGTGTGTGCTGTGCGGTATCCTGATCGTCTCCACAGTGGTGGCCCTATGCCATGACCTCGCGTCCTATCCTGTGCAAGTACTCACCGAAACAACCGTGTCCGGTGAATACCCGCGTCAGGCGGAATATGACGCGCTCGCTCCTTTGGAGCCAGGCCCCGAAGAGCGGCAAGACGGCCTCAACGGCGCGCTTTTGCGCGTACTGCGGCAGCATCAGCCGCTCGCGCCACAGTTAGAGCGCACGCCGCCGAGCCTGCTGTCTTAATCATTCAAACACCCCCAAAGGTACGCCTGCACCGCTCTGATGGAGGGAGCGTGTTTGGTGATACACCCACGCATCCATCTCTGCCAGAATATTAAATGGCGGAAAGCGCGCCAACAGCCTTGCCGCCTGAAAGAATACCGTGCGGTATCCTCGTGCGATCCGTATAGCCGCTCTATGCTGCAGACCGTGAATCTTGGTTCTGCAGCGCTGGACGCCCGAGAGCCGAGATGACCAAACAGGCGCCCCATAGCCCTCTATCTCGACCTACTATCTCTCCACGGACCGCATGACTCCCCCGTAGAGACGGCGAACTCCCCCGCACGTCATCTCCCTCCGCTTTACGCTACCGTCCCTGCCCACGTAGCGAACGCCTGTCGCGCAGATATGCCTCGATGATACCCTGCGGATAGGGGGGGGCACTGATGGTGGACTGGCGATGAAGAGGGCATTAGTGATATGAACTCATAAAATAAATAAATATAGTAAAAAAAAAAATAGCCTTTATTTGCTACTACAGTGAAACTTTACATGAGAACTCAACCTACATTTTTTAATGAATGGCACATGAAGATACAATTAAACGACACTAGTACCACATCGTTGCTGACGGTGAGTTTTGCCGAATACCAAATTGGTCTGTCACCGTTGTATTAAGCTGTGTCAAGGATGCATGGAGCTTAGGGAATTGCATTGCTGTATTGATACACTAAGATGGGTGTGTAATGTAGACTTTATGCTCGACTAGGCTTAAGACAGATGAAGCTAGCCGCCTTAAACAGATCCCGTGAGAGGGAACGCGCTCGCTCCTTTGGAGCCAGGCTCCGTAGAGCGGCAAGACAGCCTCAACGACGCGCTTTGTCGCGTACTGTGGCAGCATGAGCCGCTCGCGCCACTGCTCGAGTGCACGCCACCGAGCCTGCCGCCTCAAAGTTTCGAATGCCCCTGAAGGCACGCCTTCACCGCACTGGCGGAGGGAGCGTGTTTGGTGATACACCCACCCATCCATCTCCGCCAAAAGTAGATGATTGTCCTAGCTGTAAGTCAGATACAAGAACATATTTATGTCTACTAAGCTGTATGTTTTATTTAGAACTAGCTGAGACCCGGGGTTTCAACCGGCGTTTAACTTAAAAGAAATTGGATTATTTATTAATAATTTAGAGTACTTCGGCATACACACTTGACACAGAGTATATTATTGGATTTCATGGGTTTTTATTTTTATGCGCGGAACCCTAATTAGTTTTCTAAAATAAAAGTAGCCTAAGTTATTCCTTAGAACATCGGCTATTTGCCAGTGACAGTCCGGTAGAAATCGGTGCAGTCGTTTCGGAGATTAGCGGGAACAAACAGACAGACAGACAAAAACAATAAATATAGTTTTTTGTTGTAGGTATCGTATGTACCTTATTTCATATGCATTTAGTAAAATACTGTTATTTTGATATTACAAACAGACACTTCAATTTTATTTATATGTTTAGATGTATAGATAACTAGCGAGATATGTTCCGACATACTTAGGTGACACAGTACATATTTAACATTCTAAAGCAAGATAGAATATTCAGCATTTCTTATCCCTAGCCCCTGATAGAAATAGCCATATCAGCAGTATTATGAGATACAAGAGCTCTTATAACCAAATATAAATAAAATAAAACTAGATGATTTCAGAGAGCGTAATTCTTAAGTAAGATGATGAATTCTTAAGTAACAAAAAACAAACACATAATGCATATTAATTTTATACTGGAGAACCCTAACAAGCACATGTTTAGTTTCACTCGTAAAATGTTATAATTATCATGGGGAAAACCAACATTGCGTAGCAGTGTGATTCTCAGCCATGTGCAGTGAATCACTTGTACGTCTTACAACTGTTATTTCGTAAATACCGGAATTAACTGTTCTCATCTGTGAGCAAAGTATAACTATATTTTGTCATGTTGCCATTTTGAAAGCGTAGGCACCGATTCTGATATGCGTTAGGTACTAATGACTAATCATAACAAAAAATGTAAAATGTCTTAAGAAACTGCGTAAGGAAACTACGAATACACATCATCGGGAAAGTGGGGGGAAATAACGTTGGTGGCGATCATTCACTAATACAACCTACGACCTACGACCACAAAATATGACCTACTTGCCATATTCGGAAAATCACAAATATGACTTATCATTGAGGTGCGTGAATCATGAGGCATCAGGGAATTGAGTGGCCGAGTTACGAGTAGATAAAGAAACTTTAAAGCAAGCGTACTCTTGCATTGATCTTAAATCTTACAAACAAATTACACACATACACACACACTAGCACGCATTCACGCATGCACACTGAAACACGCACACACTAACACAGACATATACTCTCACTTCTTTATATACTAATAGTACGATTAATTGTAATTCTTAAAATTCCATGTATATATTTGTATTGTATTGTATTGTATATGTATTGTATTTTGAGTTGGGCGTTGATAGCTGCTCCGCAGTATTCTACTTTTGTAGCTATCATCGTTGCTTTTGTAAAACTTGTGTAAATCTCTAATCGTTCCTAATAAAAGATTAATAAAAAATAAAAAAAAAATAAAAAAATCTAGAATATTTTTGGTGGCGGCGCAAGTTTCATCATAATAAGTAACAAGAAGAAAATCCAGCCGGTATAAGGGCGATTTTGAAGAGACAATTGTTATTTTTTTATTAAACTCCTCTCAAGTATAACCCAATGAGCAAATAATAATGAATCATATTAACATTTAAATACCTAATCATTAAAATGGAATCAAAATATTATGATGAAGATAAGTACTCAACTTGACACTCAATCGTACTTAGGTAATTTGCTGTTTTTATTGCTTTTGAATTTATAAAAGCACAGATTGAAGAGTAATTATAAAGTGCCCATGTGATTAGGTAGATCTTTGTCCTAGAGGGGGTGACCGCTTTACAGTCATCCGTTCCGAGATGTGCCTAAAGGCGTGGCACCAATGGGCGGCTCTAGTGTGATCTTACGAGGACCTGGAGCCCCCCCTTCGGTGCTGAAGATGACCGCTCCAGTGGTTTTAGCCGGTAGGAGTCCATATGGTAGTCGGCATACCCCTTCGCCCTTCCCCGGGATGAAGGAAGTTCCATGTAGAATTTCCACTGGAAATCAATAAAAAAAAAATTGTAGGAGAAATCCTAGTGGCTAGCCAGTGCATCAAACGTGCCGTCTTTCTTTTTCTATGCTTGGATGGCCTGAACAGATTGCGATTGGAATCACATATCGTCATTAGGATAGAATTAAACTTACCTTTTTTTTACTGGTGCCCAGTAGAAATTCTTCAGGGTGTGGGCACGCAGATTCCCTAATCTACGCACCCGCGAACCCAGAGGTCCCCCCACATTATAGCAACGACAGGGGGTTTCAGGCGTATGGGAATTAGGCACCAGGGCGGTTGTTACCCCGGAGACCTCCTTCTTCGAGCGGGATCGGCCCTCTCCCGGTCCCGCTCTGCGGTCTCCTTCTGGAGCATGACGCTCTCACAGAAGGAGACCACTGCATTCCAGTTTCCGTGCTACTTTTTAAATTATTTTTTATTGGTCGAAAAGTGGAAATTCTTCGTGATCTTCCTCCGCCCCGGGGAAGGGAATGCTGGACTCCTACCGGCTAAAACCACTGGAGCGGTCACCTTCGGCACCGAAAGGGGGCTCCAGGTCCTCGTAAGATCACACTAGAGCCGCCCATTGGTTCCACGCCTTTAGCCACATTTCGGTAGGGATGATTATAGAGCGGCCACCCCCTCTAGCGGAGGAAAGGCGACTAAAATAAGGCCCCAGGCACTTCTCGGGGAGGATTGCAAAGGATCCCCCTAAGCCTGCGCTGTGCCGCGCACACGGCGGTGGTACCTACCTAGCCGCACTCTTGAAATAACCTACCATCAGTAAATAGTGCTTAAAGATCCGCGCAGACAGACTTTGGTAGCAGTTCTGCGTTCTGGCATTAATTATATAAAAATTACTAGTTAAGCAAAATAGTTAAGTAGGAGTTAGATTCAAGAATGTGATTGCACTGAATAAATAATTTCACTAACGAGAAATATTAGTTTTAAGACTATAATACAAGTTATTGACAGAATTCAAGGAAAATAAATTAGAGCGATTTTATAAGCATAACTTTTATTGTACTTATATGTTTTTTAGTAGCTTTTTCCCGCGTCTTCGCACGCGAGGAATTCGGAAATCTACATCTGTTGTTGAAAACATACAATAATGACCTGCGCTTTGATTAGGAACGTGCATTAGGTGTAGAGGGATCATGCGATATCTCCGAATGACACGACCCATAGGCCTGCCGCATATTGCATCCAGCCCAGACAGCCGAGTGCTACACCGCGCGCTATTGTCTTTTGTTTGCAAGCGCTTCCAGCGTAGCACCGGGTGCGGTCATTAATAACTCTCATAAAATGAAGCTTGCCCTTTTGCCGCCCAGTATCAACAGCCCAAAGAATATCACTCACTATAACCACACCGCTCATTCTGTCATTTTAATTAAGACTAACTCGTGTGTTGACAATAATTTTATAATATCTAGACAAATTTCATCCTCCTGTCCTTCAAGCGAGCATACAGGACGCCAATTGCGAGCAATCTGCTTGCCACCGCCGCCAGTGCCACCCATTATTCTGACACGCGTTCGAGGTCACTCATTACATTGTGCGCTGACCGGACAGCAATGAGTCGAGCCCTGGCTGTCGGCGCGTAGAAGACAAACATGACGGCGAATAAATGTCGCACATGACTGGGACTGTCGCCGACGCTGGCCTCCTCGTGAGTGTTATCCCAGCCTTTATCATCGTCAAGTAGATGAAGCGCCCCGCAGGCTGCGCGATATGTGGAAAACTTAACGGCGTCAATTGTCCTCGAGAACGCAAACAGTGTGGGTCCCCGCAGAGTGTGCATTGAAAGGCGCAAGAAATAGCACTCGCCTTTATTTGGATCCACTGTAGAAACCCCTACCCCATGCCGCGTTTTTCATAACTCCTGAGAAACCATCTACTGCACACGTTAACGTCGATCAAACACACCTCTTTGGTTCTCGGCCGTATAGTATGACGGCATCTCGTTAGCGATTTGGAGAATATATCACCTTACCTCAGTTAATAAAATGCGAGAAGCGTAGTTTGGCGCGCATTTTTCTAAGCGCTCTATGACATTTTTAGGGTAGAAATAAATTCGCTAGCTATTCTCTAAATGGACGTCTAAATGCATTACCGTTGGATGTGGGTCACGTATAAAGACGTAGTAGTGCGGATACTCTCTCTTTTTCTCTCATTATAAATAATAACTTAGTAAATAAAATAAAAACAATAACTACCTACACCAGACAAAATAATTAATATAAGATAAGATAAGATAGAAAATATTTTTATTCATGTAAACCATATACAGGCACTTATGAATCGTCGAGACTTTAATTGCCGCGTTCCAAGATGTGGATTTCCTATGGAGAAGAACTGGCAAGAAACTCCATGGTTACTCTTTTTAAATCATATTAAATGTTACAATATTGTATGAGCACATTGTTGTAACAATCAAGGTTATGTGAAAACAATGTAGGAGAAAGGAGTCTAAACTTCTTAAAAAGTCTACAAAACAAGCCTGAATGTATTTTTTTTTAAGGTTTTGATTCAGTTGTCATGGCAGCATTTGGCTGATCAGTCCCAACAGACGGCACCCGTTCACGAGCATGACGCATGCATCAGCGTCGCTTAGCTCAACCATATTGCAGCGAAACTTAGCGACCCAATACACGACGACACCATCAGCAAGTATAGAAATCGCTTTTCAGGAAATAAAATTAATGCAAAACATATTCCAAAAAGTAAGACTGACGGGTGGATTTGATCCCGAGAACAAACGATCACATTCCACGTATCAGGTTATCAGGCCAAATAACCAATAACGAATTACGCGTTCTTATTCTTAAAATCTGTCGTTTAGCACAGACTTGTCTTTAGAATAGCGTGATGGTTAATTTTTTAAATAATTCTTGTTACGTACTGATAACGAGTGTGTTCACTTCTATGATACCTCTGTGTGTGATTTTTTATAATATTCGCTGTTAAACATAACTTTGTAGACATATTGTTGTACTACTCAACTCCCATGCACAAAAACTGATGATTTTAGTCTAGAACCTGACCCGGACTATAATGGATATTTTAGCCAAATTTAAACTAATTATATACTGTAGTTGTGGCGTCCTCATCTCATCATACATACCCACAGACAAACTCGGAAATTCTAAAGAATTGCAATTGTGACCTCAGTCTCATTTCAGGATCACAGAGAAGCGATTTTTTTTTTTCAAAAAATATTCATCGTTCAGATAAGTATTAGTCTCTCTACGATTTTAGTTTTTTTTTTATTGATCCGGTGGAAATACCTCATGTACTTCCTTCGCCCCGGGAAAGGGCGAAGGGGCATGCCGGACTCCTACCGGCTAAAACCACCGGAGTGATCATCGTCGGCACCGGAGGGAGGCTCCAGGAACTCGAAAGATCTCCATCTAGAGATAATAAATTACCTACTGACACAACCAATGATCTAAGCATATACATATCCATATCGCCAGGTTTCCCAGGCTTTGTGAACCCTCTTCATAATATGTAATATTATTCGCAGAATATTTCTCGTATTGAGGTGGGATATAAAGGGAGCACGACTTGAAAGATAAGGCTTAAGATCTAAAAGGTCCGTCTTAGCAGGATTTCGAACTGGTTCTTAATACATATATTATTCAAGTATCTTGTCACATCCCTGCCCATTACGGAAAAAGGGTATATCGGGAAAGCCTTTCAGTCCGCATAATTTACAACATGTGTACAAGAAATATTTGACAAAAACAACTATAATATTACTTAAATTATCAAAAACACTGAAAAGGCCAGCATTCTGTTTGTCGTTGAGGCTCACAAAACTATGAATACACAGTTCATATGCTGCTCAAATCACGTATTCCTCTATCGAGACTATAAAGCAGGTCGTTATGAATCAAAAATCCATTTGTGCAACGCTATTTCGTCCATTTTCACGCATTCGTTCCATATTACAGGCACCGGCGATATCATACGGTATGCCAAATATAACCAGTATTAATTCGGACTATTTATCGGAATTAAAAGGTTAAGCCCCTCTATTATCAACTGCGATCGACTGCATAGAATGAAACCAATTCGTTGGTAGTCAATTGATTAATGGTCCTGTGCAAAGTTCAATAATATTGCTGGTGGTAATTTTAATTAATGTATCATGGCAATATGTCGGTCCGAGTACATGAACAGAGCACGGGGGCAATTCCATTGCGGAGAGGTGTGACACAGGGGGACGTAATTTCCCCGAAACTGTTCACCGCTGCAATGGAGGATGCCTTCAAGCTACTGGAGTGGAAAGGATTCGGCATTAACATCAATAGTGAGTCAATCATCATCAATACTCACCATCGATTTTCCGATGACATCGACAAATCGATGGCAATTCCTCAAGACGAAAGTCTTTAACCAGTGTGTGTTACCAGTGATGACATATGGAACAGAGACGTGGTTACTCACAATGGGCCTCATAAGAAAGCTCAAGGTCACTCAGCGAGCTATGGAGAGAGCTGTGCTTGGTATTTCTCTACGAGATCGAATCAGAAATGAGAACTGATGGCCGCTGGGGCACAAAGGTTCTAGAATGGGGACCGCGCACCGAAAAACGCAGCGTGGGACGACCTCCAACGAGGTGGACAGACGACCTGGTGAAGGTCGCTGGGAGTCATTGGATGAGAGCGGCATGTGACCGCTCGTTGTGGAAATCTAAGGTGGAGGCCTTTTTTCAGCGGTGGATCTGTATCATCATATCTGCCACCGGATGTGACTGATGACTTTCACGGCTGCTGCCTAATTTGGCGAGCGGCAATTCCTCCTGCCTGAGGCTCTACATGTCATGCGGACCATAGTCCTTTACGGAGCCCCAGTGCGCTATACTTTACCGCAGTGGCGGTAAGACGCATGACACCTTCACTTTCCGGATGACGATTCCGGATTATGGGTGTTTCGGGAAGTATCTGTGTCGTATAGGCTGGAAGAGACGGCGTTAGTCATTACAGCGAAGGCTGCCCGGAGGTCAAAAAGTCAAAAGTCAAAAGTCAAAATTTTTTATTTCAAATAAACCAAATATTGGCACTTATGAAACGTCAGAATCTAAGTTGCACGGTTCCAAATAGTTGATCTCATGGAGAAGAGCCGGCAAGAAACTCCATGGATACTCTTTCGCGTCGCAGCACACGAGGACGAGGAGGAGCCTGGAGCCGAGGAGTGCCAAGCAGCGCCGTGATCTCATCGCGGCGATCAAAAACGGTGACCTCCCGCTTCCGGCCATGGTCCAGTCCATCGTCCAGAGCAAGAGCGCGTGGGATTCCATTGCGTCCTTTTGAGAGGACGGGATGCACGCAAAAGGGGCGGCAGAGCGGGGACGGAAGGTGACCACCTCCGATCCCCGCTGCAGAAAATAAAACGGGCGCGGAAGCCGGAGTAGAGCACTGACCGATCTCCAGCCCCCATGAGTTGGGTACCCATAAACCATCGACTTGGATGTTTACCTTTTTTTTATTTATCCCAGTGGAAATTCATCATGAACTTCCACCATCCCGGGGAAAGGCGAAGGGGCATGCCGGACTCCTACCGGCTAAAACCACTGGGGCGGTAACATTCGGCACCTAAGGGGGCTCCAGGTTTTTTTTTTTAAACGTTGCCTCACACTACGATTTCTCTTGTATCGTGGGTGCTATTCCATACAAAAAAAAACATATATTCATTTGCAAATAAATTATTATTGTTATCTACATGTCTCTCTTTTCACGGGTTTATATCCCCTGTAAAGGGGAACCCGGTCTTTTGATAGGCGTACGCGGGGACATGGGTCCAACACGCAGAGGCCCTTTAGAGAATTCTAATCTATAATGTAATGGGACACTAACCGGGGACTCTCCATGGCTACACTATAAAATGCAGTTTTGGATTGTCCTCGGAGGTGTAAAACTATTGTATAAGATGGAAACTACAGTTATAAGGTCTATTGTAATGGGTGCTAAATGAATTATATACTTCTAAAAACGGAAACAACGGCGTCTGCCTTTCAACCTTGAAAGTGAAATTCTGTAGCAGACGGATTATTATTATTAAAAATATTTAGGTATATCGCCATAACGACCGGCCTGGGTTGTGTGCTCATTACGTGCTTTTGCCATAATCGCAACACTTGGCAGGCGGGTTGGCAATCACAGGCGAGTTGTTAATGTATTCGAAGGACGCTGCTGCCCATCCTGCAGCTAATCCGCGGCGTAGTCGCCTTTTACGACAACCACAGGATGAGACGGGTGGTGCCATAGACATTCGAGTTGGTGCTATTGATATCCGAGACCGCGGTTATAATTTGATTTATTATTTAATAATTTTAAATCTCTTTGCCTACTTCTTAAATTAATGTTGTGATATTCTGTAATTAGGGGAACACAATTCTGACATTCAAAGTAATGTTTTGTACGTCTTGCCATGGTATTTGTGTGTGTGTAGAAACCCAAAACCTATAACATACAAGTAATAAAATCGTAACGAGGTGAAAACGTAGGTAATTGCTACGTGTACTATGAACGATACAGATGCCAAATTGCACTTTCACATCCATAGTTTCATATATTTGGTCTGAATATCTGTATAAAGTTCACGCCTATACTACTGGACAAACATTGCAGTAATATCTGTTATACACTTGAGCAACAAAAGGCTATAAATTTGTACGCTATTAGTTTTACAGGATGAGCAGTAGAGCATTATATCTATTTACTACACAATAAAAGAATATTTCGACGACAAATTAATTACATTGAAAGAAGAGTGAATGCAGGAACCATGGTGAATGGAGCTTTGCACTCCTTTATGAACAGTCGGAAGGTGTCTAACAAGGCTCTCTTGGCTGTGCATATGAGGGGGTGTTGGTTCCGACACTCATGTACGGAAGTGAAAGTTGGGTATGGCAGAAGACACATGAAAGCAGAATAAATGCAGTTGAGATGAGAGCGTTAAGAAGTATGATAGGAGTTAAACTGAGTGACTGGATAAGAAAACCTTGTGGTCTGAAAGAAGATAGTGGCAAAAATTGAGAAAGGTATGCTGAGATGGTTTGGCCATGTCAAGAGAATGAATTAAGAACGACTGACAAAAAAAGTGTATAAGGCGAGTGTGAATGAAAGGGTTGGAAGGAGCAGACCTAAGCCGCAGAGCATGTATGAAGGGAATAATGAAAATGGACGAAGCGAAACAAGTATGTAAGGATCGTAGCAAGTGGAAAGAAGTGGTCGCTGCCTACCCCTACAGGAGAGAGGCGTGATTATATGTATGTAAATTAATTATAGGATAAATATAGCTATATACATACTTTATGTATATATATATTTTTTTATCTATCAAACTGCTACTTAGCCTTCTTCCTCTCTCACCTAATTTGCTGGGCTCGACAGGGTCCATAATGATCTATTATACTTATACCACCTCCACCTTTGTAAAACATTATGGAATGCAATAAAGTATTGTGTATTGAGTAATACAATCACCACCAATTGATTTTAATGTGAAGAATCTATATGAAATGCTACATTTTTACCGACTTCGAAAAGAGGAGGTTCTCAATTCGATGCGTATTTTTTTTTCTTTTTATGTATGTTTCCGATTACTCCGAGATTTGTAGAGCGATTTGAGCGATTCTTTTTTTAATAGGTGCACAATGCTTTCGAATTGGTCCCACATAAATTACATTTGATTGAGTAGTTTTTTAACCAGCTTCAATAAACATGTTTAATTTGACTGCGCCTACCTAGATGATGTCTTAATAGTTTCAATTCTTAGAATTATTTTTAGTATTAGATACGGATACCAAATTGGGAAAAGCTAATAATTTCTCATTCTGTTATTATACCTTTCACTACCCAGCGTTGAAGAACATAGTCATAAGGCTACCCCTTATGCAGGACCGTACGTTATTAAAGGCATCATATTATTTAGACTAAGAAATATTTGCAAGCTGTTTAGGAGGATGCTCAATTTAGATTTTACCTTAATGTGTTTTACTCACTGCATATATAAATAAAAACAAATACGTCTATATTTGTCCATTTAAGAGCGCTAATCTACAAATAATCTATATGCTCTAAATATATTTTTAATGACATCGTTTAATTTTGATCGAGGCAAATGTCTCTTCATATTGAGACTTCCCTAAACGGGCATACATCAGCACGTGTTCTTACTATGTTTTGCTTCAACCTCAAAGATATTATAAGATATTAGATTAGCTAACAAAATATATATCATAAGATATTAGATTAGCTAACAAAATATATATCATAAGATATTAGATTAGCTAACAAAATATATATCATAAGATATTAGATTAGCTAACAAAATATATATCATAAGATATTAGATTAGCTAACAAAATATATATCATAAGATATTAGATTAGCTAACAAAATATATATCATAAGATATTAGATTAGCTAACAAAATATATATCATAAGATATTAGATTAGCTAACAAAATACATATGACATTGGTACATGCCAGGTTTTGAACCCACAACTAATTGCTTAACAGTCTAATCAGTAAACCTCCGGGCCACCACAACTAAATAGATGATGATTATTATGTATAGTAGGTGTCTTATATATACCTAATGTCTTAGGTTTTCGCGATTATTACCCATTATAATAAAACACTTGTAAATCACATCGCGTATATTGTTGATTTTCGTATTTCCTGACATTTCGAACACTTTGCAATGTTTGTGGTCGAAGGATGACTGATGTGACAAGCGTCGTTACAGATTTTAAAAAAGTTATCTTATCTACTTTCTAATCTAATCAATTTTTTTTCGATGCATGCAGTAATCACTCACAGTGTATTGATGTTTTTTAGTGTGGTGTGTTGTTTAGGACTTTATTCATTTGATAACCGGATTCCAAACAGGTGGAACCTGCCAATAATCTTAGGATGTTTTTTAATTTCATTAGCCTGCTTCCCAACCTTTTGATTTAGAGTCCTTTGGCCACATTTTACGACATCTACGCGAAGAGATAGAGTGGTCCTATATTCTTAACCCGGACGCGGACACTATCCTGAGACGCCACAGAGCTAGTAAATAAATAAATGCAAACATTCTAGTTTAATCATCGTACAACTAATCACTCACTGTGTACCTATTACGGCGGGTGGTTACCTCACCCGATAAGTAGTACTTACAGGAAATCCTACGTCATATTAGTGATCTCACAGTTACACCTGTCGTCACACAGCTTGCCGAGATTAATACGGACGTTCACCCCGGTGATATGACGTGTCAAACCAGTATCGTTGATTCAGCCTATTGCTACCAGCACAAATGTTTTTCCCAAAACGGGAGTTCAATCACTATACTGGGCTGTTAAGGAATCGGAACGAGTGCTTTTCTTCCGACGATGCTGATGTCTCTCACCAGCTCAGAGCATCAGGAATGCCCCCCTAACACGAGCTGCGGTGAAACTTATGGAAAACGGTTACCGTAGGGGTTTAGCCAGTCAGTGTCTGGCATTCCCTTCTGGCGATTCCCAAGGCGGAGGATTTCCCCACACACGAAACAAAATGCACAGCAGTTATAAAAAATTCCATGATCACCCGTCCATTGGTTGGTGGTAGTCAGGGCCAACACAACAGGATAAGTCGTCAACTTTAGGATCTCGCAACAGCCCTTAAACAAATTATGGCCCTAATCACGCTTAGCAGGCAGATTGGCGATTGCAATATATTATTAATAGCATATGAAAGGAACATTCGGTTAATGTGATTGGAAGTTGTTATTTAGATTATTATTCCCCGGCACCAAACGGCATCAATTTTAATATGAATTTTATAATAAGGACTCGCTTGAAACCAATATCATAGACTTAAATAAAATAAATATTTAACCTAGAACCAAAAGTGTCATATCAATCAGTTTATCTACAACTCGGAAATTCCCAAATTAACACAATCATTGACCTAAATTGTAAATTAATCGTTTGTGCGTAGAATCGGACAACCAATTCTGTGAAATGTAATTCGTTGTTACGAGAAACGGTTAATCATAAAAATAATCCGGACATTTCCCATCGGTACCACCGGATTTGTTTGGGGAGACCGACTACATTATTTGACCAGAAATGCTTCATTAAAATTCACTAACGCGGTATTTCGGTCTATGGGTTTTTTAATATGATTAATCCATGTGAAAGGCGGGTACATGATCCATCTCACGTCTCCGTTTGCCGCTGGACACCTTTTCTTTTCTTTTTATTGGTGTCCAGTGGAAATTCTTCATGAACTTCCTTCGCCCCGGGGAAGGGCGAAGGGGTATGCCGGACGCCTGCCGGCTAAAACCACTGGAGCGGTCATCTTCGGCACCGAAGGGGGGCTCCAGGTCCTCGAAAGATCACAGCTGGATAAAATGTTACACAGCTTAATAGAGCATTCGCAACACCGCTGGGACTACTGGGGGAACCCAAAACAGGGCTCATCCAAATGTCAGTCTAGACGTGAACTTGGACAAAACCAAGGTTCTGTTCGCTTCGATAAAAAAAAAAATGTCGTGCCGTTAACGTCGAAAGGACGACGCTCGAAGATGGGCAGAAATCATCATATCGGCCATTTATGCGTCCACTGCTGAACACAGGCCTCCCCCATAGATTTCACAACTGTGTCATCATTTTGGGGGGTATTTGCCAATGCTCACCACGCTTGGCAGGCGGGTTGGTGAGCGCAGTATGGCTACCGGTTCACAAAAGGGACGCTGCTGCCCATCGCTCTGGTTTAGATTCCCTTAGTCGCCTTTTACGACATCCACGGGAGGAGATGGAGTGGTGCTATATTCGTAATCCGGACACCACACGGACACCACACGGACACTCCGGACACCACAGAAATACGTCCTCCTAAAGCTTATTCACCTTGAGAAAGAAGCCGACCGGAGGATCTGGTTAGGATAGGCAGCATCTGCTTTGCTAAGTCTGTCGTACCCATAGACTATATATACTCTTGAGCGGGCTTAGTTTAGATTTTAAGTAAGACGTGAAAAGTCACCGGGCTGGATACTTCTGTTGAAGGATCGACGGCTAGCATAGTGTCGGAGCAAACGAGCCCCTGATCAGACTGATTCTGAAAAGGAATTATTCCCCCAGTCATATGGATCGACAACCTGAAGAAGCAGACTGGATGCAGAAGACGAAGGACTGTGTACTGTAACACAACATGGGAGAGGCCTGTGTCCAGCTGTGGCCAGCGGTAAGCAGAATTAATGAATCCACACCAATGAGTCGTAAACACAATATTGTTAATGTCATTTGAACGAGATATCTTTGCACAAAACAGTGACGAATTTTCAAAGAATTGAGGCAGAGATTATTTGTCTACGTCGTCGGGTTTGTGATTTTATTTTCGACATATTATGTTAAAATAGGAATTTCTCAGAATTAGCGTTGAGTGAGTCAAGTATACAGGGATAAGTGAAAAGGCGTGAGCTGCTGCTGGCTTATAATACGAACTTGAAAACAAGCACATTTTTCAAAATTCGCATTAGATTAGTAACTTTGTAATGTGAGTATTATTCTTATTTGTTTTTCTTCTCATAATTAATATGTTATTATGAGAAGAACAGTTTTTCTGTAGATGTATTTACCTGATAACGATTACCGGCTGCGAATAGCATCAACCCATCTCATCCCGCGGGTGTCGTAAAAGCCGACTAAGGGATTAGACGGAGGATGGGCAGCAACGTCCTTCGAATACATTAACAACTCAACTGCGACCGCCAGCCCGCCTGCCAAGCGTGGCGATTATGGAAAAACCCCCCAATGAGCACACAATATACCGATATCGGTCGTAGTGGTGATCTTTGAGGGAGGCCTATGTCCAGCAGTGGACTTTATTGGGCTGAAATGATATATAAACAAATCTTTGGCGTCATATGTATTGTGAACACAAACTAGATGAAAACAGGATAATGACACGACAAATACACAAGTTCAAGACAAGTCTGCAAAGGCGTGTTCACGTAATTAATACCTTGTCTAGTATACGAGACGCCATCAATCTTATTCATATTCAATGTGTTATGACATCACCATTAATCAAAAAGCGCAAAAATATATTGATTGTTCTGATTGATTTATTCTGTTCTATTGCTGTGGCTTCAGGAGTGCAATTCCTGAAGCTCAAACATCCATACAACCTTGAATGCAGAATTTAAATAACGGTAACAACCCAATTTGGTATTTGGTCTTTGAATAGCCTCAATCATGTCTTAGCGAATACCAAATAGGTTTTTCACCGTCATTTTAATTCTGTATTGAAGGATGTATGGATGTTTGACTTTAAGGAATTGTACCCCAGTTTAAGAATATAAAAACAATCGTAAGACTGTTAAAAAATGGTTGGTGCAGTGGCTGACACAGTCGGCTGCTGCGCTCCGGGTCGCGGGTTCGATTCCCGCACGGAACAAATATTTGTATGATCTGCAGGTAGTTGTTCCGGGTCTGGGTGTATTGGGTGTGGAATTTATGTATGTAAACGCACCTACGACACAGGAGAAATACAAGTGTGGGGCAACGTTTTTTAAAAAAATAAAAAGAAAGAAAGGATGTGATTATTATTTTTTTCGATCAAGATACTTTACCTGTTCGGAATGTTTCAATTATAATAAAGGTTTGCACTATTGCCAAGATGTTGCTTCTCCCACGAACAAAGCTTTTTGAGAATTGGGTGCATGAATGGTCTAAAGCTAACGCTCATAAAAGAAAGTGGTACAGGCGTATTCAACCTGTTATTCAAGACGAACCCAAACTTAAACTTGGTTTTCCAAACTTAAATCAATTAAAAATACTATTCCATAATCGCTCGTCTTAGGTTTGGCCATTGTTCTTCCTCGGAGCATCTTAAATTAAAGGTCGTGGACTCCGCGTTACGTCTGTGTGGCAATGATAATGGTGATCTCTTGCATATAGTCTTTAATTGATGACGGCATCAGTACAGTGGCTGATACAGTCGGCTGCTGCGCACCGGGTCGTGGGTTCGATTCCCGCACGGAACAAATATTTGTACGATGCAGGTAGTTGTTCCGGGTCTGGGTGTATTGTGTGTGGAATTTGTGTCTGTAAATGCACCCACGACACAGGAGAAATCTTAGAGTGGGGCAATGTTTACTTAAGGAAAAAAAAAATGTGCTAGATATAAATAGTTTCCACTTTATGACTTCCTTATTGAATATAAGCTCCTCTTCCTTGCGGCTTTCCTTCTATCCTATCCTTAACTCATTAATCACTTATTGAATCTCAAGTTACTAAGTTTATTTCTTTACATATTATTTCCATATAATATTGTACCTGACTTATTTACATTTATTAAATTATGTTTATGTGTTTATTGCCCTACTCCGTATTAATCCGCCTCCTAAAACCATAAATCCTCAATCTCCCAAATTAAATCGACATGAAAATATATTTCATTGAACTTGCAAGATCCAAACGTACTTGACATTGGTAGAAATGGCTCAATTTTGATGGCGATTGCCGTATTCAAAGAAGAAGGAAGGATTGCAGCGATTGCTCGCTTGCGCTACAAAATGCACTAAAGCCTTTAACTAGTTTATCGAATGGAAAAGTTATCAAGAAGTTAATCTTTGTAGCTATTTCCTACTGAAGGGAGTTTCTTACCTTTTTGTTAGACTTATGGGAAGCAAGAGAGAGGGAAATGATTACACCTACTGGCATTGTTTTGTTTGCTTCTGTACTTGTAACTCTGGTGATATTGTGGTTGCTATGTCAGCTATGAGGTTTATAACACAGATTTAAGTCCCGGTCTGCAATCAGAGGATGTGTGTGAAGTGTTTTGGTTTTATTTTGTGTAGGGTTTGTGTTTGTTTGTTTTGTATGAATAGCTGAAGACTGAAGTTTAACTAGTTAATAGTTATTTATTATTGATTTCGCCCATGACTAGGTCATAGGTCCTAGGTAAATCGTCATAACAGATATCACAGTGACTGGTTTTAAAAATATCTGTGACAAATACCTGTACCAAAATACTAGGCAGAAAATATCGTTGTGATTAGTATCTTGTATTCAAACGTTATTAAATATTAGACGATGAAGGTAACGTTGTCTCGTTGACTACATAATATAAGATACCTACTTATACTTGAGTCCCACAAAATAAGTTTCAGACGGTAGATACAATAACGCCCCTCTCTATACACCTGCATATACAACAAAGGACAAGCTTCGAAGGCTTTATTGCCAATTCCCGGCACTGTACCTTAACCTAGCTCGAAACCCATCTTCAAACAGTAGCCACAGTGAACAAACACTAATCGATGTGGAGATTAATTCTAAAACATCGGTGTTCTATTTTCGAGTCAGGGTTGTTATTTTAACATGGCCGCGAGCCAAAGCAAAAGGCCAGCGTTTGGCGTAATTGAAAATAAATAGACGCATGGGAAAAACCGCAAACTAAACATAAGCTGACAGAAATAGTCCAACACGTGTAAATACGTTTATTTATTTGTCCTGTCCACTGTTTTTGGTGTGTTTCTATTTTCATTCGCTAGGCAGGTATAGTCTCTTCGATCATTTGAGGTTAGAATTTTCTCTATGTAGTTATTTGTGCACTACATTGTATATGCTACATGGTCGTACATAAATGTACACAAAATGACTGATTGAGCGAGTAACATTTTCAAACACGTGATTTATTAAAACGAACGCAAAACGTGGTCCCCTTGCTTTAATTTACCCAACTGAGGCCCTTCGAGATAAACATGAAAAATTTGCTACCCAATTGTAATAAAAGTTAGTAAAGCATTCATCCATTTCCCTTCCGTTTCGTTTCCTTTTATACGTCATCAAAGTAGAAGAAAGAGATATATATAAACCATTGGTTTGTGGTTCTGACCAACAGTTAATTACTGACTACGTAAAACGACGGCACGGTTGGTGCAGTGGCTGATACAGTCGGCTGCTGCGCTCCGGGTCGTGGGCTCGATTCCCACACGGAACAAATATTTGTATGACCTGCAGGTAGTTGTTCCGGGTCTGGGTGTATTGTATGTGGAATTCATGTCTGTAAACTGGGTGCGTTTACAGACAGGAGAAATCCTAGTGTAGGGCAACGTTTTGAAAAACTTAACTTTTTTTATTTTTTTGGCTGTGTCCGTTTGTTCCGGATAATCTCCGAAACAGCTGGACCGATTTTGACGGGACTTTCGCTGGCAGATAGCTGATGTTATAAGGAATAACTAAGGCTACTTTTATTTTAGAAAAATAATAAGGGTTCCGAGCACAAAAAATACCCTTGAAATCCAATATATATATTCTATGTCAAGTGTCTATGTCGAAATAATCTAAATTTGTGAAACCGCGGGTCCCAGCTAGTTCATAATAATTGTGTTCAATATGCATGCGTGTCTCCCTGCCTTCTTTGTAATACACAATATTCGATATTTTAATCACTGAGCATTTCAATGTTAGACATTTTAAGCTTAAGTATAACGATTTTCGATATTTCGATACAATCAAAGATATTGGAAGAAAGGAGATAATGACTCAAACTCAAATCTTTATTGCATTCATGTGTAGTTACAGGTGTTGTTAGTGGTGAGATACAACATAAAACCCTGTTAGGGCGCAGCAAATACACTATGTATAGGGTACACAATTAATAAAATATACTCATAGTTATTCATATATTCCTTACGATAACAGATAATAACAGTTATGCTAATCTTAGATTCCTTGTAACCATTCGTATAATACTTATTATTTAATACAATTTATGCCATATGATATTAATTGTGGCTTTTTGTCTGGCTTCATGAATTTATTGCCCTGACTTCAAAAAACTCTTACAGTGTGCCATGTACTTCAAAATGTATGCGAGCCTAGAAATACAGTTTTCGCCTACCATTCTTCATAAAAACACACTAATGCACACAGTTACAAGTTCTCATCCAATGAACTGAATAAACACAACATTATAATTGGCTTCTCATACTAAAACACACCCACGACTTTGTAGGTAGCCAATCAAGCCGAGCGTACTGACTGCACACAGCAGCCGTACCACGCAACCCATAAGTTTATTGGGAGTGCCATTCACTGTTCTATTCACTGCACTTGTTATTCACCGATTGCTAGTTAAATGGTGGATAAGAAGCATTGTATTTTGTACAAAAATAATAATGTTGTTGTGGTCTATCAAATGTAATGTAATAAAGAAAAAAAAATTAATATTGTAGATATATGATTCCTTCCTTGTTAAAGTTATTATTTTCGCTTCGGTTTGTTATCCCCGAACAACACGACACTTTAACAAAGTTTCACTTACGCGATCGAATCTCAACTGATGTTATAAATCGGCCATTTTTTCCGAATGGCCCGGATTGTGCATGTCGCGGTGGCGCGGTTCCGCCCCCGTAACACTTCTTATTTCCTATTTCTGTGGATACAATCGATATTTAAGATTTCGATGTTTTGAACATTGACATTTCACCCATAGGTATTTTAATTTTCGATGTTCAAATATGTACTCGAACTATTATTATTATTATTGTGGAACTTGATTTAATTCCAATGTACCTTATTGACATAATTAAAGAGAGAGTTTTCCGTGAGTATGAAAATAGTCCGACGCGATCACGCGACATAAAATGTGACAACGTGTGGAACCATGTGACATAATGCATGCGTCCTACGACGGTAACTATGTTTTTTTTTTTTTTTATGTAGGGCTTCTCGCAGTAATCCCAAGGGGGATATATCTGCTTAACCGGGCAAATTGGCGAAGCATTAACTACTTAAGCCTCCAAATATAAAAGGCCTATAAAAGGCCTCCAGCCTAGCTTTTCTGGTAACTATGTTTCCACACGATGCATAATATGGTAAGTTCGATGAGCAAACGATTATATGGGACAAGCCCGCCACACATTCCCAACCACTGCAACTCCTGTAAGCCAGGATCTACAATGGCGACCACCGAAAAGAACACCGATCAATGAAGCTCGGTGTGTCCCAGAGAAATGAATAACTGTCTTGGAACCCGCACCGAAATTAATCGGAAAAGAAAAAGGAGGAGTAGGAAAGAATATACGTTCCACTTCCCTCCGTAGCAAGCAGGAGACAGAGAAAAACGATAGGCCATAGGCACAATAAATGGGAGTTTACAACAGGGTTAAGCCCAGTTGCCAAGCACCACGGGTACAATTTTTTTTATTTACGGGTCCTATGTTGTGAGCTATTGTGACTGATTCCAATAGTAGGTATGGCAAAAACACTTGAACGCACGGAAATTCGTCCTAGTCGCAACAAGGTCTGTATAGTAAACAACCCCGGATGTAACTTGCATGCTGTCAAACATAATATTGCGTTCATCTTGCCAAAGAATACACTCCCACAGGATATGATGTGCAGACTGTTCATATTCACAGTCCGGTGTTGAACATTTGCAGAATGGTGAGGTAACAAGCTTGAAGCTAAATAATTTACTCTTAAAGTTACCATGACCGGTGAGAAATTGAGCCACGCAATGATCAACTTCCAACCATGCACTTGCCAGCCGCTCACGAATGGATGGAAAGTACTGGTATAGGTGACGGCCCTTAATAGACGTGTCCCACCTGCATTGCCATTCGGCCAAGAGTTCCTCCCAAACACCAGTCTGTGGTTTAAACAATCTGCAGATCCTAACACGATCGCGTCGCAGAAATTCCGCGTCCATGTTTTCTCTAGTTGAGTAGTACATTGCAGCACGTCGCTGTATCTCAAGATCGACTGGCAAAACACCTGCTAGCACAGGCAGAGCTTCAGTACTTACTGTCCTATATGCCTTGCACAAGAATATCAACGCTAAGCGCTGGCTTTGGAGCAGTTTACGTCTTGCCGCGCCGATAGTAGCCCTATCGGCCCACACAGGTGAACCATAGCAAATACAACCTAAGTAGGTAGCGCCGTAAATAGTTTTCAAAGTATAAAATGAAAGACCCCATGTAGCTGTTGATATCCTTGTCAGGGCATAAAAGTTCCTTTTAGCTTTTTCACCTACAGATTTTATGTGTTCAACGAATGAAAAATTTCTCTCCAATACAAGACCAAGGTAGCACACGGACTCCTTGCTTTTTACGGTAACATTATTGAATTTAATGCTCGGTGATGTCTTAAGATTGCCTTTTAAAATTAGTTGAAAGGTTTTTTGTGGTGCAAACATTAAGCGGTTTCGTTCGCCCCAACTAGAGATTAAACGTAAACAAGTATCCGCCAACTTTTCAAGGCTCGCCCTTGTACTTGACTGAATAAGCAGAAGGCCGTCGTCTGCGTAACCAGTCAATGAACAGCCGGACGGTAGTGGAATCGCCAGAAAATCATCGAAACCCATGTTCCAAAGATAAGGACTAATAACGGATCCTTGAGGACATCCCATCGTGAGTTCCTTCGACACAGCGTGATGACCAAGTTTAAGTTTTGCAGATCCGTGTGCAAAATATGAGTAAACGAGAGTGTAGATGTTTCTGAAGCAACCGCGGGCTTTCATTTTAAGTAGTAGCATTGGCCACCACGCGTTGTCGAAGGCACCAGAGATATCAAGGAAGATGCCTATCACGTACTTATGTTCAGATGAATTTACTACTTTCCTGACAGAGATTGCCGCGTCAATAGTAGATTTTCCTATTGTGAAGCCGAATTGGTTATTATGAAATTTCGGTCCATCTGGCAGCAAACGTGGAACTATGAGGCGCTCGAGAAGTTTCCCTAAAGATGGTAGTAAAGTTATAGGCCGGTATGATTTAGGATCATCCGGGGGGTTGTCACCACTTTTTGGTATTATGCGTATAAAACCGGAACGCCATATACGAGGGAAAATGCCTTCAGCAATGCAGCGATTAAAAACGGTCAGTATAGAGTCACCCGATATTTTACAAGCTTCTTTAATCATTCTATTTGATATTTTATCTTCTCCAGATGCTTTATTAAGTGGTAGTTTATTGACAACGTTTATGAATTCGTCAGTGGATGGTAGGTCAGACGCTGGGGATTCCGGCGGCTCAGCAGCCCATGATCTGATCTGTTGATGATACTCGTTATCATTTCCAGGTAGATCATCAGGTATAAGAGTATTGAGAAGAGCCTCCGTGGTCTCCTCAATACCAGTGGTATGCACGTTATTAATTTTAATATTTTGGATATAAGCAAGATCGACTGATCTATTGGCTTTAAACTCGTGGTACAGAGGAGACCACGGACCCTCCCTATCTAGTGTTTGCACTACCTTCTGTAACAGATTTCCCTTCGATTTTGCCACCGCGGCTCTATAACTAGATCTAGCAATTCTGAATTCTCAAAAACGATTAGTCATATAAACAAGTTATAGGTATAACCAGTGCCTGACTAACAGTAATTATGTGTACCTAGTCCTTACAATGAGCACATTACTGTCCCACTGCTGGGCACGGGCCTTTTCTCACGATGAAAAAGTTAGGCCTTAGTCCACCACGCTGGCCTAGTGCAGGTTGGCGGACTACACACACCACTGAAAACATTTTGGAACCGTCTCGGGTGAGCAGGTTTCCTCACGATGTTTTCCTTCACCGTTAAGTTAGGTAAATACTTATACCAAATTCCCACCTTATTCGGTGGGGCTTTTTTGTGTGCACCGCATGTTATGAAACCTTTTATCCGGTGCAGCGGCATGGGAAGTTTGCGGCAGGGGATTTTCCGTAATATAACAAATATTGGCTATCCGGAGTTTTTACCACAAATCATATTCTAACCAATCAACACATTTGCCGACGTGGAATTTCAGCTATTCTATTCGTTGAGTAGGTACCTAAGTTCCTCTAGTGTGATCTTACGAGGACCTGGAGCCCCCCTTCGGGGCCGAAGATGACCGCTCCAGTGGTTTTAGCCGGTAAGAGTCCGGCATACCCCTTCGCCCTTCCCTGGGGTGAAGGAAGTTCCATGTAGAATTTCCACTGGATATCAATAAAAAAAAAAAAAAAAAAAAAAAAAAAAAAGTAAGTTCACAAAAAGCTTCGAGTCAACCTTTGCTACCTAAGAAAATACTTCAATCCTAGTACTTTCACTTACACACACCACCTTACATATGTCGTAAGATCTTTTTATAACTAAGTATAAAAAGTATACTTAAGTATAGATGCGTTGCCCGCGCTCTAAGATGGTCACATGAAAGGAAGGTAATTGGCAACAGTTTACTTGGTCACGAATCGACCCAGTGTCGCGACGAGGCGGCAATCTTAAACGTAATTCCTGCAACATATTGCGGAAAAAATACCTTCTTGTACTATAAAGAACATTTTATGGACGAATTATTGCACGACACGAATTATTCTGCACCTGTGAGATAAAACATCATTTCATGCCTCAATCTATACTGTAAATAAAAATTACAGTATTTTGTTTTATTACGCGGTATAATGGCGGCCGACGCGGCGCCAGGAGAAACGTTACGTCACACGCGTTCAAGCCAATGTTGTGCGGTATATTCATCTCTTTCTAACAACCGGTATTCCGCATGGTGGCTTTATCCTGGCTTATCTCCCTTCCTTCGCGCACTATTTGAGAACTGTACAGGTAGTAGGTATAGTAAAATTTACGCCGTTCTGTAGTAGTGTCATAATGTTCGTGAATGGCGCATCTATTTGTAAAATGTCATTGACATCAGTTCAATAATTCGCTCCGAACTTCAAGAGGACTTTTTTCAGAACACAAACATAAAACGTCTTCATTCTTTAAGCGTTTAGTAGGTACTCTCGTTTAGGGTCGCATAAGATCAATCTACTCTCGTAGGTATCGTTTTTTTTTAAACCTTGTCCCACACTAGGATTTCTCCTGTGTCGTGGGTGCGTTTACATTACATACATTTCACAAACAATACACTCAGAACCGGAACAACTACCTGCGGATCATACAAATAATTGTTCCGTGCGGGAATCGAACCAGCGACCCGGAGCGCAGCAGTCGACTGTATCAGCCACTGGACCAACCGTGTCGCGTAAACGCAGCAGTAGGTGCTGGGAACAACACATGTAATTAATATTTCTTTGCTGTATAATAAGCTAGGTTAATGTAGCGCCTGCTCGAGGAGACATCGCCGGGTTAACAACCGCCCTGGCGCCTTATTCCCATATGACGACAGGGGGTTTCGCCAGAAACAGAAACCGTCTGCCGTCGCTATAAGGCCTCTAGGTTCGCGGGTGCGGACGGTGGTGCGCACGTGGTCACGTGCCGCCGGGATCCTTTACAATCCCCCCGGGAGGGTGACCGCTTTATAGTTACCCTCTCAGAGATGTGCCTATAGGCGTGGCACCAGTGGGCGGCTCTAGTGTGATACCTGGAGCCCCCTTAGGTGCCGAAGATGCCTGCCCCAGTGGTTTTAGCCGGTAGGAGTCCAGCATGCCCCTCCGTCGTTCCCCGCGGCGGAGGAGGTCCATGTAGAATTTCCACTAGGCCCAATAAAAAAATGTTATTGTAGCGCAATGGACCAATGAATAACCCTGTACTATTATTATGCTATCATAGGTACCATCATCGGGTGCTATCAGAGGAAAACTCATTAATATATAGCAAGTAAGTACGACGTTACTGCTACGTGAGCACTTGATAACACGCAAGTACAGTTTTGGTTCAAGTTTACGTCATAAAGTTACCTTTTCATACATACAGGTACTACTCACTACACATAATAAGTTCTTGTAGGTAAGTCTCGCCAGGCCCCTCTTCCATTGGCCAATCTGGGCAAGTGCCCTGGGGCCCGCGATCCATGAGCCCCCCTAGTTCCTGCCAGATCACGATCCGATATTTGCTAAAAGAAGAGTAACTTTTTTGAATTATATTATTATTACCTATCCACTTCATCATCATCATCATATCAGCCACAGGACGTCCACTGCTGAACAAAGGCCTCCCCCTTAGATTTCCACAACGAGCGGTCACATGCCGCTCTCATCCAACGACTCCCAGCGACCTTCACCAGATCGTCTGTCCACCTCGTTGGAGGTCGTCCCACGCTGCGTTTTCCGGTGCGCGGTCTCCATTCGAGAACCTTTGTGCCCCAACGGCCATCAGTGCTACGAGCAATGTGCCCTGCCCATTGCCACTTCAGTTTACTAATCCTTTCAGCTATGTCGACAACTTTAGTTCTTCTACGGATCTCCTCATTTCTGATTCGATCTCGTAGAGAAATACCAAGCATAGCTCTCTCCATAGCTCGCTGAGTGACCTTGAGCTTTCTTATGAGGCCCATTGTGAGTGACCACGTCTCTGTTCCATATGTCATCACTGGTAACCTATCCACTTAACAAAAGAAAATAACAGTTGAATAAATCTAGAAGTTGCTTACCTTTTGTCTGTTGTTAATAAAGTAGTCCTCTGTCATATCATAGTCATAGAGGCCTCACGATCCTAAAGTGCCCAGGGCATCCAATAGGTTAAAGACAACCCTGAGTATAACTAAAGATTACATAAGACAAATGCGGTAAATTAGGAAGAAGTCGATATTGTTTAGAGGTGTTACCTACTCGGGCCCGAATAACAGCGTGGCAGTAAATTTCAGAATGTGTCGATGAAAGCTGTATGCACCGCGCTCTAGCCCACTTGATACACGGCTTAACGATGTAATCGCCAACTGAAAGGCGGAACACATTGATACTTGAATCCTAAGGAAACGGTTCAATAGTTTCGGAACGTAAATTGCCGGCTTTTTCGACGGTTTAATTAAAACAGCCTAAGCTAAGAAGATTAGCCTAAGCGACGACGATTATGGCTGCTATGAAGATTGCGGCTTAGAGATAGTGTGCGGTGACCGGATTAGATGTACGAAGGTATTAAAGAATAAACACGAGGCACTGGAAACAAAAGTATGGGAAAAATTGTAGATGCTGAAAATTATATTGGGCAAGATGACATTCAAGTGCACCTAAAAACGTTTAGCAACCACCTCGGATAAACCTTATAATAAGTAACATCTGTAAACAGACAATACAAGGAGCTTTAGGGCAAAAGCTTAGCACCAGGCGTCAAGCTTTGAAAAACTAAACACAAATCTCTGCAAAAACGAAAATCCTTTCAGAAGAATAACCGTTCACTTATTCAGTAAAATAAATCTACGTTTAGTTTGCAGCTCACGAAATACGAAAATGCGCTTAACGTGGTGACTTTTTTAACGTAACAAAGTTGGCAAGTAGACAGGCAACTGTCACAACCAGCCGGTACGCGGCAGCGCCGTTCGCCACAGAAAAAACTTAAACTCAAATAAATAAAGATTAAAAATGTGCCAAGAATTGTAGGCACAGGTTGACTGGACTAGTTCCACTGAATAAGATACACTAAAAGCGGTTTATACAATACTGTCTGATACTTACTACTACATTTATAATCCGGAACAAGGCTAGAGTAAAGTAAAAGCTTAAACGTATCTTCCATTTGAATTGATTAGGAGTAAGACAATAATATTTAAGAATGTTTTCTAACCACGAGAGAAAACCTCTCGCAAACAGCTGCCTATGTACCTACATTATGCTTTTAATAGGGATGCCATACGTCCCGTTCATACGGGACCGCTACCGTATTTCACTATCGAATCCCGTAAAGCCTCGAGACGATCTTACATTCATGTCATTTCATTTAAGTATCAATAAATAATTGCTTAAACTTTATTGATTACTAGCTGGGACCCGCGGTTTCACCCGCGTTTAATTTTAAAAGAAATTTAGAGTACTTCGACATAGACATTCGAAATAGAAAATATATATTGGATTTCAAGGGTTTAATTAATTATTTTGCATTGTGCAGGTACTTACTCTCTGCACTCAATAGTTCAATACATCAACAGCTTCCCCCATTAATTTGTTTGGTATCTACTATTACATAATCATCTCCATACAATTTTCGAGCCTATTATGTATTCGATATATAGGTAGGTAGAAGATGACTATGAGATTAGGATAAGGGGGATGGGCTGCAAGTCGGCAACGTCCTGTACATTTTACAACTCAACTGTGATCGCCAACCCGCTTACGAAGCGTGACGATTATGGCAAAACCCTTGTATCAGCCGTATCAATGATACGGCCCCGCCGATCTACAGAGGCCCGAACGTGTGTCAGCTTCTGGTCCTGACTAATACGTTCGAAGTGTTACAACCGGAGAAACTTGTTATCTTTTTAAACGAATTAATAAAAAAGGATTCAGGGAAACTTGTCTGCTAAATACAGTAAAGACATGTCAGTTGATCTGTGCGAGCAATTAATTGCTTTGAAAACAAGGTTAAAATCTAAAATTCAGAAAATTCATTCCATTAAGGTCCTCCTTAATGGAATGAATTTTCTACAACAAACACATGGAATTGTTGCATACAGTTTTCCGGTGGTAATAACAGCATGCTTTCTATTTTTAAACCTTCCGGTTACAACTGCAACAGCTAAAACAAGTTTTTAGAAATAAACACTGATTAAAAATATCTTTGGACTTCTATGAGACCGGAACGGCTATCAAACTAGTCACTATGGTCTTTAGAGGCAGAAAATCTAGGCTAACTGAAATCGTATTCAGCTATGGATAATTTCATAAATAAGTTTGCCGAAGAGGCGAGAACAGAGTATATTTGATTTAAATTATTTTGCTAACTTAGCTCCTAGGAGTATTAATTGTAAGTAATAACTTATAATCAATATGTAATTATTTTAATTAAATGCAAACGTTTTTTCTTTTGTGAAAAATCGTTACCGTTCATTTGGGACCCCCATCAAATTTTGATACAGGGCCCGTCTAAGGCAAGCCTCCCAATAAGTAAACAATCCAAATTCAAAACGGGTGTTGTAGCGATCTTTGGGGGTGACTTATGTCCAGCAGTGGACGGGCTGAAATGATGATGCACGGGCACGATCCCACGACCATTTTCTAAAATAGTTGAAATAATAGAAATGTAGATTAGAATAAGTTGATATATAGTTAAAACTAAAATTGTGTGGCGATTGAGAAACTGCGATAAAGTCTACATCAAAAGAGGTTTATACCTTACTCCTTTAATCAATTACATTAGCTCTATGCCCATCACGGCAAATGGTTTTCCCTATACTACATGACGGTTCATATCGGCCATTTATACGTCCACTGCTGAACAAAGGCTTCCCCCATAGATTTTCACAACTGTGTCATCATTCTGGGGCGTATTTGCCAATACTCACCACGCTTGGCAGGCGGGTTGGTGAGCGTAGTATGGCTACCGTTTCACAGAAGGGACGCTGCTGCCCATCCCTCTGGTTTAGTTTCGCTTAGTCGCCTTTTACGACATCCACGGGAGGAGATGGAGTGGTGCTATATTCTTAATCCGGACACCACACGGAACACGGCTTACAAAACATGTACACAAGCGAAGGAACTGCGAGCTATTTTTTTTTAATTTATGAAGCAGTACGAAGCATACGCTCGTAATAAAACTAAAACACCAAGTCGATCCTGTCGAAATCGTATCTTGGACATGGGGGGACTCAAGATGCGCCGAGCCTATTGACAAAATATAGGTAGACAAGGTGAAAATAGGTGGAGCCGGGCCGAGACCAATTGATGTAAGTAACAAATTATATAAGGGGCCAAAGACGATTAGGCTGTTTTAAAATATATATATATATTAGATGATGAGACTACAGTGCCATCACGATCCAGTACATCATCATAACAGCCTAAGAACGTCCACTGTTGAATAAAGGCCTTCTCCATAGATTTCCACAATAGCGTCGTCATTTTGGGGGGAATTTGCACCTACTCACTACGCTTGGCAGGCAGGCTGGTCAACGCCGAATGGCTGCTGTTCCACGGAAGGGAGCCTCCCTGTTCCATATATGGAGGCGTTTCACAGAAGGGATGCTGCTGCCCTTACCTCCGGTTAAGTGCCTTAAGGCGTTTACGACATCCACGGAAAGAGATGGAGCGGTACTAAATTCTTCATCCGGACACCACGCGGTATCAGTAGCCATGCTGCGCTTACCAACCAGCCTGCCTGCCTGCAGTTGTGGAAATCTATGGGGGAGGCCTTTGTTCATTAGTGGACATTTTTTGGCCGATATTATGATGACGATGAATATAAATGCGTAAGCTTGTTTGTTTATGCGGGCGGCATGTAACCGCTCAGGTTATGTAAATCTAAGGAGTACGCTTTTGTTCACTAGTGGACGTCCTTCGACTCATAGGTAAATGATGTTTACATGAGTTACATAGCGTTCAAACTTTTACGGTTCGGACGTTACGTGAAACATAAACGACGACATTGCGACAGCGGCTATATTAAACTTTTAGTTAGTTAGGTGTAGAATCAGAAGAAAACACAATGTTCTGGGTACCACCACCCGTCACGCTCCCGCATACGGTACAAAAAACTGGACTGTCTGAACTTTTTCGTTTAGATACAATGGCCACTGCGACCGATTCAGTTTTTTAACACACACTGCAGACCAGTAATAAGATTCGACAGCAAAAAAATCGTTTCTGTTATACCTATGGTAATTTTTTTTCCATTTAAGAAACGTTGCCCCACACTAGGACTTCTCCTATGTCGTGGGTGCGTTTACAGACTTGAATTCCACATACAATACACCCAGACCCGGAACAACTACCTGCGGATCATACAAATATTTATTCCGTGCGGGAATCGAACCCACAACCCGGAGCGCAGCAGCCGACTGTATCAGCCACTGATCAACCGTCCGTGCCATCAAAAAATTGCATTTGACCAACATAATTTTTTATTTCTGAATAAGGATGTGGTTAACAGTATTGTTGAAATATTAAAAAACAAATGACAGAAATAAATATGCTCAGTATTTTATGCATTGAATCATCCATCAATGGAATTGAAATTGTTATTAAAAGCATCCATAACAATACAGAGAAATTAAAATCTTAACAATAAATGCTTATAATGAACACAATTAACATTACTTTACAAATAACTAGAACTTACAATTATACCTGAACTAAATATAAACTTCATTAAACTATGTAATTTGTTTCAAAATGCCCTGTCTTATGAGTGTCTGACATTCTGATGTGGGTAAAAAATGTCTACTATTTTTCTTTAACAAGATCACATCACCATCTTCCAATTCCAATTTTCCGTAATCAACCATACAAAGAACTTCAATGTACAAGGATTTTGGGGGCTTCAGATTTTCTGTTAGATCAATGCCATTGTAACCTATGTCTTGCCCTAAAGATCTCATGTATGAGGCCAAATTCATAGAATATTTTGAGAACCACTCATATTCATCATCTGATAGTAGCTCTCGAACATCTGATGGCAATATGGCACCAAATTCCCATCTCAAGGTCTTGATTTTTCCCATTCTGCTGTAGAGGTATGCAAGAAGGCAGCGTTTGTTCCGTTCTAATGCTGAATGCCTTACTTGTACTGTAGTCCATAGGGTTTTATTTTCCACTGTTGCATTACTGTAAGGAAGTGCCTTAATTTTTTTATAAATTACGGCAAGGTGTAATATAATACATTATAAAAATATACTTTTATTACGTAATGTTATTATAACTAGTTGAACTAAAACATAAAAAGGTTTAAAATTATCGTAAACTTAAATAACCAACATTCAATAATACATATGAATTAATTCGAGTTCATTTTAGTATGATTCTAACAAAAGCTAAGTTATACTACTATAACCTAGCTTGTGTATGTGATAAAATAATTATCATAACTTACGCGTCATTCATATTCATTCTGAACAGCGAATGCATTTCCTCTAAAATTTGACGTATTTTGTCATCCTGAAAATATAATTTAGCTTTGTAAAATAAAGTAGCAAAAAAAAACCTATAATAGAATGTAGTTTAAAGGATCCGATATGTATCCGATACAAAGGAAAATCTTTATATAAACTTACATTGAATGGGTCAATAGTAACTGGATTTCTTTCAGCTTCCTTCAATAACTCAATAACTTTTTCAGCAAACATTGTAAGCAATTTAAAAAACAATAATTGTTTAGACTACGGCGGATGCTTCTTCTGACCTGACATGACATATAAAAGAAAACATATAAGTACTTCTTCTCTTAAATTAAAACATAAAAGTAAAACGTACGGACTACGGGGTAAAACATATGTGATAGCTGTCATCAGTGACATAACCAGGCAGAAGTAATGTCAATTTATAATTACGTTCGCATTTTTAGATACGCACAGAAAACTATTTTATCCATTTCATGAAACTGAGGAATTTTATTCACAATTTGTATGTTATTTGTGCACCTTTTAAATTCTGAAATAGTTTATTCTTATTTTCGTTCTTATTCGTTGTATAGTACTTTCCATAGTGGCCACCATAAATACAGCAATAAGTAAACTAAAATATTGTTTATTGAAAGATTTGCACCTGAACCTGTGCAAATAAATAAATAATATATATAAATTATTTTGTTTTGTCATAGAAAAAAAATGCTGTTGGTATGTACGCAGCTTAAAAAGGAGCTGTATCCACTTAAAAAGAACAATAAGCTGAAATGATTACTAGTTGAATAATAGAATAAAAATAAATCTTACATAAAAGAAATTACATTTTAATAAAGTAAAACTATCAACGATAACTCTGAGTTTGGATCAAGGATCAAGGTACCATCACGATTTAAAAAACCCACCAGAAATAGCATTAACGCCACTAACGAAGTAACGAGCATATTTAAGGAAAATTTCTACACAGATGGCGTTCAGTTCGCTTTGCAACGTCCGAAAGTACACTCGTGTGCCTATCCGAACGCAGGAATTAAAACAACATCATTCCGCACACCGAATTTAACATTCATTGCGCATGCGATTCCATTGTGATACGGTCGATTTCTTTGCGAAAATATTTTTTCTTTTAAATCATGATTTCACTTGGCTAGCTTTATTAAAACATACGCTCATTCCGATCTTTACTTAAAGACCTAAGTGTGACAATTATAAGAAACAAAATGAGTGCAAATAAGAGAAGCGAGTGCGATTCCAAGACCACGGTCGATGACAACATCGATTCTGGTTTTTTGTCGGGACCTTTGGATTTATATTCGGGTGAAGTGGAGCCGGAGCCCGAGAGTGAGGATAAGAAAGTGTTGAGTGATAGTGCGGTACCGCCTAGCGATAGCGAGCTCGACAGTGGTATTCTGTGTTTATCGGAATGTCTATCGGGCGTGCAACTCGATGACAGTAGTACGCAGACCAGCCAGTTTGTTTACACGGTATCATCACCAGAACAGAAGGACATCCCACCTATTGTTATATTCTTCCAACAAGATTCCGATGGCGACACGTGAGTATACGAATTTTGACTTCTTAACCAACCTGTATTGACCATTGTGTGGCCAACTTAAAAATGTTTGCTCAAAGCTATTTTTAATATCAGAAAGTAGTTTTTTATAAACTAGGTTCTCCTGCACTTAAATAAATAGGTATTTAAAGTTTTGCTCAAGAGCATGGGTGTATATTGCCACCAATTATTCGCAACAGCTGGTCCCATAGATGAATTGCCAGTGATTACTTCTAGAAAATGGGCTTGTTTGTAACAATTTTATGTATTTTAGATAAAGAGCATATTTATACATATTTTGAGGTTTCCAAAACTGATATCAAAGGGTGATACTTACCATATTGTTAAACTACAAAGGACTACCTTTAGTCCTGCCTAAAGCGAGAAGTGGGTTGCATTCAACCAAGCATCAGTAGCTGTCTTATGCCATCTTATTCAAAGTTAACAGATGGACTATGGATGCTAAATCATTTTCTACAGTAAAGACTATATAACATATGTATTCATGGCTTGCTATAGTATAGCAAAGACTTTCATTATTAACATTTTAACGCAAGCTATAATAAATCTGATTTGTTAAACTAAAACCATGGAAGGTTTTTTGTTACAATACAAGAATCAAAACAAATGGAACTTAGTCTAGATTGAGTTAATCAAATATGAACCCCATATAATAGGTAGCCAGCACTTGTGTTCAATTGACATGGTGGATATATGCTCCCCTGAAAAATCCCTATTAAAATTGGCATGAAAAATGTATATATGTCCTATCAAATGAGAATCTGTTGCAGTGCTATATTTTCTTACTATCATTCAGCTAAGGACAGTAACAGTATAGGTCATGCACTGTAGGATTGAAAAGAACCCACTTCTCCCTGGGTGTGTCGTCTTTGTAATTTAAAAGTAGGCTGTGTGGTGCTGGCTCAGAATAGCATAACCCAATACCATCCCATTGTTGCAAAAGGTGACTATGGGATTGGCCAGAGAATAGGCAGCAGTATCACATGAGTTAGGTAATGGAACAGAGACACAGCTTCTAAGGAGTGTGCGATTTTTTCACCTATTTTGATAGGTGTGGCACAAGATTTATTATGTGCCTTTTTTACATATTACATACATATATCAGCCCATTGCTTTCTCACTGCTGGGCGCCGGCCATTTCTCATTATAAGAAAGGCTAAGCCTTATTCCACACTGCTGGCCTAGTGCGGGTTGGCAGAGTACACACACTACTGAGGCCATTGTGGAGCCCTCTCAGGTGTGCAGGTTTCCTTGCGATGGGTTCCTTCACCATTAACCACCTTTTTTTTTTTTTTTTTATTGATACGGTGGAAATACCTCATGTACTTCCTTCGCCCCGGGAAAAGGCGAAGGGGCATGCCGGACTCCTACCGGCTAAAACCACCGGAGTGATCATCGTCGGCACCGAAGGGAGGCTCCAGGAACTCGAAAGATCTCCATCTAGAGCCACCCATTGGTGCCACGCCTTTAGGCACGTCTCGGAGGGGATGACTGTAAAGTGGTCATCCCCTCTAGTGGAGGGAAGGCGACTGTAAAGAGGCCACCCCCCCAGGCATCTCTCGAGGGGATTGTAAAAGATTCCCCCGAGGCCTCACTATGCGCTGAGCTGCGCACACAGCGGTACGTGACCACATGCGCACCGCTGTCTTCCCGGGGGTCGCTCGGTATGAGCACGCATATTTCCCAATAAGCGCGCTCGCGACCCCCAAGGCCCCCCGCCATATAAAGTCGACAGGGGGCTCAGGCGTGTTGGACACGGGCGCCGCGGCGGTTGTTACCCCGGCCCCGTGTCCTCCTCCTCCGAGCGGGATCGGCCCTCTCCCGATCCCGCTCTGCGACCTCCTTCTGGAGCATTACGCTCTCACAGAAGGAGACCACAGCACTCCAATTTTCATGCTCTGCCAGCATAGCCGACACTACTGCTGGCAAAGAGAGATCTTGCCCGATCCGATCGACCAGGATCCGCCGCTCGGCAGTCCACGCAGGGCACTCTCCGAGCGTGTGCTGTGCGGTATCCTGTTCGTCTCCACAGTGGTGGCACTGTGCCGTGACCTCGCGTCCTATCCTGTGCAAGTACGCACCGAAACAACCGTGTCCGGTGAATACCTGCGTCAGGCGGAATGTGACGCGCTCGCTCCTTTGGAGCCAGGCTCCGAAGAGCGGCAAGACAGCCTCGACGACGCGCTTTAGCGCGTACTGTGGCAGCATAAGCCGCTCGCGCCATAGCTCGAGGGCACGCCGCCGAGCCTGCTGCCTCAAACGTTCGAGCGCCCCTGAAGGCACGCCTTCCCCGCTCTGACGGAGGGAGCGTGTTTGGTGATACACCCACGCATCCATCTCCGCCAAGATATCAAAAGGCGGAAAGCGCGCCATCAGAGTTGCCGCCTCAAAGGACACAGTTCGGTATCCTCGTGCGATCCGTATAGCCGCTCTACGCTGCAGACCGTGGATCTTGGTTCTGCAGCGCTGGACGCCTGAAAGTCGAGATGACCAAACAGGCGCCCCGTAGAGGGCCACGGACCGCACGACTCCCCCGTAGAGGCGGCGAACTTCTTCCCTCGGTCCCCCGAGATTGGGTAGCAGCCCGTGCAAGGCACCCACTATCCTTTCGACCCGGGGGACAAGACGCTCGAAGTGCTCTTCGAAGCCCCAACGACTGTCCAAGGTGAGCCCCAGGTACTTCATGTACCGGCCCACCCTGATTTGCGCGTCACCAACGCGTATCCACGAACTGGGAGGCTCCCTGCTCCGCGGCAGTTTGTGGAACCATAGCGCCTCGGTTTTGTGAGGCGCTATTCGCAAACCCAGAGCGTGGATTTTGGCCACGACAATTGCCACCGCTTGCTCGGCAAGCCGGATGGTTCCCTCAAAGGACTCCCCGCTGGTCAACACAAGAGTGTCATCAGCGTAGCAGACTAAGCTGACGCCAGCGGGGAGAACGACACGCAGGACCGCATCGTAAGCGAGGTTCCATAAGAGGGGACCGAGAACTGACCCCTGTGGAACCCCGCACGTGATCTCCCTCCGCTTTACGCTACCGTCCCTGCCCACGTAGCGAACATGCCTGTCGCGCAGATATGCCCCGATGATACCCTGCAGATAGGGGGGGCACCGATGGTGGACTAGTGCCCCCCTAATTGCACCCCACGGGATAGAATTAAAGGCGTTGACTATGTCAAGACTGACAGCCAACGCCACCCCACCCCGTCGGGACACTGCCTGTTCCGACAGCGAGCGGACGCGATGAATCGCGTCGATAGTGGAGCGCCGCTGCCGGAAGCCATACTGGCTGTCGGCCAGGTCGGGGCCAACTCGCGACAAGTGCTCAACGAGTCTTCGGGCAATTATTCTTTCGAATAGCTTTGAAGCCTCGTCGAGCAGGCAAATGGGACGGTACGCAGAGGGAGAATCCGCGGCCCTTCCTTCCTTCTTCAAGAGAACCAATCCGGCTTCCTTCCAGCCGGACGGGAACACGCTGCGACGGAGGCAGCTGGTGAACAGCTGTCTCAAGCGGTCCCCAAGAGACTGCAATGCATACACCCACGCACGACCCGGAATGCCATCCGGGCCGGGTGCGGTGTTGCGAGCCTTCAGGCGGCCAACGGCTCGGTCCAACTCTCCTTCTGAAACCGCCAATTCCTCATCCCATTCTAAGGCAATCGGCGGTACAGAAGGACCGGGATAGTCCCGGACCGCTGGAAAGAGCGTAGAGAGCACTCCCTCCAGCAAATCCGGGGCCATTGTTTCGGTCACCGGGGGGACCCACGGGCGCAACTTGCCCACCACCATACGGTAGGGTCTCCCCCATGGATCCCTGTCCAGTCCTTCCAAGAGCTCTCTCCAGGACCGAGCCTACCATTAACCACCTAGTGTTCCGATTGCAAAGCACTCGGCAGTTCTTTGTGACAACCAGTCGTGCTTTGATCCTCTGCTTGGCTGACAGCTTAACTAGCTGTTGGATTGGATTACCAAAGCCTGTAATGTTTGATCTCCTTAATCAAACCTAATCCTTGGTGAAAAGAATTAAAGTTAAGAATATAGCACGACTAAGGCAATCTAAACCAGAGGGATGGTCAGCAGCGTCCATTCTGTGAAATGGTAGCCATACTGAGCTCACGAACCCGCCTACCAAGCATGGTGAGTATTGCCAAATACCCCTAATATGATGACACGGTTGTAGAAATGTATGCAGGAGGCCTTCGGTTAGCAGTGGCCGATATGATGAATCAAACCTTTCATCATATCAACCGAAGGAGCCTGTGTCATCACAGGGGGGAATTTGCCGGTACTCACCACTCCTGTGTTAGCTTATATAGCTTTGATTCAAAATTCCATATATTTATATACTCAAGCTGTCTTTATAAGAAGTAGCCATTATGCTAACAGTACTGTACAGTATTGCTTATGGGCTCAATGTCAGTGACCTCTGGGCAAACCCCGAGAAGTGTGCCCATATACACAGTTGACATACAATACTTTGACAGACATAGTTCTGTTGTTTGTGATATTTACGCTTATTTTCCTGCTGTGCAGTTATATACTATTGATTTCTAAACTTGTATTAAGAAAAAACATAATTGATTCTGAAGCAATACTTCTTAGGTAGGTAGGTTCTTCTGTATGTCTTTTGGTGCATGTGACCTATTCACAGTTAAGTGCGCGAGTACTCAAAGATGCGGTATTAAAGTACCTACCTACGTACCATACGTAGGTTGGTGAAATATTTAGCCTGATAAATAAAATGCCTAATATTCGTTCACCTTCTGTTAATTCAGCTAGAAGAAAAGCTTTTTATTCTCTGATTAACACTCCACTTGGAAAATTTTAAACTGAAATAGGTGGTATATCGACACAATAAAATATTCTAGTTATTTTCGCGCGGTGTCGTATGAAATTAAATATAAACATGAGGTCATTTGTTGCCGGTTTCTACGTATTTATGATTCAATTTTCGTTAAATATTACACACATTGGTTGTCCCCTGCAGGAATTGAACACTTCCTTTATTTACATCGTTAAATACGGTTCGACTCGATTATGGTTTGTCGTAAACAGTATTAGACGTCAGCGACCACGGTAAATGATTCACTTGCGGTGTCCCTTCTGGTAAAGTCTAGAATTAGTCTCATGCTAAATGTAGCCGGGACCCTCTCGGCGCTTCTCATATGCACCAGTCGGTCCAATCCGGTAAAGGTAGCAAACCGACCCATACACTATAGGTATTCAGAAGAATTAACCATATTGTCGTGTCCACACCATAAACATGGCGAATGTTCTTGTCGATGATCGAAGTAAAACGTTCTAAGTAGGTTATTTTATTGTTTCAGACAATTACACATAGCATCTGTCCACGGCTGCGAGAAGTCGGTGGGGACACTCATAAGGGTGTGTCCAAACAAGGCACTTCTTGACGTGGCCAACGACGATGGCCACACACCCCTACACCTAGCTGTGATGAGCGGAAACGCGGTGGTCACCAGGATGCTGGTGCGCGCGGGACTTTCGCTCGGAGCGAGGGATAGGATAGGAGAAACGCCTTTGCACAAGGCAACTTTGACTGGACATGTCGAATGCCTACAAGCGCTGCTCGCGCCTGTGCCAGAAAATCCGCCTAGGAAGCTAGCTTCGGTACTAAACCAGAAGAATTATAATGGTAAGTGCAGGCTTTGTAACATGCTTCATTCTTCTTTAGTGCTTAATCTTATACTAGAATTTATAAAGTAGATAATGTTCCTTGATACCACTGGCAACCATCTGTTGTTTCACAATTTTAGGAGTTCTATCAGACAAGGAAGAAATGTTATTACCACGCAACATTTCACGCAAGTTCAAAATTTTGGTTCATGCCTTCGATCGTCCTACGGTGCCATCCGGAATAACATTTTATGTTATGAGGAATGTATCTATTTATGGCCACTGACATCACCTATTGTGGTGACCTCGGGCTTGATATTTGCCCCTTTCAGTTCAAGCTTTTCGTTCAATGTCTAGGAAAAATACCCGGAGTACGTTTACCGATAAGTATAGTTTTTTTTTTTTTGGTAGAAGGGAGACTGCACCATAGGTTGTTTCAAAGCCAACATTTGAATGAAACTGCGAGCTATATTGTGTAAACATGTCCGTCCAGTTTTCGGTTTGGGAAGTAAGATTCAGTACTAGGAAAGTAAAATCCTGACTCATTCTATGATCAAAGCGTACATAAAGCTGAGTTTATTACATCATAATACCTTCTTTATTCTGTTGCGAACCTAAGAGTGTAGTATATTTAGGTTCGCAACAGTTCATCAGAATCACAGACTCCGCAACGGTTTTTCCAACTTCAGGCTGCAGAGAAAATGTTTTAACCATTCGTTTATGATTTGAATTGGATCTAAATGTAATTTATCGCCGGTTTGCAATTGTTATTGCTGCCATTTCACATTTATTGTTGCCTTTTATGACAATATAAAAATTGAGAATATTTAACGCGTTCGCCTCGCTTTGAACTTGTTATCTACATTCCGGGTCACATCATATCGTCGTATCGGCCATTTATACGTCCACTGCTGAACAAAGGCCTCCCCCATAGATTTCCACAACTGTGTCATCATTTTGGGAGGAATTTGCCAATACTCACCACGCTTGGCAGGCGGGTTGGTGAGCGTAGTATGGCTACGCTATGAAACGGTAGTCACTGAAAGGACGCCGGGTCACGTAGTCACATGATTTAGTTTAGACTAAGGTTTCCCAAACTATTTCGGGCGAGACGTCCCTTTTTTCAAAATGAACTGATACCTCGGACCCCCCACAGCCCAATTACTTTAAAATCCTATCTCTAGATTTTTCCTATTGATACAAAATACTTATCAATTCCTAATCCTCCTATTCCTACTAAAATATTAGTCATTCTTGTAACAAGTTGGTTGTGTTAATAGGGTTCGAGTTTTAGGCCTCGTCGACCCCCAAAATCTGTTTTCGTTTATGTCGACACTTTGGGAATCCCTGGTTTAGACAAAGTAAACGATCTGCAGCCAGCGGCGCGCTTGCGTGAGTCGCCTCGGTGTGGCCCGCTAGATTTACAATAAAAAATGTACTACCTGCTGCATTTATATTTAAAGGTTTTAGAATATTTGCATACAAAGCTTTGGCATGTGGCCCTCTTATTGCTATTCTAAAATACTCTAATTGTGAATTCCCTATTTCGCAGTCCTGGATCATTAGGAGAAACAGCCTTGTCTCAAGTTAAGTTAAGAGTTTGACTTTGTGACTTATTAATAGTCATCGAACTCCCTTTGATAAGGGGATAAATATCAGCCATTTATACGTCCACTGCAGAACAAAGACCTCCCCCATAGATTTCCACAACTGTATCATCATTTTGGGGGGTTATCGTGATAAAAATTTCTCTATCATACAGATTTATATCCCCTGTAAGGGGGAACCCGGTCTGTTGATAGGCTTACGCGGGGACATGGGTCCAACACGCAGAGGCCCTTTAGAGAATTTTAATCTAAAATGTAATGGGACACTAACCGGGGACTCTCCATGGCTGCACTATGAAATGCAGTCTCGCATTGTCCCCGGAGGTATAAAACTATTGTATGAAATGGAAACTACAAGGTCTATTGCAATGGGTGCTAAATGGATTTAATACTAATAAAAACGGAAAAAATGGCGTCTGCCTTTCAACCTTTAAAGTGAAATTCAATGGCAGACGGTGACTTGCCACTCACAAGATGGGCCCCCTAAATGGCCACCACTACAGGCAACAAGGAGCAACACCGGTGTGAGCGGCTAGGGTTGTAGAGAGGTGCGGCACCGGTTTCACCATCGCGCGTCTCGAAGACTCGGAGCGGGTTTCCCCGTTATTACGCCATTAGATACTTCCACCCCCGAGCATATAGTTCTGGCGGCCCCCCTCTGATCGGCCAACTAAGGCAAGCCAGACGCCTACGGGCACTGATGGGGTACCATTCCAACCAACCAATAAAGGCAAGCCGGAGACGAGGTCCTGACCGACTCTCTGGAGCATTCGGGTACGCAGTGTCGCCACTCACATTCAGCTCGCCAAAACTGCCCTGCGTTCTGTAAGCTACTTAATATACTTTTTTTTTACCTATGATATACTTTTTTTATATCAGAAGGTAGGAAGAAATCAAGCAGCTACTTTAATCTGCCCTCCAGGATTACCTTATCCCATGGTGAGATAACGACTGCCCAGACTTACAATTATTGTTAATGTAAGTATATCATCCGTAATGGGTAGCACATGCAGGCAAACGCCATCTATGTAGTTTTCCTTCATTTGCAAGTTCTTGTCCTTCATAGTAGCTACGTCTGGAACCGGACACGAACCGGCACGACATCACGTGCCCTGAACACAACATAATAAAAGCGGAACTTCTCTAGGATATTTCTTGGATTAAGTCGTGGCTAGGATAAACTAGAACCTGTTTACTATGCTAAACAAAGGCGCCGTACATTGTTTACGTGTAACCGCACCGTGCCTGCTTGTGACGTCTGTCAAGGTCTCCATTACGCTCAATGTCATTATAGACCTCATGAGCTCATTCAGACATCCAGCCGGAAATCGGCGTCAGCCACTGCAAAATTCCGCCGTATCTTAAATTCACAAGAAATCAAATTTGGAATTTCCTACATCCGTAAACTGCATTAAAAAGATATTAGCTCTTTATTGTCTCCGGTTTTCCCGAGCTGGCAAATAACACGCCTCGTACCTGATGTAAAAGAATTTCGGTTCAACCTGAGTCGCATATTTGCATATGGATTTACCCGATATGTTGACCTTGTGGAGACGTTCGATTAGATTATTATTAAAAAAATGAGCTTGTATTGTTGTTGTTGGGTACTGTGACAGATTAAAACTTCTTCGTCGTAAAGAGAGATCGGTGTAGTCGGGGCTTAGTGTATCGAGTTCTGAGGCAGTCGCCACTAGCTCGTTGGGTATTCCCAATGTTACGACGAGCACGGACGGCCGTTCACCGAGTGAAAGCAAACTGTTTGACCGTATACCGCCCCCAGACGAAAGGTTCGTACCTACACACTGTTTGGGTTACACCAACCATTGTTCGAGCGCTAATTGAAAAGCCATTCCAAGTATGCTAAGGCAGTGTGGCGTGGCAAGATGGTTTTTCCTGACGAGACAATTTCAATATCTTATGAATGTCGTAGCTCCAACACGTACGCTATTTGTATATTTATCGCCATTTTATTTCAAATGACGTCTCTCAAAACTTGTGTGGATGTTAAAAAGAGTAGTCATTAAATTTGAGGATTATCCGATGAGTTTGGACTAAGGAAGTAAGTACCTACATTTAAAAGACACGGCGCTAGACATGCGCCTGTGTCCAAGGTGAGCAATCTTCAGGAAAACCTCAAAGATAATCATTAGTATCAGTGCTGTCTAGAACAATGGTAGCGTTTATGATGATAGCGACCTGGGCAATACCCACGTGAAAGTGGGCCTTCGCGCGGTTGTCTGTTACATACGGACGGAAATCCCAAGCGCTCGTGTATTATGAACTTGTTACGTGGGGCCGCGCAGCCGCACTTTCTAATTATTTATCCACCAACGTAAAGCAACTTTAGAATTAACAGAACTATCTTATCTGTCTTTGACATCGCGCTGTATATGGCACAAGTTGTGGGACGAATGTATACTTGAATGTTAGGTTAAAAAAAATATCCGCTGCTTCGGTGACCGGTCGAATTTTTGGGAATTTTGCACAGACCTGTTTTTCGAATGCCTTGATTAACATGTTAGGTAGGTAGGTACCTAACTCTCAAACTAATTGTGAGTGCTGTATTTGTTCAGAGTTTGTTCAGTTCGAGTTGTACACGCCACCGAAGGACGTCAACTCTAATTGTTGTTTTATTTGGATTTCCCACAAACGTAAATAGCAGATTTAAATAATTTATGTTATACGTCAAAGTAGGTATTAATAGGCTATCCACTGCTGAACAAAGGCCTCCCCATTGATTTCCACCGAGACCCGAGGGCCATAATCGTAATTAATTTACACTATGACTGAAACTTGACCGAACTGAGATTAAATTATGAATTGACCGAAAAAATGGTATTCTGCTACTCTTAAGTTCAGTATAATCTCGATCTAGTCTCACTTCGATCGCAATTTTGACGTTTATTCAATGAAAATTTAGTGTATATTCGAAATGTTAGCAGAATACCAATTTGATTTCGATCTACTTTCGATCCATTTTCGATCCGATCACAGTGTCAATTCACGTTTGACGTTGTTTGTTAGTTTAGGAGAATACCATTTGTGACATTTTTGACATTGACTAGTCTCAATCGGAACTATATTTTGAACATTTTTAAATCACGAGAATTGGCCTTCAGTTACATTCAGCTGCAAGAAAACTTACGTCGCAAACGATGGACTTATGATTGAACTAGTAAAGTAAATACTTTTCTAATAGAATAAGCACTACGATGTCCCCATAGTTATGTATAGTAATGAGTGTCATTAAAATTTGTAGAGCACTGATCTCTTTCATCAGCCACAGTTATTCTCGGCGCGCTAATTGATATGTATCTCATTAATTTATTTTTATAACCACGTTTGGAGGATCGTTATCTTCCAAAGCGCTCGTCAGCCATTGCTATCTGTCTGTATTATTGTACCGTTTTATTAAAGCGTGGGGATTTCCAACACTTGACTTGGTTTTTCAATGTTCTACGACGCAATTTATTATCAAGAAAATTTCAAAAGTTGACCCATAATTCGTTACAGTCTGTTTTCATTTACGTATCTGTTTTTATTCATCATATCTGCCATTTATACGTCCACTGCTGAACAAAGGCCTCCCCCCATAGATTTTTACAACTGTGTCATCATTTTGGGGGATATGTGCCAATACTCACCACGATTGGCAGGCGGGTTGGTGAGCGCAGTATGGCTACTATTTCACAGAAGGGACGCTGCTGCCCATGCCTCTGGTTTAGATTCCCTTAGTCGCCTTTTACGACATCCACGGGAGGAGATAGTGGTGCTATATTCTTAATCCGGACTCCACACGGAACTGTTTTTATTAGTCGTTTTTACATTTACATTAATCTATGTTATAGCTGGAATAAGTCTGGCTAGACCTTCTACTGCGACGAAACCGGTAAACCCCACTAATAGTAACCATTCAGAATTTGTAATACGCTCTCTTTCTTACACCTTCGAGATTCACCTTCACTTTTTGAAACAATGCGCGGTATCTGTCTAATATCGGTTTGATTACATTGGTACGCTCAAACCTAGAAGCTATAGTAATTTTAAAATAAATAATTACAAAAGCCAACAATGTCTCAATCTGAACAATTCGAAGCTCCACCCATAAGGAAAATTACCATATCGTCCTAAGATTTAACAACTAGCTAACGAACAATTGATCCGTCGCCGTTACAATATGATAAGTCCGATCACGAGCATGACGCATGAGCTCAACGGCACACAAATGTTAGCTTTAAAAGTTAAGGTGACGTCTGACAGGTGTTGTACTTGCGCGCCCTCCCTATTGTTTCCTAATTAGCCACTGTGTGAGACACTGGAAGTGCTTAGGACATGTACGTAAGACGATATTCCCCATATTTACATAAATTGTCCAAACAGTCATAACACCTGTGGCACGTCAATTATTTTAAGTTGAGTGGCTGCTTGCGACCGCTGTTTGCAAGGCTATGGGTTTTTACAAGAAAACCTGTTAAAACGTCCGCACGGCCAGGAGCACAGCGTGGACTTTTTGGAAATGTTATCTTGTGGGTTCTCAAATGTTGAGAATGATGCAGCGGGAGGTATTTTAATGTTTATAGGATATTTTAAGTGTTTTATGACTGTTTCAATATGTGTGACCACCTGAATAGTTATAATCAGACAACATTTCCTACTAATTCTACATAGCATTGTATAATAGTTTCCACACGAAGACATGCCAACGCATCGGCAATACCCTGGGTATCGTTGCGGTTAGCACCTGCGCCGGCACTCTGTTTACTCCGGCTATGTTTTGGCTCGTAAATAAGGAAAAAATATACTATATACATACTCTATAAAACTTACATAACACGCAGTTTTTATTGCGTTGCAATATAATTCTATAGACCGGGTCATACTTATTACAATTCACAATAGGAAGATGCCATGATTGTTTACTGGACGCAAATCGTCATGGAAAAAAAACGGTGAGCTATGATCTTAAATGTGATTTACGGAAATAGTGAAACTGAAGTGTTGGCGCGCCATATTTGGCGAGGACCGTGGAGGCGCGTGCGTCGCCAGTCGCTGGCCTGCGGCCGCCACATTGTTGGGAAAACCCCATCGGGTCGCCGCGCCCGCGCCCCGCGCCCCGCGCCCCGCGCTTCCCCGCGCAGCGTGACGACATCGTACACATGCCTACTTGTGTTCCGACTTCAGTTGATCCGTCTCACTGTGCCGTCAGCTGGCGAGAACACTGCGCAGCGATTGCAATGTTTTGATTACGTTCACATTTTTTTCAGTTCCCACGACTAGTACTCGGAAAAGTATGACTGGGCAGCGAAATAAGTCCTAACGTATCTTAACAACAAAGGGGTTCATTTTGTTTCTTTTCTGTGGATCTGTAAATTGCTGCATCCTTTCTGTCTTCCGAAAAACTCTATAATTCGTATACTTCTACTAATTAGCACTCTTATCATTTTAATTTGCGGGATATTGGACACACGTTCATTATTTAAATCGATTTAGAAAAAAAAATCGGATCAAACACATCACATTGTTCTCGTGTACGGCAGCCACGGTGAAGGCACGTCCATGGGTATATTTTGCAGTATAGAGAACCGTTCACGTTACAACTAATATTAAGTTCTGAGATTTGGCAACGTTTGTTGTATATAAATATAGCGCAATGTTTGTATGTCAAGGTTTCTGGCCATTTCTGTAACGTAAATGTCAGGTATTATGTCACATTTAACACATAAACACTCCATAATATGCCTGGCAGAAAGCTAAACCATGGCTTTATGATTTCTACATTTAAAAAAATCCACCCGTGTAAGGTTTCATTCTCGATAAATTGTCTGCATAATATGTGCACAAATTGTCCATTACCATATTTAAATATAGGACTTATGTTTATCATGCTGCTATAAATTTTAAACACGCTGGGAATTTTCATCATATATTAACAAATTAATGCCCAAGTGAATAAGATGCAGTATTTACACCCAATATCTGATGACACGAGACCCAAAAGTTAGTATCTGGATAACGTCAATAATTTGGTTTTGAAGAACCTTCAAAGGCCTTTAAGACACTAATCAGATGTCTGTATTTATGTTATTCGTCACATGACTGTCATTTTCATAGACTAAACTTAAGTGCAAAGTGTTAGTGCAAATATTTAAAAATAATTAGCAGATGACGCTCAACCGAGGTGTTTAGTTAGGTAGTAAGACGCCATGTGGTATGTACAGTGTTGTGCTTGGCTACATGGAGGCACCTTGTTTGATCAGCAATGTATATGGCGTCTCGCTTCACAAAGATAAAAAACAAACTTGATGTTCGTAATAATCGTATAATCTTACGAGGCTTTTTTCTTTTCTTTTTATCCTTGGCAATTGTATTCCATTTTGCCAGTGTCAAGTTAAGTTACGAGGCTTTAAAGTTTTAAAGTCCAAAACCGAACGCGATTGACATTTTGCAAATAGGGTCGAATACGATTTTGAAAGTACACACAGTACCACAAGACAGGATTATATTAAGCTAACCTAAATTCTTGAGCTTTAAAAAGCGCTCAGCCATTTTAGCTAGCGATCTATTTAAGATTTGTTTTAAATACAGTTGGATCGGCTCCAGCGGCGCCGCTGTGTGATAATTATGGACCATTTTTACAATGTTCTCAGCTTTTGCGTGTTGTCTTCGCTCCGACCGCTTTGTATACCAATTTATTTATTTGTATGAAACCGGACAAAATGTGAATTTATTGAATAGACCAGACCGCGAACTAATAACTATAGTTGTTTGTTGCTGTAGAATTTTAATATATGACACTTTTGGTGTTCATGTTTTCAGCCAGAATACGATACTCTCGTTTCCAGTATGTCCAGTATATTCAGAATTAATTTTCTTTAAGAATATATGCTTACTTGTTTTTTTCTTTTCTGAGACTCGGCAAATATAAATGTTGCTTTATATTATGGAACCAGTTTTGATTGTTTGCGATACAATTTATAGATATGACGTCTTATACTTATTTATTGTTAAAGGTTATCTAACTTTGAATGATATCAATATATTTCTTATTTCTGCACAAGAATGTTCTTTATAAACACTTATACAGCAAAAGTGTAATTAATATTTTTTCCAATTCGGTTGAACTCCTGACATTATACTAACTGTAAATTTATAAGTAGTATATGTATTTAGTCATGTATGAAATATAAATGCTTATAAGTGCTTCCGTGTGGGAGAAATAGTGATCGGGCGAAGGTCGAATTCAAATGTTCGAGAATTTAGGCACATCGCCTAATGACTCCTTGATATGATGACTCTGTTCAGTATATGCCGCAACAAGTTTGACTGCCCTGACTTGGTGAATAGTTTATGCTACCTGGTTCCTCGAATAGATCATTGGCGGAAGGTGCGCACTAGGCGCCTCTTTGCTACCAGCGTTTGTAAAACAAATTCCGGAGTGCGCTCACCGCTACACCGCTTAGTCGACACATACAACAAGCAATTTTGTGCAAGTGCAAATGACCTAATTTAAAAATAATATAATTAAAATTCTAAAAGATCAGCAGTAGGCTCTGTAAGTTCCATGATACTTTATGATACATCACACATGCATGAATGTGTGGTTATTTGCTTTTTCCTTTCAGTTGCAAACTTTTGTTTCTATTTACCTTTCATTTTGCTTCATAAAGTAAAATTACTGTGACAACAGTTAACTTCTGCTAACAGCTTAAATTCTATAAAATAATCAGTGGAAAATGTAGTGGGTAGTATAGTTATTTAGTCTAGTTTTAAAACCATTGTATAAGACTTAATATACCACTGTTTGTTTTCCCTTAAAATAAGTAAATAGACGCAGAAATTCTCAATAACTCTGGTATAGATTATATTTTGACAATGTCTATCGTTGTATCGGCATTATTCATTCATTGATTAATAAAATGATAAATGTGTCGGTGCACACGAAGCTAGCCTTATTGTACCGTGTAAATTGAACGTACTCTGTACTAGATAACCCTAATTCAGTATGTGCATCTCCCGCGTTATACTTTGTTTTGTTATTTTGAAGAGAGATGAACGAAGAGAAAAGGATTTCTGCCTTGCGAGCCAAGCAATGGTCTCCTTTTTGCGTACCATTCTCTTCAGCATATACATTGTTGTTTCTTGTTTGTTGCAGGACAAGCGTGCGTGCATTTGGCAGCATCTGCAGGACACGTGGAGGCGCTCCAGACTTTAGTATACTACGGTGCAGATATTAATGCAAGGGTAAGTTTACTTTTTGCTCATTGTTGGATAAGTGCAAGGTCTGGCGAGTTCTAGAAGGGATGACCGCCTTACAGTCATCCCCTCCGAGATGTACCTAAAGGCGTGGCACCAATGGGTGGCTCTAGATGGAGATCTTTAGAGTTCATCACTCCGGTGGTTTTAGCTGGTAGGAGTCCGGCATGCCCCTTCGCCCTTTCCCGGGGCGAAGGAAGTATATGAGGTATTTCCACCGAATCAATAAATTTTTTTGTTGGCGAGTTGCACTAGTTTCATTGGCACAAGGGACCCCAGTTCATAAGGATGCCATCCATTCATACCATGCATATTATCAAAGAAATGACGACATGCAATTTTTGTATTTATTTGATCAACGATTTTGACATTTTTCTCTGTTTTCAATCAATCGCAACGAAATACGTCTTTATAATTCAAAACACAGAGACTACAAAAATAGAATAATAATATAGATAGATATAATGTATATGGCACTTGTAAAACATCACATCTTGGACTAAGATATTGGCTGAGTGGCATGACGCAGTCGTCAAAGAAATTTGATGAAATCTTGCACGAAGTAATGCGATGGGTGGCACCTGGAATGAATTTGCCGGTTTTTAAATTTCATTATAACATGGGGACCTTGCAACTTAGTATTCATCGTCCAAATAGCCAAAGACAAGGAAAAGTAGATTATTTGTGTTGTTCTAAATACGCAACCACAAAACACCATTAGAAAGAGCTACACATAAAAAAACTGTAACGCAAATAACTGCACGCTGGGACATCCCGTTCGCATGTTTCGCGGTTTTTGTTTAACAATGACGGGGAAAAGTGTTGTTGTTTGCAAAATAATGAGGCGGGGAATACACCGGTGAGTTGGTCGAAACAGTCACGCAGGCCGTGAGCCAAAATTGTAGGAGAGAAATAGATGACTAAAATAGCTTATATGACTCGCTGAATGATATCATTTTGAGGGAATCACGGAAGTTGTATACTTCCATTGTTTATTGTTTGCTCATATTGCTATAATCTACCGAAGCTTCAAAAGATGCAAACATTTGTGCCGGAGCAATCTTTTTTTACAAATTTGCATTCGCGTTTTAGATCATTAACATGTAAAGCTACGTATGAATACAACGTACACATGGATCGAGCTACTTTTCACAATCTAAACGTAATAGTGAATTCAAAATTCAAACTCTAAATCGGCGCTCCGATTGGTTGAAGAGTTTGGAGTGGGCCAATCGCAGCGCCGAACGCGGTAAATGCAAACTGTTGCTATGGATAATGCTTGTGCTTATTGGCTTGTTCGAATCCACAGTAACGGATTTGTCTACATGTATGAAAATGTTTTGGTTAACTAGGTAATGCCTTTTTTCTTCTAACAAATCTTGTTCCAAGTACAACAAATGTGGAAAGTTTCAACTTAATGGGATGAATGGTATAAGAACGCATAGAGAACAAAGGAATACAGATGCATGAAGATTTTCATGAATGTATACTTCTTTATTTGTATAGATTATAAAAAATCTAATAGGTAGTCCAACTCGACCCTGGCGGCAAATCTCATAAACGGTAAATTATGGTTACATTGATTGAAGGCGCGTAAACTCAAGTGATTGCTCGTCACCTTGGCGAGCATGCTGGAAAACCCGGTATTGCCGTGCTAATCTACTGATAGTGCGATATCATGCGTCGGGGTTTTTTGTGTTCGTGCTCCTATTGTGTTTAGCAAACATTAACGGTACCTATATTTACTTTGACTAGGTTCAAAAGATTAGTGCGGGATTTGTAGTTTGCAACATTGTTTGTGCTTCTGGCTATGTCGTTACAGGATTAGGTGTGAATAAATCTTTCCGGTTCCTTGCGGTTATTTTCATATCATCATTTCAGCCGATAAAGTCCAATGCTGGACACAGGCCTTTTCTGGTCTGGTCTTAAGATCGTCACAATGACGGGTCTGGTTGTTGTGTTCATTGGGGGAATTCGCCACAATCGCCACGCTTGGCAGACGGGTAGTGATCGCAGTTGAGTCGTTAATGTACTCTAGTTAATCCAATAGTTGAGTTTTAATACATTCACGGGAGACCAACACTAACCCATCTCGGTTGGTACATGGGCCAATCAAAAGCAAACATCTCCACAAGATGTTCGCCGTTGCTGACGGGTATGTCGTTTGTCCACCAGGAGAACTTGGCGGGCTGGACAGCGCTGCACATCGCGGCGCGGCGCGGCGACGCTCGCCTGGTGCAGGTGCTGCGCGAGCGCTGCGGCGCTGTGGGCGCGCGCGACCACGCGCTGCGCTCGCCGCGCCGCCTCGCGCGCCGCACACCCGCCGCCGCCGCCTTCGGCGCGCCCTCCGCCAGCAGCGACGACAGCGACTCGGAGGACGACGTGAGTGCCACTCCATGCCTGTAGGACTTCCTCGACAAAAATCGCTATCGTCATAGCAGCCAAACGATTTCCACCGAGAAACAAAACCTCTCGACGCTCATACGACTTCCTCGACAAAAGTCGACGTAAGCCTCCTTCCATTGTGTCGTCATTTTGGGAGGAATTTGTCTGCACTCACCACGCATGGCAGGGCTAGTGAGCGTTAGAGGGGGTGACCGCTTTATAGTCATCCCTTCCGAGATGTGCCTAAAGGCGTGGCACCAATGGGCGGCTCTAGTGTGATCTTACGAGGACCTTCGGTGCTGAAGATGACCGCTCCATTGGTTTTAGCCGGTAGGAGTCCGGCACACCCCTTCGCCCTTCCCCGGGGTGAAGGAAGTTCCATGTAGAATTTCCACTGGACATCAATAAAAAAAAGGGCTAGTGAGCGCAATATGACCAAAAGAGATACTACTGCCCGTCCCTCTGTTTAAGAATTCCTTAGTCGCCCTCTACGACATCCACGGAAGAAGACGGAGTGATGCTGTATTCTTAACCTTGGCACCACAAGGAAAATCGTTATAAAGAGAACCACTCTATTATTTGGTGATAGCCGGAACAAAACCCATCATGTATTTCCTGATATTAACGCGAACACACAAACGCAACTAATGTAGTGATTGTAGGGGAAGCCCGCAGATATTGTGTTATACTTTAGTTAATCTTTAGATAGACAGCAGCCTTGTTAGATTATGGATTACAAATCGATATCTAAATATTGTGCTGGGAAAACCTTTAGATTTGTTATCATATTGTTATTCAAAACAAATATAATTCATCTGTCACGAAATAATGAATGATACACGAATAAATTTCAGCTGAAAAACGTTCAATACTTCGGCTACCCCAAAGATCGCCACTGTGACCGCTGGACTTGTGTTGTATGTTCATTGACGCTTGGCAGACGGGTTGGCGATCGCAGTTGAGTTGTAAATATACTCCAAGGACGCTGCTGCTCATCCTCCGGCTAATCCTATAGTCGCCCTTTACGATACCCACGGAATGAGATGGGGTGGTGCTAGTTACAACCGGCACCATGCCTTTTGCTCATCGCTCTTGTGATATTGTTTCACTATATGTTGTTTTTTTCCCTGTTATAACTAATGTAGTGTACTAGTATTATGGGACATTTATCATGAATGTTTGCGTCGTTATCAATGTGCGCGCAGGCTCAATGTCCTGTTATTACAGTTACATATAAATAGTTGTGTTATCTTCCGCAGATGTACGACAGCGACAATGAGAGCCTGTTCGAGAGGTTACGTGAGAGCATGAACTCGAACACCATGAACGTCAAGGGCTGTTGCTAGGCGACGCCGAGCCGTGCGCACGCGCACTGCACCAGTATCGATACGCGAGCCGACAGCCCAGACCCGCCCACGCCCCGCCCACCCCCGCCCACGCCCCGCCCACCCCCGCCCACCCCCGCCCACTCTACGCGACGACAGCTGGCGCCGCGGCAGCCAACAACCACTCCAATTGATCTGACATCGCAAAACCTACCAGAGATCAAATTCGACAAAAATGAAATGTTTTTCATCAAATAACTTTATAAAAATGACTCGACAATATTAATTTGTCTAAACAAAGATCTAAGCACTTAATTGCTTGATATCGATACAGCAGCTTCATCATTTCGGCCGAATGAAGTCCACTGCTGGACACAGGCCTCCCCCAAAGATCACCACAACCACCGATATGGATGTGTTGTGGGCTCATTGGGGGGTTTTGCCATAATCGCCACGCTTGGCAGGCGGGTTGGCGATCGCAGTTGAGTTGTTAATGTACTCGAAGGACGCTGCTGCCCATCCTCCAGCTAATCCCTTAGTCGACTCTCACGACACCCATGGGAGGAAATGGGGTGGTGGCATTCTGAACCGGCACCACACGGCAATACAGCAGCTTAGACTGTTCAAAACTAAACTTGAGTACAAAATATGGGTTGCTATTTAAAATATATATTACGAAATATATATCTCTTAGGCGACATGGTTACTATAAATCTGTCCGTAATTGCATCTTTGTAATTAAATGGTACAGGTTTATCCTAATATTGTAACTGTTAATAGTGAGAATTATATAAGTACTTATATATCTACTAGAAATATATTATATTTTTGCCAAGTTCCGCTTATTAAGAATATGAGTTGACTTAATCTTGGGCACATTAATCAAGTTTTATTTTCGACGGTTTAAGCTCGGTTTTGCGAGGAATTGGTCTTCAGTCTTCATTTGTAAATGTAACTGAGGGAAGGAGAAGAATTGTTGCAGAAACGGGAAATACGATCCAAAGTACACAATGGTGGGAATTTTCCGGGAAATATATGAAGTCCTAATTATACGGATTTGCCCTCTATTTGTTACACGGGACGAATGTGTTTATGTAAAGTGATTGGGATTTTCAGACTGTTCTAAACAATACGAATGACCCAACACTGTGTACAGTGAATCACAAAATAGTTATAAGTTAATTGTAAGACTCATGTACAGTTGCGGAAAGAATGTTAAGTTTAAAAAAATATTTAAATAGTCTAATTCCTGTAAAAAAATGTTGATTGTATATTTATTTAATGTCGAATAAATGTTGTTTACGATTTTATTTTGGTATTTTATTGTCATGTACTACCTACTAACGATCTTTCCGTGACTGAACATGCAATTACGATATTGATAATTATTTAGCATCATATTGATATCAGAAAAAAATACGGAATTCTAAAATGAGAGTTTATTTTATGAATATTTCAGTTCTGAAAGTGACACGTCGAATTTATCTCTAACGGCCGAAATTAATAGTTTAATATAAAAACCTTTAGATTTGGGATTGAGTTGTTAGTTTATGTGTTAAGTGTGATCACACAAAAACAAATTTATAGATTGATTATTAATTTCGTCCATAAATGTGCAATAAAGCTCAACAACATTAAAGAGCCAAAACGTACTGTATGCAAGTTCTATTAACGAACCTCGAGTCCGTCGGGTGAATGTCTTCCTTTGGAAAATCGCAGGTTACTTTTCTTTTGACAATATGGATGGGGTTGGTAATATTACGGAAAAGCTAATCGCAAGGGAATTGCCAAATATCCCAAATTAATTACTCAAATATAAACATTTGATGCATTCACAAGCTAGCTAGCTATCATTCAGATATACTAGTTAAAAATTATGTCATATAAAGCGTCGTTTAACATGGCGATCATTAGATCACAAATAATTATTACGTTCAAAATAACTATTGTTTTGAATGTAAAATAATTATTAAGTTCTCTAAACCCATAGTCTTTCTTTAACTTTCAACTGAAAGTAGCTGTTAAGACTATACTTTATCTCGGGTATTTTACTTTTTTTTTTTTTTTTCGAAGCTATACGAGAAGAATTTAAAATAAGGCCTATTGCCTCATTTATATTTTTTTAATAAACTACAAGTGATGCTCGCTCTGGTGGGTCTTTCACCCGCCAGGTCTGTGCGGTCCGCGGAGTCAGCCCGAAATACTATAATTTATTATGTTACGCGGGAAGTGCGTGCGCAAGGTGGGATTGCACAGAAATGTTGAGTGTCGCTGCTGTAATGTATGTGCCCGTTCATAATGTATTTTTTATTCGGGGCTATATTCGTATTTAGTTATAAATATTTTCAAAGTTACCACGAGGCTTAGATCGTCAAACACACCATACATGCCAAATAGGGATATATTATATTCATAGGTGTATAAGGACTAATTTAGTTTGAGAACTGCTGTTTGACGCTCTGGTTCCTGTGACGACATGTTTTGGGTAATTATTTTTAATAATAGTAACATTGACAGAGTATTTTAGATGCTGAATGTCTGACTGTTACATGAAAGTTACGTTATTGTGTCACGTCGGTAGATTGACCACTTTTAGTCTTTAGCTTTCGATAATTTATATACATAATTATACTGTCTTTTAATATATTCATGTATATATTGTAGCTTTACGTGATCGTGTCAACTCGGGCTGTTCGCTCTTACTCAACTTCGCTAGTCTAAAAGCTGCCCAACGATTCTCCCAAAGTAGTAACGACACTGTGATATGCTTTTATTACATTTGGACGTTTTCTTTTTTACATTTAGTGCAAGGCAAGGGAAGTTCAGGTCAGACATTCATTAACTGAAAGATTCTCTACTATAAATTATTAGAAAATAATTAAAATATAGGTATATGTATAATACTTTTAATTTTCTTGTTATGAAACTATATATTGACATATATTGGCGAAGTATAACTAAGCGCGTGTTCTATATACTATAGTATCTGTTGCATATATTGATAAATACAAATTATACAATAAACTAGATTGTTTTCATTGTAACGCTGAAAAAAAAAAGTTTCCGCAGCTCCGCCCTATGTGTAAACGAAATTCCCCGACTTGAATGGTGCAACTGAGAGGTCGCCCCCTATGCCACGGGACAAATACGTACGATATAAGACAAATCTTTACACGCTCTAACACCCAAACCCGGAACAACTATCTGTAGGCCATACTAATTTGTGATAGCGACCAGGACACCGCACAGCACACGCTCCAGGCGTGCCCTGCGTGGGCCGCCGAGCGGCGGATCCTGGTCCTGATCCGATCGGATCTGGGGAGGACTCTCTGCCAGCAGTAATATCGGCTATGTTGGCAGAGCACGAAAACTGGAATGCAGTGGTCTCCTTCTGTGAGAGCGTCATGCTCCAGAAAAAGACTGCAGAGCTGGATCGGCAGAGGGCCGATCGAGTGGTGTCAGCCGGTAGCAGTCTGACATGCCCCTCCAGAAGAGGAAGTTCAAGTAGAAATTCCACTGGGCCCAATAAAAACAAAATTGTCTAGCCAAGTACTAGTATAAACACGTGGCTACGAAGAACACAGAAATCGAAGCGATTAGCTACTGCGCCAAATAATAGGTACCTAGAAATCTCGCTTTTCCCGAGATGTGTCCTTACCAAGGGGAGGCATCGCAGCGTTCGTTCTCAAGATCCTGGAGAACTCCTGGAAAGTCCGCGACCGTCCCGGTCTCTCTCTACCCCCGACTACCGCGGACTGTGTTGAGGAGATGAGTTTCGGAAGAGGAGCTGGGCCGAGCAGTTGGCCGCCTGAAGGCTCGCAGCGCAGAACCGGGTTCGGGTTCATTTCGGTCCGCGCATGGTTGTTTGCACTGCACTCTCTAGTGGACCACTTGCAGCTGTTCACCAGCTGCATCTGTCACAGCGTGTTCCCGTCTGGAAGGAAGCCAGAATGGTTCTCTTGAAGAAAGGGACTCGGAGTCTCCCTCTGCGTACCGTCCCATTTGCCTGCTCGACGTGGCTTCGAAGCTATTCAAAAGAGTAATTACCCGAAGCCTCGTTGGGCACCTGTCGTGAGAGGAGATAATGTGCGGAGTTCCACAGGGGTCGGTTATTGGCCCCCTTCTATAGAACCTTGCTTACAACACGGTCTTGCGTGTTGATTTCTCCGCTGGCGTCTGCTTAGTTTGTTATACTGATGACATACTCGTGTTGGCTAGCGGTGAGCTCCTTCATGGGGACCTTACGACTTCCGAGCAAGCGGTGGCATATTTCGTGGCCGAAGTTCACGCACCGACACTGCCGATAGCGCCTTACTAAACCGAGGCTCTATGGTTCACAAAGAGTCCCTCGGCTAGCCTCTGCTACTAACTCGTCATTTGTTATATACATAGGCTGCACTAAAAGTATCGGGAATGGAATATTTCCACTGTTCCTGTCATATTAAAATCTTTTTAATTGAAAACTCCTTGGTATTACAAATCGAATACCATTTATTTATTTAAAAAAAGATTCACGGTCTTGTCACAAGGTTTTGTCAAACTTGTTTAGTCGTTGAGAAAATGGAATTAACTCGAGAAAATTCAAGAGCGATGATTTATTATGACTTTCGAAGTGGTTTAACACAAAAACAGTGTGTTGACCGGATGATTTCTGCATTTGGTGATGAAGCCCCATCCAAAACCACAATTTATCGCTGGTTTGCTGAATTTCAACGTGGACGTGTCAAGCTCAGTGATGATCCTCGTCAAGGTCGTCCAAAAACTGCAGTCACCCAAGAAAACGTTGATGCTGTGCGTAAGCTGATTGAGGAAGATCGACATGTGACATACCGCGAAATTCAGGCAACTTTAGACATTGGCATGAGTCAAATACAAATAATCTTGCCTGAACAATTAGGTGTAAAAAAGTTGTTTTCCCGATGGATACCGCATTTGCTATGTGAAGAGCAAAAAGCGGCTCGCGTTACTTGGTGCGTCAGAACTCTCGAAAGATTCCACGCAGGATCCTCAAATGCTGTATACAACATCGTATCAGGTGACGAATCCTGGATATATGCGTACGAACCCGAAACAAAAAACCAGTCACGAGTTTGGGTGTTCGAAAATGAGTTAAAGCCAACAAAAATTGTTCGTTCACGGAGTGTTGCAAAAAAAATGGTGGCCACGTTTGTCTCCAAAACCGGCCATGTTACGACTATTCCTCTTGAGGGACAAAGAACGGTTAATGCAGAATGGTATGCTAGCATTTGTTTGCCACAGGTCGTTTCTGAACTCCGTAGAGAGAACTGCAACCGCCGCATCATCCTCCATCACGACAATGCGAGTTCTCACACCGCGCACAGAACAAAAGAGTTTTTAGAGCAAGAAAACATAGAATTATTAGACCATCCGCCGTACAGCCCCGACCTAAGCCCTAATGATTTCTATACTTTCCCTAAAATAAAGAATAAATTGCGTGGACAGAGATTTTCATCACCTAAAGAAGCTGTGGACGCCTACAAAACGGCCATTTTGGAGACCCCAACTTCCGAATGGAATGGTTGCTTCAATGATTGGTTCCATCGTATGGAAAAATGTGTCAAATTTCGCGGAGAATACTTCGAAAAGCAATAAATACATTTTTAAATAGTAATGTTGTGTCACTTCCTTGATTCCCGAAATTTTCAGTGCCGCCCTCGTATCTAAGAAACTTTGTACTTGTTAGTTTAACTTGTAACGAAATATTTAATAAATATTATTATTATCGTTGCATCCAAGAATAAACGTCTGACGTTAATGATAATTAGTAAGCACCAGCTTTGAATGTATGATAGAAATGGCGCTTTTGATGATTATCTTTTGTAACCAAATTGTATCATCATCATCATCATCATATCGGCCATTTATACGTTCACTGCTGAAAAAAGGCCTCCCCCACAGACTCCACAACTGTGTCATCATTTTGGGGGGTATTTGCCAATACTCACCCCGCTTGGCAGGCGGGTTGGTGAGCGCAGTATGGCTAACAAGGAGGAACGCTGCTGCCCGTCCCTCTGGTTTAGATTCCGTTAGTCGCCTTTTACGACATACACGGGAGGAAATGGAGTGGTGCATATTACATGGATATTCTTAGTCCGGACACCACACGGACTATTGTATTGAAACTGACATGCGATTGTTTTTTTTTTTCGTCTAATGGTCAGCGACTGACTGAACAGTACTAAATACACAACGTATTCACTATATCAGGTAAAGGATATTAGGTTTTATGGTTGGTAAATTCTCATAAAAAAATCCAGGATATAGGACTCTTCCTCGTCTCTAGTGTGATCTTACGAGGACCTGGAGCCCCCCTTGGGTGCCGAAGATGACCGCTCCAGTGGTTTTAGCCGGTAGGAGTCCGGCGGCATACCCCTTCGCCCTTCCCCGGGGTGAAGGAAGTTCCATGTAGAATTTCCACTGGACATCAATAAAAAAAAGGACTCTTCCTCGTGTATAACATGGGAACTTATAAAGTCAGCTAGCTCTGCGTTCATAAGTTCTACTTACCCCTTCGGAGAATAAAGGGGCAGTGGAGATTTATAAACGTGTAAAGCGCGGACTGGACCATGAAATCTGGACTACAGTATGGATATTTTGTAAAAAGAAGCGGTAGTTAGGAATTTTCATACGAAAAATGCAGTTTTGGTGCAAATAATTTATTGTATGGCAGAAAAATTCAATATTAAAATGTATCACAATAGCAGGCTACCGTAACGCCCTCTAACAAACATAACCAACGTCATATTACTAAAAATATACATTATTCAACATAATATTATTTGTATAAATACTAAAATATTTAACGAGGCACTGGAATGATAAAACTAGAGTAGTCACCCACCCACTCATATCGACAGAGCTTTGATTATTTTATTTCCATTCGACCTTACTTAGGTCATAATATTAAAGATAAACTATATGTATACTTAAAGTGAGGTCGGAGTTACAGGACTAATGCTCGTTCCCACTAAACCTTGCCAGCTCCTAAATCTCTCTGACAAACAATTTTAAGTCACTAAGAATTACAGTATCGGGGTCTGATAAAGTTATATTAACGTATTGGAGAGTATTCATCAAGAGAACTTTAACAATAGGAAACAATTTGATAGTCACATACACGAAGAAGAAAATGGAAAAATAAATGGCACAGTTTATGAAAGAGCAAAATTGCGACTTTCTGGACTTATGGAAGGCCTGGTGACCTGAAACACAGGCTTCAGCCTAGCTTAGGCACCAGTCTCCCAGTAAATTTGAATAATACTGTCACTGGGCAATATTGTATTCTGTTGCAACTTTTTTATTATTGTGGTAAGAAAATAAATTACTTACTATAATTAATAAAAAATCCTAGACAGGTATCAACTTCAAACTGGCATAAGTCGCTGTGTATAACTTCTAAAAATATAATAGTGTTTAATTATTAACTCCCTTGAGACGATTCCATTACGATAGTTACTCTTTTAGTTAAGGTATTGTGGTTCCAAAATAACGAGGCGGATCATGGTACGAACATCAGTACCCAAACCATCCGTGTCCCGCGTGGTTCATCATATCAGCCACAGGACGTCCACTGCTGAACAAAGGCCTCCCCCTTAGATTTCCACAACGAGCGGTCACATGCCGCTCTCATCCAACGACTCCCAGCGACCTTCACCAGATCGTCTGTCCACCTCGTTGGAGGTCGTCCCACGCTGCGTTTTCCGGTGCGCGGTCTCCATTCGAGAACCTTTGTGCCCCAACGGCCATCAGTTCTACGAGCAATGTGCCCTGCCCATTGCCAGTTCAGTTTACTAATCCTTTCAGCTATGTCGACAACTTTAGTTCTTCTACGGATCTCCTCATTTCTGATTCGATCTCGTAGAGAAATACCAAGCATAGCTCTCTCCATAGCTCGCTGAGTGACCTTGAGCTTTCTTATGAGGCCCATTGTGAGTGACCACGTCTCTGTTCCATATGTCATCACTGGTAACCCGCGTGGTTACCGTACACATTTTGAGAACTTCATATTTAAGCTGTACCAAATCTCAGGTTCGCAACGATAAGCACGACCGGCTGCAGACTTTTGACGATGTGTTAATTTATTTGTGAAAGTTTAACATAAATACATATAGTAGCCGGTACCGATCGTAAACACTGACCTCTCCCACCTTCACCCGCGCAGAAGTGATTTTTTAATTTGTTTGTTTGGCGTTGACCGATCTCCATCTTTCAGAGCGCTCAAGATCCGTGACGGGCATTTCATATAATTTCGTGAATTAATTATTTCTGCTCTACCTACGATCTACCATCTCAGGCTAAAAGGCTCGAAGGCTGCTCCTAAATGCTAGTACCGTAGTGACTAAGGGAGAAACTTCATAATTATATAACGTTCTAAAACGCTGCTTCATGGCACAACTATATGACTTTGCACCCAGATAGGTACTTTTAAACCTATAGACTCGAAACCGCACGCCTATTCGGAATTACTAATGAAGTAATCCTGTGTTCTCTGTACAAACATAGGTTTTTCAATGTGACAAGTAAGCTCTAATAGTAGCAATTAGAATTTATTTGCAAGGAAAACGAACGCAACCTCTTTTCCCTATGTTCAATACGTTTTACGTACCTACGAGAGAAATCTTAGAAGGTATCGTAGTTAGGCTAATTAGTATTAACAAATTATTGAAGTAACTTCTTTATCGACGTATGGGAGAAATTTTATAGCAATGTAAAAAAATTGTAACGTTTTTCTGTTACGCGCCATCTTGATTTGAAAGATAAATTGAATTTATCTATGAAAAGCAGTCCTCAAACATCAACAACAAGACCCAGCACTACTTTTGATGGAGTTTTTACTCGGTCACTAAATTCCGTGGAATGTAAACCATATATTTCATATTTCAGTTACCATAAGCCATTAATTACAAAAATGTATAATAACGATAGCAATAATAGTATTAGTTCTATTATAATTAATGAAATGCTATAATAATCTTAGTAGCAATAAGGTGAAATAATTGTATTATTTGTATCCATGTCTATAATAATAAAAGCCGTTTGCTTAAACTTTATCTAATTTATATTTAACCAATTTCTGTAAAGTTGTAAATAGTAGATAATTTTTCGAAAAATGATGTCATAAAGAAGTTTCACTTCTTACGTGTACTAATAATACACACACATTTTACATTTATTTTAATTAGGTTCATTTTCCAGAATATTCTCTGATAACGTAAGGCACTCGTCATGACCTTGTGAGGAATTAGTAAACCAAAGTGGTTTAAGACTAGAATACAGTCTAATATTAAATATTGATAGGTATTCCGTTCAGTAAATAATCATTGGCAAAATCAAGAATTATAGTGAACATACTGTTAAAACAATTTACAAATATAGCATATTGAAGTATTATCACTTTACCAATTAGGTTTACAATACTAGACAAATGTATTACTAGCCGTGTGGTGCCGGCTAAGAATACCACCAACCCATCTCATCCCGTGAATGTCGTAACAGGCGACTATGGGATTAGCCGGAGGATGGGCAGCAGCGTCCTTCAAGTACATTTACAACTCAACTGCGATCGCCAACCCGCCTGCCAAGCGTGGCGATTATGGCAATAAACACACAACACAAACCTAAGCGGTCGTTGTGACAATCATTGGGGTTGACATGACATTTTTCGGCTGAGATGATGATGATGATGTTCATTTCATTCATTCATTCATTTCGGCCGAATAAAGTCCACTGCTGGGCACAGGCCTCCCCAAAGATCACCACAACAACCGATCGGTGTGTTGTGTGCTCATTGGGGGGTTTGCCATAATCGCCACGCTTGGCAGGCGGGTTGGCGATCGCAGTTGAGTTGTTAATGTATTCGAAGGACGCTGCTGCCCATTCTCCGGCCAATCCCTTAGTCGACTTTTACGACACCCGCGGAAGGAGATGGGGTGGTGGCATTCTGAGCCGGCACCACACGGCAAATGATTATGAGATGATGATGTTACAACAATTATATTTATTTAGCTGATGCTACATACAATAATGTGATCCTCGACAATCCCACCGAAATATATTTAGCAGTAATATTTAAGTTTCGTAAAAAAAGTCCCAATTTGTACGCTGGAATAGCGCCTGTAGGTATCACACTAATGAACCTGTATATTAGTTAAATATATTATTAGGGTTTTTTTAAACAGCAGTTCGGAAAATCAACAGCTGATATTATTTGGAGGAAGCATAGTGGTCAAATGGCCAACAATTGACATTATGATTGTTTGTATTGGAATTCACGTCGTCAATTTGTGACTATCGATGCGGCCTTATTACTGATTGCTGGTGAGATATATTTAACTAATGATTTACTTAAAATTGTGTATTAATTGTTGTAGAATTGTTCTTTACATGTGAACCTATATTTTTATATATTTTTTCACTATGTGTATCAATCTACATTGTAATCTCCATTATTTAAAAAAGTATCCATGGAGTTTCTAGCCCGCTTTTCGCCATATGTTCGATAAATTCGACCCGTGATCACTTAAAATCTGACGGTAAAAAATATCTAAGCATATTATACGCTCACACACTAGTAATTGATACACATCTCAAAATCCAAATACCTATTCTAAACATCTTATTATATTTTTTCCAAATTCACATTTTCTATATTTATCAACGATTGCTTTTTACATTTTAACCTACAGTCGGCATTCATTACCACAAGGTAAACATTATTTGAACTACATCAAAACAGGAAAGCCAGGTTCCAAAAAATTCATAAGTAAAATACCCAATTGCACGTAAATGCTGAATCAATAAAATGCTAGGCTAGCACTTAATTTGATAAGCAAGAACCAGTAATTAGTGGTTTATGTAATTGCATATTAATACACTGCAGGACAAATTTAGAGGAACACTAAAAAGGGCAGTATTTTTTGTGTTAACTTCTGGCTCATTTCTTTGATCAATACTTATCGGAAGATTCGTGCATTACTTATTTATTTGAGTCTAAAACTTAATTTATACTTTCTTCAAAAACATTTTCTGACACGGCTCAGAATACCACCACTCCATCTCATCCTATGGGTGTCGTAAAAGTCGACTAAGGGATTAGCCGAAAGATGGGCAGCAGCGTCCTTCGAGTACATTAACAACGCAACTTCGATCGCCAACCCGTCTGCCAGGCGTGGCGATTGTGGCAAACCCCCCCAATGAGCCCACAGCACACAACATATCGATCGTTGTGGTGATCTTTTGGGGAGGCCTGTGTCCAGCAGTGGACTTAATTCGGCCGAAATGATTTAAGCCGCTAGTGGGTAGGTTGAAACACTAGTTATATTATAGAAAAATATATAAAGTAGCCTGAAACATTTCCGCTAGATGATTTTTTGTAAAGGGTTTGGGCTGGATCAGTTCTCAATAAATGGGTCAAATGATATTGCCAGTTGCAAGACTTATCCGAAGTTCCTACGACACGCAATACTAATAAATGAAAAAATACCGTACCATCACATTATAAGCAGTCACATTATATAGGCACTTGCTGTTCCCTCCCAGAATCTCTCACAACCTATATCGGTGTTAGTATTGGGACCTTAACAACGATGCTAAAACACATCAAAACATCCCCTAGATATTAAATCTCAGCAGAACAGTATTATAATTTAATCACAATGATAATTTTCTGTTACTTTTTATTCATTGCTATAGAGTATCATTCTGAATCAGCCGACTATGTTTTGTAATTGTTTCCATTTTGTTTGTTGTGTTTTTATTTTGTTTAATGGTTGCCCAGAATTCGAATTTCTACAGTTACTCATTAACCCTTTCACTGCGCGGCGGTCAGGCGATTTACAACACGCCACGGCGCAGTAGTTCACAATTTTTATGCCAATTCATTATTAAAGGTGTCAGCAACAAATACTAAACCAAAACATAAAACAATGTTGCAGTTTACTTAAGTTTTTTAACACTACCCGAAAGTGCGATCCATGATGCATACGTTGCATCATGCGCCGCGGAGGACCATTTTTAAATGATGCACACGTTGCATCATGCGCACTGAAAGGGTTAAATGTTTAAATTTGATTTAATGTATTTCTAACATATATTATACATAAATTTTACCTTTCCGAACTCTTCCTCCATATAAACATTAACTATGCTAAACACACCCTTCCATGTGCGCACGTCACACCCGTGTGCGCAATGTGCTTAAAAAAGGGTACAAAGTATTTTTCTACACATATTAATAAACAGATTTAAATGTTAGACTCATTAACAGGTCCAGTATTATGTGAAATTCGTGTAGTACTAAAATTTATTAGCTCGATTCGTATAAACAATTAATAGATAGTACTCGGTCGAGTGTTTGTGCGGTTTGAGTTACTACTACATTTATTTAAGAAGGAATTGAATTTCACTGCTACAGACAGCCACGCGTACCCCTAATGTTATTATCATCTCATACACATTCTACAGTACATCTGCAGCGCCACAGTCGCGCCACGGTAGCGTCGCAAATATAGTATGGGACGACAGTTTGATACCCCAAGTAATAGTTGGTTCTCATAAGTTTAGCAAGGCTTTATAAAACAACTGAAGGCTTTTACTTCTTTCGCATATTAAATTCATTATGTTCCATGCGACGCGGCGCTGCGCGTGAGTGGATAGCTGCAAAAACGTCTCAGTTCCCTATCAATTCAACAACTTCCCCGACAGCAACTACTCCCCAATCTTACCTCAATAAACAACTTTTCCCAAAATTCGCGAAGAATACCCCCAACATCGCCTTGGGCGACGGTTGCTTCCCTCGCATCCGCATCCGAAGGAGTTGCCCACTCGGCCGAGCAGGTGGCGCAGCGACGCGCTGCCAGCGTCGCTCAAGTGCGTCTTTCTCCATATTAACTCATATAAAGAATATTTTCTCTGACAATAATTCCAAATTTCCACACATCTCAACGCTGTCTCGCGCTACTCCAGCCAGCCCGTGGCCACGGTCAATGCAACCTGATCGAAACGCCGAGGTAAAATTATTATTTTAATATTAATCTGCGCGAATAGACCCGATATTGTCTTAAAATAAGAAAAATGCTGCAAGGGCGCTACACACAACGCAACAAGCCCAGCTGTCTCAGCCATGCAGCATGATAACTACAGTTCATGAATAATTAAGATAATATTAACAATTAAGATTTAGCATTTTGTTCTTGATGTGAAACATCTATTAGCGCGCCTATACGAGGTGAGAACAGTTCCTATGGCACGTCGCGACGTGCCATTCGGCCGATCTCGTGAGTCGTCGGCTCGACTCGGCGATCCTCACTCCCCACTTGTGTGTATCGGTGTATGGTCGTCGTTTCCTTAATACTACACGCTCACCGCTTTACTTGTATGCATCGTAATTTCGGAGTAAATACGAAAAAAATTTCGTTCGACACCTTCCAGGCATCCCGCGATGAAAGCTCATTTTTCATGTTTTTCGTTTAATACGAGTATCTACCATGCACAAACACAACTAATATACTTCATTCAATTTTAGTTTAACAAGGTTATGTTTCAATATGGATTATAGTGACGTTTGTGTTAATGGTATATCAGAGAGCCAATTCTCGTTATTAATTTACACGATGACTGAAAGTGAACCACGCTGAGATGGATTGCGAAAAACTCAGTTACCTTAAAGTTCAGTCTCAATTTAGTCTTAGTTCTGACGTTTGAGGAAGAGAACACTCAATTTTATTATCTGTGTCATTTTAGAATGTTTCCAGAATACTGAGTGCGCTTCTACACCATTTAGATCCATTTTCGATCTCATCACAATGTAAGTAGTTAAGTGTAGTTTAAGAGAACAGCATTTGTGACATTTACGACTACATCGAAACTATTATTGAACATTTTTTGTTACGCCATTTGGCTTTCTGATTATGAACATACCAAGAAAAGTGAACACATGAAACTGCAAAACGACACCTTGGCCTCCAATATATAGGCTGTTAGTTTAATCATTGAAACATTTTTAAGGATAGGCTCTATGAATGGTATAGAAGTCATTTCAAATGTCAATTATCGGTTTTACTGATAATAAATGAATTAATATTTAAATACTAGACTAGCGAAAGATCTGCTGACTCTGTATTATTGTATAAAATAAAAGTTGATGTTAGTTTGTTTTTGCTAAAACGCATCATTGCATCGTATAGATTGACCTCCTAAAATGTTTCCATTATTATAGTAAGACCCTATATACCATGCAATACTTAACAATGTTTAAAGCAGTGCAACCCATTGGAAATTTAGAATATTTGTGCCCAACAATTTTTTTTCTCTTATAACCTTTCAGGCATTCCCGAAACACTTCAGCAAATCCGTACACAATCACAGACACGGTAATGTTCGGCGTCGTTAACTTTCTATCAATACAGTCGTACATAATATCCGTTTGAACAGCGTTTAGGTACTCGTAGATGCCTTGGGGGCCGCGGGTGCGCAAATTGGGGAGTCTGCGTGCTCACACCGAGTGACCCCCGGGAAGACGGTGGCGCGCACGTGGTCACGTGCCGCCGTGTGCGCAGCACAGCGCACAGCGAGGCTTGGTGGGGATCCTTTACAATCCTCCCCGAGAAGTGCCTGGGGGGCGACCTTTTTACAGTCGCCTTCCCTCCGCGAGAGAGGGTGACCGCTTTACAGTCATCCCCTCCGTGATGTGTCTAAAGGCGTGGCACCAATGGGCGGCTCTAGTGTGATCTTAAGAGGGCCTGGAGCCCCCCTTCGGTGCCGAAGATGACCGCTCCAGTGGTTTTAGCCGGTAGGAGTCCGGCATACCCCTTCGCCCTTCCCCGGGCTGGAGGAAGTTCCATGTAGAATTTCCACTGGGCACCAATAAAAAAAATATATTTAAAAAAGGTACTCGTAGCTATAGGTACATTATTTTATGCAGGTCTTGTCATTTTATTCATGCAGTGCTGTTTATCGGTGTGTGCGTACTGCTCATGTAATACTAGTAAGACCTTCGACTACTACTACTACTACTAGACTTCGCTCAAGTAGAAGAGCACTAGCATTTCACCCCTCTTTAAAATCATCAGCGACAACTCATAATAAAGGATACCAATGATATTATATATTAAAAAACAGTAGATATGTTACATGCGCGCCAAAAGTAACAACCAAAACTCCCCCAATTGTAGCACCTCGCAATCGGTTCGCTTAGATAGCTATCTCTTTTACTCTTGTTGATTTTTTATCTTCTTTCTCAGGACATGGTTGTGCAAGCGAGACTGTATTTTGTATTTCACGCCATTTTAATGGACGTAATATATCTATGGTTTATACATTGAAAGGATACGCACAAAATTTCTATAGCAGGAAAATTTAGTTAGATTTCAATAACCGGTCAGAGACTGTTCAGAATCGATAATATTTTCGATCCGAGAAGTACCTATTCTAAGTATTTTTTACAAGATTTTGTCCTTCATACGTAAATATGAAAACGCATGCGCGCAATACTCAAGGACAAGCGCACATTTAAATGTTTAGACATTTTCAAATTAGTGATTTTATAATATTTATTTTTAATAAAATAATGTTTAAAATGCAAACACGGTTTGTTCTTTAATCTTAATTTTAAAATTTGGCTGGTCTTTGATAACTACCTCTGTATTATAGATAAGGTCGCACGCACGGCTACATATCACGCCATAAAGTATAAGCTGATCTCATATTGTTTAGGCTTTGCCTTTAATGAGAGGTCACTTTATACTGGAAATGTATGGCTTAATATAAAACTCTAGTATAAGCTGATCTCACATTGTATAGGGTTAGCCTGCAATAAGAGATCACTTTCTACTGGAAAAATCTGCTTGATCTGTATATCAAGCTATATTTTTCCAGTATACGCCGCGTGTACAGTACGAAAATAGTAAACTTTACTTCAAGGGGACAAAGTGTAATTTACTTTTTTGTTTGCAATAATTAACAAGTAAAGTAACTTGCTACTATTAAAAAATATCTTGTTTCATTATTTATAAGTAACGCGTGTTTTTATCAATGTGCGTTTTTGTAATAAAATGGTGAAAAAAAAAAAATTTTAAGTAATCAAATAGCCTCTTTAAATATTAAATATTCCAAATAATTTTGAATAAAATATGTGACAATCACAACTTTTGGTTTTATAAACACTAGGTACCACTATAATTTACAGATTGTCCTCTTAAAGTTCTCTATTTTACAAAAATCCCATTATATTGGTGAGTAATAGACATCATTTGTTCAGGATCATCACGACAGAGCGGCTGACACGCTCGAGGGACTTTCTTATACAGGTACTACCTACACACGGCTATACAATTCCAGTTTACCCTGATCTCTCATCATACCGAAAGCCTATACAATGCGAGATCAGCTTATACTGGTTTTGTATAGCTTGATGTGTAGCTGGTGTGCACCTAATCTTGTTGGGGATTCAATAAATAGATTAAAATTCTAAGCGGAAACATTGAACAGATAAATTAAATTCTAACCATTCATACATTTACATTTCAACGCTTATATGTCGTTCAATAGCACAATCTGTATTCGAGGCAGAAATCCTAAACGAATTCCCATCAACAATCATTAACCCTACAAAGCACGCTGGGGTTCTTTCGTACCCCATTCCAACTTTTCCACAACTCTCATAATGGGGTACCATCGTACCCCCATTCTGAGAGTTGTATAAAAGTTAGCAAACGTCAGTGATTTGCTTTATAAATACAAATGTTGCCATATTTTTTAAATTTTACCATGTGGGCTACGTTTGTACCCCATTTTAGCGTAACGAGTCATAAAAAGAGTGTACCGCTCTAGGGTTAATCTGAATTAATTAATATACAAATGTATAGCAAATACCTTCGCTATCGCACCGTATCGACCGATAACTTGCCACGCGCCATTGCAAGATGCAAGACTGCAAGACATTATTACAACAAACACGCTCGTAAATCCTGACTAGCATCAAATCTCCGTGTAGTACGTGGGCCTGTTGATCTTCAGCAGATCGAACACGTTGGGGAACACGTACGTCGTATTGAAACCAATCATGCCGTACGTGAAGTACTTATAGCTAAGTTCGACTATAATCTTGTTCTTATTGTCCAAACTGTTTTCAGAGTTTCGCAATTCGTTTTTGTCTTTACCGAGCAGGGCGCACACAAAGGCGTATGACACAGATTTGCCAATCGCTCTGGTGGCTAGCACTCCGCAGAAGCCCAGGATGGTTCTCAGGATGGTGCAGCCCATCATCTCCTTGGAGGGCCATATGATCTCGTAAGGCGGGTCGAGGGGGCTGGCCACCATGTTGCCCAGCTGGTAGTTGGTCCAGGAGCCGACGAGGATGCCTGCGCACACGCTCACTATCATTGTTGTGTCGCCTCTGGAATATGAAACAAAAAATTACTTAAGAAAATAATGTACGAGATCTTTTCTGTGACGTGTCATCAGTGGTTCTTTTTTAAAAAAGTGTTGCCCCGCTCTCGTTTTTCTCCTGTGTCCAGTGTGTGTATATTTGAAGGAAAATACTATGACTTGATTTGAAAAACACTACTGCTTAGCGGCGAAAATCTGGCACTGGGGGGTACCTACCTAGCCGGCCTCTTGCTATAAGAGACATACCACTAGTAGGTACTATGTTTACAAACATTTTGCTTTGTTTACAACGTCATATGTTTTTGAACATGCGAGTAACATAATATGATTCATTCGGTAAGACCCTGCTCTTGCATGACGAATGTATAATAATAAATGTTTAAGTCATTGTTTATTTTGTACGGGAAATACGTAAGGAAACTTTTTACCGAGGTAATAACCAATTAGTAAACTAAACATTACGTACCTATCACGTCACTCTGTTTAAGGTAGATAGATCTGTAATGAATGCTAAATAAACAACACAGACACGTTTGGTGCAGTGGCTGGTACAGTCAGCTGCTGCGCTCCGAGTCGCGGGTTCTATTCCCGCACTGAACAAATATTTGTATGATCTGCAGAAATTTGTGTGGAATTTATGTCTGTAAACGCACGACACAGGAGAAATGCTAGTGTGGGGCAAAAAAAAAAACACGTTTAGTAGCAGGGACTGAATAACCGAATAATATCGCTTGTTTTATATAGCGGTAATCGTCACACCCTTTTAACAACGGTACCGAAATATAAGTCTACATTTATATAAATCTATAGAAATATTTTGATACCGGTATATTTATAGATATGATTTCAGGTTGTATTATGTATATGAATGTTTAACCGATGTTATTTAAGTACCCGTGTAGTGACCGGTTTTTAGGTCTTAGATGGTGTATATACGAACATATACTATAAAAATAGCGAGCGGAAAATATTATAAGGTGAAAAAGACTTCAATCGGCGGCAATCCTTCCCTCCCGAACCCTGTCCGTGGTGTGTTTTCGGTACTGAAATCGTAAAGCGGTTAAATAAAGATACAGTTTCAGATATTGATACCTCTTTTGTTCCTACGATAGTGGTGGTTACTACCGGTTTGTCTACCGCATTCAGTCCCTGCGTAGAAATACAGGAATTATGGGTCAAAATAATTTTTGCTCGGTATATGCCTTTTTTATAATGTCCGACCGTTCCGAAACCATTCAATTTAGGTCCAACAGACACTTTTACATGTCATATTGAAACAACGGAGGGCAAATACACTACACGACAACCTCTGAGAAGTAATGCCCAAATAAACTCAGGGGTAGATCTTTTTTGATTTATTTTCTTTTTTATACTTTGTTTTAAAATTATTTAAACCATATATGAAATACATTTGCAGAATTCTATACAAACAATTCAGATAAAATAGTTTCCAGGTGTGCAGATAAGAATAGATAACAACTAACGCCACACTGTCCTTAATCCATGTATACGTACCGTGCCGTATATTTATTGTGATAGTCGCTTTTTACATTAAACGAATGGAGGGTTTACGCACGTATATTATATGCACGAAGATATAATGTGACGGCAGTGAGTATATTGATTACTTTAAAACACTCTGTCGTAGATAGCCCTTCTCTTTAATACGAAAATTGAGTCAACGTAAGTTGCTGCCCCCCAAAGCAGTGCTTATCAATCGACGCTCATTAACGACACAATTTAGTTTTGTAATTTATAACAATTTTAATATCAGTGTGTCAGATATTTTTGTGAATTAGCAAGTTAATACTGAAATATCAAATTGCATGAAGGATAACAAAAATATTTTCTAAACAATACAAGTACATACAATACCTTTATGATGTCATTTGGAAAATTCTTGTGTAATGTTTGATGCTTTAACCACAAAAATATTAACGTCACTTGTTTTGCGATTGGTTAAATACATAGGCTGCACTAAAAGTATCGGGAATGGAATATTTCCACTGTTCCTGTCATATTAAAATCTTTTTAATTGAAAACTCCTTGGTTTTACAAATCGAATACCATTTATTTATTTAAAAAAAGATTCACGGTCTTGTCACAAGGTTTTGTCAAACTTGTTTAGTCGTTGAGAAAATGGAATTGACTCGAGAAAATTCAAGAGCGATGATTTATTATGACTTTCGAAGTGGTTTAACACAAAAACAGTGTGTTGACCGGATGATTTCTGCATTTGGTGATGAAGCCCCATCCAAAACCACAATTTATCGCTGGTTTGCTGAATTTCAACGTGGACGTGTCAAGCTCAGTGATGATCCTCGTCAAGGTCGTCCAAAAACTGCAGTCACCCAAGAAAACGTTGATGCTGTGCGTAAGCTGATTGAGGAAGATCGACATGTGACATACCGCGAAATTCAGGCAACTTTAGACATTGGCATGAGTCAAATACAAATAATCTTGCATGAACAATTAGGTGTAAAAAAGTTGTTTTCCCGATGGATACCGCATTTGCTATGTGAAGAGCAAAAAGCGGCTCGCGTTACTTGGTGCGTCAGAACTCTCGAAAGATTCCACGCAGGATCCTCAAATGCTGTATACAACATCGTATCAGGTGACGAATCCTGGATATATGCGTACGAACCCGAAACAAAAAACCAGTCACGAGTTTGGGTGTTCGAAAATGAGTTAAAGCCAACAAAAATTGTTCGTTCACGGAGTGTTGCAAAAAAAATGGTGGCCACGTTTGTCTCCAAAACCGGCCATGTTACGACTATTCCTCTTGAGGGACAAAGAACGGTTAATGCAGAATGGTATGCTAGCATTTGTTTGCCACAGGTCGTTTCTGAACTCCGTAGAGAGAACTGCAACCGCCGCATCATCCTCCATCACGACAATGCGAGTTCTCACACCGCGCACAGAACAAAAGAGTTTTTAGAGCAAGAAAACATAGAATTATTAGACCATCCGCCGTACAGCCCCGACCTAAGCCCTAATGATTTCTATACTTTCCCTAAAATAAAGAATAAATTGCGTGGACAGAGATTTTCATCACCTAAAGAAGCTGTGGACGCCTGCAAAACGGCCATTTTGGAGACCCCAACTTCCGAATGGAATGGTTGCTTCAATGATTGGTTCCATCGTATGGAAAAATGTGTCAAATTTCGCGGAGAATACTTCGAAAAGCAATAAATACATTTTTAAATAGTAACGTTGTGTCACTTCCTTGATTCCCGAAATTTTCAGTGCCGCCCTCGTAACTCCTACCAAAACATTATTATACGTATAACGTTATTATCATAGGTACGTTTAACACTATGGGGCTCATAAAATAGGTCAAGGGCACTCAGCGAGCTATGGCTCTCCATTCGATCTCATCAGCATCGAATCAGAAATAAGGAGAACCGTGGAAGATCTGAAATTGCCGACATAGCTGGAAGGATTGGTAAGCTGACGTGGCACACACACGTGGAGCACATTACTCGTAGAACTGATGGCCGCCAAAAAGATTCTAGAGTGGAGACCGCGCATCAGAAAACGCAGCGTGGGACGACCTCCAACCTGATGGAATTGACAGCATTCGGAAAAGGAAGATATTTACATCCAATATACCTCATTATCCGAAAACTGAAGTCTTTCAGCGGTATGTGTTGCCAGTAATGAGTTACGGCACGCTGATGTCATCCCTTAATATTGGCCTCATGAAGAAGTTTAAGGTCACTCCACGTGAAACGTACAGTAGAGAGCATCATAGTAGATATAGTATAGTAGACATGGTATAGTAGAAAGTATAGAAGAGAGTATAGCGTAAAGTATAGTAGAGTATAGTTGAGAGCTATAATAGAGAGCTATAGTAGAAAGTATACCGGGTTAATCAGAAAGAGTGTACTAATCCGAAAGGGTGTAATACTATGGGTGGTAATGAGCAACTTTTGTTTACGACTTTCCCCAAAAGGTCAATAATTACAGATTTATAGCTGTTCAAACTTTTCATGAAAAATACGCTGGTACACACGGCTACACACCAAGCTATACAACGCCAGTATAAGCTGATCTCGCATTATATTGGCTTTCGTTATGATGAGAGATCAGCGTAAACTGGTGTTGTATAGCTTCATGTGTACAACCCTATCATCAGCTGTATCTTACATTTAACGTCAGCTTTGGGTTCCCAAACCTAGTACTTTCCGATAAAGGATTATTTCGGAATGAAAATAATATATCAAGCCCTGACCGCTATGTTTGACTACAATTCGACGAATTAGATTTTTATTTAATTACATTTTATAAGATGAGGCATTTACTGTGAAACAGTCATCAGTGACACTTTAAATTGGGCGCGGCTTAGTACCCTTTGCGACTAACCCGGTAGAAGCGAGTATATAGTAGAGAGTATAGTATAAAGTATAGTAGAGAGTTTAGTAGACATATAGTAGAAAGAATAAGAGATCTGAGACAAACTAGGGAATTAGGAAGTCTATAACAGAACCAAGCTTACCGACAGCTCATATGATTGCAAGTAAGTAGCACGTTAATATAGCATTAGCAGTACATATAGCTCAAAAAACCTAGAAAAGATAGGTTCCTAAATGGCGACTACGAACCGGAAAGTGTGGGACAGCCCACAGCAGATGGACAGACGACTTGATTAAGGTCGGGGGAGCTGTTGAAGTTGGGTGAACACTACTCGTTGTGGAAGTATGGGGCAGGCCATGTCCAGCAGTGGACGTATGCTGATATTATGTTGTTAAGTAGAACGAAGTCCGTGTGGTGTCCGTATTAAGAATAGAGCATCACTCCATCTCCTTCCGTAGATGTCATAATAGGTGACTAGGAGATAAGCCGCTCTAGATGGAGACCTTTCGATTTCCTGGAGCCCCCCTTCGGTGCCGACGATGACCACTCCGGTGGTTTTAGCCGGTAGGAGACCGGCATGTCCCTTCGCCCTTTCCCGGGGCGAAGGAAGTACATGAGGTATTTCCACCGGATCAATAAAATAATAATAAAAAATAGCGGACTCTAAGCATATATAGGGGATAGGCAGCAGCGTCCATTTTGTGGAAAAGCAGCCATACTGCGCTCACCAAGTACTGCCAAATTCCCCCAAAAATGACGACACACGTCATTTTGCCAGTCGTTTACGGGGGAGGCCTTTGTTCACCAGTGGACGTCCTTTGGCTGATGTGATGATGAAGTAGAATTAAATTCACAACATACTACTTGTTTGACATATAGTAACACGTCATGCAGCGTATTTTGGTAAGAGGTTATATGGGAAACCTTCAACAATATTATGCTTAAGGCAAAATATATCATTAATGCTACCTCTAAACTGGTTCTGATAGTGCTGTTTGTCATAGAATTAAAAATGAAGTCATCGCGAACATTTAAACCAGGTTATATTATAGCTAGTTTTTTTTAATATATTTGTCGTTGTATAACTTAATGATCATGCATCATAGAGGGGTGCAGTGGGTGATACAGTCGGCTGCTGCGCTCCGGGTCGGGGTTCGATTCCCGAACGGAACAAATATTTGTATGATCTGCAGGTATTTGTTCCGGGTTTGGGTCAATTGTGTGTGGAACTTATGTCTATACAGGAGGATACACGAGAAATCCTAGAGAGGATAAGGTTTAAAAAAACAATAACTAAACCAAAGGTCATCCACTTCTGAACAAAGGCTTCTCCCATAGATGTCCACAGTTGTGACATAATTTGCCAGTACACAACACGCCTGGCAGGTTGGCCAGAGCAGAATGACTGCAGTTCTACAGAAGGGACGGTTTGGTTTATAGTCTCTTAGTAGCCTTGTACGACATCCAGGGGAGTAGATGGAATGGTAATATATTCTTAATCCGGACAGCACACGGAATAACGAGAATGCATTCCATGAAATTAATGTTGTCCGTATCGGTTGTCATACAGATGAGCTTTGATGTTACTGCGGTTTCCTGAAAACTGGTCTTAGGATGCGAGTATCCCCCAGTACTTTGGTTGCGGCACTATATAATAACATACCACACGCTTACAAAGATTTAAATTTAATTTCGTTTAAAAAAAAGCGCGTAATATATTAACAGACAAGTGCTATCACATAAATTACTTTTTAACTGATACGTTTTGACATGTAAGTGTTTTTTTTTTTTTGAGTACTTACTGCCACTGCTTGACATGTACTGCTAATTTCTAGTTGTAAATTAATTATGCCGCTGAATATCATTATTACTAGATTATTTATTATAATTGACAGACACTATTTGACATTTCTATCAGTAGTTTTAATGGGTTTCATATTGAATATTATAATTGTACTTCTGATGACTTTTTTGAATTACCTCAATTTTTTAAATTGTTTTGGTTTTTAATTAGTACGCCTCGATCGGCAAAACATGTATGTGCTTCTTTCCTTTTAACATCTTGCATGCTCAATTAGTGTGTAACGCATGTTTGACAAATAAATGATCTTGTATCTTTATCTTTATGGCGCAGTGGTTAATTGATTGGCTGTCTACGCTAAATGTCGAGGGTTCGATCCCCGCACGTGACATCTACGATACAGGAAATATCTCGGTGCGGGCATTGTTAAAAAAAAATGTCACCCACATTTGGCTATACTGGACCACAGCACTGTTGGGAAAACTATGATCACCGATTGGATCGTTAAGCCTGTTGATTATCGCAGCTGTCCATTGTATTGGTCTACTGGAAGACCGATTTCCGTGTGGCTCCAGGCAAAATATAGACCACCCCACTCTACCGATGGGTATCGATATAGGCGACTAAAGGTTGATATCAAGAGGATGAGCAGGAGCATCCTCCCGTGTGTTAATATCAATACCCGGCAATGACTAAGGTGTCTGCCAAGCGTGGTGATTATGGCAATAATCCCCTCATCAGCCCCGCTCTTTGTAGTGACTATTGGGAGACCTATGCTCAGCAGTGGACGTTTAAGGACTGATGTGTGTGGAAGACCCGAGAAGCTGCAGTGAACGTCGTCGTTAGTAGTTTTAGCCGAATAAGTCCACTGCTGGCCATAAGCCTCCTCAAAGATCGCAACAACGACCGGTCTGGCTGTGTTGTGTGCTCATTGGGGGGTTTGCCATAATCGCCACGCTTGTAATCGTAATGTACTCGAAGGACGCTGCTGCCCATCCTCCGGTTAAACCCATTGTCGCCTTTTACGACACCCACGGGTTGAGATGGACAGTGAACACATCATATCCACTGCCATACAACATCCACTACTGCACAAAGGCCTCCCCCATAGATTTCCACAACTGTGTCATCGTACTGAGGGGAACTTGCCAGTACGCACCACGCTTGGCAGGCGGGTTGGTGGTGATGGCGCAGAATGACTACTGTTAAACGACGCTGCTGCCCACCCCTGGTTTAGAGTCCCTTAGTCGCCCTTTACGACCTCCACGGGAGGAGATGGAGTGGTGCTATATTCTTAATCCGGACACCACACGGATAAGTGCACAGTGAACACAACAATAATCAATTAATGCATCTCTAACTACGAGCTATTATGTGATATGATGGGTCCTTACCTCGTCGGCGTCCACTTATCGGCGTTCGGATGGAACACGATGACGAGTATGGACAGCGCTATGACGACGACCGGCGAGAGCTGGGAGGTCAGCACGAATCCATCCAGCTGATCCACTAGTGGGATTAGGATTGATACCAGTGCAGTAGCCAAAATCAGGCCAGCTGCTATATCCTGGAAATTATTAAAATTGATCTTGTTATATGGAATAAATTGTCATACTTGAGTTAACCAGTTTCAAAGACGGCAATCTGACAATTTGAAAATTGTTGGAAAATGAATAAAATAAATGGTCGGGTTACAATTTTAAGTTTAACCGATTTTCAATGACATACTGCCGGTTTGAAGAAGAAGGACAACCGTTTTATTCAAAACTATCTTATTTGGTTCATCATTTCGGCCGAATGAAATCCACTGCTGGTCACAGGCCTCCCCCAAAGATCACCACAACGACCGATATGGTGTGTTGTGTGCTCATTGGGGGGGTCTTGCCATAATCGCCACGCTTGGCAGACGGGTTGGCGATCGCAGTTGAGTTGTTAATGTACTCGAAGGACGCTGCTGCCCATGCTCCGGTTAATCCCTTAGTCGACTTTTACGACACCCACGGGATGAAATGGGGTGGTGGTATTCTGGGCCGGCACCACACGGCAAGGCCGGCACCACACGGCAATTTATTTGGTTATCCTACCAAAAACTCGTTTTTGACAAAATGCTGAAATTGCCCCTTTGAAACTAGTCGGCTAACTTATTTACCACCACCGATGGCGACCATGAACCGGAAAACCAAGTGTGGGCTGGTCCTGAGCAGATAGATTGACGAGCTAGCGAAGATCGGGGGACTACTTACTAATTGTTTGAATTTAATATGTCACGAGAATAAAAGTATATGTCATATAAATTATTACCATTTATCTTATTAGATGTAAGAAATTGTTAAACGTATTCATCACCACACTAACTATACATAATAATTAATAAACCTACACGAAAAGCCCAACTTGTTCTATTTCACGCTGACGCGTCGCGTGACTTTTATGATGGTGTCGTAAAGTTCAAATTCAACCATCTTCGTGAAATGCATCAAGCAATGTTGGAGTCAGGTCAGTTTCTACGATAAAGTTGGGTACGGACTTGTACAACATGCGATGCAATTAGTAATGTTAAAACCTTGACTTATTATTATGAAAGAATAATAACCGGTAACCCTAAATATCTGAGAGGTTGACGCGTAGATTAGTCGGGTTTGGGTCGCGCCAAGAGAGTTGCCGCCTCGTAGGACACTGTTCGGTATCCTCGTGCGATCCGGATTGCCACTCTGCGCTGCAGACCGTGAATTTTGGTTCTGCAGCGCTGGGCGCCTGATAGTCGAGCTGACCATACAGCGCCCTGTATAGGAAAACGGACCGCATGACCCCCCCGTAGAGACGGCGAAGTTCCTCACATGGTCCCCCGAGGTTGAGCAGCAGCCGGTGCAGTGCACCCTATACCCTCTCGACTCGGGGAACGAGGCGCTGGAAGTGCTCTTCGAAGCCCCAACGACTGTCCAGGGTGATCCCCAGGTATTTCATGTGCCGGCCCACCCCGATTCGCGCGTGACCAACGCGTATCCACGTACTGGGTGGTTCTCTGCTCCTCGGCAGTTTGTGGAACCATAGCGCCTCAGTTTTTTGAGGCGCTAACGGCAGACCCAGGGCGTGGATTTTGGCCACTACAATTGCCACCGCTTGCTCCGCAAGCCGGATGGCTCCCTCGAAGGACACCCCTCTGGCCAACACCAGAGTTTCGTCAGCGTAACAGACTAAGCTGACGCCAGCAGGGAGAACGACACGCAGAACCGCGTCGTAGGCGAGGTTCCATAAGAGGGGGTCGAGAACTGACCCCTGTGGAACTCCGCACGTATTTTCACTCCGCTTTGTGCCACTGTCCCTGCCCACGTAGCGAATGTGCCTTTTTTTTTATTGGTGCCCAGTGGAAATTCATCATGAACTTCCTTCGCCCCGGGGAAGGGCGAAGGGGTATGCCAGACTCCTACAGGCTAAAACCAGTGGAGCAGTCATCTTCGGCACCAAAGGGAGGCTCCAGGTCCTCGTATGATCACACTACAGCCAGCGAATGTTCCCATCACGCAGATAGGCCCCTATGATGCCCTGCAGGTAGGGCGGTCACCGATGATAGACTAGTGCCGCCCTAATAGCGCCCCACGGGATGGAGATAAAGGCGTTGACGATGTCTAGACTGACCGCCAACGCCACCCCACCCCGCCGGGACACTGCCTGTTCCGACAGCGAGCGGACGCGAAGAATCGCGTCGATGTTGGACCGCCGCTGCCGGAAGACATAATGACTTTCGGCCAGGTCGGGGCCAACCCGACAGGTGCTCAACGACTCGGGTAATTAATTATGCTTTCGAATAGCTTCGAAGCCTCGTCGAGCAGGCAAATGGGACGGTATGCAGAGGGAAACTCTACAGCCCTTCCTTCCTTCTTCAAGAGAGCCAATCCGGCTTCCTTCCAGCCGGACGGGAACACGCCACTACGGAGGCAACTGGTGAACAGCCGCCTGACGCGGTCCCCAAGAGACTGCAGTGCAAACACCCACGCGTGGCCCGGAACGCCGTCCGGGCCCGGTGCGGTGTTGTAACTCTTCAGACGGCCGATGGCTCGGCCCAGCTCCTCTTCCGAAACCCCCAACTCCTCGGCCCAGTCCGAGGCAATCGGGGGTGGAGAGGGACCAGGATGGTCCCGGGCCGCCGGAAAGAGCGTAGAAAGTACTCCCTCCAGCAAATCCGGGGCCATGGTTTCAGTCACCGGGGGGACATATGGGCGCAACTTGCCCACTACCACACGGTAGGGTCTCCCCCACGGGTCCCTGTCCAGTACCTCTAGGAACTCGTGCCAGGACCAAGTCCTCGCCTCGCTGATGGCGGTCTGAAACACCAGCGTAGAAGCCCGATAGGCCTCGTCAGTCTCTCCGGCTGTAGCGCTGTGCCGGCGCCGGCTTCGTTGGTACCGGCGGCGGGATTCCAGGCAGACCGCACGCAACTGTGCGATCTCATCCGACCACCAGTACACCGTACGCCGGGAGCGCCTGGCCCGGGGCATGGATGCGTCGCATATTGAGGTCATCGTCTCCCGGAACCAGGACACTTCGTCCTCCGGATCGGGCAAGATCCCTTGATCGACCTCTGGCCAGGCCACGACGTTGGCAGCTGCGACGAGCAACTCGCGATCCAGCTGTGTGAGGGCCCAACGCCACGACCGTGGGCTGGGACTAGAACGGCTCGGGCAAGACGTGCGGAGGGCCACGTCGAACATAATGTGGCGGTGGTCCGAAAGTGTGACCACCTCATCCGCTACTCGCCAACCCGACACCATGCGGGCCACAGAAGGAGCCGCCCATGTCAGATCCACGACCGACTCCCCCTGCCACCGAACGCAGGTGCTAACGGACCCCCGATTCAGCAATCGGAGGTCAAGTGATGCCGCCTTTTACTACACCCACGGTATGAGATGGGTTGGAGCTATTCGTAGCCGGTACCGCACGGCTAATCACGTATATCAGACGAGAATTTTGATCTGTGTACCTTGTTGGGTTGGCACCATGCGGACCAACCGTATCTACCATGTCAACCATGTCAACCGTGTCAACCGGATCCACCGGGTCGACCGGGTCGACCGGCTCAACCGGGTCAAATAACTATAATTATTTGTTTTATACGCTACAATTACCATTTGTTTGAAAACATATCGCATACAACATGGCGGGTAATCCCAACGTCATAATTGAAGGATTCGCTTAGAAAACTTTTTCCTTAAACAATATGAATTAATCATACATCGTTCAATAAAAAACTGTTATCTTCAAGTTTCCTTAATGAAAGAAAACCCAGAATGTATTATAACGTATTTACCGTGCCTTGCTGTGCGGGTTTACCAGCTTTGCCAATGCCGCATTAGATTTTCCTTCAAACAGTTTAGCTTTAAGTCAAATGTGTAAGAATCAATGTGAGAATGTTGAAACGAACCATACAGCCAAGGGTACGGCGTATGCTCATAGTAATGGCTAACAGCCTAATTCAGTTGACTTTATCGCCTAGCCTGCTAGAGCATGGTTTGGCGAAGTGCTAAGTCTATAAATCACAGTCGCCTAAACCAAAAACGTTCAACAAGAGAAAAGCCTTTGTACACAGTACTGTAATTGCTTTCGTACCATTACTAACCCGCGAAAAAGCGACCCCGATTGGAAATGGTCACTGTATTTAGGCTATTAATCACGAACAAATGCACACTAATACACATCAGCCCGTAAACGTCCACTGCTGAACGTGGGCCTCCCACTGATCACCACAATGAACGGTCTTAAGGGAGGATATTGCCGTAATCACCGGGCTTGGTATGCGGTTCGGTGATCGGAGATATACTGATACAATTTATATGTATAGCTCTGTGACGTAATCATAATTTATATTAACTGTATCATGTATATAATAATAAATAAATGTAGCCTAGTACATCATAAATATAACCGCCTGTTGTTTGGCAGTATAAGACGGTCATGCTCACTAAAATGTATTGTTGATGGTGGAGTTGTCGGTCGTTAAGTGCTCTACAACGTGGTTGAGCTGAGCGACGCCATACCGTTCATGTTCGGGTGCCGTCATGTAGGACTAGTCAGTCCTTACGGCCATCACATCATTATTATTTTACTGGGTCGTCTATTTCACACTGGCAGTACATTATTCTCACATAAATTAATTGAATTGTAACTATCAACAATGTAACATGTATCAATTATTTTAAAAGTCTATGGAGTCTTGCCGGATCTTCTCCATAAGACAAACTTCTTGTAACCGTGCAACTACATTATATATTCTATTGTCTATACTATTCATAATTGTCTGTAAATGGTTTATATAAATAAAATCTTTTGAATGAGAATTTAAATTAGACGGGAGACTGCTGCTGCCAACCTTCTTGATATCAAACCCTTAGTCGCGGTTTAAGCCACGCAGGGTTGGAGAGAGATAGTCTATTATTTGCCGGAACAAGAGCGAGTGAAGAAACTAATTATCTTACCAAAACACTGTGCATCCCCAAGTAGATCCTGCTGACGCATATAATCGTGCACCACGACACCGCGATCGCCAGGCCCCAGTGAATAGGGTACTGGTACCTGTCCATGGTATACAGAAGTACAGAGAATGGTATAGAGACGCCCACCATAGCGTGCGTCGACGGCATCCCATACTCCACAGCCCATTTCTGTTGCAGCTTCTTGACTGGGTAGCCTGGTCGAGGCCAGCGGATTATGTCTTTGAAACCTTGACCTGAAATTTGTAAAGTGTTTGTTTCGTTTTAGTAGGCATTTACTTTATTATGAGATAACACAGAGTCAAAGATGTAGCCAACTGTCTTAAAGCTGGAGAAGTAAAGGCTTTCTTATTATCTAATTAAATTAACATCTTTAACGTTTAAATCTCGGAGATAAATGTGGAATCATCGTCAGGAATTTAATGAAGTAAGAATGGAACAATGCATGTTTTATTCGTGACCTTGTTTGAACATATACAAATATAATCGAATACACGCGTATTGTTAATAGAATAGAAGCAGCAAAAAAATATATACTTTATACTACTACTGCATGCGGCCGATACTTCAGTTATTTTTAGTTATTAGCATAAGTGACTTAACGATTTTATTGTGCATTACGTAGTCGGTGCATACTTTGTATCAATGTAGGTACTCTATTGTGTTTTGTTGCTTTCGGTTCCTAATTTCAAGTAATTCTTTGCATGCATTGCATGGGCTTTGTATTAAACTTTCAAGGCTGGATTGCTTAACTGGACTGCATAATAATATATTATAATATAATAATAATAACTTATATGCGATTATGACCTATTTTGGTGACCATGACGGCACGGTTGGTGCAGTGGCTGCTGCGCTCCGGGTCGTGGGTTCGATTCCCGCACAGAACAAATATTTGTATGATCTGCAGGTTTAGATGCAAAGAACATATGTTGAAATCCATTAAATGTCTTTAATATATTATAATTTATGAGCCGTACACCAAGGACAGTATTATATAATTACATGGGCTTGACAGGCATCCGTGTGGTGTCCAGATTAAGAATTTAGCACCACTCCATCTCCTCCCGTGGAGGTCGTAAAAGGTGACTAAGGGACTCTAAACCAGAGGGATGGGCAACAGCGTCCTTTCTGTGGAACAATAGTCATTCTGCGCTCACCAACCCGCCTGCCAAGCGTGGTGAGTACTGGCAAATTCCACCCAATATGATGATACAGTTGAGGAAATCTATGGGGGAGGCCTTTGTGGCCTAGTGGACGTTGTATTGCCGATATGAACATGGGTTTGGTTGGATGGTAATTTTAATGCGGGTTACACAATAAGTAGTATTGCAGGCAGGTTGTAGTCGCTTCAAGGCTGTCTTTTTGTGATATTAGTTTCGAATGGGGATCACCTATTATATTTTTTTATATTATATTATTAACTGACCAGTGTCACAATAAAAAAATATGCATAAAGATTCTAAATGCACGTTGCAGTTTTTATCAGGGACTGTCGGCCGAATACTGAAACGCCATTCAATATTTAATACCCGTCGGACGATTCGAGATGCCCGTTTTCGGTAGGAAAGCGGGCGACTCAAACTGTTTAGCGTGACTTAAGTATTAACTGGCGTTTCAGTATTCGCCCATTTCCTCAAGAACACTCGTACAATAATAAAAATTAAAATTAGAACTGGGCCAATACAGTATTCATCAAAAGTGACAATTATAAAAAGGTTTAAGAGTATTTTAAAGAAAAATGGATAATTATAGGCAACTTCAATTTCTAATAAAACATTACTGACTTCTCGGCATAACAGTATCGCTTTCTACATTGAAAAGTTATATAAACAGCAAATATTACACAGATATATCTGAAATGACTGGACACATGTGTGTAATACTAGAACAACCCAGGGAAATTCAAATGGAGGCTACAATACCTATTAAACAATTGATATTATCAAACACTGTATGAATATATTATTGTTTATATTATTTGATTAGTAATATTAATTTTTTTATTCAAAATTGTATTTCATATTTTTATTTATTATCTATAGATACTATAATAAAATCGTAGAGACAAAAACTGTACATTTTTTTTTAAATTACTGCCGTGTTCTTCTGGATCAAGAACGATGTAAAATTAGATTTTTTTTTATTTCTGGTGTTTGTCTTTTTCTGTTTGACGAGATCGCTAAAATTACAGTACATAATTTAGCAAAAGTGTCCGGTACGGTTCAGCATGGCTATTCTGTAAGAACTTACATCTAAATCCGCAGTGAAATCTTTAATGTCGTATTGTCTTTACTACTTTTCACTGCGGATTCTTACGTGAGTACTAAAGTACTAGGAAGCCTACTTCTGAATCCACGGTAAAATCTCTAATTCTGTATTGTATTTTCTACTTTCGACTCAAGATTCAGGAGTGAGTTCTTACAGAATAGCACTGCAGGTCAGGATCTAGAATAACAAAACACCACGCTTTAATTAATGGGAGGTGAGTAGTAAGTATTACAAAATGTCTACAAAGTATTGTTTTACAGCGAATATTACGAAAAGTTCACACAAGGGAACACAGTCGTTATAAGAATTAGGTATAAAAAAAAATACCTTCACGCTAGATCTAAAGGGAGCTAAACGACAGATTTTAAGAATGAGAACGCTTATTTCGTTTCCTTTCGCAATTGGTTATAAGTAGCCTGCTAAACTGATGAGCGGGTTGTGCTTGTTTTGTTCTCGGGATCGAATCTACCCAAAAAAAAATCTTACTTGTTGGATTATGTTTTACAATAACTGTACTTAGTTCTTTTAAAACGTTGCCCCACACTTGGATTACTCCTGTGTCGTGGGTCCGTTTACAGACATGAATTCCACATACAATACACCCAGACCCGGAACAACAAGCTGCAGATCATACAAATATTTGTTCCGTGCGGGAATCGAACCCACGACCCGGAGCGCGGCAGCCGACTGTATCAACCACTGCACCAACCGTGCTCTTAAAAAGCAATTTCTATGTTAAATATTGTCTGGTTGGTAGCTTTATTTTATTAATTATTCGATATGTTATTGTGTATTATAGTAACAATAAGTTACAGCGTCACGGGTTCATGGCAATTATAATATTAACAAGCAGCAGCAGATGTCGCTAGCAGTTCTTTCCTTTGGATTACGTCATAAGGTTTCATTTGTATTTCGCACAAATTGTCATCATGAAACAGGCGTAGTTTAATAAAGTATTTGGTTGTTGAGGAGTGTTTTATCTACTTATTAGTGTAAAACTATTGACTTCGCTGCCAAAAGTTATTTTGAACAACTTATTGTTCATTTTCGTAACTGCCTTGTCCTCTAAGCCAAAAAGCGTGATACAATATTTGTGTTGTTATCCTTAAAGGATAATAGATTCTAAGATGCAAAGGCGAAAGAGATCCAGGTAATCTCCCAAAACTGCTGATGATCGTGAGGCTCAGCTAGTTACTAAACGTGATTGCAACGCACATACTTAACCGCAGAAAGCAGCACGCAGTGCCAGTCGCGGTAAGGTACCTAATGAGTTGTCACTACTGCCTCTCGATCACAAGAAAGTAATAAAGGATGCGAAGCACGTCTCGTAAGCGATCGGAAGCGCCGTGTTGCACTAAGCGCCTCAGAGTCTGACACCCAGCGCGAATCGAGATCGAGCTCGCAGAGTATCCGCACTACGACGTATACACTACACTGTACATGATCAACATCCAACGGTACGGTATTTGGACGTCCATTTAGAGAATGGCTAGCGAATTTATTTTTACCCAGAAAATGTTACAGAGCGCTTAGAAAATCCGCGTCAAACTACGCATCTCGCAATTTTTTAATTTTAATTTAATTTAATTTGTGCGATGAGGATCTGTTCGCCAAAAACCCGAACGATTGGGTAGATGGCATCTATACTATACGTACGAGAAGCAAAGAGGTGTGTTTGATCGACGACAATGTGGGCGTATAGTGTATATGGTTACTCTGGAGTTATGAAAGATGCCGCATTTGGTAAGGTCTACACTGTGCATTCAAATAATGGCGATTGCTATTTCTTGCACCTTTTTCTACACACAGTGCGGGGACCGTTATATATAAGGTCTTATTTTAATAATCCACGATATTTTGCATGGTGCCTCAGTAAATGCTTAAGATGATGTACCAAACACAAAAAAAAATTCATGGTAAAAATCAATTTCTTTCTTTTGCGTGATGTCGCTACCGTGCGCCGTCTGTTTTGTTTAACGTTACAGACTATCTAAATCAGTCAACCAGCCCCGTCCGCCATTGTCTTACTAGATGCATGTGAATATTATCACAACTAAGAGAACTAGGAAGTAAAGAAAGAAATGATTAAATAAAATATTTTTTTAAACAGCAGATTTACAAGTTTTTTTTATACCTACATTATCTTCATCGTTCACTATAGCGCCATGCAAAATATCGTGGACTATTAAATTAAGACCTTGTATATATATAGGTAATGCCATAACACACAATTAAACAATTAAAAACACCAAGGTTCAGGCAGACTAATACCATATGGTATTAGGGTTAGCTGGTTCGGTCCTGTAAGATTTTAAACCAAACCTATCCTATTTGAAGTTAGCTGATTTGGTGCCACAACCTAGACTATCAATTTATGTATATGGAATTTCTGTAAAATTCTAATGGCAAGTAAAAGTAAATTAACTTTAGTTATGGAATGTAATAAAGAATTGAATTGAAAATTTACAGAATGAGTTAATGTTAAGTGTCATTCAACAAACTCAAACAAAACAAATGTTAACAGTTTATATTTCATTCCATTTTAGTATAATTTTAAATTATTTATATACATAGTAAAAACAGTCTTATAGAATTAATATACATTAATCTCATGTGCTGTGTGGTGCCGGCTACGAATAGCACCAACCCATCTCACCCCGTGGGTGTCATAAAAGCAGACTAAGAAATTAGATGGAGGATGGGCAGCAGCATCCTTCACATACATTAACAACTCAACAGTGATCGCCAAACGGCCTGCCAAGCGTGGCGACTATGGCAAAGCCCCCAATGAGCACACAACACACCAATACTGGTTGTTGTGGTGATTTTTGAGGGAGGCCTGTGTCCAGCAGTGGACTTTATTTGGCCGAAATAAAGATGATGATACATTATCTATATCTACATATCTGTACTTTATTTTGATAAATAGGTTATTAACAATATAGTTATATAACTAGCATAAAGTATTAAACAACTTATTCTATTGCACTTTTTAATAAACATATTAAAAAAAAGAATGGGTTTTCTTTAGACGTGTGCCATTAGGTAGCAAAATCAAATGCTACCTGATCCAACATAGAAACCCCAAATTCATGGAGACCAAGTCTAAAGTGCACCTTCAGTCTTTAAAATCAGAGTACTAGGACAGTAGTTTATTAGTTATATTGAAATAAATCCAACAACAATATCTTATCTTACAGCTTATAGGGTATACTGCAGTCAGTTTTAGACTAAGGGCAGCAAGTATTCTACTACTAATAGTAGATTAAAAAATAGACTTACCAATATACATGACAACAGTCCAGACAAGCACTACTCGCCGACCGACTGCTCCATCAATGTTCCAGAACCAGAAAGGAATAAACGTTGCGTAGAATATCTCATCACCTAGCTCAGTGCCCAGCAAAAACAAATAGTACCAGAACTTGTTGTTTATACAATATTCCACCGCATCCTTGCCACCGCTGTCCGCCGAACTATCTGTATCGTACGATGACTGTGAACTACTCGATATATTACTAGGAATTCTCTTATGCTGCTTGATATCAGACTCCTCATTCACACGCTCTACTCTATCGGAATGTAACACTTCGGATGATTCATTTTGATGCATGCTTTGGCTACTTTTATACGTAACACCGAAAAAGTTTTGCACTTTAATCACTAGTAGTGGATCTTTCAAATATTCTATAATCTGTTCCCACATTATGGCACTTTGTGTTATCACAACAAAGTCGCAAAATTTGTGTAAAACACCGCGAATCAAATCGCTGTTTAGCGTTTTCTCGCCAGTTTCTCGCGTTTTATAAGTTTTTTGGTGTCAGATTGACAGCTGATCTCTCCTGACATAAACGTTTTATAATGACACTTGCAAGCAACAAATAAAAACTGTAATGGCACCTAAACTTGCCAACTCGTGCCAACTATTACTCGGTATTACTGTTACCAACTTAAATGAAACATAAATGTATATGCACACCGAGATATTATAATAATAGTCGAAATGCAGAAATTGGGCAAAAGTCATAATCATTTGGGGATTACGTGTTGTTTCAGTATTCGGTTGTTAGGCCTGTATTACAGAGCTAATTAATCATAATGAATCAAAGATAAACATTACGCAATAAATATTGAGGTAATTTTTTGTGTCCAACCGAGCCTAGAAACGTAAAAATATTTTATCAAATAAAGTAAGAAAGAAATAATTAGAAAGATAAAGAAATATTAATTTGCTAGAAAGACATTTGAAAGTTTTTACAATATCCATAGACACGCCTTGTTTTGCCTGTAAAGCCCAAATGTATTTTACTTTTTTATTCGTTATAAGTTATAAGTACACGAGATTGAGATATACATTCATACATTTTCACATATTACTACATTCTATTTTAATTGTTACTAACTATACATTCAACTCCATATAAAAAATAAGTAGCCAGTGAATTAGGGAAAAACATTTTCCCTTCGCTGGTATTCCTATAACGCGGCCAAATTATATGTACGTCAATTAAGTTTGGCGACAAACATTCGTGTCACCTTTTAAATTTAAAGGGGTTATAGTTACAAACCAATATTCTTTTAAATCTAAAATTATGAGAGAATAGACTCTTAAATATATTTCACTAAATTGTCTAGCACCAGTTCGCTGGAGCTAAGTAATCACCACTACTAAAATGTAGGTATACGCCGAAAGAGATAAAACATCATGATGTTGTCCCCCTTACTCCTACATCTATTTGTATAGAAGCATCTCTTTTCGTTGTATATTTCGGATTTTATGAGTCATCCATACATTACTCCATCTACGAGTATAAACTTAAACGGCTACTCAAAGCCCTGCTTGCAGAGCCCTACATGCAGTAACTTTGCCGGATTCTATAGTGTGGATGTTTGCAGAGCCGATATTTATGGATATTTATCTGCAGGCAGGGCTTTGAGTAGGCCGCTTTAGCTAAGACCTAGAGGTGAGACGTATTAGGTAAAATACGTACTGAATCTTGCAAGTACGTTTTTTTCTTAGGTCCACGAGTATTTGAGCGTCGCTAATATATTGACGTTTCCTTATCTAAAGTGTCTTCGTACGTTGAGTATTTATCTAGGCGTCTTTAGTATATTGATATTTCCTTATCTAGCTCGTCTTAGTGCGTTCGAGAAATCGGGATTTTCAGAATACAGGTGTCTTTGGTTACATAATATTTTTTAGGAATACCTATTGATAAGTCTGAACAGGTTGTTTTACTGATTTTAAAGTAGATAAATACCATTCAACGGTACTCGCCTTTTTCAAAATTTTGGCGTATCAAAATGTTTACAATTAATTTTATCTAGGTGCATACTGTATGGCAATCATTGTTTATTTTATTCATTAATATATTTTACTATTACTTATTTAAACATATTATTACAATGTTTTGTTTTTGTAATTATTTTAAGTATTGTTGTTTGTTTATTGAGTTTTTGAGCAATACAGTTTTTCGTATGCACGGCTACATGTCAAGCTATAATTTTTAGTATAAGCTGATCTACAATGCATAGATTTTCCGTACAATCTGAGATCAGCCTACACTGAAAATGTATTGCTTGATATGTTGCCGCGCATACCGGTGCTTACCAAATACCACCACGCGTCATTTATGTCACATGTCATTAGATAAAGTTGCTCCATTCTCTTTGAAACTAGGAAAGCAAGCGCATTCATTTAAAATACGTCTAAATTGTTGAGTAACACGGTCGATTGTCTTTCGGAATCGGCGTCCATTTCACTCACTCACACATGCGTCCATTGAATGCGACTTCGATTGCGTCTCGCAAATGCACTTACACATGCATCCATCGAGTGCGTCTGCGGTCGCGTCTCACAAGGGAACGAGTCTTACTAGTCCAGCGGATTTTTACATTTGTGTGCGATTTGAGTCTATGACTTGTCAGTACTTCTAAATACTTGATACACGTTTGTACGCAGATGAGAGACTAGGTTTTAAGACGTCTTGGAAGAAACCTAGTCTTAAAACCTGTTGCAGTATATACGTCTCACTTCTACTAAGACCAACGTAAGATTGACAAGGATTGTATCTCTGAATACGAATTTTGAGATGCGCTTAGCCACGACTTGGCGCTCTTCGTCTGTTTTACGTTCATGTTTCTGAATCGCACCGTAAGGCTTCGTCTCGTAGACTGAGTATTAACTCCATCTACGCTCCGTCTAGATAATACTCTGTCTATGAGTATACCTGTCTCGGCACATCACTAAACTTCAAACTTGTCAAAAGTTTACAGAGCGAGGTTGTTTGACCCGCAAAACAAATATTTTTGTGAAGGTAATTGCAGTAAATTAACTTTTTAGATAGTTCAAAATTTATTTTATGACCGGCAGCTTTTAGTAATCAAGCATTCAGGCTGATAAGAAAGTTGTAATTTTGAGCAAGTGTTTGATGTAAGTGTTCGTTCATATATTATTTGTTTTTCTATACCTGGATATTTTATTTATCTCTTTAAAATAGTGTTTAATTTAGAGACTATCGCAATAATTCATGAGATTCCTATTCATGAGATACAACTATTGGACTTTACATTCTTACCTAGATTTAATAAACATAAGTAGTATTATGTATAATAATTTATTATTAATATACTACTACTACTATATAAGTATAAAGTAATAAGTAGTAAGTAGTGGCACAATGATTCTATAAGTTAAGTGCATCTTATTGTTTACACTGCTATCCTATTCAGATGGGAGACATGAGCCTCAGTTCAGTATTAGATTAATTCAACTAATAAAAGTATTATTTCCCTTCTTTATTTACTTCCAAAATTGAAGTAATAAAAATTCATAATCAGCATAAACATTTTCTTTTTATAATTTGTTAAATTTAAACGAAGTTTAAAGTTGAAGTTTTTATAATAATTTATTTAGTTTCTTATATTTTCACTTGATTTTTTATGTAAACTTGCAATGCAATGTCTAAGGTTTTCGTGATTATTACTGATTATAATAAAATACTTGATTAAAATAGGTATGGTAAATAACTTTTAATATCTGTCTCAACGCCCGTCACCTTATTCATCCTATGACCACAAATGCTGCAAAGTGTTAAAAACATTAATATATCTCATTAACTGTCAAAATGCCAGCCAGTATAAAAAATCTATTGTGTCTCGCGGGCTGTGGTTATTGACATTTGAGAGGGGGAAGTAATCACTTAAAAAATGGTTTATTATACTAAATTTACAAATTTCTGCAGTATTGCAGTTCTTCCTGAACTGATGAGCATGATCTGTTATGCATGAAATGTTTGTAATCTTAACAATTACTGTATGTATAGAACCATAAAAATATTATCCCTATAGATTATAAAGATATTTGTCTTTCTATTATTTCTAGTTGAAGTATGAATACAATACAAAATGTGTTATTTTGTCACCAGAATATTGTTTACATTAGTCTGAGCCTCTTTTTAAGCAAATTATGCCTGTATTAGGAAACACCACTGAAATTTTATTAAACATTTAAGGTAGCTGCGTCTAATCAAAGTAGTATTGTTCAAATCTCATTTTCTACACATTCTCTCTCTCCCATTATTTGGAATTGAAGAAACTGAATTTAATATTTATGAATATTTTGTCTGGTAGTGTATATTGTATACTATAGTTTACAGACAATAATAATAAGTTATTTATTTAAAATATAACTACTTAAGTAATTCAACATTGACCAAATTATTGTTATTTCAATTTCGAATCTTGATGATACAAGTACCTGTTTCCCACAACTTTACCTGTATGACATATTATGATTGATGATGAAGTTATTGAAAAGATATCCTGTTTCTCTGTACATCTTTACTATAGTGCAAATGGAGAAAAACACGAAATCTCCATATATATCCTCACCATCATCATTATATCAGCCGAAAGTCGTCCACTGCTGAACAAAGGCCCTCCCCATAGATTTCCACAACAACAAGTGGTTACATGCCGCCCGCATCCATTATTAAGCAACTGGCTGTACTATAACAGACTATCAAAATGTATGTAAGCTATGTGTTAACAATAGTAACACAAATTAAAATTGACAATATAAATAAAATAACAATTGTTTAGCAATTAGATCAATAGAATTATGACTTCGGGCTAGACTACTATGCTAAGCAAAGCAAGCGTTTATATGAATATGAACATTATTCGCATATAAATAATGTTCATATTTGAACGTACACGTTGGGATCCGAACGGCGAGCAATTGTTTTCTTCATTAAAAGTGCGTCTCTGTGTGTAAACGCAACGCAACAAATGCCACTGGCCGATGCCGCGATATGCAGTCCCTTTCCTACGATTTCTGCATTGCACGTAGCATAGTTATGGATATAAAGGGTGTCGAGCTTAATGTGCAGCCGTGTGTACCAGGACTTTTATTTTTATTTTTTTATTGATCCTTTGGAAATACCTCATGTACTTCCTTCGCCCCGGGAAAGGGCGAAGGGGCATGCCGGACTCCTACCGGCTAAAACCACCGGAGTGATCATCGTCGGCACCGAAGGGAGGCTCCAGGAACTCGAATAATCTCCATCTAGGATGGATGTCCTCATAGGGGATGACTGTAAAGTGGTCAACCCCTCTAGTGGACGGATGGCGACTGTAAAGAGGCCATCCCCCCAGGCATCTCTCGAGGGGATTGTAAAAAATTCCCCCGAGGCCTCACTATGCGCTGTGCTGCGCACACAGCGGTACGTGACCATATGCGCACCGCTGTCTTCCCGGGGGTCGCTCGGTATGAGCACGCAGATTTCCCAATAAGCGCGCTCGCGACCCCCAAGGCCCCCCGCCATATAAAGACGACAGGGGGCTCAGGCGTGTTGCACACGGGCGCCGCGGCGGTTGTTACCCCGGCCCCGTGTCCTCCTCCTCCGAGCGGGATCGGCCCTCTCCCGATCCCGCTCTGCGACCTCCTTCTGGAGCATTACGCTCTCACAGAAGGAAACCACAGCACTCCAATTTTCCTGCTTTGCCAGCATAGCCGACACTACTGCTGGTAAAGAGAGATCTTGCCCGATCCGATCGACCAGGATCCGCCGCTCGGCAGTCCACGCAGGGCACTCTTCGAGCGTGTGTGTACCAGGACCTAGTACTACCACCGCAGTACACCGGGTGAAATATGGGACAAACAATTATGCAATATGGTGAAATTTTCCACTGAATATCAGGACACCCGTAAAATGACGAGAAAGAGATGTGATTAGCCTTAATGTTAACAATATAGCTTTAGGATCAAGTGTGTTGTTGTTATTGAATAAACTCCAAACATTTTTGTAGATGTTATCGTATTAGGGTAGGTTGTTATTTCATGCCGTGTGGTGCCGGCTCAGAATGCCACCACCCCATCTCCTCCCATGGGTGTCGTAAAAGTCGACTAAGGGATTAGCCGGAGGATGGGCAGCAGCGTCCTTCGAGTACATTAACAACTCAACTGCGATCGCGAACCCGTCTGCCAAGCGTGGCGATTATGGCAAAACCCCCCAATGAGCCCACAACACATCCATATCGGTGGTTGTGGTGATCTTTGGGGGAGGGCTGTGTCCAGCAGTGGACTTCATTCGGCCGAAATGATGATGATGATGATGATATTTCAATAAAATCCACAGAAATTAAAGAGTACAGAGCAATTATGTTGTTAACAAATCTATTATTACCGAGATATGGAATGTGTTGTTTTATCTAATTGTTCCATTCACGGTTATACCGTAACAAGATATTAATAGGTATGAAATATATGACGATTCATAGAAGTACAAGAAAATTATTATTTACTAGTATTTGAGGCCCATATTAACAGTAAATTCCTGAAGTACATCCCTAAAACCTCCTAGCTGATATAATTATGTGGAATAGGAATAATTTACTATTGAGTACTAAATCGTTTGGTACTTTTAAGTAATAAGTAATTGAAAATGTGTTCATTTGCAAGTATTAGGTAGCTAGTACAATAGGCGCTCATAGGTAGCCAGTTGCACTCACTGATCAGACCACGATTAGTGAGGTTAAATTAAGCAAGGCTCTGCGTGGTCAGTGTATGGTGGACAGTGCATGGAGTGGTATTTGAATTGAGCGTCTCCTCACGTAGGAGGGCACGTAGAAACGTCGGTCACAGTTTTTGTCGTTGGACGGCAGTCCTTAAGCCAAATCGGAGGCTGTTATGTGACTTGAACAACTTTCGTCATGAAATTCCTCCGGGAAAGGGCGAAGAGCGAAAAGGGTCTTTTTTTCCATTGGAAATTCTACATGGAACTTCCTTCACCCCGGGGAAGGGCGAAGGGGTATGCCCGACTCCTTTTTTCTTTTTTTATGTATGACCAGTGGAAATTCTACATGGAACTTCCTTCACCCCGGGGAAGGGCGAAGGGGTATGCCCGACTCCTTTTTTCTTTTTTTATGTATGACCAGTGGAAATTCTACATGGAACTTCCTTCACCCCGGGGATGGGCGAAGGGGTATGCCGGACTCCTTCCGGCTAAAACCACGAGCGGTTATCTTCGGCACCGAAGGGGGGCTGCAGGTCCTGACAAGATCACACTAGAGCCGCCTATTGGTGCCACGCCTCTAGGAATATCTTGTAAGGGGATGACTGTAAAGCAATCACCCCCTCTAAGGAAAGAAAGGCGACTGTAAAAAGGCCGCCCCCAGACACTTCTCGGGGAGGATTATAAAGGATCCCCCCAAGCCTCGCTGTGTGCTGTGCTGCGCACTCGGCAGCAGGTGACCACGTGCGAGCCGCCGTCTTCCCGGGGGTAAGGCTCGCCTCTAACCAAACCAAAGAGAAAGAAATCACTACGCGCGCACTCATCTAAGACCCGTATTACAGAACGAGAATCATAACTCAAGTAGAACTTCAGTCGAGATATTATCAGTTGAATATAAATGCTGGACCTATTACGCAGGGTTAATATTTGATTAACGCAACCGCAACGCAACGTTTTGATTCTCGTAATTATAAATTATTGCTTTCTTTCGTTATCTAAATGCCTGAAAGCCTGTTCCAGCATTTCGGCAGTTTTATATCCATAACTAATTTACTAGTGACAGGCGCTACTCTATGCAACTCCTTGTTTAAAACTGGGGCATGATGCTAGCGCACTGTTCCTTCATTCATGTCCGTCAGGTCCCCCGCTTGCAGTATCTGTGTACAGTAAAATGTAATACACTACAGTGTAATCATTCAGATAAGATAACAGTGTCATAAGCAAGTACCACAAATGTATAATTCTTCTCATTATCTCTCTGTCAGTCACTGAACTATTATAACTGCGTAACTTCAAACAGAACTATTTTTTAATGAACTTATCTGTTTTGATTAGATTGGTGCCGTTCGGTAAATATATTACATGTACATAATTAAACTACATGTGAATACACAGCAGATAAAGTTATTGTACGTCGACTATAATCTAAATTCTTCTCGCTCTCCAATAAGTAATGACCGTTCTGATAAGACTTCTACAGCCAGTCAACATTCAACGGTCACTATGTAACGACGCATCGTACGCGAATGTGGACATCAGTATTGGAACAGTTAACTGTTCGAAGTGTTAGACTGTTAAAAATGATTGCATATGGCTATTGCAAATACTTATAAGAGTTTAATAACAGATATCAATTGACTGAAGTGTAAACAAGAACGTAGGTAGGTGAATTCAGTAATTGGGTAATGGAAAACTGCGAAACAGTCTTCGATCAACAATGTACAATAACTGTTGATCGAAGGATACAGTGCTCTTCTAAGGTGTTGATTCGGATTCGGAGGAGTACCGAAACAAAGTTCGTGATTTGACTTCGAAATTTATGACTTATCTACTTCAGATAATATCTGTATAATATTCCAATTTCATGGCTACAGGATTATAACTGCCATCTGCCTACAACAAACATGATTAAAATAACTAAGTAACTCAATGTTAACTGGTTAATGACTCGATACCTAAACCATATTTCATCATTCCACCACTAATGTACCTATTACCTTCCTCTACATTTCAAGACCCAAACTATTGAATTCTTACCAGTGAAACTTACAAAATTATGACTTTGGCAAGGAATAAATGCGCAAAAAGCCTCAGATGGTCTTACGGTGACACGATCATGTTTAGTAAACGGTCAATGGTGTGTTTGTATTCAAATACGTGTGCGTATAGCGAGCGCGCCATATAGCTTGCCAATCTAAACGATGGCTTAAGCTGTATCTAGTGCATATGCAGTTCAATCTAAAGATCCATAGATCAAAAGAGTCAAATAATTGATTGGTCTCGATGTACCAGGTCTGTAAACAGTGCGAATGGCGACAGAGGAGGACATCGACACTCTCAAACTATACTGGGATCACTTCTTCAAAGCGGAGACCGGCACTTATGAGGTAATATTGTTCTTTTTTAAATTCAGAAATAAACCTAGTCTGGCCATGGTATCTGTTACAAATTAAAATGCAGAATATTTTTATTTATGAAACAGTGTAGATAATAATCTAGAACTTGTGAATTCTAATTAAAAAGCCTATTATAAAATCAAAGAGTATGTTAAAGATACGGAAGGGTACATGTGGCGTGCACAACTGCACATGCCTTCCCTGTTCATGATTCCCTGGAAGCTATTTTTACCTGCATTATTTTGTAATGTATACAGAATATAAATAAATGTATGTCATCATCATCATATCCGCCACAGGACGACCACTGCTGAACAAAGGCCTCCCCCTCAGATCTCCACAACGAGCGGTCACATGGCGCTCTCATCGAACGACTCCCAGCGACCTTCACCAGGTCGTCTGTCCACCTCGTTGCAGGTCGTCCCACGCTGCGTTTTCCGGCGTGTGGTCTCCATTCGAGAACCTGAGTGCCCCAACGGCCTTCAGTTCTACGAGCAATGTGCCCTGCCCATTGCCACTTCAGTTTACTAATCCTTTCAGCTATGTTGACAACTTTTGTTCTTCTACGGATCTCCTCATTTCTGATTCGATCTCGTAGAGAAATACCAAGCATAGCTCTCTCCATAGCTCGCTGAGTGACCTTGAGCTTTCTTGTGAGGCCCATTATGAGTGACCACGTCTATATTCCATATGTCATCACTGGTAACACACATTCGTCTTGAATTTTTCATCATTCTACCGCAAGGTATTGTTGACGAAAAGACGTTGCGTGCGGAAGTTTCCCAAACGCTGCCCAGCCTAGTCAGATTCGACGATTGACCTCTTTCTCGAAGTTGGACCTACCTAACTGGACAGTTTGTCCCAGGTACAACGACAACTTCGAGAACAGAGCTCCCAACGGATATTGGGATGGGCACGACATGGGCATTTGACATGACTTTTGTCTTGCCCATGTTCATTTTAAGGCCCACCTGTTGGGAAACTCTATTGAGATCATCGAGCATTGTGCTGAGCGATTGACTACGATGTCATCGGCAAATCGAAGGTGAGTGATATCCTCGCCATTGATGTTAATGCCGGATCCTTGTATAAATGTATGTACTCGTATATAACATAAATACTGTAGTTAGACACGAAATACTATAGTCAGTAGCTTTTCAAGTTGCGGAAGCCGAAACCGGTGTAAGCAGCCATTACTTCCGTCCGAAAAAAAGAGTTACTCTGAAGTCGCGCCTACAGAAGTTTTACTTCAAAAAGACCATGCCCTAAGTTTCTTTCGGCGTTTCTTCTCAGAGATTCTCATGTTGCGACATGCGCTCCGTTGTTTCGGGATGACGATCTCTTTACGAACTTTGGCCGATCTTTATTGCTTATTTACAAAAAATGAATTTGACTCCTTGGCTTCTAGGAAGAGTCCTCCTATCAAACCACAATTCCCTTGACTTGACTTCTTTAGAGAGGCTTCAATGGTCATTTTTTTCCTCAATAGTTTTTACTGATGGTACCTACCTAATTATTGCAAGAGGCCGGCTAGGTAGGTAGGTGAAGGAAGTTCCATGTAGAATTTCCACTGGGCATCAATAAAAAATAAAAATAAAAGTTATGTACCACCCTTTTTTTTTATTCGTTCCCAGTGGAAATTCTTTATGAACTTCCTTCGCCCCGGGGAAGGGCGAAGGGGTATGCCGGACTCCTACCGGCTAAAATCATTGGGGCGGTCATCTTCGGCACTTAAGGGAGGCTCCAGGTCCTTGTATGATCACACTAGAGCCGCCCATTGGTGCCACGCCTATAGGCACATCTCGGAGAGGGTGACTGAGATGTGCCTATAGGCGTGGCATCAATAGTGGCAGACATTCACCGCTAAGCAGCTGTTTGAACTTTACAAGTTACTGTGTTCCGATTAGGGCACTGTAGCTAGTGAAAGTACTGGCGATAAGAGACTAAATAACTTCATGTGTCGAGGTGACGAGCGTAGTGTGGTGCCACGCAGGACTAGTCCTGAGTAGCATTACAATTGTCATGAGCAGGCGTGACGCTTGCCACCAGGGGAATGACATGCTAGTCTTGCAACCATTTTTATAAAAAAAGGTCAATGGTGTTCCACCAACGTATCCAATGAGCAATCTTTTTAATTAATCGAGTTTCTTAAGCTGCAAGGATTAATTTAGGCATGTTCTGTATATGGAAGATAAGCACCTGGCTTCATTCATCCTAGCGGAAATCTTACTTTCATCCGATTATTTTGTTTGGTTTCCCCTCCGAGGGTTTCTGATAATTCTAGCTTTGACAGCGTTCATGGCCTGCTTGGTTAGGACCAACTCGCGGTCGCCCCGATCATTTCCGTCTCCCACAGAGGAAGTATTGATATATCCGTCGATAGTGCGATATACAAACATCGGCCGATGCCAATTTTTTACTTTATTTACTCTACTTCCTCCGCCCTGGAAAGGGCGGAGTGGTATGTGGCCGGACTCCTACCGGCTTCCTACCGGCTAAAACCACCGGATTGGTCATCTTCGGCACCGTAGTGAGGCTCCAGGAACTCGAATAATCTAGAGCCACCCATTGGTGCCGAGACTTTAGGCACATCTCGGAGGGGATAACTGTAAAGCGGTCACCCCCTCTAGCGGAGGTAAGGCGAATGTAAAGAGGCCACCCTTCCAGGCACCACTCCGGGGATTGTAAAGGATTCCCCCTAAGCCTCGCTATGCGCTGTGCTGCGCACACGGTGGTACGTGTCCACATGCACACCGCTATCTTCCCGACGCTCGCTCGGTATGGGCTCGCGACCCCCAAGGCCCCCCGCCATATGAAGACGACAGGGAGCTCAGGCGTGTTGGACACGAGCGCCGTGTTCTTCTCCGAGCGGGATCGGACGGCCGATGCCTAGCTGTAGATGCGTCTTAAAAATTATTGACGGCTCCATACCAATTTGGTTTTCTTCAACGCCCCACTCCATAACACAGTTTAATAATGAAAAATATTTTGAAGGCGGGAAATCAATTAATGTTTAAAGCGATCCAAATTTAAATTTAGAAAAAAATGAGACGTTTATTTATTAGACGTTTTTAAATTGTAACACTATGGGCAGACTAGTTTTAACTAGAACATACATACATACATAGGCTGCACTAAAAGTATCGGGAATGGAATATTTCCACTGTTCCTGTCATATTAAAATCTTTTTAATTGAAAACTCCTTGGTTTTTCAAATCGAATACCATTTATTTATTTAAAAAAAGATTCACGGTCTTGTCACAAGGTTTTGTCAAACTTGTTTAGTCGTTGAGAAAATGGAATTGGCTCGAGAAAATTCAAGTTTTTTTTAAAAAAAACAATTGAACCGTACGACGTTGCCGACATATTTTTTAGATTTTTTTTCATTTTTGAGCAATATTTTATGAATATGTAAAGATTTATTCATCTAAATACCGTACGACCTTGCCTTAAACTTGACATTGGCGAAATTGTGGAAGATAACCTACAGAAGCCATAATCTAAGAGAAGAAGAAGAAGAGAAAATTCAAGAGCGATGATTTATTATGACTTTCGAAGTGGTTTAACACAAAAACAGTGTGTTGACCGGATGATTTCTGCATTTGGTGATGAAGCCCCATCCAAAACCACAATTTATCGCTGGTTTGCTGAATTTCAACGTGGACGTGTCAAGCTCAGTGATGATCCTCGTCAAGGTCGTCCAAAAACTGCAGTCACCCAAGAAAACGTTGATGCTGTGCGTAAGCTGATTGAGGAAGATCGACATGTGACATACCGCGAAATTCAGGCAACTTTAGACATTGGCATGAGTCAAATACAAATAATCTTGCAGGAACAATTAGGTGTAAAAAAGTTGTTTTCCCGATGGATACCACATTTGCTATGTGAAGAGCAAAAAGCGGCTCGCGTTACTTGGTGCGTCAGAACTCTCGAAAGATTCCACGCAGGATCCTCAAATGCTGTATACAACATCGTATCAGGTCACGAATCCTGGATATATGCGTACGAACCCAAAACAAAAAACCAGTCACGAGTTTGGGTGTTCGAAAATGAGTTAAAGCCAACAAAAATTGTTCGTTCACGGAGTGTTGCAAAAAAAATGGTGGCCACGTTTGTCTCCAAAACCGGCCATGTTACAACTATTCCTCTTGAGGGACAAAGAACGGTTAATGCAGAATGGTATGCTAGCATTTGTTTGCCACAGGTCGTTTCTGAACTCCGTAGAGAGAACTGCAACCGCCGCATCATCCTCCATCACGACAATGCGAGTTCTCACACCGCGCACAGAACAAAAGAGTTTTTAGAGCAAGAAAACATAGAATTATTAGACCATCCGCCGTACAGCCCCGACCCTTAGGTCTAATGATTTCTATACTTTCCCTAAAATAAAGAATAAATTGCGTGGACAGAGATTTTCATCACCTAAAGAAGCTGTGGACGCCTACAAAACGGCCATTTTAGAGACCCCAACTTCCGAATGGAATGGTTGCTTCAATGATTGGTTCCATCGTATGGAAAAATGTGTCAAATTTCGCGGAGAATACTTCGAAAAGCAATAAATACATTTTTAAATAGTAATGTTGTGTCACTTCCTTGATTCCCGAAATTTTCAGTGCCGCCCTCGTATAAGCCCCTGATATGAGGAACTGTACAACCGTCGCTATATTTAAAAAACGCCTTAAAGAGCACTATCTCTCCACGTCTACATAGTTGCATATGTATTTTATTTTTGGATATGTATATTTATGTATGCGTGTATTTATATATACCTATATTTTATGTATCGTATATCTTTATATAAGTAATTATATGTTTATGTTCTTCATTTATTTATGCCTTTACACACTGTGTCTACATTTATTATTCAAACTCTCCTCTCGCAGGTCTGCTGGAAGAGATTTCTTAATAAATAAGCAGTACCTTTGTACCTTTCAGTCCTATTTCATTTTTCTTTATTTTTATGTTTCTGTGTGTGCATAAATTATACAATAAATACATAATATTCTAGTAAAGTCTTTAACCAGTGTGTGTTACCAGCGACGACACGATGCCCCACACTACGATTTCGCCTGTGTCGTGGGTGCGTTTACTTACAGACATGACTATATACATATAATGACATGAATTCCACACACAATACACCCAGACCCGGAACTACTACCTGCAGATCATACAAATATTTGTTCCGTGCGGGAATCGGCCCACGACCCAGAGCGCAGTAGCCGACTGTATCAGCCACTGCACCAACCGTGCCGTCTATGGCATGGAGACTTGGTCACTCACTATGGGGCTCGCCAGAAAGCTCAAGGTCACTCATCGAGCTATGGAGAGAGCTATGCTTGGTATTTCTTTGCGAGATCGAATAAAAAAGGAGGACATCCGTAGAAGAACTAAAATTGCCGACATAGCTGAAATGATTAGTAAGCGAAAGTGGCAATGGGCGGGCACATTGCTCGTAGAACTGATGGCCGTTGGGGCAAAAGGGTTATCGATATTATCCGCTCGTGATACAGTTTTTTACTAGTACGGGGGGATAGGACGAATCAGTCTGATGACAAGCAATGCCTACAACCCATTGTATATAATTGATCGACTTTGCTAAATGTTAATGCAAAATCGCTGTTACCGATTCTTCATGGTTATCAAAGATTTGTTCATATTAAGTAGCTCTTGCACGGTTGTCTCTTGTTTACGCAATAAATAATTTATTATATTATAAATTAATATAATAAATGATGATGATATATCTGGTGGAGACCGTGCACCGGAAAACGCAGTGTGGGACGACCTCAAACGAGATGGACGGACGACCTGGTGAAGGTCGCTGGGAGTCGTTGGATGAGAGCGGCGTGTACCGGCCGTTGTGGAAATCTTTGGGGGAGGCCTTTGTTTAGCAGTGGACGTCCTTGGCTGATATGATGATGGTGATGATGATGATGATTTATGCTTCTTAACATGATAATTATTATGCAATAACCCTACTTTCTGGATCTAGCCTAGCTAGTCCACTTTGATGTAGGCAGTCGTACTGGTCGTCCGTGTCAGGACGATCGTCTTGAAATGCCCACAACACATTAAAAGATTTGCAGTCCCTAATGACCTGACTGTGGTCATCTAACCTAACTTCCTGAACGACTAGCATATTTTAATGTTTGGACTGATTTAACTATAAGCCAAATCGCCTACTTATAATTAGATTTTGTCCTGTATATTCAGGCTAGTGGTCCATGTTCAGCAAGAGTCGACTTGAAACTTTGCGATATAGACGATGAGAAACTCAGATAAGTTGCGGTGGGTGCAGTGGCTGATACATTCAGCGGCTACGCTCCGGGTCATGGGTTCGATTCCCGCGCGGAATTAATATTTGTATGATCTGCAGGTAGTTGTTCCGGGTCTGGGTGTATTGTATGTGGAATTCATGTCTGTAAACGCACCCACGACACAGGAGAAATCCTAGAGCGGGGCAACGGTAAAAACAAAAACCTACTGTGCACTTTATCGAACCACGTGACTTGCGTGTCCGCTATTCGTTGCATAAATTTAATTTAAAAATTACATGTTAGCTACGCGAACACAACGAAACATTTTAAGACCTAACTTCTGGGTCATCTGCTCGGCTCGGCAATCGCAGCGCAGCGCTGGTAGTACACGAAATATTGAAAGCGGTCAGGCAATTATCCAATTGAGTGTCGGTCGCGCTTGACTGGCTGCACTGACATGATCTATTGCATATAACATAATGCCATTCACATAACAGGACTAGCGGAAACGATTGGCCGCCATTTGTTATGCCACGACACTAGGCTACACGTTGACCTCCGCGAGAAGTGCCTGAGGGGCGGCCTGTTTACAACCGCCTTCCCTCCCTAGAAGGGGTGAGCGCGTGACTTTAGTCATCCCCTCCGAGAAGTGCCTAAAGGTGTGGCACCAATAGGTGGGTCTAGTGTGATTTTACGAGGACCTGGGTGCCGAAGATGACCGCTCTAGTGGGGTAGGAGGCATACCCCTTCGCCGTTCCCTGGGGTGAAGGAAGTTCATGTAGAATTTCCACTGGAGACCAAAAAAGAAAGGCTATATGTTGAGATCAGATATGCCCTTTGAGATATATAACATTTATGCATCTTCTAATCAGCGCCGGCTGTGATTACCACGCTGCTGACCCAGCAAATGAGTAAAAGAGTACGCTACCCTTTCTCTTAACCTGGGTACGTAAACAGCGATCAAGAGATTATGTCTGTGATAACCTGTTTGACAGTCGTAGTGATTATGAAAGTATTTATTTACAACATGTATATATTAAACTGACATAAGATCAATGTAAGTCCTCTCGGGCATGTGCTTGGCCCTATTGAGTGTTATATCATTTTTAATATCGGCGATCGTTGCAGAAATCTACGTGGCTGGATCTGTTTCTGGCCGAATTTCTGATCCGCGTCCAAGATGGCGACAATCCGAAGGAGTTGATCAAGTTTTGGTAAGGAAATGTCTGTAAACAAGTTTAAATAGAAACCGCCCCAGAAGTTAGAGAAGCTCATGGTTTAAGAACTATTTTACATTTCCGTGTTATGTCCGGATTAAGAATATAGCACCACTCCATTTTTTCCCGTGGAAGTCGTAGAAGGCAACTAAGGGATTCTAAACCAGTGGGATGGCCAACAGCGCCCCTTCTGTAGAACAACAGCCATTCTGTCAACCCGCCTGTCAAGCTTGGTGGGTAGGTATTGGCAAATTCGCCATAAAATTACGACACATGGTAATTGGTGATTGTGGAAATCTATGAGGGAGGCCTTTGTTCAGCAGTGGATTTCCTAAATGAATATTTATAAGTTAATTACAAACCCTGTCATCATCAGTAATGCATAGAATTTGACGGCACGGTTCGCGCAGTGGCTACGTGATTGGCTGTCTGCGGTACGTGTCGCGGGTTCATCTTATCGGCCATACAACGTCCACTACTAAACAAAGGCCTCTCCATAGATTTCCTCAACTGTGTCATCATATTAGGGGGAATTTGCCAGTACTCACCACGCTTGGCAGGCGAGTTGGTGAGCGAAGAATGACTACTGTTCCACAGAAAGGACGCTGTTGCCCATCCCTCTGGTTTAGAGTCCCTTAGTCGCCTTTTACGACCTCCACGCGAGGAGATGGAGTGGTGATATATTCTTAATCCAGACACCACACGGATAATTTCATTCGACGAAACCCTAGTTCGGGGTCTAAAGTTTATTAAAAAAAAGAATGGACTAGGGTTTATTTTCATAGCGAAAACAATTTGTTTAATAAGTATTGTTCCGTGTGGTGTCTGGATTAAGAATATAGCACCACTCCATGTCCTCCCGTTGGATGTCGTAAAAGGCGACTAAGGGACTCTAAACCAGAGGGATGGGCAGCAGCGTCCCTATTGTAGAATACGAATAGTATCCATACTGCGCTCACCAACCCGCCAGCCAAACGTGGTTTCTGGAAATCTACAGGGGAGGCTTTTGTTCAGGAGTGGACATATTTTGGCTGTTTTGTCGGTGTAGTAAAAATAAAAGATAAAGATAAAAATATTTTTTATTCATGCAAAACCATTTATACTTACTTATGAATAGTCCAGACTTTAGTTGCCGCGTTCCAAGGTGCAGAATTCCTATGGGGAAGAACGGGCACGAAACTCCATGGTTACTCTTTTTAAATCATATTTGTACGACAGTCCAGTGAGCGGCGTGGTGACGCTGGTTGGCTGCGAGTTGCTGTGCGGCATCCACCGCGTGACGTCATCCATCAATACACACTACTCGGTACCGCTGCCATGCCTCGATGCGCATGCGCCGTGCTCTGATAATACGCTGCCACACCTGGAGACACACAATGAAACCGTGTGTAAGTATTTAACGGCTCACACTTCATCGTACATCCTTTCAGTTTTACTCTCTTATGGTGACGTCCCACGGCTTGTGATATTACGGGTAACAGCGCTCTGCGTCTACATGGGCCACTATACGTCATTACAGGTGAGGTGGTCACGCTTCAGACTTTCTCCAGGAAGATACGGAGCGAGCAAACAGCACCTCTTAAAATCACGTGCCGTCGGAAGCTACCATTAGTTTATCGCAGTCCTCAGCAGTTTTTTTAGTAGTGGAAGTTCCTTATTGCAGAAGTCCGGCTAAGGACCATCATAGCTTATTCTGCCGCCGAGCAGCGTTTAAACTTTGAATATTATTAAACTCCGGTTAGCTAGTGAAATTAATGGACATGAGACTAAATAGCTAACGTCTCGAGGTGACGAGCGCAGTGCGGCGCCACGCTGGACTAGTCCTGATTAGCATTACAATTGTTATGAGCGGGCATGTCGCTTACCATCAGACAAATGACTTTCAAGTCCCGCCAGAAGATTGTATAGAAAAAAAATGGCTTGACACAATAATAACAAGATTACTTACATGCGAAAAAAATATAGGCTACCTCGTTTATGACTTACTAGCTGGGACACGCGGTTTCACCCGCGTTTAATTTAAAAGAAATTGAGAGTACTTCGACATAGACATTTGACATAGAATATACATATTGGATTTCAAGGGTTTTATTTTTTGCGCGAAATTATAATTATTTTGCTAAAATAAAAGTAGCCTTAGTTATTCCTTATAACATCAACTATCTGCCAGTGAAAATCCCGTCAAAATCGGTCCAGCCGTTTCAGAGATTACCCGGAACAAACAGACAGACAGACAAAAAATAAAAACAATGTTTTTTTTTGTTATATGTACCGTATATACTTTCCTATGCATTTAGTAAAAAGCTATTATTTTGACATTACAAACAGACACTAACATTTTATTTATTTGAATTATCCCATAGACAGGATTCCAAACCATTGTTATCAATTTGTCCGATTGACATCTGTGCATTTTCCCAAATATCGGTAAAATCTCTACCTTGACACAGATTTTTAAGCATCTCGTAATGAAAAATTCCTTTTCTAGTTTTTTTTTACCTAAAATTTATTAATTAATTAATATTAATAAAAATTAATTATTATTATGATTTGTGAATAGTTACTTTACTCATTGATAAGTCTTTATTCTATTAAAAACTAAAATGTTTTCAAGAAATACAATTTTTATTTAAATTTTCACAGTACAATTTTCTTATCGCTTAACTTTAACTTACAGTGGTACTACTGTAAATCCGTAACATTTTGCTGAATATACATTGTTTTTTTGGTAGGTATTGACCCAAGCTCTCACCCCTGCAGTATGTCGTGCTATTTACTGGACAACCTGTATATATCTTATGTCAAGTGTCTATGTCTAAGTACTCTAAATTTCTTTGAAATTAAACGCGGCTGATACTGCGGGTCCCAGATAGTTCAAAATATTTTTTTTGTAACTGATGATGATGTTATTACATTTTTTCTTTATTTAAAATACAATTTTTTCTTATTTATAACTATATTTCGTTTAATTACATTATACACATACACAATGCAATTCAACATTAACGTACAACTTATATAGTTGAGCTTGCCGCTTATGGGCAGATCTGATGCAGGTACTTACCGTATATATTACACTGGGCAAGTGGTTTGGCGACCTAGCCCTCTGGTATTCATGACTCTGTCAGCTGTCGCCCATCTAGAGCCGTGTGGAGTAGGGTTGGCAAGTTCGATGGCAACGTCAAAACACCGTTAGGGCTCAAGCTGGAGATCTTTCGAGTTCCTGGAGACTCCCTTCGGTGCCGACGATGACCACTCCGGTGGTTTTAGCCGGTAGGAGTCCGGCATGCACCAAGTACGTGAGGTATTTCTACCGGGGCAATAAAAGAAGGTTCTCGAGCCAGGAGAAAATTATATTTTTACTAATTTTCTGGTTACTTATAGGCGAAGAACCGAAGCCTGAAGAGCCAAAAGTGGGTCCAACGAGTTTGTTCACGCGGTTCAACGCCCAGTCCTCTGAACAGATCCTCAGGAAATACCTGCTGGGAGGCGTCGCGTGGAAGTGTCTCGTGCTGCTCCGGGCGTTAGGAGTCGAGGTCAGTTTCATCGCGGTGGTTCATTTTAAAGTTAGTCAACTTGCCCTGCGGAACAAATTAGCTGTGGCTGATACAGTCGGCTGCTGCGCTCCGGGTCGCGAGTTAGATTCCCGCACGGAACAAATATTTGTACGTTCTGCAGGTAGGTGTTCCGGGTCTGGGTGTATTGTGTGTGGAATTTATGTCTGTAAACCCCACCCACGTCGCAGGAGGAGTGTGGGGCAAGGTTTTAAAAAAGATAGCTAAATTAAACAGTCATTAGGGAGGTTAGTCGAGAAAGAGATGTATGTATAGTAACGGTTGTAGAGGGAAATTGCTGAATATATTGTCTATGGTTGAATTCTGTCGTGTTCCAATAATTCGTCCCAAGAACAAACTTAACATTGTATTTGAAAAACATATTCTCCCAAACATTCCAACTGCAAATGGTACAGTTTATTTTAAAGTCATAAATTTCGCATTCACGAACGCCCAACCGCGGAAAACTATGAGTCAAACATTTGGTGTTGTTGGGATTTGTGCTACAACCCGTAGCATAGAAAGCCACATAAATTTTCCCACTGCGTCTACTAAGAATTGTAAAAAAGTATTAAAAAAACATTTCCTTGACTGTAATAATTAATTAAACTTGTAGGTATATTTCTGTACCCCCGGAAAGACGGTGGCCACATTGAAATTGGTTTTTTTTTTTTAAATAAATAAATTGATACTTTAATGATGAATATACGTCATGAACGTATAAATGTAACAAAATATGACCTGCTCACACCTGGCTGCGAAGAGGTTATTCAAGTTCTCTACGTATATTTCTGTGAACTGGAGTATGGTTCATTTTCATAACTAGTGAATCATATATTTTCCAAAACTCTATTAATGTAATTTAATATACTATGCCGTGTGGTTCCGGCTACGAATAGCACCAACCCATCTCATCCCGTGGGTGTAGTAAAAGGCGATTAAGGGATTAGCCGGAGGATGGGCAGCAGCGTCCTTCGAGTATAATAGCAACTCAACTGCGATCGCCAACCCGTCTGCCAAGCGTGGCGATTATGGCAAAAAAGATTATGTCTTGAGGCGTGTAGTCTCAACAGACAGACACAAACAGACTTACTTTTATATACTGGAGATAATAAGCAATTTGCATGCTCGCGGAAACCTTGATGCACTTTTAAATTACCAGTTTTATATTATGATGCTGGTAAACATTTTGTTCTAAATATCTTGCTTGGCCATTTCGCCACGATATATTATTTTAAAAAACATAATATATACAGTATAATAATATATATGTTTGAATAATATCATTTACACGATAAAGATCGGTACAAAGATAAACATCTGGTTAATTTTATTGACCGGGATACATATATATATATATATCTGATACAATTAATACTAACTCCGCCCGCGACTACATTCGCGTGAGTTTGTATACTAGTGAAGAAGTTTATGGACAGTTTACAATGTCTTATTCTTCTCTTAGATTATGGCTTCTGTAGAGTATCTTCCACAATTTCGCCAATGTCAAGTTTAAGGCAACCTTGTACGGTGTTTAGATTAATTAATCTTTATATATTCAATCAATTATTTCAAAAAAATGAAAAAAAAATTGTCGGCAACGTCGTACGGTTCAATTCGCTATCCGTTTACATTTACAATGTCTAAACCATGTTTTAAAGAGAGAAAACGGTATATTTATTCAGTGTCAAATTTATGACTTTTCAATCAATCATCAATCATTTCAGCCGAATGAAGTCCACTGCTGGACACTGGCCCAAACCCTCCACCACAATGACCAATATGGGTGTGTTATGGGCTCATTTGGGGGGTTTTTACGTAATCGCCACGCTTGGCAGGCGGGTTGGTGATCGCAGTTGAGTTGTCAATTTACTCGAAGGACGCTGCTGCCCATCCTCCGGCTAATCCCTTAGTCGACTTTTACGACACCTACGGGAGAAGATAGGTTGGTGGTATTCAGAGCCGGCCGGCGATATGACGTTTGCTTTGATGTTAATTGCTGGGGTTCCTCTAAAAGTTAAAAAAAAATCAAAACCGGAATGATTTAGTCTATTAATATTTGTATTGTTTTTCGAACTACTCTCCGTTCCTTTCTAAGCACAGTGGCATGCGGTGGAACCATTGACTGTAGCAGTGACCCTCTACAGAGACTACAGAGATATACAGCTGCCCAAAGAGTTCTTTATTCGAAATTTAAAAAAAAAAATCATTTGGCAGCTTTTCTTACTGGCCAATTCTAAAAACATTTAGTGTGACCGTCGTACACACCCACATCTGCCCGTAAATGTTCATTTCTGAACGTGACTTTTAAACCATGTGAGGAGGGCTCCTAGAAAGAAAGAAAGAAAGAAAGAAGAAAGGAATCAGTTATTTGGACAAAACATGAGAAGATTTACATAGCAAACACAATTTATATAGTAGATAAGAAAGTAAATACATTGCATACACCACACTAGCATAAACATTACTTATGACTATCTCAGATTACATCTCACGGCTGCACCAAAACGGAATCCAGCTCAGCATTCGCTAGACATGTATCTAGCACTGATTTTCTACTGGACCCTAACTGTGACACACGGATGTGAATCGGACAAAATAATAATCTAGTAGAAAATAATAAAAATGGCTTGGAATCCTGTCTATGGGATAATTGCTACACTATTGCAATTGATTCTATTACTTTAAATTTAAATTTATTTTTGTTTTTTAAATATTGCCCCACACTAGGATTCTCCTGTGTCGTGGGTGCGTTTACAGACATCAATTCCACACACAATACATCCAGACCCGGAACAACTACCTGCAGATCATACAAATACTTGTTCCGTGCGGGAATCGAACCCACGACCCGGAACGCGGCAGCCGACTGTATCAGCCACTGCACCAACCGTGCCGTCATCACTGTCGTGAATCTTAACAAAGTATTTCGGCCCTAACAGTAAATATTAAATCCTCGCACAAAACCAACAAATAATTATATGGGTCTGAGTATCACCACGCCCACGATGAAGATGGAATCCTATACTGTCTCTACAGTTTTTAATAATTAAATAAACGTTATAAATATTAATAATTGTATTACTTACCTAAAATAAAGGTAATATATTGGAAAAGTGAAGCGGCCATATACACCTCTCTTTCTCACTTGCGTCTGTCTCTTTTGACCAGAGAACTAAGATGAAACATTTTTAACCCAATAAAGAACATCTGTGACTTCGACATAATTATTACATGTAATTTACTTGGCTAAGTACATATATGGTTGGCAACTTTGTCAGAGTAAAAGTAACCTATATACGGTCTCCCTTAAACATAATACATACATTTTTTCAAGCGTGAGTTCGAACTGGGGTGCAATTCCTTAAGCCCAAACATCCATACATCCTTAAATACAGAATCGAAATAACGGTATAAAACCTAATCTGGTATTCGCTAAGACATGATTGAAGCTATTCGAGGACATGTTGCAGACGGTGAGCCATGTGGACGAGTCCTAGCGAATACCGAACTGGTTTTTCACCGTTATTACACTTTTGTATCAAGGATGTATGGATGTTTGAGCTTCGGGAATTGCACTACAGGTCCTTCCACAAGCATAGTCTAGTTAATTTAATTAATAGTTGTATATGTCGCGTTGTTGTGGACAGTTATCGACAGGTCGGCACCCTCGGCGGCACCGGCGATGTTATCTGAACGCAATGTGATCAGACTCGCGTCGCGACCACTCGAATATCTTGACAGTATCTACAGTAACATTTTTAGTATGTATCGATGCGAGCATATCGGTCCTGGTTGAAGGAACATGAGACAATAATAATAAAAAAGGCTATTATACTCAAATACATGGTGAAAATTCACATAAAGGTAAAAAATACGTAAAACCGTTTGCATTCCAATATATAAATATGGAAACGAACGGGTTAGAAACTCCACGGTTACTCTTTTTAAATTATGATATGATATATTTATTTACTTAAATTTATTGTTCTCGAAATGAAGGTTATGTGAAGACAATGCAGGAGAAAAGAGTCGAAACTTCTTTGAAAGTCTAGAATAAACAAGTCTGATTGCAATATTTATTCAAGTTTATGATTCAGTTATCATGGCAGCTTTAATATGACCAACCCCAACAGACGGCACATGTTTACGAGCATGACGCATGCATCAAAGTCGCTCAGTTCAACCATATTGTAGGGAATCTCAGCGACCCGATACACGATGCCACCATTTAGCCAATAATGTTTAGTACTAATATTTATTGTCTTTTGCGTGGCTGAATGTCTTGCTGGTGGCGGTGATGTGTATCGAGTCGTTAGGTTCCCTACAATATTAATTAAACGTAATTAATGAATAACCCACATGGTACTCGTATTTACAGTATCAAATTTAAATGCCAAAAGTGAAAACTGCGATCGCCAACCCGTCTGCCAAGCGTGGCGATTAAGGCAAAACCCCCCAATGTGCCCACAACACACCCATATCGGTCGTTGTGGTGATCTTTTGAAGAGGCCTGTGTCTAGCAGTGGACTTTATTCGGCCGAAATGCTGAATTTTGTTTTAGAAAAATAATTTGGGTTTCGCGCAAAAAATAAACCATGAAATCCAATATGTATACTCTGTCAAGTGTCCAAATTATGGAGTACTCCAAATGATTTATAAATAATCTAATTTCTTTTGAATTAAACGGCGGGTGAAACCGCGGGTCCCAGCTAGTTAGCAGTATAATACTATAATATTAGTTCATAATGTTTTAGTTCAAAAATATGTTTATTAGTCTGACAGGCTCCTTGTGGATTACCAAAATTCACATTCCTCCCGAATGGCTGTCTGGAAGAGATTGCCAGGTTGCGATAAGACCGCCAATTATTGTGCTTATATTCTGTTTGGTGCTCAATAAAGTGGTTTTATTATTATTGTTTATTATAATACAGTTTTCCTGGCAATTAATACCTCGACTACCAAACTTATGAATTACCTTCTACACCTAGTGCAGCTTAATGATATCCTATCATATTTGAAGTCCTACAACTTAATTAAGAGAATTAGATCTTGAACTCTTTAGAGAAGGTTGCTTAGATCACCATTACACCGATTGTAAATACTTTCATTCAACAAGTCCAGTGTACAAGAATTGTTTAACTGATAATGATTAAACAACGTGGTAGCATAATGCATTAATTAATTAATTAATAGGCTGTCGATGGTGCATTACATTACATACACAATCAAATAATTACTTGTAAAACTGCCACCAAAATAGGGATATATTATATAATTGCGTTTGGTTGGTAGTTTTATCATTTGTTTCATAACATTAGGCAAGATCGAAGAAGATCCCAAGGCCAAAGACTCGCCAACATAGTGTCGTTATCATAATCAGACAACAATTCAAGCATTCAGCTTTATTACCGCTCTTGGCTCTTGGGGTTAGACCTGCTGGGCGGTTCTTAGGAAAAATATAGCAAAGTCAGACGTTTAAATGTCTTTATTACAACTCAGTAGGTTATACGAGTATATAATCAAAATGGAACACCGTTCACGGAGTATAATGATATTGAGAATTGCTTAGTTAAGACGTTCATTATTTCATTAGAACAAAATACTGGCAATATTTTGAACAAATCTCTGCACGGAAATCTAACGGCAAGCATCACTAGTTTGTAAGCGCTCTTTGTTCAGCTGTGGCAGATACGGTAATAATGATGATGAAGGGCTCTTAAAATCCGGTTATTTGACGGATGCAAGATTCACTTCGATTAAAGTGTCTGACCTCAGCACAAAGTATAAAAGAAAATCCATCGAGAGCGTCTGTCTGTATGTATAGTTTCATCTTAACTTACTAAATGGATTATGATGTGATTTTCACAATTTCTTGAGGAAACGGACGGGTTCCTAGTTACAGATAAATCAAATCCTTGGCTAGAACGACACGGTTGATGCAGTCGGCTGCTGCGCTCCGGGTCGCGTGTTCGATTCCCGCACGGAACAAATATTTGTATGATCTGCAGGTAGTTGTTCCGGGTCTTGGTGTATTGTGTGTGGAATTTGTGTCTGTAAACGCACCCACAACACAGGAGAAATCGTAGAGTGGGGCAATGTTTAAAAAAAAAACGTAGTAATGGACTGGTTATCTGTCATAATTTTGTGTTGATCTGTAAGTTGTTGTACCCGATAAACAGCGATGTGTGACGCCTCTGAGCTCTACCAAACTCTTCGGAGGAGTCAGGTGTGACCATCACATGTGTGACATGCATCCGACTACATCTCGCCAAAGCATTGTTCATCATCATCATATCAGCCAAAGAAAGTCCATTGCTAAACAAAGGCCTCCCCGATAAATTTCCACAACAACCGGAACTATCCCATTTGTGTTGAGGGAATTTGTCAGTACTCACCACGCCTGGCAGGCGGCTTGTCGAGCGCAGTGTGGCTACTGCTCTACTGAAGGGACTCTGATGCCCACGCTTGTGGTTTAGAGTCCCTTATTCGCTTTTTACAACATCCACGAGAGCAGATGCGAGTGCTTTATTCTTAATCCGACACCACGAGGAGAAGCATTGTTAGATATATTGTATTATTTTTGATTTGTGTGCAGGGCCTCTCGTGCTGCCGGCAGTTGAGCTCCGTCCTCATATGGTTGTTCGGCGAGCTGAGCGGAGCGGGCCGCAGCACAAGCGCGGACGCGCCGCACTCGCCGGTGACTGCGCGCACACCTATACATGAGCTGTTCTCACACCGGTAAGTGTACATAGATATAGGTAAACATAGTACTTTTGTTGATTGTCATTGCACTTCAGTGGAAATTTTATTGTAGACTAGCCGTACCCGCCCGCTACGCTAGGCGCAAATTATATTTACGCCTATTCATGTATGCTGGACCCTGCTTCAAGATATAAAATTGGAACACACGTGAAAATTTTAGTTATAATTCATGTATTGATCCCGAAAATTTTCATTGACAACCGTTGAGCCGTTTCGGCGCCTATTCGAGATAACATTCAGTATAGTAAAATGATTATTGTAAACGTTACTATTACGCTTGATGCATAAATAATAATGTAATGGCTGAAAACTGTGGAGGGTGTGAGAGAAGGCTTATTGTGTGACAGAAACAGGAGACCGGCTTCGGTCTCATCCCTACTCCGTGCTGTTTACTGGGCGAGAAGTGACACAGTAGACGCCTGGGGGGGATAACTTACCAAGTGATAATTGATCAGTTATCGAGCGGGATGCAAAATTACTAAAACAACTATTAAAAAATAGGGGTTGATGATAGAAGGGTGAAAATTTAGGGTTGTATGTATTTTTTAATACCACATTATAAAAAAATAAAAAAAATTGACCAAAAAATTTTAAAAAAATGTTAGGGATGGACAACCCTTATCACTTCGGGAGTATGAAAAATAGATAGTAGCCGATTCTCAGACCTACTGAATATGCATATAAAATTTCATAAAAATCGGTCAAGCCGTTTCGGAGGAGTAGGTATGGTAACTAACACTGTGACACGAGAATTTTATATATTAGATTAATACTTCTCGTTACATTTCTACATCCTGTCCTGATCTGGTATCGCTCCTCCTGGTTATATCCATCTTTAAAGTCACCGCTCTAAAGACTGCGTCATGCTCGTGAATGGGTGCCGTCTGTTGGGACTGGTCAGTCGTTAACTGCCACGGCAAATAAACTATTATTATTGTCTTAACACATTGACCTACATTTTTCTCGGTATATGTTTTACAATCATTTGTATTTATCAACATGTAATCCCCAACTATTTTAATTAAAAGAGTATTATCCATGGAGTTTCTTGCCGGCTCTTCTCCACGAGATCAACTATTTGGAACCGGGCAACTTAGATTCTGACGTTTCATAAGTGCCAATATTTGGTTTATTTGAAATAAAATACTTTGACTAGGTCCGCTCTTGCCCTTGATCTCGCCTGATGGAAAGCTAGGTATGCGATGGACCGAGCGCACCCAGAAGCCTATTCACTCTTGCTCGAAAGGATAACGGGTTATTGGTAACAATGAGAAGGTGGGATCAGCTCATGAAGCTCACACTCGCCGAAGTACTCGTGCTCACGGCTCACGTCATTCTTCCTGCCCACTAGATATTTCGATGACCTGAAGACAGTTGTTCCGGGCCTGTGTGTTTGTGCATGTAAGATTTATGTCAGTAAACTGTACCCATGATTATCATCATTTTGGCCGAATAAAGTCCACTGCTGGACACAGGCCTTCCCGAAAGATCACTACAACGACCGATATAGGTGTGTTGCACCACACGGCACGGCGAAGGACGAGACGGCGCCGAAGTAACCACCTCCCCGGCGTGTAGATCCAACACGCCTGAGCCCCTTGCCGTCAGTTCATGGTGGGGGTCCTTCGGGGTCACGGGCGCGCAGATTAGGGAGTCATGTCCTGCTCATACCGAGTGACCCCCGGGAAGACGGTGGCGCGCACGTGGTCATGTGCCGCCGTGTGCGCAGCACAGCGCACAGCGAGACTTGGGGGGATGCTTTACAATCCTCCCCGAGAAGTGCCTGGGGGCGGCCTTTTTCCAGCCGCCTGCCCTCTACTAGAGGGGATGACCGCTTTACAGTCATCCCCTCTGAGATGTGCCTAAAGGCGTGGCACCAATGGGCGGCTCTAGTGTGATCTTACGAGGGCCTGGAGCCCCCCTTCGGTGCCGAAGATGACCGCTCCGGTGGTTTTAGCCGGTCGGAGTCCCTTCGCTCTTCCTCGGGGCGAAGGAAGTTCCATGTAGAAATTCCACTGGACACAAATAAAAAAAGTCGCCTCCCACTCGTCGCTTTCCGACACCCACTGGTGGTATATTCTTTGCCGACGACCACTCGGAACTTTTCGTTTAAGTTCTCTCTTTGTAAGAGTAACGGAGGACAGCTCCACAATGGCCTTTGTTAATACTTATCACGTATCGCTCGCGTACACTCGTACCTATATTTTATCAATGCTATAATGTAAATATGTACAAAATGTAATCGAAATGCCGTCGGCGAGGTGCCGCTCGCCGGGGGCCACGCCGCAAACAGACCTTGTCTGCCCTTGATACCACGACTCATTAAGAACTAGCAGTTCCCACGGCTTAGTCGGGGCGGCATTGAAATACTCGTGAGGAAGTTATCGGAAAGAAATCCCGTTTATCTACGCATAATATATGCAGAGCAAAATACAAAATACACATTTTGTTTTTGTTAACAGAACTGGATACGATCATAAGTTTTATCAAATGGGCACGACATGGGCATTTGACATGACTTTCGTCTTGCCCATGTTCATTTTAAGGCCCACCTGTTGGGAAACTTTGTTGAGATCATCGAGCATTGTGCTGAACGATTGACTACGATGTCATCGGCAAATCGAAGGTGAGTGATATACTCGCCATTTATGTTATGTATGTATGTAATTTCCACTGCAGTAGCTTGAAGGCAGAGAGAGAATGGAGGATTCCATTGCAGCGATGAACAGTTTCGGGGAAATGACGTCCCCCTGTCTCACACCTCTCGGCAATGGAATTGCCCCCGTGCTCTGTTCTTGTACTCGGACCGACATGGTGGCGTTTCTGTATAAGCACTTCAACACTTCCATGTACCGATAGAACTAGAATACTGAATCAAAAAAGGTTTTTAAACAAACTCGTATACTTTTCATACATAAGCGAAAGAAAGAGAAAACACAACTACTTCACATGTAGGGGAGGTACACTAAACATCTTCTATAGAATTTTTTATGACTTTGGCGGCGTCATACGAATACATAACCATGCCAACTAAATAGCACTAACCGTCCGCGAGTAAAATGTCTGTAACAGAGTCAGGCGGACAAACGAAGGGACATGGCGAAACTATAAGAGTTCTTGTCTGACTTCGGAACCCTAAAAAGGCAATGCTCAATCTCAGCTAAACTTGGACAAGTCGCTCAGTAAAAAGTATTTTCGCAAAACTTTTGCAAACCTCATTGCTGGAAATGTAAAGAAGTCGCATTCGTAAGTATTTAAACCGATTGCGCCTACAGGGCAGCGCCATTTTTATCCACTAATATAACCTCATAATGTGTAACTCATCATTTCAGCCGAATGAAGTCCACTGCTGGACACGGGCCTCCCCAAAGATCACCACAACGACCAATATGGGTGTGTTGTGGTCTCATTGGGGGGTTTTGCCATAATCGCCACGCTTGGCAGACGGGTTGGCGATCACAGTTGAGTAGTTAATGTACTCGAAGGACGCCGCTGCCCATCCTCCGGCTAATCCCTTAGTCGACTTTTAGGACACCCACGAGAGGAGATGGGGTAGTGGTACTCTGAGCCGGCACCACACGGCGGGATGTGTAACTATTAAATAAATATGTAACGTAATATCGTTACAATAAAGGCAAAGAATTTATTTTTGACAAAAAACACTTACATTAGAGGTTTTTTAGTGACGAGATCACAATTTTACACGTACTATATATGGCACATTTATTTACTTTCCTGCAACCTTATTATAATTATTATTTTTCTCTTAGGTATGAGATATTAAAAAAGCATGTCATTTATTATTATAGTTTCTGTTCACTTTTAGCCAAAGCACCGTCACAAACTGAGCAATTCCCTTTGGACATATTGAATACACAGCAATAGCCTCTTTAGAATTTATTTATAATATGAATAGATAACACGATATCACGAGTGTTTTCTGGAACAAAATTATATTGCCTATTTAATTAAATTGATAAATCGTTTAACATCTTTTTTATGACTAATTAATTACTTTAGTAATAAACTTGTCTTTAGTTGACACAAGCTGTTTAAAGCGCGATTTATTTTTGTGTATCACCTAAATGGAGGAATTTTGAGAAAACTGTAGTGTACCGTACATTCCGGTACAGTCGATATAAGTCTACTCTTTGGAATACCTTATTGGTTTCTTCTATCTTTACTTTTCTTAAATTTTGTGACATATTGGTCTGCATCATAAGAACGAGCTCTTTAGGAAGACCTAAAGAGCGAGTTATCAAGAAAGTTAAATTGGAAGAAGTGGCTGATACAGTCGACTGCTGCGCTCTGGGTCGTGGGTTCGATTCCCGCACGGAACAAATATTTGTATGATCTGCAGGTAGTTGTTCCGGGTCTGGGTGTTATTGTGTGTGGAATTTATATCTGTAAACGCACCCACGACACAGGAGAAATCCCAGCGTGGGGCAACGTTTTTAAAAACTAAAAAAATAAAAATAATGCTTTGATTTCATCCTGCAATTTGATCTCAGGTAACTGCACTCATTGTTGGGTCAGACTGAGTTCAGAGGACTCACAGATTATAACTACAAACTACAATCTGCCGGTAGCGTTGTGGATCTCAATACAGTTGGTTGTAGCGGTCCATCGGAAAGACTTGGGGAACAAGGTGTGGTATTCCTCTATAGAAAAACTTCGTCTGCATGAACCATAGTTGGGGCACACCTGGCCCCGCCCGACCTCATAAATAAAGTTTTTTTTCCTTTTCAGTAGTCCTAACATTTTTATATCGTGTAGGGTTTTGAAGTAGGTATTTTTTTTGTTAAAAAGTTTTATTTGTTTCTTTTTAGTGTAAATAAATTAAGAACTTTTTCCGATTTGGTATCAGTATTTAACACTAAAATCAAATCAGTTCTCCGATCTGAGAGGAATCGAAACTATTATGACATCATCTAGATAAGCGCAGTCAAACTAACCTATTCGTATTTATTGAATCTGGTTAAAAAACTACTCAAATTTTAACTATTAAAATTTTTATGGGACCAATTCGAAAGCATTCTACACTAGTTAAAAAAAGGATTGCTCAACTCGGTTTACAAATCTCGGAGTAATCGGTGTAAGTACATAAAAAAAAAACGAATCGAATTGAGAACCATCTCCTTTTTGAAGTCGGTAAAAAGGGAGCATCCACAAACCAGGTGGGTGGTCCTGGCGGGCCGAAGCCAAACGTTTGATGTTGGGCGTCTGTATATATGCAGCGATGTGCGAATTCTTTACATGCGCGATTTAGGACTGTTTGACGTCATCGGAGAGTTGCACTTAATGTTCAAGTAGATGTCGCTGTAAGTTGTAGTTATATGGTGGCGATGTAGGTGTAGCCATAGACTCGATTCTCGGCTCGTGTTTAGCATACGAATCAAATCTTCTCCGTCGTGCCGAAGGTTCATAATGTAGTTTTTCTTCATCTTTTTTTTCTTTTTTATAAAACGTGCCCCACACTAGGATTTCTACTGTGTCGTGGGTGCGTTTACAGTCATAAATTCCTCACACAATACACCCCGACCCGGAACGACTACATGCAGATCATACAAATATTTGTCCCGTGCGGGAATCGAACCCGTGACCCGGAGCACAGCAGTCAACTGTGTCAGCCACAGCACCAACCGTGCCGTCAATTTAAACTATACATAATCAGCCCATTACTGTTCCATCCCTGTCACTGTAGTGTTTATTTAAACTATACAAACCCATAACTCTAGTGTCCTGGTGACAGAGAGTTTATGTCCAAAATTCATGAATTTCGATTATCATACCTACATTAAATTTAGAAAACAATATTATAATAATTTCGAGAGCCTTAAAGTCACTAACTTATGAGATATTTTTTTCTGTAAATTATTAACTGTATTACCTAACTTTAATCATAATATATATATAAATGTTGCCGTGTGGTGCCGGCTCAGAATGCCACCACCCCATTTCATCCTGTAGGTGTCGTAAAAGTCGATAAAGGAATTAACCGGAGGATGGGTAGCAGCGTCCTTCGAGTACATTAACAACTCAACTGCGATCGCCAACCCGCCTGCCAAGCGTGGATTATGACAAGACCACTACCCATATCGGTTGTTTTGGTGATCTTTGGGAGAGGTCTGTCCAGCAGTGGACTTTATTCGGCGGAAATGATGATGTAATAGATCATAAACGTTAATCATAAAAATTTGGTCATCTACCCATTTCCATTGAGACCCCAGAACTATGCTCGATAGGTTTGTCGGTGGATTAAGATTGCTATTTTGCTGTACAAGGATTAGGGCTCATTGAACAGGTTAGCCATCGTGTCCTGGGTGTCGGGACCCTCGGCCGATTCCGCTTCCCGAAGAAGGAGGAGACGGCGCCGGGATAACATGGGAGGCGCCAGGGCGGCCAGGCGCCTGATTCCCATACGCCTGAAACCCCCTGCCGTTGCTATAAGGCGGGGGACCGCTGGGTTTGCTGGTGCGTAGATTGGGGAATGTGCGTGCCCACACCGAGCGACCCAAGAGAAGACGGTAGCACCCATGTGTTCACGCACTGCCGTGAGACGCTTTGGGGGATCATTTGCAGTCACCCTCTCCGAGATGTGCCTAAAGGCGTGGCACCAGTGGGCGGCTCTAGTGTGATCATAACATGCCCTGGAGCCTCCCTTAGGTGCTGAAGAAGACCGCTCCAGTGTTTTTAGTCGGTAGGAGTCCGGCATACCCATTCGCCCTTCCCGCGGAGGAAGTTCATGTAGAATTTCCACTGGGCCCAATAAAAGAAGGAACAATCGCCACACTGCGCTCGCCGATCTCTCCTGTATACGTCACAGAACATTTAACGCCCAAATTGCACTACCTATCCAGGAATCTTAGCAAAAACAAACAACTTCAATACTTTTGGACATCAAATGGGAAGATTCTAGTCAAAACACGCGATACAGCACCGACCATCCAATGAATGGTGCAAATAAATAAACATTTCTATCTGCCTGCGAAGCGTGCTGAGTACTGGCAAGTTCGACCAAAATGATGACACAATTGTGGAAATCTATGGGGGAGGCCATTGTTCTAATATCTCTAATCTGCGTGCTCTTTTTCAGGATATGGTCAAAGCAGAAGCCGATCGGTGGCCAGACCTCTAAAGTGAATTCCGCCGCGTCTACCGACAGGAGCTCGGTCACCGGGAGGTAGGAACTTAATCAGCGCCATTTTACTCATTATTGGACGGATATACGTAATATTTAAACAACAGTATTGGTATACTTTAAGTTTATTTTTTATTAGGTGCCGTGTGGTGCCGGCTCAGAATGCCACCACCCCATTTCTTCCCATGGGTGTCGTAAAAGTCGACTAAGGGATTAGCCGGAGGATGGGCAGCAGCGTCCTTCGAGTACATGAACAACTCAACTGCGATCGCCAACCCGTCTGCCAAGCGTGGCGATTATGGCAAAACCCCCCAATGAGCCCACAACACATCCATATGTCGTTGTGGATATCTTTGGGGGAGGCCTGTGTCCAGCAGTGGACTTCATTCGGCCGAAATGATGATGATGAAGTTTATTAGCCGATTAATAGTCATCTATACAAGGCCCTTTACAAATAGTGTAGGGGACACACAAGGGAACAATCTTTTGACAATAGCGTTTGTTAAAAACCAAGTAGATACATTTTATTTAACATAATGTCGCTATTCGGGCGCTAAAAATGCTAGTCCCTTTTTACGATAACCCACACCAGCGAAAACCACGTGCCGCTGTAATAAAATCATGAAAAATTATATTTTGTAGCGGCCGAGTAGCAATTTTATTTACTAAGGTTTTATTTACTATGGTACCGCCATTTTTTTAGTTTTTATCTTTTATAGTTTCACTGATTTTGGCATAATATATTAAATGGTTCGCAAGATGATGTTTTGTCCTACCGGAATTTGTTTTGTTTTGTTTGTTCGAGCTAATATATGTTAATGTTTGCCTTCTTTTTACTTTTAATCAAGGTTCTAAAGCCGCAAAAGCTGCTCGTGGGATTTGTGCGGTGTATTGAGAGGGTGTCAGCTGAAAGAATCGCTCGTAATTATTATTATGCCAAGTTCAAAATGGAATTGTTTACCTCAAAGACTGTTCTGGCCGTTGTGTTGAGTTCATCGATGAAGATCGAATAAACCAACTTTGCACGAATATAAATAATATAAATTATAAGCGAACTGGCAAAGAAAATGGAATGCTACCACACTGCTATATAAAAAATGGCGAGAACTTAGTTTATTAGAAAAAAAATTACAACTCGTTTGTTGTAAAAAAGCGCTCCTTGTGGTGTACTGATTGTCCCCTTGAAATAAAGTATACTACTCTTGCCTTTGTACCCTATATAGGTATCTATTTGAATAAATATTCTCCTTTTTAAAGTATGTAAGAGTCCGGTTGGCTACCATCCGGCTGAATTATTTATCTGTTCGAATGACTAATTATAACACATATGAACGTATGTCTGTAATTACGCGATAACTTGTGCATGGTAACGATTGTTTTATTTATCTCATGCCAACAGGTCACGGCATTCGACGCAGCCTAAATTAGACTCACTGGAGCGAAAAAAAAGAACTCTTTCCAAACACACCGACCAAACTTCGGACTCGGGAGACTCTAACGATGACCTCCAGATGTTAAACCGCTCTCTAACTATTAAAGTGTGCACGCCAAACGACGACTTCGAATATTTCAACTCGACCCGATCTTCCAACGAATACCCGAACGATTCGTATTACGATCCGTTTTACACCCCCAAAAAAGCCAAGCCAAAAGCAGACGACTACACGAATGATAAACACAAAGAAATCATTAATTCAGAGATAACAGCATTCCAATTCACTTTAATTATAACGGATTTGCTCCAAGAGTTGTGCAAAGCCGAGAGCAGCCTTTCCGGATCAGAAGGGTCCCAAATCTCCATGCAATGCATAAATTTCTCCTTACGTAATCTTTGCTCGTTACAATTTAGCTCACTGCCCCAGTCACAACAAGACAGTACACAAGAAGTGTCCAGAATAAAAGTTGCATTAACAGAGCTGCTCATGGTGTCATTAGACCAAGTTCTGATCCACTCGGATCTTTGTGCCAAACTGATCAACAATGGGATCCTACCAATGTTGCTCCGAATATTAGAAGACGTCATCTCGAAATGTAGACAGAACAAACTCGAATACCAGAATCGTACGGAGGATAAGACTGAATCGGAAAACTTGCTCAAATTCGTGTTCGGGATCGCGTATTCAATAACAGCGTTCTTCCACTGTTTGTTGATGCAATGTCGAACAGTAGACAAACTCCGAGAGTTCACCGACCAATTCAAATTGTATGGGGAATGTCTTAAAGGTGGGCTCTTGAAAGAATGTATAGAGCTCATGATACGAATACCGGCTGATCAAGACGAGACCGTCGTATTGATTAAGAAATTAATAGAAACGGTAGGGAAGTTAATTGTAGGTATGAAAAGGGTTCGCAGTGAGGTTATACATTCAGCGGCATGTCCTAGAGCTAGGCACAAAGTGTGTCGCCAGCGCGTGGCAGCTGGGATGCACCATCATCATGACATCTTAGGCGAAGCGAGTACTGGTCTTCCAATGTCATCCGCGTGCTGCGTGTCAGTTCTCTACGGAACGCTGACGTCATTACTGACCGACGAGGAAATATCAGCGCACACTGTACTAAAAAATAAGATCTTGAAAGTGATGTTGAACTGCGGAGTGTGTTGCTGCTTCTCACCGAGCTTCCTGATGGAGAGTATAGTCAGGCTGATGCTAACTACTAACAGTGTTGCGACGTTATGCGTTCAAGTCTTGGAACATACTGTTTACGGAGAATTAGGAGCGAGCATTTTGATACAGAAAGTGACTGATCAACTGCCGTGCTCAATCTGTGAACCGTGTGATGATAAGAAGGATGTCGGCAAGAAGCACTGCTCTCATAGCGTCAGACCTATAGAGAGGAAGAGTGTGTGGTCATTTCTATACCATTACAACTCTCTCCTACAGTTGGACAATCATAATAATATCTTACACGCGACAGTCAGCCATCTTTTGAGAGTTACTCCCAAGTGTAGGATGGAAATGAAGTGCGAGTTACTATTCAGTGTTATATACCCAACTTTTATCGTCGCCAAACATAGATACTTAATACGAATGGAGGAGTCAGCTTATTTCTTGACCGTATCATGTTTAAATATATTTGCAAGGCTTCTTAATACTGTGTCGTTCGCTGAACAATTTATCCAAAAAGGTGGACTAAGTTATGTGTTGGAACTGGTGTCGTTATCAGAGTTTTCCAATCAATGCTGTTCGATATTAGAAATAGCCATAACCGTGGAGATATTCAAACTAATGAAGGAGAACTCCGAACTGACTTACTTCAGAGAGATGAACTCGTTAGCATCGGTGCAGATGCTGTTCAAGTCTTTGACAGAAATGACGGACAAATGTTACACGATCTACAAATTAAAACTACCTGCGGATAAATTCGAGGAGTTGTGTGACGTCAGCACGGAACGAGATATGTTAGCTTTCATTTCTCCTACCGAAACGCGAGCAAGAATACCCTCTTCGTCGAAAGCGATAAAGACCAATTTGGAATCAAACGAAAACGTAGTAGATGAGTCGATTGAAAACTACATCGAAGTTTTGAAGAATGTATGGACATTCTGGAAGACGTGTGCGAGCTTGTGTCTGTACAGTCCGATGTTCAGAGAGTACGTGATCAGCGACAGTGTGTTTTTGGATAGCTATGCGCTGTTGAAGGTGCTGCTGCACTACCTGCGGAGCTGCGAGTGTGGCGCGGCTGAGATGAGGGTCCTCATCAAGATTACTGAGGCGTTGCTGACCGTGCAGCTGTCTGCGTCAGGTGGGAGGACATTACTACTTATACTGTTTTGTACAATAACATTCATGTTTTTCATCCAACTCAACAATTCATGTTTTCCATCCTAACTCTTCCCGTGGGTGTCGTAAAAGGCGACTATGGGATTAGCCGAAGGATGGGCAGTTTGCCGTGTGGTGCCGGTTAAGAATACCACCACTCCAACTCTTCCGGTGGGTGTCGTAAAAGGCGACTATGGGATTAGCCGAAGGATTGGCAGCAGCGTCCTTCGAGTACATTTATAACACAACTGCGATCGCCAACCCGTCTGCCAAGCGTGGCGATTATGGAAAAACCCTCCAAAGAGCGCCCACAACACAAACCCACATCGGTCGTTGTGGCAATCTTTGAGGGAGGCTTCTGTCCAGCAGTGGACGTTTTTCGGCTAAAAATGATGATTCATGTTTTTTAATTATACCGGGTTAGTCGGAAAGGGTGTACTAAGCCGCGGCCAATTTAAAGTGTCACTGATGACTGTAATTGCCTCATTTTTTAAAGCGTATATTTTTATTTTCATTAAAAGTAAAATAAAATTTTGTTCGCGTCCCTTAAACTGCGCAAATACGACAGAAATTTCAAATTCATCAAATTTTAGTCAAAGATTGCGACACCGAGCTACCTCCGGGAAGACGGTGGTGCGCACGTGGTCAGGTGCCGCCGTGTGCGCAGCACAGCGCAAAGCAACGCTTGGGGGTTCCTTTACAACCTTCCCCGAGAAGTGCCTGGGGGGGCGACCTTTTCACAGTCGCCTTCCCTCCGCTAGAGGGGGTGACCGCTTTACAGTCATCCCCTCCATGATGTGCCTAAAGGCGTGGCACCAATGGGCGGCTGTAGTGTGATCTTACGAGAACCTGGAGCCCCCCTTCGGTGCCGAAGATGACCGCTCCAGTGGTTTTAGCCGGTAGGAGTCCGGCATTCCCCTACGCTCTTCCCCGGGGCGAAGGAAGTTCATGAAGAATTTCCACTGGATACAAAAAAAAGTATCTGAACCCAAATATGACTATAAATGTAAGACACAGCTGATGATAGGGTTGTGTCAGCGTATATTTCATGAAAAGTTTGAACAGCTGTAACTCTGTAACTATCTACTTTTTGGGAAAGTCGTAGAAAAAAGTTGCTCATTACTACCCATTACACCTTTCGGCTATACCCGGTATATGGTTTTACTCGCGTACACTTCGATATTGCTCGATGCGGTGGTGTCGAGCCGAGCAGTAAGTTCAGCTCTCGACTAGACGCACCCGATACCTGAAGTGATCACGTAAGTAAAACCGTATAGAATCATCTTTAAAGAATTTCACAAGTACCTTCGTCATTGTTCACCTGCAGATCTATTATGTATTATAATGACACAAGTAACACTTTAGGTAGACCGCAAGACTTTTTTTTAAATATTACCATGTCTAACGCATATTTGCGCGTGAGACCTTTGAATCTCGGAATTGTATGCGGCCAGGAACGGAAATGCATAATAAAAATATTTTGTATTATTATTTATTATTGATGAAAGGGTGTTTTCCAAAGACTGCCGTGTGGTGCAGCCTATAAATAGCACAACACCATCTCATCCCATGGGTATCGTTAAAGGCAACTGTGGAATTAATCGGAGGATGGGCAGCAGCGTCCTTCGACTACATTAACAACTCAACTGCGATCGCCAACCCGCCTGCCAAGCTTGGCGATTATGGCGATCTTTGGGGGAGGCCTGTGTCCAGCAGTGGACGTTTTTCAGCCGAAATTAGGTGTTTTAAGAATTTGGATATCGTTCCATTCTGTAGCCTTGATATAGACGAATGGATTGTGTCTTCTAATTCATCATTATCGTCATATCAGCCGAAGAACGTCCTCCGCTGAACAAAGGCCTCCCCCATAGATTTAACCAATTGCGTCTTCATTTTAGGGAGGAATTTTCCTGTACTCACCACGCTTGGCAGGTAGGTGGGGCTACGCATCCTTCTGGTTAAGAGTACCTTAGTCGCCTTTTACGACATCCACGGGAGGGGCTGAGAGGCCGGTGGTATATTCTGAAACTGGACACCACACGGTAAATGAATTCCAGTTTATTTAAAAACTATTACCCTAATGTCGTGTTTTGACCGCCAAGTGTCATACATAATTAAATAGCGCATCGATGCATATCAATTGTATTAGAGTGATTCATCAGTCTCAGAACTGTCGGGCTCCGCTGATGCGACTAATCACATAACTTTATTAGCATTAACTAGTTGTACAATAACTGTACGGGTGTAAGGCGATATCGCAAGCTCAAGAGCAGAAGCCGTATAGTATTTCATGCAATATGAAATATCTTAAGGGCGAAATGATTTTGAGCTTTAAACTCTTGCAATAAGATACATTGTTGTGCGATCTCCAGTAGTTACAAATGATTAAATTTTAAAATCTAGGTATTTAAGCCGGTTTTATGACGTATTGGTAAGGCTACAGCTGAGATCGCCACCACATGTTAGCCGGTCGTTGGTTTCACAGTGGATTTGATTACAAATAGTTGTGTTATTGTTGTAGATGTAGATTTTATGGCAATTAATACAATGATATTGACACCTTTGACACAGATCTTTATCTTAAGATTTGGTACATGCTTATTTTAATGGGCTATAATTGAGTTGGATTTTTATCGAGATTCGGTTCGCATTTTTTTCTGGTCAATCTTTTATTGGCGAATTTGGCAGCGTTGTTTATGTTTTAATAGTGCATTTATTACGGGTTTGCTATCGCTTTGCATATTAGGTCAAAACATCAAAATCCTTGAAATTATAAATTCACAGCTTTATCGACGAAAAAGACAGTTATATACATATTTAAATTTTAAAAAGGATTAGATAAATGCAAAATCGACGACATTTTAAAAAGATAACCATATTGAGTGATTTAGAAAACACGCTATAATTTACTCGCGATTGGGTTTTAGAAAAGTACTGCAAAACAATGTTTAGTTAAAAACGTTACGTGAAATCCCAGACCGAAACCCATCAAGTAGTTTTCTACATTAGCCCAAATATAGTAATTGTACCAAAAAAGGTTGACTGGTAGAGAATGCCACGTGACATTAAATCCGCCTACGGATGTACCACCATTGTACATGAAGGTATAAGTAAATAATTCTTAACTTGACACAGTTGGTGCAGTGGCTGATACAGTCGGCTGCTGCGTACCGGGTCGTGGGTTCGATTCCCGCACGAAACAAATATTTGTACGATCTGCAGGTAGTTATTCCGGGTCTGGGTGTATTGTGTGTGGAATTTGTGTCTGTAAACGTACCCACGATACAGGATAAATCCTAGTGTGGGGCAAAGTTAAAAAAAGAAATACTGGCAAAATGCAAAAAGATAATATTAAGTTGAACAAATTTCCAGTTATAAAGATCTGTCATCCTAATGCAAGCATTACGTGTGATAAAAAGAGAAATCACTAACCGTTCACACACGTCTTGAAGCGTTGCGCGCCTACAGCTACATTTACCTGAAACCATCTGGTTAACATACGACGCTAACAGTTTTAACAGAAAGTGGAAGAAGTACGAAACGGTGCCTTTCGAATATTTTGCCATAACCAAGTCTCTATAGACATCTCTTTCTTTCATATGACGTTGCGCATGTGCTCATAAGAGGTAATAATAGATTTTTTGTTTATGCTTAATACTATCCGTCTATAGATACTTGGTCTTAGGCAAAATGTTATAACAATTTACGTAGAAAATAATGTAAATAATTAAAACACCTTGGCGGCTAAGCTTGGCGGTGGGTGGTATGGGACAAGTGGACGGAAAAGCTGCGTTTGAAAAAAACGTACGAATTATTTTGATGGAATTTGGTTTTTTATACACTTATTATTACTCGTAGTGCCTGATGGCAAGCATCACGTGCATAATTAACGCAATGCTACCCAAAACTAGTACTGCGTCACACCACACCGCGCTCTTCGCCTCGAGACATAAGTTTTTTAGTCTCTTATGCCCAGTAATTTCACTAGCTACAGTGCCCTTCTAACCGGTACACATTCATGTTTAAAGTTTAAACACATTTTTTGGAGGTCGAATATCTGGTACTGCGGTGGTGGTGCACACGTCTACATATCAATCTATAATATTCAGTTTACGCTGATCTCTCGTCGTACCGAAAGCCTAAACAATACGAGATCAGCTTGTGCTGGAAATGTATAGCTTGATAACTAGCTGTGTGTAACTATCTAGCCTCATTATTTCAGCTGAAAAACGTCCACTGCTGGACAGAAACCTCTCCCAAAGATTGCCACAACGACTACTATTGATTAGTGTTGTGTACTTATTGGGGGGTTTTGCCATAATAGCCGAGCTTGGCAAACGGATTGGCGATCGCAATTGAGTTCGAAATGTACTCGAAGGACGCTGCTGCCCATCCTCTGGCTAATCCCATAACCTACGGTATGAGATGGGGAGGTGGTATTCTTAGCCGGCACCACACAGCAAATTTCTTGTGAAATGGAAAAAATGTTTATAGCGTATCAAACCGATGACCTCGAGGTCCTGAAGAACGCTATGTGCTGCTGCTCGCTATGGCTCAACTTTCGCATCGAGACAGTAATAATAATTGGTGTTGCGGAAAGGAAACCATCATAGGTTTTTTAGCCTCTCACTTGTACATATAGCCAAGGTATGTATGGGAAAGAGATGAAAATAGTCAATGTTGTATGCCTACTAAACTAAGACGTAGAAAACAATAAATATCTATGCTTATTACATTCAATTACAAGTGGTTAACTGGTGCCGGCTCAGAATGCCACCACCCCATCTCCTCCCATGGGTGTCGTAAAAGTCGATTAAGGGATTAGTCGGAGGATGGGCAGCAGCGTCCTTCGAGTACATAACTCAACTGCGATCGTCAATCCGTCTGCCAAGCGTGGCGATTGTGGCAAAACCCCCCAATGAGCACACAACACACCCATATCGGTCATTGTGGCGATCTTTGGGGGAGGCCTGTGTCCAGCAGTGGACTTTATTCGGCCGAAATGATGATGAACTGGTGGCATGTTTTAGACCGGGATAAATCCGGTATGTGTCATGTTAACGAGAGATAACTTATTATATTTTTATATTTATAATTAGTTATTATTTTTGATGATATCTGAAACTAATGCCCATGTTAGTGGTTACACACACACACATCAGCCCACAGCCGTCCACTGCTGAACACGGGCCTTCTGAGGAGCATTACCATAAGCGGGTATTGTCATAAGCACCACGCTCGGCAGGCAGATTGGTGATCGCAGTAGTTTGTTATTAACGCTCTGGACGACGCTGTTGTCCATACTCTTGATATGAACCCTCACTCGTCTTTTAGGACGTGGTGGAGAGGAGCGCTCTATTCTTTGGCGGGATTCACACGAAATTATAAATGGATACGCTATACCTATACTAAAATTGAAACTGTAAGAAACGGTGAAGTCCGGCTCGTGGGTACTTCTTTTACTGTGCGTCGTTCAAAAGTACTAACAGGCTTCAGTCTATTATGAATAAATGACATGTTATTGGAAAAAATAAAAACCGTACATCTCTTTTTCTCTCTAGTCCTATAATCTGTATAATTGTGTATATAGCGTTTCGCTAACCGGTGTCCCGCCCGCAGACGTGACGGCGGGCCGCTCCAAGCTGGCCAGCTGCGGCCTGCTGCGCGCCGCGCTGGGCGGGCCGCACGGCGCCGGCCTGCGCGCGCCGGGCGGGCCGCACGGCGCCGGCCTGCGCGCGCTGTGCGAGGCGCTGGTGCGCGTGGCGGCGGCTCGGCCCAGCCGCCGGCACGCCATGCCGCGCCTCACGCAGCCCAAGGTGACGTGCGGGCCCGGCCCCTTATCTCCTTTCTTTTCTGCATGATTCAAAATATATAATTATTTTAAACAAACAAGTTGCGACGCCGTCCAAGGGACTCTAAACCAGAGGCATGGGCAGCAGCGTCTCTTCTGTGAAACAGAGACCATTTTGCGCTCATGAACTCGCCTGCCAAGCATGGTGAGTATTGGCAACTTGCCTCTAAAATGGTGACACATGGTGGAAATCTATGGGGAGGACTTAGTTCAGCAGTGGACGTCCCTTGACTGATATGAAGTTTAGACGAGTCTTTCATTCGCCTGGAGGTAAGAGACACGCCTGCCCATAACTACTGTACTGCTGCACAGGACTACTCCTGCGTGGCATCTTGAAATATGAAGTTATTCAGTCTCCAATGCCCAAGAGTTTCACTACTTTCTTTCTTCTGCGTGCCCATCAAACCGGAACAGTCATGTTAAAAACTGCTGTTAAATAAATAAAGTTTAAATACTGCTGCTTGGCGGAAGAAGATCTGAAAGTGCGGTGGTGCATTTTTTTATTTATATAGATCAGTGAAAATACCATTTGCACTTCCTCCGCCCTGCCTCCGCCATGAAGATGAGCGGAGGGGCATCCGGACTCCTACCGACTAAAACAACCAAAGCGGTCATCTTCACCAAAGGAGCCTTCCTTTCCTTCCAGGTCCTCGATACAATCACACTAGAACCATTGGTACAACGCCTTTAAGCACATCTCGGAGGGGATGACTGTAAAGTAGAATAAATAAGGGATAACCCTCTAGCAAAGGGGAGACGAAAGTAAAAGGCTACCATCTCCAGACACATTCTGGGTGAATTGTCCAAAGCCGCGCTGTGTGCTGTGCTGCGCACATGGCACGTGAGTACGTGCGCGCCGCTGTCGGCCCGGGGGTGCTCGTTATAAGCACGCAGACTCCCCAATCTGCGCTCGCGAGCTTGTAGGCGCCCCGTTGTATAATAACGACTGCAGACACAATCCACGCGGACCAAGCCGCGGGCGGCAGGCTGTGTATTGTAGAAACTGTAGCTCTGATTGGGACGGCGTATTATAGGTACGGGAAAGAACTTGTGTATGAGCTTGGTATAGAAACACTTATTATTTCTATATAAATTTATTTATATAGAAGATAATACAATTCGCTTTTTCTACAATCGACCACCGTGCTAATGGCCGGCCGAATTCATTCTCCTCTTTTATTTTCTCTGACAAAATGTTCTCATGTAATTATTTTAAATAATATCTTTTTTATTCTTTGCGGCTAGGATTTTCTCCCAAAGAGTTTGAACTCTATTACAGTATATAATTTTACTAGAGTTTAAAATGAGTGCACGAACCATGTTCCTAGCGGCATTTATCTATATCCCCGAAATGATATTAGATAACCTTAGCTTAACCAGGGACTGAAAAATTGCACAGTATATCTGATTGTGTAATTTAGATAAACACTATACTCAATTGCCAGACTAATATATGTACACATCTAAGACCGCGCCTAAATATTATAATTCAGTATTATATTTTTTGAATGATAATGATTTGGAAATGATTTAATTTTGACATTGAAGTTTTTATTACTTAATTTTATATTGTGTGACATACGTAATCTACAATTTTTTTTTTTTAAATCCCATTATAATTTTAATACTGATTGCTTTGTATAATTGAATTTAATACTAGACTGAAATGATGTAGATGCTTATTATTAATAAGAAACGATTGAAAAAAATTGCATACCGTAAGGTAGTATGTACTGGGGTCTATGTTCTTTGTATTCCACCTTATGTACCCCACTACGTCGAACGTAAATAAATATCATTGATTGATACCTACGATTGAGTACAGACAAATGGATAGAAAGACCCCGCTAACCTGTTTTGAAATATGTGGGCACTGTTTTACTATACGTAAGAATAAGAAGGCGAACCTGTCCTGAACGCGAAATAATAAAATAATACTTCATCCGAGCGGTGCCGGCTCAGAATATTACCACCCCATCTCATCCTGTGGGTGTCGTAAAAGTCGACTAAGGGATTAGCCGGGGGATGGGCAGTAGCGTCCTTCGGGTACGTTAACAACTGCGATCGCCAACCCGTCTGCCAAGCATGGCGATTATGACAAAACCACTCAATAAGCACACAGCACACCCATATCGGTTGTTGCGCTTCCCGCCGCGTTGCGAAGCCAAGAAGTTTTCACTTCAAATAGACGTCAAATAGCGTCTCGTAACGGTGTCGCGAGTACAGAGATTTTATCTCATCTAAAAATATTCGTACTGCGCTAAAACAAGTTTTCATTTCAAAAACCTTTGCTGTAAACATTATTATTCAATACCGTTATTATAATTCAAGTAAAGGCGAAGACTTTCGAACGTAGCAAAAACTTGAATTAATTCGTTGTGATGTCGAATTTTCTTTTTTTATAAACAAACACATTGTTTAAAATGTTATACAAATAAATGCTAGCTTTAACATAATGTTTCTGTGTTGTAACTTGTAGGTCGCCTAATGTTACTTCATCGGACCGGTTTCACCTTAATTGATTTTGATATAGAGTTCCACTACTAAATATAAAATCCATTGAATGAATTTGTGTACACTCTGCCTACAATCTGACCCTTCTTCCTTTTGAATGACTTCGAATTTGATCAATAATTTCGGATTGCGTGCATCGACAAGCTTTATCAAAGTCATGAACAATGTAGTAAACACAAATGAAAACTATAATAAAAGCGCAATAATATTGTAGATTTCTGACCTATCCATCGGCCGCGGCTCGTACTTGACCGACACGTACCAAAATATCAGAATGCGGAATAACTTGACACTAGCCGCTCACGTGGGGAGAGCGCTCACTTACAAACGGCGCTCTTGTACTCGGATGCTTAACGTTTAGAAAATCAATATTATTTTTATTAATAAAAATTGTAATAGTTCAGTATTAGACTAGATAATCGATAGTAAATCACTTCTTTAGAACTGAGTGACGCATAGTGCAGTTTCGTGTGTGTGTGGTGTAAGTGCGGTTTTTGAATCGGTGTTACAAAATTGTGGATATGACCAGCAGCGGCCGCTTGACATCAGGTAGACCATCCTTTACGAGATAATTATGACGTATTTTTTCTTCTACTGGAATATCAAATTAACATCATACAATCTTATTTTTTTGGAAAAAGGCTACAGTATTTTGATTCGTATTACCATCTTACATAGGTAGTCTAGCTTCCAACAAAGGACATCTTCCATAATGACAACTCTTCTAATTATCAGGAGACATTTATGTTTCATCTTCTTCTGTTGCTCTTAAACTCTATTTTGAAATAACCTTTCATTGGCTGCATATTTAAATTCCCTCTACCTAAACTTAATATGCTTGTGCTAAGATCAGGATCATGTCAATATTGGAACGCTCTGGCTCACCAGGCCCTTGCCTTGACCATTGGGCTGACTTAGCTGGGGACGAAAATTAAGGCTTTACGATCGATATTCACCATTACTACGAGGCAATGTAATAAAGCCACTTAGTGACACTCGCCCACCCGTGAACCCGCTCCTGATCATCCAACTGGAACTATCAGAAACACTTGAGGTTCAAGTCTGACGTAGGTAAAACGTATCGTATAGCCTTGCGGTTTTTGTAGACCTCAATTAAAACATACCAGAAAATAATAGCTTGGTTGTGTTGTTCTAATGATATGGTTAAATGAAGGCTGTTTTTTTATCGTGTTTATAATTCGATATAATCATGTATTTTGCTAGGTCTCTTTTTGTAAGCTTCCAGCTAGGTAGGTACCACCCCCTTTGGGGTGTCCTTTACAAACCCTCGGGGGGTGACCACTTTACAGTCATCCCCTCCGTGATGTGCCTATAGGCGTGGCACCAGTGGGCGGCTCTCTCATACGAGGACCTGGAGCCTCCCTTAGGTGCCGAAGATATTCCTAAGTATGTGTCTCAAACCTGGTCCACATAGGTCAAGGTGACGAGCGCAGAGTGGTGCCAGGCAGGACCAGGCCTGGGTAGTATCACAATTGTTACGATGACAGGACTGATCTTACCACCAGGCGAATGACTTGCCGGTCTCGTCAATTGATGTATTAAAAAAAATTCAGTATACTTTCGTTGTAGTCAAATTTGTTACTAATTGTAGCTTAAATTTAAATCTATATAACATGATGTATGAGTTAACCGGATGTAAATAGGGCAAACGAGACAGATATATGGTGAAACAGTTCATTCATTAGACAATCATTTTAAAGCAGGTAACAGTTTAAATAAACTATCAAAATGTGTACCGTTAGTCGCTAGAATCGGCGAGTAATTTTCCTCTTTACCATGTTTGGCGTTGTAAACATCGGTGAAAGTTGTTTTAGATACTCCGACACTTACCGTCACCGGTTATATCTAATATATAAAATTCTCGTGTCACAGTGTTAGTAACCATACTCCTCCGAAACGGCTTGACCGATTTTTATGAAATTTTATATGCATACTCAGTAGGTCTGAGAATCGGCTACTATCTATTTTTCATACCCCTAAGTGATAAGGTTTGTCCACCCCTAACATTTTTTCAATTCTTTGGACATTTTATTTTATTTTTATATTATTATAATGTGGTATTAAAAATACATACAACCCTAAATTTTCATCCTTCTATCACCAACCCCTATTTTTTAACAGTTGTTTTAGTAATTTTTCATCCCGCTCGATCACTAATCAATTATCACTTGGTAAGTTATCCCCCCCAGGCGTCTACCGGTGTCACTTCTCGCCCAGTAAACAGCACGGAGTAGGGATGAGACCGAAGCCGGTCTCCTGTTTCTCTCACACAATAAGCCTTCTCTCACACCCTCCACAGTTTTCAGCCATTACATTATTATTTATGCATCAAGCGTAATAGTAACGTTTACAATTATAATTTTACTATACTGAATGTTATCTCGAATAGGCGCCGAAACGGCTCAACGTTGTCAATAAAAATTTTCGGGATCAATACATGAATTATAACTTAAATTTTCATGTGTGTTCCAATTTTATATCTTGCAGCAGGGTCCAGCATACATGAATAGGCGTAAATATAATTTGCGCCTAGCGTAGCGGGCGGGTACGGCTAGTATTGATATATATCTTCACTATTCCTTAGTCAACAGCTGTTATTTTGAAGTATGATGTAGTTACATACAAAACGGTTTTCGATAGTTACGCATTATCATGTTGTAGTTATTTTAACGAAACGTATACATAAACTCCTGTTTGGTGGCATGGTTGGTGCAGTCGGCCGCTGCGCTCCGGGTCGCGGGTTCCCGCACGGAACAAATATTTGTATGATCTGCAAGTAGTTGTTCCGGGTCTGGGTGTATTGTGTGTGAAATTTATGTCTGTAAACGCACCCACGACAGAAGATAACCAGAGAGGGGCAACGCTTAAAATAAAAAAACTTTAAAAAAACAATGCATAGGAAATCTTTGAATGAAACTAGAAACCATACATCTTTACCCCAGTGTACGTACTGGACCAGAAAATCGAACGGCGGTGACATTTAATGTAATTAATTGCTTCATGAAGTTTCCGTCAGACACCGCTAGATACTTATTATAATTTATATATTATACAGAGATGTGTATCAAATTTTGCTAATCACAGAGATAGTTTACAACCTTGTTCCGTTTTAGTTATGTGGTTTGTCGCGTTCACCCAAACTTGCATGGCTTCCCTCATTTCTTATTATTTGGTATATTGAAGGCTGTTACGATAAATCGGATTAAAAACCTCTCTCCGTGACGCGGGTTGTTTGCGTTCTCTTGTATGTTCATGTAAGGGTTAATGTAAGTGTTTTGACGGCATGCTTGGCGCAGCGGCTAAGCAATTGACTTTATGCGCTACATGTCGCAGGTTCGATCCCTGTACAGAGCAAATATTTTTTATCTACAGATCGTTGTTTCGGGTCTGGGTGTATTGTATGTGTAATTCGTGTCATTATATGTATATAGTCATGTCTGTAAACGCACACATGACACAGGAGAAATCCTTGTGTGGGGCAACGTTTATATAAAAATATGCTGCCTAATAATGATGTCGTGTGGTATCCGGATGGGAATAGGCCCACCCCATCTTTTCCTGTTAATACATTATAAATAATACCGATCCAGCTGTCCCCAAAACAATAGCTTGTTATCCCCAGCAACGCCCTAAGCCGAGGTCCGGGTCCCGCAGGGGGCGCCCTTAGCGAAAGTTGCTTAGTTTTTAATATTAATTTTAAACCTGGCTGGAGGCCTCTTTTGGCTTCGCCAGAATGTATAAATGTATATTAAAGAAATGTATGCTTCTCGCATACAAAAAAAGCCCAACAAAAAAAAAATCTTTATCCTGTAAGTTTTGTGAATCGTGACTATAGGATTATACAGAGCATAGGCAGCGGGTTCCTTCGAGTACTTTAATTAGTTACAGCTCAACTGCGATCGCCAACCCGCCTGCCAAACGTGGCGAACCTCCCAATGCGCACGCAACAGAAACCCAGACCGCTTGTTGCTCTGATTTTTGCGGGAGGCTGTGTCCAGTAGTGGAACATTTTTGGCTGAAATGATGATTAAATAATAACGAGTGGTTGTCGATGATTTGTTACACCAAAGTTAATATTTTACCGTAATACATTTCCGCGTGGTGTCCGGATTAAGAATATAGCACCACTCCATCTCCTCCCGTTGGATGTCGTAAAACGCGACTAAGGGACTCTAAACCAGAGGGATGGGCAGCAGCGCCCCTTCTGTGGTACAGTAGCCATACTGCGCTTACCATCCCGCCTGCCAAGCGTGGTAAGTACTGGCAAATTCCTCCCACAATGACTACATAATTGTAGAAATCTATGGGCCTTTGTTCAGCAGTGGACGTCTTTTGGCTGATATGATGAGAAAATTCACTGAAGCCCTGACCTTGCACGACGGTATTACATATTGATAAAATACATTTCTCATAATGCCTGAGTGTTCTCTTCTTGAGATGATTGAGTGTGCGAGCAGTTCCGCTGTCCTACCTTTTTGGAAAAATAGCCCCTTAGTTATATTTATATATATATTTATACGTTGCCCCACACTAGGATTTCTCCTGTGTCGTGGGTGCGTTTATAGACATGAATTCCACACACAATACACACAGACCCGGAACAAATACCTGTAGATCATATAAATATTTGTTCCGTGCGGGAATAGAACCCACGACTCGGAGCGCAGCAGCCGACTGTATCAGCCACTGCACCAACCGTGCCGTCCGATCAGTTCATTGTGTTGTGCGGTGATATTGATAAAATGCAGTGTGTGGACAGGTACCGCCGCTGCTGTGCGCGTCGGGCAGCAGTTCCGCCGACTGCTCCTCCAGCGAGGACAGCGTCGCCGGGCCCTACGCCAGCGAGCACAGCGAGCCCTATGCTACCAGACCTGATGAGGGCTACGAGGTGGGTAAACAAAGATTCTAACACTAGATTTTTGATGTATAACATCGTTTCTATCGCTTTCCTGCAATCTGTGGGAGTGATTTCGTGAACGGAAGTGTTACAGAAAGCCGGGGAAGATTTAAAATTGAATAAAATTATAACGCTTTTTCTGTAACAATGTTAAAAAATATCTTTTCGCATTACGATACAGGGCAATTTCAAGAAGTTAATATTACCAAGCAGATTCCGTCAATTTTTTTTTTTTAATGGAACGCATATGCGGAGCGCGCTGTTTTTATAGCATTACAAAAAAGTTTTGATTCCAATTATTACTTATCTGTAGCAGCGTCCGCTTCAGCGCATGCGCTGCTGGGTTTTGGCGCCATTCATACATTTTGTTGTACTGAATTTCGATCTTTTATTGTTGTTGCTTATTACCTAGGTGACATATCAGATTTTAGACATCATAGGCGACTGCTATAAGCCGTATTTCTTCTTTATTCAACCCTTAAAATTCTTGCAATGCAGAAGTAGTCCTGCGTGGCACCACACTGCGCTCGTCACCTCTAGACGTCGGTTATTTATATTTATGTCTAGGTATTTCTAGCTGCTCTAGTGTGATCATACATGGACCTGGAGCCTCCCTTACGTGCCGAAGATGACCGCTCCAGTGGTTTTAGCCGGTAGGAGTCCGGCATACCCCTTCGCCCTTCCCCGGGGCGAAGGAAGTTCATGAAGAATTTCCGCTGGGCACCAATAAAAAAAGAATTTAAAAAAGGTATTTCTAGCTACACAGCCCTTTAACCTGGAACACAGTGATGTCTAAAGTTTAAACACTACTTGGCAGCATATCTGGCACTACGGTGGTACCTACCTAGACGGACTATAACAATAAGGCACCTGCCACTATTAAAAGTTATTATAGTTATTGTACATAATTATTGTCGGTCATGTGCACTTCCGGACATCAGCCTGGACAAAAAAGCTCTGGCTTACTTGGGGGAGTATTAATTGCTTTACGACATCGAGTCGTCGGCAAAGCCGCGATGAACCCACGCAGGAAATGGCGTAACAATTTTTTTTAAATCTTGCAAGATATTGAGTAAGAATGACGTGAAATCTGAGGTGATTTAATCTATCAACGAATAAGGCGCTTAGAACATGGTCCCTGAACACGTTTAATAATCATATCATCATATCGGCCATTTATACGTCCACTGCTGAACAAAGGCCTCCCCCATAGATTTTCACAACTGTGTCATCATTTTGGGGGGTATTTGCCAATACTCACCACGCTTGGCAGGCGGGTCGGTGAGCGCAGTATGGCTATCGTTACACAGAAGGAACGCTGCTGCCCATCCTTCTGGTTTAGATTCCCTTATTCGCCTTTTACGACATCCACGGGAGGAGATGGAGTGGTGCTATATTAATAATCACCACACGAAATAATTTTAACACGTTTAATAATTGAATATTACTTGTATATATTTAAAACATATGTCATTATTAGTGTAACGATCTCAACGGCCTTCGTTCGCATAACATTAGATTCCATCGTATTTTATTTAAAAAAAGCAAGATATTCGATGTGATTTTCTCGCACCGATGAATTTCCTGTCAAAGCCAAAGTTTTTTTATTTCAAATAAACCAAATATTCGCACTTATGAAACATCAGAATTTAAGTTGCACGGTTCCAAATAGTTGATCTATGGAGATGAGCCGGCAAGAAACTCCATGGATACTCTTTTAAAATAGTTGGGGATCACAATGTTGATTGTATAGGTGCACATGATTGTAAAACATATACAGAGAAAAATGTAGGTCAATGTGTTAAGACAATAATATAATAATAATAGTTTATTTGCCGTGGCAGTTAATGGCTGACCAGTCCCAACAGACGGCACCCGTTCACGAGCACGACGCATGCATCAGCATCGCTTAGCTCAACCATATTGTAGGCATTGACACCGCTACGGGCGTAATAGGTAACGAGGCTGTGGCAGCCATGTTGTAGGGAACCGAACGACCCGATACACAACGCCACCGCCAGCAAGACATTTTAGTGAGTATTGACAGACCGATACAGCCAGGTGAAAGATACAATCAAAATAAGTACTAAATATATATCATCAATGGCTACATGATGATCACACATTTAAATAACATAAAATTAAGGAATTTTAAATGAGTCAACACTGACTGCATTAGTATTGTAATAAATTATGGTATTAGATTTGACTACTCTTTAACATTATAAATGCGAAAGTGTATTTATTGGTCTGTTTTTATATTTTCATAGCTATACCGACTTCTATGTTTAATAGATAAGTATGAGGATGGCATGTCGTATTTATGTGGCGGGGGCCTTGGGGGTCGCGAGCACGCCTATTGGGGAATCTGCGTGCTCATACCGGGTGACCCCCGGGAAGACGGCGGTGTGCATCTATTGTGGTCACGAGCCGCCGTGCGCGCAGCACAGCGCATAACAAGGCTTAGGGGGAATGTTTTATAATCCCCCCGACAGTTGCCTGGGGGGGTGGCCTCTTTACAGTCAGCCTCCCTCCGCTAGAGGGGGCGACCGCTTTACGGTCATCCACTCCGAGATGTGGCACCAACGGGCGGCCCTTCCCGGGTCGAAGGAAGTACATGATGTATTTCAACTGGTCAAAAAAAGGTCAGAGGACGGCGCAGTGGTTAAGCGATTAACTTATTGCGCCACGAGTCGCGGGTTCATATATTTATATGGCCCAAAGATAGTTGTTCCGGGGTAGCGCTGGGCATACGCTGAAAACAAAGTAATATATCAACAATTGTGTAATAGATTAAATTATCGATTTATTCATCGTGGCCGAATAACAATCGAATACGATTGCGCGCAAGTCTTCAAGACAACCCCAAATTGATTGCCCTGCGTGATTTCTACAATCGATTTTGGACTTAATAGTCGTTTCAGCTGAATAAAGTCCACTGCTGGATACAAGATACAAAGATAGCCACAACCACCGCTATGGGTGTGTTGTGTGCTCATTGTCCGCGCTTGGCAGGCGGGCTGGCGATCGTAGTCGAGTTGTTAATGTACTCGAAGGACGCTGCTGCCCATCTTACGGCTAATCCCTTAGTCACCTTTTACGACACCCACGGTATGAGATGTGTTGGTGCTATTCGAAGTTGGCACCACACGGCACTGGACTTACAACAGCGCAAGGCGACTCGGCGTAATCGACACTGCGTTAAGTCGCAACGGCGATTGTGTGTCGCGCGCAGTGCGCTCCGCCGCACGCTATCAATAACAGTCGACCAATGATCGGAATAACACCAATTGTTATTTTATTCTATTCGAGTAAACGGACACACACAATGGGCCTCATAAGAAAGCTCAAGGTCACTCAGCGAGCTATGCTTGGTATTTCTCTACGAGATCGAATCAGAAATGAGGAGATCCGTAGAAGAACTAAAGTTGTCGAAATAGCTGAAAGGATTAGTAAACTGAAGTGGCAATGGGCAGGGCACATTGCTCGTAGAACTGATGGCCGTTGGCACAAAGGTTCTCGAATGGAGACTGCGCACCGGAAAACGCAGCGTGGGACGACCTCCAACGAGGTGGACAGACGACCTGGTGAAGGTCGCTGGGAGTCGTTGGATGAGGGCGGCATGTGACCGCTTGTTGTGGAAATCTAAGAGGGAGGCCTTTGTTCAGCAGTGGTCGTCCTGTAGCTGATATGATGATGATGAAACGGAACAATCGAATTATCGCATTGTTAACACATTACGCAACTCATTATGTACCCACGGTACCGGAGGAAACCTTTTTTTTTGTTGTCCAGTGGAAATTCTACATGGGACTTCCTTCACCCCGGGGAAGGGCGAAAGGTATGCCGGACTCCTACCGGCTAAAACCACTGGAGCGGTCATCTTCGGCACCTAAGGGGGGCTCCAGGTCCTCGTAAGATCACACCCGAGCCGGCCATTGATGCCACGCCTTTAGGCACATCTCGGAGGGAAGGCGACTGTAAAAAAGGATTGTAAAGGATCCCCCGCGCCTCGCTTTGCGCTGTGCTGCGCACACGGCGGCACGTGACCACGTGCGCGCCACCGTCTTCCCGGGGGTCGCTCGGTGTGAGCACGCAGACTCCCCAATCTGCGCACCCGCGACCCCCGAACCGGAGAAAACCTAGTGTGAGAGGAATCCTGAGGGTCGAGTGTGAGTTTGCTGTCGTAATTTACCGCGTTCGGCGCTGCCATTCGCCCGCTCCAAACTCTTCAGCCAATTGGAGCGCCGTACGCGGTCATTCACGTTTCGATTACGAAAAGAAAGTAGCAGTTGGCACTCTGGTAAATACTGGAACTTGAATCCCGGGGAAAACGCTAAGCTAGAATTTTTTTGTCATAACTCCTGGGTCCTACTTTTATACGGAAACAAAAGTAAATCTAAACGTTAAAATGGTAAACGGTTCAAGTTATTGTTTATAGTCTTCTCTGGTATATTTTTATTGCTAAGTATATAAACAATAATTTTAAAACATCATCACATCAGCCAAAGAGCGTCCATTGCTGAACAAAGGCCTCCTCCATAGGCCTACTCAATTATGTCGTCACTTTGGGCGGAATTTGCCAGTACTCAGCAAGATTGGCAGGCGGGTTGGTAAGCGCGGTATGGCTATTGTTCCATAGAAGGGACGCTGCTGCCCATATTTCTGGTTTGAAGTCCCCTAGTCTCCTTTTACAACATCCGCGGGAGGACACGGAGTGGTGTTGGTGAGATCTATATTCTTAATCCGGATACCACACGGACTTAAACAACATTGACTAGTAATGAATAAAATTCATGCGTTATATTACTGGTTTAACAGGCTGATGTGGAAGTTGGAAAACTGGACATGCCCCCGCCGTACAGGACCAGGAAGCTGTCCGGGACTACGTCCACGATACCGTCGGGTGAGTTGTTAACTTTTATATCTTTTGTTTTACAAAACTGTTGCCCCACACTATCATTACTCCTGCGTCGTGGGTACAGTTTCATCATCATCATCATCATATAAGCCAAAGGACGTCTACTGCTGAACAAAGGCCTCCCCATAGATTTCCACAATTATGTCGTCATTGTGGGGCGAATTTGCCACTCAGCACGATTGGCAGACGGGTTGGTGAGCGCAAAATGGCTACTGTTCCACAGGAGCTGCTGCCGATCCCTCTGGTTTACGAGTTCCTCGTTCGCCTTTGACGACATCCACGGGAAGAGATAGAGTGGTGTTATATACTTTAATCATATATCATATATCAATAAAAGTTTTAAGCTCATTAAAGCAAGCTAACAATCTTACATACTATTATAAATAAAACAAAATAAATGCTAGATTCTAGATAATGACGTGGAATGGGACATTTCAAGTTGTGGACGTGTTCGAAGCCGCGGGTAACAGCTAATATCAAATAAAAATAATCGTTGATCAATGCGCACTACGCTAATTTATTGTTAATGCTGGCTCCTCATCAATGGATATTTGCGTCAGACGTCATGTGTAGCCATGACATATCAAGCTGTACATATTTAGTTTAAGCTGATCTCTCATCGTTAGAAAAGCCTACACAATGCGAGATCAGCATTATACTGGAAATGTATAGCTTGATAGCCAACCTTGTGGGTACGTACGTCTTGTCTAACAACATTTTTTATCTATTTAAATTCCGGCTTTATTAACATAAATATCCTACTGAGGTTCCGCGCCGCCTACAAATAGTATTTTTTTTATATACAGGATGTCCAGTAAATAGCACGACATACTGCAGGGGGTGAGAGCTTGGGTCAATACCTACCAAAAAAACACAATATATGTTCAGCGAAATCTTCCGGATTTTTTTTTCACCACTGTAGATTGCGATAAGAAAATTGTACTGTGAAAATTTAAATGAAAATTGTATTTTTTGAAAACATTTTAGTGTTTAATAGAATAAAGACTTATCAATGAGTAAAGTAACTACTCACAAATAAATCGAGGTAAAAAAAAAATTGAAAAGGAATTATTCATTAGAAGATGCTTAAAAATCTGTGTCAAGGTAGAGATTTTTCGATATTTCGGAAAATTTTGTACTACTGTAAATCCGTAAGATTTTGCTGTTGTCTGATGTTGATTTTGTGTTTTTCGGTAGGTATTGACCCAAGCTCGCACCCCCTGCAGTATCTCGTGCTATTTACTGGACACCCTGTATATTTAAATTCGCACGAGAATTCCAGATACACATTTTAACGGCCCACTAGTTTTTACGCGAGCCTATTTGGACGCTGTGCGTGGTCAGTGACTCCCGCTCGAATACTCGGACATACCGTATCTTTCATTAACTTGGTCGTGAGTTCAGAAATCACTTCAATTAAGTTTGAGATGTAATAATTGAACACTGGTCGAGTGTCGTTTGACGCAGTGATTGTTGTAGTTTATGAACTGTGTTGGTTTGTGGTCGCCTAATGGCAACAATTTCAGACGTCGAAGGTATAATTGTGGTCGGATTTTTCTCAGAAAAGATAAAAGATAAATAATGAATTAGGATGGTTAACAATCGGAACAACTTTAAAACTAAATTACGAAAATATCTTTTCAAAAAGACGTCAGCAAATTCATCTCAACTCTGATTCTATTTATTTTTTCTCTTCTGTGTATATTTATTATATAATATGTATGTATGTGTTTATTTCGTATATATAAATATGTTTTTATACATGTAATGTTTATGTACGTCTATGTATTTGTATAATATGTCTTCGCATCTATACCTTTCTTTCATATGTTGTTGGTGCATCTACCTTATTGTTCTGCATCACCCAAAGGTCGTCTGGCAGAAAATGCCTACGGCATTAAGACCGCCTTTGTACAGTGTACATTAAGTATCTATACATCTATACAAATAAATAAAATTGAAGTGTCTGTTTGTAATGTCAAAATAACAGCTTTTTACTAAATGCATATGAAAGTATATACGATACCTACAACAAAAACACGATTTTTAATTTTTTTGTCTGTCTGTCTGTCTGTTTGTTCTGGGTAATCTCCGAAACGGCTGGACCGATTTTGACGGGACTTTCACTGGCAGATAGCTGATGTTATAAGGAATAACTTAGGCTACATTTATTTTAGAAAAATAATTTGGGTTCTGCGCAAAATAAATAAAACTCTTGAAATCCAATATATATATTCTATGTCAAGTGTAAATGTCGAAGTACTCTAAATTTCTTCTAAATTAAATGCGGGTAAAACCGCGGGTCCCAGCTAGTAAATAAATAAATATAATGACGATTCTCGAAATATGTGATTAAAAATATTGCTATTGCATTACATAGTTATTGGTATATTGTGTTGGCACCTGAATGGAAATGCGTTGATCAGGCGCGCAGTCGCCGACGGGCGAGACGGGCGCGGAGCGCGGCCAGTGCACCGCGAGCGGCGAGCTGGCGCACCCGGAGCTGTGCGTCATCGTCGTCGACGTACTCATACAGCTTATAACCAAGTACGTATTAGCTTTGTTTATATAACATGGTGAAGAGACGAGCACGTCATTCAGTGGTAAACGTCACGCCAGCCCATAACAATTGCAATGTTATCAAACTTATGTAATTTTCTTTCTTTTCTTCTTTTTAAAAAAAGACGTTACCCCTCACTAGGGTTGCTCCTGTGTCGTGGGTGCGTTTACAGACATGAATACCACATACAGTACACCCAGACCCGGAACAACTACCTGCAGATCATACAAATATTTGTTCCGTGTGGGAATCGAACCCACGACCCGGAGCGCAGCAGCCGACTGTACCACCTCGCTCGAAGAAGGAGGAGACGGCGCCGGGGTAACAACCGCTCTGGCGCCCACACGCCTGAAACCCCTTGCTGTTGCTATAAGGCGGGGGACCTCTGGGCGAACCCAGAACTCTTAGGTGCCGAAGATGACCGCCCTAGTGGTTTTAGCCTGTCGCTGGACTCCCTCGGCGGGTAGTCCTATCGCCATTAACGTGAGGTTCGGCGCTTGCAGGCTGGCCGCGGACGCCGACGGGGACGCCGGGGGCGCGGCGTGGCGGCGCGGCGAGCGGGCCGCGCGCGCCTGGTGCGGCCGCGTGGGGGGCGCGCTGGCCCGCTCGGGGGGCGGCCGCGTGGGGGGCGCGCTGGCCCGCTCGGGGGGCGGCCGCGTGGGGGGCGCGCTGGGCCTCTCGGGGGGCGCCCCCCCGCCGCTGCTGCGCCGCCTGCTGGCGCCTGCGCCCGCCCGCCTGCTGACCGCCGAGCGCGCGCACCTGCGCGGTGAGCTCGCACACCTCTCATTGGAACGCCTAGTACTATTAACCCCATCTATATCCCCACTTTGTCGTCAGCTTGCAAGCCTCACTGGTCTTCAGTTCAGCCACAGCGTTCATGATAACATGAGCGGCCATCAACTATTTTCCAACGGTACTCGCATTCCAATCCTCGTATTCTGATCACCAAAGGAAACCGAAAACGCGTAGCTGCAACTTTCGTGCGACACCGATGACAAACTGGTAACGATACCAATGTCGCCAAATCATAACACAACCCCGAGGTAAACTGAGTGTCGTAGTCATATCTCGCAGCTTAGTATAAGAACCGAGACTTTACCAACCGATTGCGAAGAACACCACCTCTACAAAATGATTACTTGGATCCCAAGCTTACTAACTTATTAAGACCACTGAAAAGGAAAAAATCTTTATTTATGAAGTCCGGTGGGGCCGAATGCATCAGTTAAAAAAAGAATTGCTCAAATCGGTCTACAAATCTAGGAGTAACCGATGTACACACATAAAAAAATTGAGAATTGAGAACCTCCTCCTTTTTGAAGTCGGTAAAAATGAATGGATGATAAGATAAAATTATTCTAATTCAATCACAAACACATCATCATTTCGGCCGAATGAAGTCCACTGCTGGACACAGGCCTCCCCCAAAGATCACCACAACCACCGATATGGATGTGTTGTGAGCACATTGGGGGGTTTTGCCATAATCGCCACGCTTGGCAGGCGGGTTGGCGATCGCAGTTGAGTTGTTAATGTACTCGAAGGACGCTGCTGCCCATCCTCCGGCTAATCCCTTAGTCGACTTTTACGACACCCATGGGAGGAAATGGGGTGGTGGCATTCTGAGCCGGCACCACACGGCACAACACATACCTTCATAAAAGGAACGAAACGTTTACCCAAATACAGAAAACATTGGTCAGGTGGACTATTTATTCCCTCCATTCTCCAATTCTCTTATAGAGAAAAAAGGCTAAAATTGGATCCAGTATAGCCTCAACTCCATACCAAAGACGATTCAAAGAACCTGCTTATGCTTATACTGATTATAGTGCTGCCCATCCACAAAAATTGTGCCACTACGTCCGTCTTTATTAGTCAGTGGTCAATGATTTTACACCAAGTAGCGGTGAAGGATGCGAAGTCCGTCTACCTGCATAATGTCAGTCACAATTATCTCGCACAGATAAGTGCGGAGCTGCCGAAGAGAAATGTGGACTCCAGTGGTCCAAGACAGCTTAAAACTAGAAGATATCTAGAGCTGTCGGAGTCTCCGTGTAACACTCGGACTAAGTGAAGTTTGCTCAAACTAGATGAGCTGCCCAAGGAGATGCACGCGCGGATGACTGCCAATCTTGGCGCCTGAATCACAACAACAACAAGATTAGATTACGAATACAAACTGCTATTGCTTACCGCCCTTCCACTGGAAAGAACGTCGAAAAGCTGGAGCGAAAGTGCGCGACCCTCCATTCTAAGCCCTCTCGACTCTCATCCGGAGTAAGAAACATCCGCCAGGAGATAAACTCCTCCGCTGGCATGATAAACTTGAGACGCGCCCTAGAAAGCCCGAACACCATCTACTAAATTGGTGACCAATAGCGGCGCTCCATCATGCTCGCCGACATGGCGGATGTCAAATTTAACCATTAGGAAGTCTTCCTCCCGAGCCTCGTATCCGCCCGCCGCTTGCAGAAGATATATAAAAGAAGCCGATTGTAATAGCCTGCAACACTCCAAGGCGGTAGAGTACTATTCCCATACGTCTTTTGTTTTTTTGTTTTTAATCTCATACCAATAACAAAGTAATCGCATGAGACCATTGACCGATTGGCTCCATGTCAGAAAATAAATGAATAATTAGATAAAAAATTCAGGTATTTTTTTATTGATTCGGGTAGACGATTGTGTACTGATGCATCTCCTACAAGGTTACAGGTGATTAAATCGGCACCTTGTATATACGATTGCGTCTGTGTCTGCCGACCAGGTGCTCAGAGGAGAAAGAGGATCAAGGGAGAACGCCGTCCTGCCCAGAAGGTGTCTTCTTTGGCGGAGTTCGCAGTGCCCACGCAAGATGCGCAGCCTTGGGCTACTATGACCGGAAAGAAGCTAAACAAGCCCTTTGCAACCCAAGAAGGCCTGTCTGCCATGTTGGCCATGTTGGCAGCGGCCTTGAGTTCTGAATCGAGCTCCCCGAGCTAGGACTCGGGACAGTCGGCCAAAGATAAGCGAGGGATGGAGTTTCCCAGCTTGTTAGCTTGCGTCGATGACGAACAGCTTGCGAAATAGAACACTGCACGGCAAATTGACACCACTGTGAACCACCACTCCAGAAAAAAAGGTTGCAATCAAGGGTCAACAACCTTAAACATTATATTAGTGCGGATAAACTCTCGGGATACCGGGATTTGAGACTACATAATTATCTATTTAAGAAATAGTAACAGTATTATTTTAAAGTTTACTTAATTGCCTTTTATGTGTTCATACTTCTTTACTTCATATTAAATGGTTTCCGACTGGGGTTGTCCATATTCAGATAACGCCATCAATCCGTCAAATTTCTCCTACCTGTTCCGATGAGTGGTTATAACACACACTAACATAATATTTACTAAATTCTCATTGTATAAAATGAGAATTTAGTAGATATAGAGACATGATCATTTTACTTGTAAGCAAAATTTATTAGTTAATAAATAAGGGTTTTTTATTAATATTGAAATATTGAGCACTTTTTATATTAGTGTAGGCAAACGAACCTTTTAGTCGCACAATATATAGCGATCCCCGTTGCCCACAACACCAGCTGATAAATATACTGGGCATAGGAAAGAGATGAAACGCTTAACCACGAGTAAAGTAAATAACAAAAAGATCTTCCTTCAATATATGTCAAATTTTTAACGTACCGCCACAATACATATACAACATTACTAGTATACGAAGATCTTTAACATTTTCCTATTGTAGTAGCAAACTCGATTCCGCCTGTAAACTGTATAGTGAAACTTAAACTTACTTCTCTCGTTAGACCTTCAGTGCAGCATCCTTGAGCTGATCCACGTGCTAGCCTCCCAGAGCATCGAGCCAGCAGAACTGGCAGCCTTCCTCAAACTCTTTACTGCGGAGAAGCCTCCGCTAGGCATTTTGCTCAGTTCTCTACATAGGCTGGTGTCAGCAGCTGCGCCCAACACTCCTGACTGTATCCTGACCTTCCCGGTCGATAGCGACAACACCGGTGAGCTAACAACTTTCATACCTAGCGTGTGACCATTCTTAACTAGATATCCGAAACTTAAATATTAAAAGCATCTACTCTTGATAACTCAGCTGTGAATAATAGTCATCAGTGTACTCGAAGTAAACTAGCGACAAACTAGACTGAGGTATGAGCTCCGCGTACTGTATATTTTAAACCTTCCGTGTTGTTGACAGACGGTATACAATCTTTGGCGGAGGAGCTGAACTATCTTGTGGTAAACACTACTACTTCGCAGAGTCACCACGCTGAGAACTGCGCCAAAAGGTTCCACGATGCACACATCAGAGCTGGTAAAGATCCTCACGAATTTGCAGAATTATATTTTGAAGTGAATTAATAACCACAATTTCAACTTAAGGTGTAGATATGATAATACTCGACATTTTTAATGTGTTTACCGTGTGTACAAATAGTGATTTCTATGCTAAAGCACGAACAAGATAGACATGCCCTACAGCCAAAATGGTCTTGTACCGTACGATTTCAGAGGAACTTCCTCTTGCGCACGGCCCGGTTGTGGAATGAGCTTCCCTATCGAGGTTTTCAGAAGAGACCACAGCACAGAAATACAGATTTTTACAGAGTCGGCAACGCGTGATTTATATTTCTGGTGTTGCAAGCGTTCAGAGGTTATGGTAACCTCTTGCCATCAGGCGGGCCGTATGCTTGTTTGCCGCTTTAGTGGTATAAAAAAAGCATAACTATGGAGCCATCGTATTTTTTTTGTGTCATTTATAATGTATCACATGTTTTAGAGAACAAAGCATTTGTATTATGCATAGTACTTAACGACGATGATTAGATTCATTTTCGGTTCAGGTGCAATTCAATTTGGATCAATTACATTTTTCGTTACATATATCAAAGCGGTATTGACTATGCGCGATTTGATTACCAGCATAGCAGAACCGGAACACTTAAAGTTGATATTTAAACGAACCAGATCCGCAACTGGATCTCAATACTTGTCGTTATAGTGTAGACCTAACTGTTTATTATTATATACAGGGTGTCCAGTAAATAGCACGACATACTGCAGGGGGTGAGAGCTTGGGCCAATACCTACCAAAAAAACACAATATATGTTCAGCAAAATCTTACGGAGTTACAGTAGTACAAAATTTTCCGAAATATTGAAAAATCTCTACCTTGACACAGATTTTGAAGCATCTCGTAATGAAAAATTCCTTTTCTAGTTTGTTTTTTTACCTCAAATTATTTCTGAATAGTTACTTTACTCATTGATAAGTCTTTATTCTATCAAAAACTAAAAAAAATTCAAGAAATACAATTTTTATTAAAATTTTCACAGTCCAATTTTCTTATCGCTTAACTTACTACTACTGTAAATCCGTAAGATTTTGCTGAACATATATTGTGTTTTTGGTAGGTATTGGCCCAAGCTCTCCCCCTGCAGTGTGTCGTGCTGTTTACTGGCCACCTGTATGCTGTGTGCGGAGTGAGTAAGCGCGGTGCGGCGCAGGTGTGCGGTCGGCGTGGGCGAGCCACGCGCTGCGCTGCGGCGCGGAGGGCGCGGGCTGGGCGCCGTGGCTGGCCGGCTTCGGCCTCAGCGCCTGGCTGCACCCGCAGCGGCCCCAGCGCAACGGTGAGCGACAACCCAACCCATCTCATACCGTGATGGTTAGCCGGAGGAAGGGCAGCAGCGTCCTTCGAGTACATATAACTCAACTGCGATCGCCAACCCGTCTGCCAAGCGTAGCGATTATAGCAAAACCCCCCAATGAGTCCACAACACACCCATATCGGTCGTTGTGGCAATCTTTGAGGGAAGCTTCTGTTCAGCAGTGGAAGATTTTAGGTGGAAATGGAATGAAAGATGCCGTGTGGTGACGGCTACGAATACCAGCAACCCATCTCATCCCGTAGGTCTAGTAAAGGGCTCTAGTGTGATCTTACGAGTAAAGGGCCACTATGGGATATTCGCTGTGTGGTGCGGGCTCAGAATACCACCACCCCATCTCCTCTCGTGGGTGTCGTAAAAATCGACTAAGGGATTAGCCGGAGAACCAACCCAACTCCAACCCGTCTACCAAGTATGGCGATTATGGCAAATCTCCCCAATGAGCCCACAACACACCCATATCGGTCGTTGTGGTGATCTCTGGGTAGGCCTGTGTCCAGCAGTGGACTTCATTCGGCCAAAATTATGATGGGATTAGCCAGAGAATGGGCAGCAGCGTCCTTCGAATACATTAAAACTCGGCGATTGCCAAGCGTGACGATTATGGCCAAACCCCCATATGAGCCACAACACACCCACCGGTCATGGTGGCGGTCTTTAGGGAAAGCCTTTGTCCAACTGTGGATTTTATTCGGCTGAAATGGTAAATGATGGATGAATTAATTACACTATTCTTTTAATATAGTAAAAAAAACACCAAAAAATACAATCAAAAGTGGAAGGAATTGAACTTACAGCAGTGAACCAAAGTTAACAATTGAAATAAATGATTATACAGTCGATAACTGATAGCCAAGTACACCAAAAGAAATACAATGAAAAGTGGAAGGAATTGAACTTACAGCAGTGGACCAAAGTTGGCAATTAAAATATATGATTAGTCAGTTAATAATTGTACACTGTGAAATTATTAACTGCAATATACCGTGCGCATAGAATAAAAATAATTGTTTCAGACGGCACAGACGAGTTCAACGACGACGCGTCGGACACGGAGTCCAGCAAAACGAATTCTCCCAAAAAGGAAGCTCCCAGCAAACCTACCGAGTTATCTCACATTCTGTCAGTGGGTCACGAGTCGCTCATGTTGGAAGTGTGGCTCGACACCAATACAGGTATAGTTGCAAGTATATTCTATGCGTCCGTGAAACTGTACAAGATCTAGTGCATCTATCCAAGAACAAAGTGTTTAACCAGTGCAGATGATTTAGTGATGCCACAGTGGAAATAGTTAAGTCTAACAGTGATTCTACTCGGCATAGTGGTCGGTACTGGGTTCAACGTGCGGGGTTACACGCGGCAGCCACTTACCGAGCGGCCGTAGCGCAGTTCGGTAATAGCAATCAGGAGTGTCGCTCTCACTTTTCCTTCAGCGCAATTTCACGTGACACTGGAATAATGGTTTTTGTGAGTTGTGTTGTATGTCATATAAAAATAAAGACTAGATTTTTTATCAGTTTCTACACGCAGAGGTTGATTACTGACTGTCAGATTTCGCATCTCAAAATATTAGCTAGGTACGTACTTTGATACTCGTAGTCAAGTATATTATTGAATTAAATTGCATTTGATCTGCTGTTGATAATTGTTAGGAATATTTTTGTTTAATGAGTTCCGTACGCAACCCGAGTTCCGTATGTCACATGTTTTTATGTTTCGTCAATATTTAAAACCCATTTGTTAGTCTGTAGCTACATATGTATATGTCACCACAAGACAATATGTAGGTAGTTGAATTATTTGTACTATACAGAGTAAATACATTTGTAGTTATTTGCTGACAGGTACAAAGAGAAGTATAATTGTTTGTTAACAGTTAATTATGCAGCTTTATATGCAGACTAGATCGAAGCAATAAATTTATACATTCGTGAAAGGGCTTACGACAAAAATAAGGCCTCTTTTATCGGTTTGCAAGTACTTACTTATTCCGTTAGTTATTGTCAGAAATTAGAAGATAATTTAAAACAATATTTCTTTCACTGGTGATAAAATTGGCCATAAACTGTTTGACACATTAAAAGATAAGATAAAAAGATAAAAAATATTTTTATTCATGTAAACCATATACAGGCACTTATGAATCGTCGAGACTTTAATTGCCGCGTTCCAAGATGTAGATTTCCTATGGAGAAGAACGGACAAGAAACTCCATGGTTACTCTTTTTAAATCATATAGATGTTTGACCGAGCTTTGCTCGGTATTTTTTTATTTTTAAATTGTGTTTTCTGGAAATTATATTTAAGTACGAATTACTAATAAAATAATGAAATATGAATAATATTTTTCGATCTTACCGATAGAATAATAAAAAATATGAACTGGTTATTTAAAGAAAAAAATCATGAGTGCAATTAGTTTAATCTTATATTAGAAACAAATACTTAATTTTTTACAGTTTATCAATCAATTACGAAATATATATATATAGTATTATTATTCGCCAATAGACGTCTGGAAGAGTCATATTTTTCAGTTGAGACTACTCAAATTTAAAGATATAAGATTAAGAAAACTTGAACTTCAATATTTTGAGTTTAGCGCCATCTATGCGGCAGTAGTGGTACCACTAAGCACTCCATTGTCTCAAAATTAGACTACATAGCTAACCTCATAAAATAGTTCTTAGAGTATGTAACAGATGCTACTTCTCCAAATTAATTTTTTTGGACAAAGTATTTAATATTGAATGTCAGTGGTACCTAAACAAAATTATAATACTTCCATTATAATTAACTTTTATACTATAATGTGAAATAATACTTGACATTATAGTATAAAATGAACATGGTGTTATGCTCGATTATTAATATACCTGGATGACCGAGCTTTGCTCGGTATTTTCGTGTTACTTAACAACGCCATCTGCTGTTGTGTCGTTAAAGCAATTAGTTGCTCACAAAAAATAGTATTATTATTCGCCAATAGATGTCAGGAAGAGTCATATTTTTCAGTTGAGACTACTCAAACGCCTATAAAATCAAACGCCTATAAAATGACATTTTCTAAAAATGATTCCTAGCTAGATCGATTTATCGCCCCCGAAACCCCCTATATACAAAATTTTATGAAAATCGTTGGAGCCGATTCCGAGATTCTAATTACAAGAATTGCTCATTTAAAGAAATAAGATTAAATGTTACAATATTTTATGAGCACATTGTTGTAAAAATCAAGGTTATGTGAAAACAATGTAGGAGAAACGAGTCTAAACTTCTTAAAAAGTCTACTAAACAAGCCTGAATGTATTTTTTTAAGGTTTTGATTCAGTTGTCATGGCTGCATTTGGCTGACCAGTCCCAACAGACGGCACCCGTTCACGAGCATGACGTATGCATCAGCGTCGAAATAAAATCATTAAAAAAATAGAGTTTGCAAATCCTTGTGATTGTTCTTGTTTTTACAGTTTTTCACTTAAATTGTTCATAAGAATGAGAGTTCATTACATTATGAAATTAAGTACGCTTAAATGCAGTAAATCAAAATGCCCCAAGTATTTGTCAATTGCACATTTGTGATCGATATTATTATTAACATAAAATGGTTCTTTTAAAATATGTTTTATTTATTTCGTATAAGTAGCAACCCGGTCTACGTTCTATTCAGACGTTGCCGGCGTTTCGCGCAACATCAAAGTAGTAGAATCACTGTTATACATATTTACACTGTGGTAATGCCTTATTGTTAGCCTCAAAAGCCCTTGAAGTCTCTCAACGAGCTATGAACAGCACAATTAAGTCACAACGAAGAGCTTTCCTACAGAAATCCAACTTTTTTTTTTTATTGGTCCTGGTTGATCGTTCACAATTACAAACCCTTTGGAGGATTTTGTTGTCAGAGACAGCGAATCTTAGGTCCACGTTATGTCTGCCAGGCACGTTCACGTTCCGGCTGAGCCGGCCCGAGCCGGGCCTCAACCGCGTCGTGAGCGAGGCGCGCGTGGCCAGCGAGCTGCCGCCGCGCCGCTGGAGCTGCATCGCGCTCAACGTCAAGGAGCTGGTGCACAAGAGACACATCTACGTGCAGGTGTGCTCCCAGCTTACAGGCTTGATTCATGGTGTATGTACGGTGCAACCGTACATTTCTCAAGTCAGCACTTTTACGCGATGCATGCGTTTAATGTGAATATTCAGTTCAGTTCGCGATAAGCCGTCAAGAAAGCCGCGCGTTCTCAGTCGACATCAATTTCACTCACAGTTCATTAAGCTCATTTTTACTCTATCTTTTAGACAGTAAAATCCTTTTATCGTATTTCATTTCAAGGAATAGTGTAGCCTATCAAGAGACTGTACAGTTTACCTACATATTCCAAACAATGGTTGATTTGTTCACGAACACAACACACTAAATATGGACCGAAAATTAACACACAGTGATCCTATAATAAACGAACAATAAAACATTCTCAATGCAATCTGCAATCATAAATCTGAACCCAATGATGAAATTAACGGGATGTTTATTGATACTCACAGGCCCGAATGCTGTGTTAAACACGGTTTGTTGACGGCACGGTTGGTGCAGTGGCTGATACAGTCGACTGCTGCGCTCCGGGTCGTAGGTTCGATTCCCGCACGGAACAAACATTTGTATGATCTGCAGACAGTTGGTCTGGGTGTATTGTGTGTGAAATTTGTGTCTAAACGCACCCACGACGCAGGAGAAATCCTAGTGTGGGGCAAAGATATAACAAAAACAAAAAACATGAGCAAGATTTGTAGATATTCTGTAGGATGGAGTTTGATGTACAAAGACTGCTTCAATTGCAAAGGTATTTTTTGTGAGACGCTCATAGCCATATGCCCTCACTGATCGGTTACAATCGGAGGGATTAAGCAACGCTCGGTGTGGGCACTCTATGTATTGATAATCACATAATTGTAAATGAACTGTGTGTCACTGCTTAGGAGGGCACCTCAAATCTTCAGTCCCGGTGGTTATAAAACGGCAGTCGTTAAGCCAAGCCGGAGGCCTTTGGGCGACATGAACAACTCTGGCACATGGTTGGCTACTATGGTATCAGTATTTTACTTGAACTGTTTACCATCAGGCCTCCACAACCTAACTAATCGAGTCAAAAATCTATACTCAAAAATCTATATATTTTGTTAATAAGTTTAAACATTTAAATAAATGGTGCAAATAATTATATTTTAATGAACAGATCACACTGTTTGTCAATGGCTGTGAGAGCGAAACAGTATCCCTACCAGTTCAAGGTGAGTCGACATTTTTATTTCTTACAAAATCTGTAATAGTTTTTCGTGTATATGAGTATACGCTATATATTTTATGTTTGCAGGTATCCTCGTCCGCAAGGTGACTCCAATCAACTTGCTGATAGGACATGCGTGTGCGGGCGGCAGTGGCGCGGGCGCATACCATCTGTCTACTGTGCACGTGTACAGAGCGCCCGTCATCAACACGTACTGCGCCTTGCACATCACTGCGCATGGACCTGACAGTGCGTGTCAGGTGAGTAACGTCTGTCTACCGAGCGCGTGTACAGAGCGCCCGTCATCAACACGTACTGCGCCTTGCACATCACTGCGCATGGACCTGACAGTGCGTGTCAGGTGAGTAACGTCTGTCTACCGAGCGCGTGTACAGAGCGCCCGTCATCAACACGTACTGCGCCTTGCACATCACTGCGCATGGACCTGACAGTGCGTGTCAGGTGAGTAACGTCTGTCTACCGAGCGCGTGTACAGAGCGCCCGTCATCAACACGTACTGCGCCTTGCACATCACTGCGCATGGACCTGACAGTGCGTGTCAGGTGAGTAACGTCTGTCTACCGAGCGCGTGTACAGAGCGCCCGTCATCAACACGTACTGCGCCTTGCACATCACTGCGCATGGACCTGACAGTGCGTGTCAGGTGAGTAACGTCTGTACCGTGCGCCTGTACCTTGCTCATCACTGGGCATAGAACTAACGCTACTTACTCTTGTCATAATGTACTGATGAGTGGATTGCAGTCTATGCTAAACCCTTCGCTATTGTTTTCTACATATTGCTAACCTACACATAATCTATTTTCATGTTTTTGTGACAGGTGCGCTGCGAATCGCCAAACTTCCCGTTGTTACTGACGCCGAACGTACTTGACTCCAATATCGACTGGGATCAGGTAATAGCAATTTTTCAGCTCGCGCTCAGTTGGTTGAAGAGACCCGTTAGTTGAACTTGTTACATTATACATTTTCAGGTATTCGAGATATCGGCAACAACATTACGAGAACTACACGACAACTTGCTGCTAACATTCTCCGCGAGCGCGCCGAATATTATGAACCTGTACCATCAGACAGTCGCGCTGCCTACAGGTGAGTAGTATCTTTTAATAGGTTATAATATACAGAACAATTAAGAATCAATGTGCCATCGGCAATAAAACATCTCCTTGTCAACTGCGCCCGCGCACCGTTCACTTTTCTACTGACCGCCTGTGAGGTTTTGACCATCATTCATCTTGATAGCTCAAATACCTCACGATATTATTAGCAACCAGGGTCATCTGTGTAAGAGACAAGCTCGTTCTCAGGCATTACCTACTTTTGACAAAAACTTTTGGCTAATTAGTTTGTTAATTATCATCATCACTATAATTTCGGCCGAATAAAGTCCACCGCTGGACACAGGCCTCACTCAAAGATCACCACAACAACCGATATGGTGTGTTGTGTGCTCATTGGGGGGTATTGCCATAATCGCCACGCTTGGCAGGCAGGTTGGCGATCGCAGTTGAGTTGTTAATGTACTCGAAGGACGCTGCTGCCCATCCTCCGTCTAATCTCTTAGTCGGCTTTTACGACTCCCACGGGATGAGATGGGTTGGTGGTATTCGTAGCCGGCACCAAATGGCTAATGTTAATTAATAATACTGTAATTAATAATAATAATGTGTATTTAGTATTCGCGGGCCGCGTAGCGTCCACCGCAGGCCTGATGTCATCCTCGACGTCTGGCCTACCCTCATCAAGTAGCGGTCCAGTCTCCTCCATCCCTGAGACGCTGTTCACCACCTGGACGTGTAGTCCGCTGGCCAGCCGGCATCGTGGTGTCACACCCGCTCTGTATTTGCTCGGCGGACCAGATATACTGTTGTATTTGTATGCCAGAGTGAGTATCATAATATCGTATCAAGTATTTGATGTGATGAATTTGTTGTTACCTCACAAAACATTGAAAGTCAATTATTTTTTTTCAAATATACCAATTATTGGCACTTATGAAACATCAGGACCTAAGTTGCACAGTTCCAAATAATTCATCCTGTGGAGAAGAGCCGGCAAGAAACTCCATGGATACTCTTTTTTAATAATTGAGATTATAATGTTGATTGATACAAATGATTGAAAAACATCATCATCATCATTTCGGCCGAATGCAGTCCACTGCTGGATACAGGCCTCCCCCAAAGATCACCACAACGACCGATATGAGTGTGTTCTGGGCTTATTGGGACGTTTTACCTTAATCGCCACGCTTGGCAGACGGGTTGGCGATCGCAATTGAGCTGTTAATGTACTCGAAAGATGCTGATGCCCATCCTCCGGTAACGCCTTAGTTGACTTTTATGACACCCACCGGAGGAGATGGGGTGGTGGTATTCTAAGCCGGCGCCACACGGTAAAACATACATCGAGAATAATGTAGGTTAATGTGTAATGATGGATCATACCACAATAATATGATAATAGTTTATATGCCGTGGCAGTTAATGGCTGACCAGTCCCAACAGACGGCACCCGTTCACGAGCACGACGCATGCATCAGCATCGCTTAGCTCAACCATATTGTAGGGTTTTTTTTATTGTACCCATTGGTAATTCTTCATAAATTTCCTTCGCCCGGGGAAGGAGGAAAAGGCATGCCGAACTCCTTCCGGCTAAAACCACTGGGGCAGTCATCTTCGGCAACTGTGGGGGGCTCTAGGTCCTCGTATGATCACGTTAGATTAAATTCTGACTATTCGTAAGTGCCAGCAAATGGTTTACATGAATAAAAACAATTTGACTTTGACTTTAGGATCGCCCACTGGTGCAACGCCCATAGGCACATCACAGAGAGTGTGACTGTAAAGCAGTCACCTCTCCAGGGGATTGCAAATGCTTAAGGCTGGTACCACGGATATTGGCCTATAGTTTGATCCATTATCAGAATGCTAAGATCTTTAAGTACAGCACTCATTAGAAAGACTCGATAGTAATATAAAAGTCTTGAGCTTTGGAATCGAGTCCGAATGATGTCCTAAACCTGACCTCGTGTGCACATTGAACCCTTCACTGCACTACCATAGCCTTTGTTTGTCCGTCCCCAGGTGGTAGAGCTGGAAGGCAGCGCGGAGGAGCAGGCCACTGCGCTGAGCATCCTGCTGCGAGCCTGCCGCGTGGACAACCGCCTGCACGCTATGCTGTACGCAGCCGAAGCGCCTGACATGCTGCTCACCGTGCTGGCCGCACCCATGTGCCACGTGTCGCATCACGTGCTAAAGGTACCACTACCTACTACAGCCGTCTCGGGCCGAGCTGGACAATTATTTATTTATTTTCACATTTCCATATTTTCGTCGAGAACTAGGCGCAGGGTAGTCCCTGCGCCTAGTTCTTAGATGTTCTTTTTCTACTTCCTCAATGTTTATCTTTTTAAATCATTTTTTTTGATAATGGTTTTTATTATTGATCTTTAGTAATTACAATTAATCGTGGAAATTGTTTGTTTGGTTCAACAAGCTGACTTAACGGTAAATTCGCCAGGTGATCTTGGACGAAGCCTGCAGCAGTCCTTTGCTGACCGCGTGCGGGGAGAATGTGCAGTTGGCTGTCCGAACCGATGCTGTCGTGCTGCAGCCCGAGCTGCTCGTGCTGCTGGCCAACGCCTGGAGACACCTCGACACTGAACAGGTCTGGGACACACTTTACTGCATTTCGTCATCATCATTTCGGCCGAATGAAGTCCACTGCTGGACACAGGTCTCCTGCAAAGATCACCACAACGACCAATATGGGTGGTTTGTCGGCTCATTGGGGGTTCTGCTATAATCACCACGCTTGGCAGACGGGTTGTTAATGTACTCGAAGGACGCTGCTGCCCATCCTCCGACTAATCCCTTAGTCCACTTTTACGAGACCCCCGGGAGGAGATGGAGGGTGAATGGTATTCTGAGCCGGGACCACACACCATTTGCGTGATTAATAATGTCATAATTTGCCTTGTAATTGTTGTAGTTATCACAAGTTTTACGGATTTGATCTCCATTATACTATTTGTACCGTTAAACCATGATAATATAATATTGTCACAGGAATTAACATGGGAAGTGGAGAACTTGAACGGCAGTCGTGAGAGCGTGCGCGGCTCGGCGTGGGCGCTGACGCTGTGCTGCCTGCGGGCGCTGCTGCGGGACTCGCACCCGCGCCGTGCCTTCAACCACTACCAGATGAACCGCCTGGACCTGCTCAACCACCTGCTGCTGGCCTGCAAGGTGCGGATGTGTTCGGCTGCTCGTCTCCCACATCACTTGTGTTCGAAACTATATCCGTAGTCCATGACGCATCAGTTCATATACATTAGTTTACGGGTTCATCAAGCCAAAAGTCTAGAAACCCTACACTAGAGTAATGCAAGGAAATTTGTAGCATGGTGATGATGAAAATCAACGTTTAAAAAGAAAAACATCATATGAGCCAAAGGATGTCAACTGCTGAACAGAGGCCTCCCCGACCCGTGTCTGCTCGCAGAAACTGCCCTCCCTAGTCGTCTGTCCATCTCGTTGTTGCTATGCTACGTTGCGTCCGGTGCGTGATCTCTGCCCCAACGGCCATCAGTAGCATGATGATGTTGGAGAATGAGATGTATGTCCCAGGAGCGGTTCCTGAACTCGGAGTGCGGGCCGCTGGGTGCGCTGGCCAGCAGCGGCCTGGTGGAGCTGGTGCGCGGCCTGCTGGGCGCGCCGCCGCTGCCGCACCGCCTCGCGCTGCTCTGCGACTTCCTGCTGCTCATGCATCAGGTATGGGACATTGTTGTTGATATTGCTACTGCATAAGTTATGGTGGCAAAGTATTTTACGAACTTGCCTTTTTTGCACTAGGCTGCGAGTTCAAAGTTGGTATGTACTACTGTACCACTTCTGCGCTACGTGTCGCAGGTTCGATCCCAGCACAAAACAAATATTTGTATGATCTACCGATACTTGCTTCTTGTCTAGGTGTTGTGCATATGAGATTTATGTCTGTAAACTGTACCCACGACACAGGAGAAATGCTAAAATGATACATAAAAAAACGAGCGGGCCTAAACAGTAGTCGCATATGATGTATAAAATCTGATAAGCAACATTCATAAAAAATTGAAATTCAGTACAACAAAATGCATGAATGGCGCCAAAACCCAGCACATTACCGCGCATGCGCTAAAGTGGGCGCTGCCACAGATAAGTAATAACGCTGCTACAGATAAGTAATAATTAGAATTGAAACATTTTTTATAATGCTAAAACTGCGTGCTGCGCATTCTGCTGTGAATTCCATAAGAATAAAAAAAAATCAGTCTTCTTGGTGATATTAATGTAGATTTGCCCTGTATCATAATAAAAAAATATATTATAACATAATTTTGTTAGAAAAAAAGTGTTATAATTGATTTTCTATTTTTAAATCTTCCCTGACTTCCTGTTACACACTTCCGTCCCTTTTTAGGAAATCACTCCCACAGATTGCAGGAAAGCGAGAGGAAAGATGTTACACATCAAAAAAGGAATGTCATAATTATGTTGATCTATGACGCCACTGATATTAATGGTGGAAGAAAACATCGTGAGGATCCCTGGGTCTAATGGTTTGTAGTCGCCTATACGCAGTGAGCAAGTATGATCAACACTCGTTCCTTCTCTGTATGAGAAAAGCTGTGCCCTGCCGTGGGACAGTTACAGGCTGATATTATATGCCGTGTGGTGCGGGCTCAGAATACCACCACCCCATCTCCTCCCGTGGGTGTCGTAATAGTCGACTAAGGGATTGGCCGGAGGGTGGGCAGCAGTGTCCTTCGAGTACATTAACAACTTAACTGCGATCGCCAACCCGTCTGCCAAGCGTGGTGATTATGGCAAAACCCCTCAATGAGCCCATAACACACCCATATGGGTCGTTGTGGCCGAAATGATGATGATGATGATGATTATATGGTTATTCGTCTTATTAAGGCACATAACTGCACATAATATAAAATAAATGTTTTATCTCGTAGGCCAGCGACACCTTCGTAACACACTCCCGTGCAAACTTCTACTTTCTACTCACATCGGAGACACAAGAAATGAGCGAGTTCTCGTCCACCTTCTCCAAAAGAAAACCTTCCAAACGCGTCAAGAAAAGAGTTGAAGAAAGGCCCAGCGTGTCCAGTACGTCCACGGATGAAGTGCTAAACGATAATAGTGTCAATTCTCTGAACGATAACACTCAAAGTCGAGAACTTGATGACCGGATTGACAGCAGCTGTGGGAGTACTGAGTCCACCAAACAGATAAAGTCCATTATCAACATGCAGATTAAGGAAGGCAGGTAATGCGTTTTACCTAGTTATTACTTAACTATTCTATGTTTTTGTGCATGAAAAACCTTTATAAATAATTAGGAATGATATTTAGTCAATTAGTTTTATATTGTCTTTTCGTTTTAGGAAACAAACCACGTCGTCTACGTCGGAAAATTCAGATACACCTGCCGGTAAGTGTAGTGTTAGTAAAGATAATGGCGATTGAAGTTATCGAAAAGATTAGAAGACTCAATTATGGATCCAGCTAAACGTGGACCACTTACCGATGTCAGGTGTGTGGTGGCCAGATTAAGAATATAGCACCACTGCATCTCCTCCCATGGAATTCGTAAAATATGACTAAGGGAGTCTAAAACGGTGGGATGGGTAGGAGCGTCCCTACTGTAAAACAACAGTCATTCTGTGCTTACCAACCCGCCTGCCAAGCGTGGTGACTACTGGCAAATTTCTCGCAAAATGACGACGACACACAGCATGTAACGGTCGTCTTATGGGGGAGGCTTTTGTTCAGCAGTGGGCGTTTTTTGGCTGACATGATGGATGGTTAGCAATTTCCACTAGCAGTGTCGCAATAATTTGCACTTGAACACTTACACCGCATATACAGCAGCCTACCTATAGAAATATTCAGGGACCTCCTACGTCAGGCACAAGCAAAAACACTAATTGTTGCTTGTGCCATCAACAGCTGAGAACTAAAAGCAATCTGAACACATTTGAATATTGCCTAAAGATACCTTCGATCGGATATATTCAAGGGGCCACAGAGACATTGTCAAGGGACCTCATAAAAAAGATCACCACTCAGCAAGCTATAAAGAGAGCTATGCTTGGTATATCTCTACAAGATCGAATCAGAAATGAGGAGATCCGTGGAAGAACTAAAGTTGCCGACATAGCTGAAATGATTAGTAAGCTTGTGACGAAGTCATCCTTCATCTTCATTTCAATCAACCTCTTTCATGACTTCATACCTTTTATCTTTATCACTGTCCAACTCATGATTCATTCTTTATTCAAATCAAATATTGAATTTAGTATGTGGTGTCAAATCGTTCTTCATATTCGCTAGTGGTTCGACACACAGCTTTCGCTCTGACAAATCGTCTGTAAAATTACAAATATCTTCTTTTCTTTATTTAAACATAAAACATTTTCAAAAATAGTAACCTCAGTTATTATTCGTCTTCGTTTAGGACATGTTTGTTCCCCAGTATTTTTAGCTAAACTCCGTATTCGTAACAATTCTCTCTGTGAATGTGGTATGGCAGAAGGTACTTTAGATCACTTATTTTTCTCCTGTCCCAATCTCGTTGTTCCCCTGTACGATATTCTGCCTTCCAATTTTCCCAGGCCTATTAATATTTCATTCCTTCTTACCCTTGTCGTATCATCTTCAGTTTAAATATTGAATAAATTTGTTAAAAAGAACAATATTAAACTCTTAATTCTATTGAATGTATTTATATTATATATGTATACTATTATCTTTATTGTTCGGGAGGAACATTTACCTTATTTGTTTTGTTTATCATCATTGTAATTTGTTTTGACATTATATAATATGGAGGTATAAGCATTACATTTTTAGGTTATTCAACCAGATCAGTTTTGGTTTAATATTCAAGGGCTATTTATTTAGGTTTTTATAAAAAATATCTACATTTTTGTTTTATCCAACCTTGATATTGGCAGAATCATCGACAAACCGATGGAGCCATAAACTAAAATTGGAATTGGAATCTTTTTTTAACTAGCTTAAATAATTACGACAGTAAGCTCTATTTAAAAAATATAAACAGCAGCATGAAGTGATAATTGAAGTTGTGAATAACAATATACCTATATTATAACCATATATATAGCCTTTCATTCAATCACATCAACTGTACTCCGTTACTTGCTGCCGTGGAGAAAGCTGGAGGCCTTTGTTCAGCAGTGGACGTCCTCACGCTGAGATGAAGATGATAGAAATACAATTTATTCAAAATAGACAGACTTTATTTTATTTTTGAGAAGATAACCCGCCCTTTACCGCTTCCTAGTGTTGCATAAAAGCGGTTGTAAAAATGTAGTGTATTTCGCATTATAAAAAGTAGAGTGTACTGCTTGTTAGAGAAAATAATTTTTTCAACACCCGCTTCAATTTGTTTAGAATGCACTTAACTAAATTGCCTAAAAGCTTAAACTTATTCCTACTTCTGTAAATTGCACATGCACATAATATATCATGGCAGTAGTGCGACTTCTAACTCGCGTTAAGGGCTAGAAGTCAGGAGTCTGACCACTAGTCGACCGTAATCCGTAAGCCCACTAGGGGGTTTGAGTGGTCGGGAAGTGTGCGTAGCACAGCGCACAGCGAGGCTTAGGGGGGCTCGAGGGGGTCACCGCTTTACTGTCATCCTCTCCGAGATGTGCCTAAAGGCGTAGCACCAATGGGCGGCTGTAGTGTGATCTTACGAGGACCTGGAGCACCTCTTCGGTGCCGAGGATGACCGCTCCAGTCGTTTTAGCCGGTAGGAGTCCGGCATACCTCTTCTTCGCCCTTCCCCGGGGCGAAGGAAATTGAAAGGGGGCGTTTTAGTGGTATGTACACCAACATCCGGTTTGACTAAAACTCCCAACTTACTGGGGGATGGAATCCCCCAAAGAAGCGGTTGCCCTGTCTGCCAATGGGTGTTGACGTCATGACGATGAACAGTATCATCGTGCTATGTGCTAATAACAACATATTGTGGTAAACCGTTTATTATGCGGATTTATTATAGCGGTATAATAAGAGCCCCGTGGTCAGCAGAAGGTACCTAATATGACAATGTAAACCAGTGTTAAGTCCCCGTTCTTTTGCACAGCACTTTAATATCCCGCATGTAGTTATAGCATCGCCAATTGTAGTATGGTAAGCTAGCTGAGTAGTTGGTGGCGGTTGCAGAGGGTGCTGTTTTTGAGGCAGGGGAAAGAGAGGTCTCGGCAGGCAAGGAAGACGAGCTGAACGAGTACATTGTTGTAGATGTGGACGACGTCAACCACACCACCGTCGAGATGTACACCAGTGGGATATACCACCAGGTAAGGATACAATATTATATTAGTAGAATAACTTCCAAATTCTTATGATAGTCAACTTTGGTCGTTCCTATCCTGACTACAACAATCTAGCTAGGTAGTAAATCCAGAAAAAAGATTAATATCAGTGTTATCCGCTCTGTGGCTGGTTTGCCTATTCAGTGTTATAATTTTGTTTTAGTAAGTATAATAACTACGTTAGGTTGTTGTGATTTTTACCCAGTATAATGAGTAAAAAAGCATGAGCAAATGCTGCAACGTGTTCGTAACGTAACAATAATGTATAATATCCGTGTTGTAAGCCGTTTAGAAGCGGTTTTATTATAAGGATAGTAAGTGTTACAAGCGTGTGCCGCAGCGGCGCGTGCGCGCGGGCGCGGCGGGCTGGTCGGCGTGCGAGGGCCTGCTGCTGCTGCTGCGCCACGCGCTGGCGCTGCTGCCGCTGCCGCCCGACCACGCGCCCTACCAGGTAACCTGCCCTCCTACTGTCGAAGCTTTACCACGAAACATCTTTTTTTTTATTTAATAAGCTACCTTTTTTTACACCCTTATGGAAATCCATCATGGATTCCCTCCGCTTCAAGGAAGGGTGGAGTATCCTGGACTCTTACAAGCTAAAACATTTGGGTGTTCATCTTAGACACCAAAGGGGCCTCTAGGTTCCCGAGAACGAACCGGAGCTTTATTCCTTAACCTAACGTTATTATTCCAAAGTTCCAGGCACTTGTAGTGGGTTTGTAGTTAGAGTTGAAAGCTCTCGGAGTTTTGTATATGAGCGTTAGAGGGCTGGAGCGTATACTTCATCAGACGAGACTTATATGTAATAACAATATACACAACACAAAATATGTACAGTTGGATGAAATTTTCGATGGTGATTGCTTGTAACGTGTGTATATTATTGTTGTGGGCTAAAATTTGGCAAATTTAAGGCAATGAGACAATAAAATGTGTATTCGTGCATAGATTATACAAAAAAATGTTTCAACTGTCTTTAATGTTTTGATTAGTGCAATGTCTAAAATAATGTAGTTAATTGGCAAAAGCTTGAGAATTATATTATATTGTGTCTTGTGGTTGTCGGTTAAGAATAACACCACCCTATCTTAATTTGTAGGTGTCGTAAAAGGCGATTGCGGGATTAGCCGGAGAATGGGGAGCGGTGTCCTTCGAGTAAATTAACAATTGCTAATCTGCCTGCCAAGCGTGGTGATTATTGCAAAACCCTTCAATGAGCACGTTGTAGCGAGCCTTGGGGGAGGCCTGCGTTCAGCAGTGGACTTTGTTCGGTTGAAATGATGATGAAGAATTAATAATTCTAATTTATAAATGTAAAAGTGCTGTAAATTTGAAGCGTAGCGACTGCGAATTTTATCATGGTTAAAGCTTGTTTATTATGGTGCGTAGACGCGTTCTCGCACGTGTATGTTGATAATGACTGAGCGGGCCCTCAGGCGGCGTGCGGCGCCGTGAGCGCGGAGAGCCTGCTGGCGCTGGCCAACCAGCGCGCGGGGGGGGAGCGCGCCGCCGCCGTGCGCGCGCTGGCCGCGCTCACGCGCCGCGCGCCCGCCCGCCGCCTGCCGCCGCACTACTACCTGCACCTGGCCAACCAGGTACGGACTCGTGCGGGACGGAGACGTGCCCGCCGTGGGCCTCGGCGAGCTGCGGGGAGTCTCTACGAGATCGAATCAGGAACGAGGAGATCCGTAGAACAACTAAAGTTGTCGACATAGCTGCAAGGATTAGTGAACTGAAGTGGCAATGGGCGGGGCACATTGCTCGTAGAACTGATGGCCATTGGGACGAAAAGGTGCTCCAAGGAGAGCGCGCACCGAAAAACACTGTATGAGCAGACAGACGACCTGGTGGAGGTCGCTAGAAGCCATTGGATACGGATAACATATAACCGGTCGTAATTGAAATCTCTGAGGGAGGCCTTTGTTCAGCAGTGAACATCTTTTGACTGATACGATGATGATGAAGTATTCTTACAACCAACAAATAGAAACATTTCATATTGCTAATAAAAACTTTTAAACAAATAACGCATAACATCCTCAATGTACACAAATAAAACATCGAAACACTATCTACACTCAAGCAACCGTGGATATTATTATCAAAACTACAATTCACACAAACACACAATGTTACTGCTAATAAAACTAAGTCGCTACTAGTAATGCAACAGATCCCAGCTTCCGTTTCCGCAACTTTCATAGCGGATATTTGATTAAAAAGTTATGTTTATTCGCGACGCATGACGCACATGCGTAAATCTGATATATAAAGAACACCAGAACACAGATAGGTGAAAAAGCAGCCAAACTGCTTTTCATAAAATATTACTTACCTGTACTTAATTTAGACTATTTTTTTTAATAACTTTTAAACCAAGTACACTATTTTACGTATGCCGTGTGGTGCCAGCTAACAATACCACCACCCCATCCCATCCCGTGAGTGTCGTAAAAGGCAACTATGGGATTAGTCGGCGAATGGGCAGCAGCGTCCTTAGAGTACATTTATAACTGAATTGCGATCGCCAACCCGTCTGCCAAGCGTGGCTATTATGGCAATATCCCCCAATGAGCACACTACACCGGTCGTTGTGGCAATTTTTTGGGGAGGCTTCTGTCCAGCAGTGGACGTTTTTACGGCTGAAATGATGATGATGAAAAAGTTGTATATGTATCCTTAACCCTAACCTTCGACATCTGTTTTCGTTATGACACTTCTGTTGCATCACTAGTTTGCTCAGATTATATCTAAATTTGCCAAAAAATATCATATTGTAAAATTAATATTAACATGTGAACAGATATCGCTGTACGAGGGCTCGTGGGAGCTGGCGGCTGCGTGTGCCGCGCTGCTCACCAAGTGTGACGTGCCGCTGGAGGACCAGCTGGATGTGAGTTACTGACCAGGCTGAGTATCCACTAAGAATAAAAAGAAGGAAGGTTTTCACCTGGTTTCTGTTCGATAACTATAATCCACTGCGAACTAATCTAATGTAACATTGTGATTGGAACACAGAAATGGAACCGATCAAGAGTACGCTCCTTATTCGCAACTGAATCATCCCTATTTCATTATTATTACATAAAATAAAAAAGTTGTTAATATTTAAGTTATATAAATATTGCTGTATCATACATAGAGCATCATGTAGCTGTTAATGTTATATATTTAGTACCTATATTTTGCCTTTGGCCTGCTAGTATCGGTCTGTCATGCTCACTAAAATGTCTTGCTGGTGGTGGCGTTATGTATTGGGTCGTTCGGTTCCCTACAATATGGTTGAGCTGAGCGATGCTGATGCATGCGTCATGCTCGTGAACGGGAGCCGTCTGTTGGGACTGGTCAGCAATTAACTGCCACGGCAAATAATAATTACATTACAATAGTGTTTTTTTTTTTATATATTGGCCTACATAATGCTCGTTGTATGTTTTAGGTACCATAATTTGTATCAATCAACATTGTAATCTCAATTTTTTTTGAAAAGAGTATCTTGCCGGCTCTTCTCCATAAATCAACTATTAGGAACCGTGCAACTTAGATTCTGACGTTTCATAAGTGCCAATATTTGGTTTATTTGAAATAAAAATATTTGACTTTGACTTTGATACAACAACTATTGTACCACTTTCGAAATTAAATAGTGCATTACTGTCCAGGCCTGAAATAAAGCAATTGACGGCCGAGTAATATCGAAACAGTATTACTCGGCCGAAGACGAGCCAAAGCCGAATACTACCGAAGTGATTTTTAAAGTATTTTATATATGTTTTTTCTCTAATTTGCGAGCAAACAATTAACAACTTGCGCAACATCTTTACCCCATAGAAATGTTTAACTCTAACAGAAATGCTGACGGTACTTTGCCCGGTCGCTGTTTGTTGGTATAGTTTGCCGCTGTGGCTAGTCGCTTGAGTTTCTCCGCCACATGTCATCGTGTCGATTCTCGCACGGAACAAAATAGATGAGAGCGGCATGTGACCGCTCGTTGTGGAACTCTAAGGGGAAGGCCTTTGTTCAACAGTGGACCTCCTGTGGCTGATATGATGATGATTAACTATTTTGGGAGTGCTAGCGTGGATTTTTAAGTACACCCAAACATAAATAGGTGTTTTTTAGGTACATGATATTTATTATTCTTCTTCTTCTCTTAGATTATAGCTTTTGTAGACTATCTTCCACGATTTCGCCAATGTCATGTATAAGGCAAAGTTGTGCGGTGTTCACATTAAACAATCTTTACATATTAATAAAATAAAATTTTAAGGCACGGTTGGTGTAGTGGCTGATACAGTCGGCTGCTGCGCTCCGGTCTGGGTGTATTGTATGTGGAATTCATGTCTGTCAACGCACCCACGACACAGGAGAAATCATAGTGTGGGCAAACGTTAAAAAAAACTCAGAAATGAAAATAAAACTACACTAGTATGTCGGCAACGTCGTACGGTTCAATTGTTTTTTTTTTCGATATTTATAAAGGCTGAATACGCATTTCTTATAAAAATGTTTAAATAAAGAACAAAAAGACTGCGCGCGGTATATTTGGCGCCAACGAAAATTTTATAGTTAGATAGGTACTTTACTGTGGGTGTTTTCGTTTTTAGTTAATAATTATAATAATTATTTATTGCAAAATAAAAATGTATAGTTCCCCTGAAGAAGAATTCGGTTTTACCTGGTAAAGTGTTCAGCTGTTGTCGTTATCTAACCGTAGAAATTGCAATGTCACTTCTAATAAATGAATTAAACTTTTATGTTTGTTGAATTAATTTGTTTATTTGCAAATCAGAGTAAAGTGTTATACAAGTCTCGGGTGAAATTGCAATTAACGGCCTCGTTTAGTTAAAAAGTAAGTAAGGCGGCACCTCGTCCTATTAAAATCATTTCGGAAGTGCTCGGCTTCGCGCAGTCGTTTCTCTATTACTCGGCTTCGCCACGTCGTTTCTGTATTACTCGGCCGTCAGTGGAGTTATTTCAGGCCAGGACAGTAATGTACTCGGTAGCACGCATGTGGTCACGCGCTGCCGTGGGACGCTTTGGGGGATCCTTTACAATCTCCCCGGGGGGGTGACCGCTTTACAGTCACCCTCTCCGAGATGTGCCAATAGGCGTGGCACCAGTGGGCGGCTGTAGTGTGATCATACGAAGACCTGGAGCCTCCCCTACGTGCCGAAGATGACCGCTCCAGTGGTTTTAGCCGGTAGGAGTCCGGCATATCCCTTCGTCCTTCCCCGGGGCGAAGGAAGTTCATGAAGAATATCCACTGGGCACCAATAAAAAATAAAAAAAAGGACAGTAATGTACTATTAGATACATGGATGTTGTCTACAGGATGATATCTGGGTAGACGTGACCGAGGAGTCTCTCCACCGCAGTCCGCCGCTGCTAGCGTTACTGCCGTGCTGCCTCGGCGATGTGCCGCTGGCGCATAACATCACGCTACTGGCCAGGAGGATCATAGACAAGGTAAGACCATAGATAAGATCATAATAATTACTACTTTTATTCCAGTTATACTCTACACTAGCTGAGAACCGCGGTTTCATCCACGGTTTAATTCAAAAGAAACTGGGTTATTTATAAATAATTTTGGTACTTTGGCATAGGTACTTGACATAGAGTATATGATATTGTGTTTCATGTGTTTAAATTTATTTGCGCGGAACCCTATCTATAATTCTAAAATTCAAGTAGTAAGTTAATCCTTACAACATCATCTATCTGCCAGTCAAAATCCCGTAGAAATCGGTCCATCCGTTTCGAAGATTAGCGGGAACAAACAGACACACAGACAGATTTAAAAAATATTTTTTGTTGTAGGTACCGTATATACTTGAATATGCATTTAGTAAAACGCTGTTATTTTGACATTACAAACAGACACTTCAATTTCATTTATTTGTATATATTTTATACACTCAAACATTCACTTATCTGTAATGGTAACCAATCGAATACTGCTGATGTGGCTTCTTTTGGTACAATAAACCAAAATTCAGATGCTGTATTTGCGTTTCTTCTACATAAATACATTATAAAAAACTAAATATATCCGGGACTCATCATCATCATTTCGGCCGAATGAAGTCCACTGCTGGACACGGGCCTCCCCCACAGATCACCACAAGGACCAATATGGGTGTTTGGGGGGTTTTGCCATAATCGCCACGCTTGGCAGACGGGTTGGCGATCGCAGTTAAGTTGTTAATGTACTCGAAGGACGCTGCTGCCCATCCTCCGGCTAATCCCTTAGTCGACTTTTACGACACCTACGGGATGGGGTGGTGGTATTCTAAGCGGGACTGTCGCAACCTTATTAGTAACGATTAAACTTTCGTGAATTGAATTCATTATTTTTAGACATTATCGGGTCTATTCGCCAGCAGACTGGCTCGTAACCACCAGTATGCAACTTGATCGAAACGTCGAAGTTAATTGAAATGCTATTTTGATATTAATCTGTGCGCACATAGACCCGATCTTGTCGAAAACAACCGTCTTATTCCATTTCGTCGTTGTAGGCGTCTCTGAAGGTCCTGAGCGAGGTGTCGCTGGTGGAGGTGGTAGTCCGTTCCATCCGGGCTGTCGGTGAGATGACCGACACCAACTTCGAGGGTCGCGAGCTGCTGCTAGAGGATCTGTATGAGCTGCTAAACAAGGTCGCCATCAAGGCGCTCTCCACGCAACATAGCATGCAGGTCAGTAATAGCATTTTTTATTATTTGACTTCATCATATCGGCCATTCATACATCCACTGCTGAACAAAGGCCTCCCCCATAGATTTTCACAACGGTGTCATCATTTTGGGGGAATGGGTATTTGCCATATTTGACATATTATTTGCCACGCTTGGCAGGCAGATTGGGGAGTGCAGTATGGCTACCGTTTCTCATAAGGGACCCTGCTGCCCATTCTTCTGGTTCCCTTAGTCGCCTTTTACGACATCCACGGGAGGAGATGGAGTGGTGCTATATTCTTAATCCGGACACCACACGGAAAAGTTGACTTGATTAAACATAATACCGTTAGGTATTATTTTAGAAGCTTTTCTAAATCAGGATGTGTCAGCCGGATTATCATGTCCCAATCAGTAGCATAACAGGTCCGGTAAAGGACCCACCTTTGAACCCCAGCAAACCCCAGATGTTTGCTTTCTGAAAACTCGCTTTGACCAGCTGTACGGCGTTGGATGTCGTAGGCGCTGCTCAGTGAGTCGCATACACCTTTTGATGAATAAAGATTAGTCACTGATAGCCAAAGAAGATCCCATTTATTGAACTTACCATGTAACTAATGCTAAAATGACTGATCGCTAATAAGTACACCGATGTGAATGCTGACATACAACTAGCAGATCCGTTGTGTACTGTCGCGTTACAATATAATTAGTATAAAGCAAAGGAAAGTGCTGATCTCAACGATGCGCACGTGCCAAGTGATACATGACTCACACTTATACACACACTGTAGAATAAAATTTATTCCGTAATTAAGCTCTAACAGACATTTTTACATGTCATATTGAAACAACGGAAGGCATTTCGTTACATCAAATACCGTTTGTATTTTAAGTGTAACGAAATGCCTTCCGTTGTTTCATTTCATTTCGTTGTTCAGGGCCTCCTTTTTGGTAATTACTCGGTAGTTTATTTGTGTTTTGTATAAATCTGTTCTTTAAACGGTACTTTAAACAGAATCTATACAATGATAAATAAATATAGCAGATTACAAAAAATGTTTAGCTTCCAGGTAAGCCATATGTGCAGGAAAACTAACGCCATATGTCCCTATTGTCAACGTAGTCTTTAATTCTGTAGACTTGAGCTTTTTTAGATGATTTAAGATTCTCAACTGTGACATCAGTGACATTGCTTTAGATGTCTTATTATACGGTTGGTGCAATGGCTGAAACAGTCGGCTACTGCGCACCAGGTTGATCGGTTTGATTCCCGCACGGAATATATATTTGTACGATCTGCAGGTAGTGGTTCCGGGTCTGGGTGTATTGCATGTGGAATTTGTGTCTGTAAACGCACCCACGACCCAGGAGAGATGCTAGCGTGGGGTAAAGTCTAAAAAAAGAAACGAACACATGTTACCTATGAATGATTTGTTGATTTTGTACAATCTAAATTATAAAACAAATATATTTTTGTTTAGTTTTGGTATTTATACAATGTATTAAACTTAAACATTAACTAGGCTTTGAAGACAACCATAATATTTTCAAAAATATAAAAGGAAGGCGTTATTAGCAGGTATATTAATAATGTTTTAGATATTACTTAAAATCAAATGGCTTTATTTTGATATCCTTGGTTAACACATACTTCATATTCATAATAAATTGTCCTGTGTGGTCAGATCTAACATCACTCGCGATCACTGATCACAGAAATGTTATTTACTCCACAAATCGTGAAGATATTGTTCATACTGGAAGTAGCAGTAGTACTAGTGGGTTCATCTGATATAATATATGTTTGTCCGCTATGGACTCCTAAACTACTGAACTGATTTTAATAAAATTTTGCACATTGTGTGCAGTTTTATCCAACTTAAAAGATAGGATAGTTTATGTCTCAATTTATAATCGCAATATTATTTTATTGCGAATTATTTATTTGTATCTATTAGTTCGATAAGATGGTGGTATAAGGTAATTGGTTGACTGGATTGAGTAAGTATCCAATAGATGGCGCTAATTATAATATTTTTTATTTAACTACAAAAGTATTTCCTAGATATAATGTATATGGCAAAACAACGTTTGCCGGGTCGGCTAGTTTATTATATGTTTTAAATTTAAAGACTTTATTAACAAATCACACTTATCGGGTGATTTAACTAGAATATCAATGTTAATGATACGAACCGTGAGCCATATCCTCCCGCAATTCAATTTCCGGCTGCCATGTAGACACATGGCTAACCGTGTGGTGCAGAATACCACCACCCCATCTCATCCTATGGGTGCCGTAAAAGTCAAGTAATTATCCGGAGATTGGTCAGTAGCGTCCTTCGAGTACATTAACAACTCAACTGCGATCGCCAACCCGCCTGCCAAGCGTGGCGATTATGGCAAAACCCCCCAGTGAGCACACAACACACCCATATCGGTCGTTGTGGTGAATCTTTGGGGAAGGCCTGTGTCCAGCAGTGGACTGCATTCGGCCGAAATGATGATGTAGACACAATAGATTTTGAATTGTGTCTCGTTTTACGACACGCAATGAGCCAACTGGCGGCAGCCTAACGTGTAACTGCATGCACCGCGAGTCCCGCCGGCAGACGATATCGGAGCTGCACCACCTGCTGACGTTCGTGGAGCGGAGCGGCGCGGCCGGCGTGCAGCGCGTGGCGCGGGCCGCGCAGCGCGCGCTGCTGGGCGCGCAGCTGGACCACCTGGAGGAGCGCCTGCGCGCGCACTACCACGCGCACGCCAAGCAGAACTACTTCACGGGTATGCACGGGGCATTTGTTCTCTAAAGTAGACGCGTTCACTTGTGAGTTTACGTTGCAGACTAGCTGTATTTATTAGACAGTTATATCATCCGTTTCAGCTTCAAGTGCTTATTTTGATGATCACATATCTACAATGAATATATTAACGTATTTGAAATGAGAACCATTTACCTCTATGAAGCCATATTAAGTTCTATAAAATAATGAAATTTTAATTTATTTCTGCTAGAAAACCATTAGACATAGTAATTTGTATAAGGTTGCCATGCCATCCATCCGATTCTTTTGTCGAACATTTCATCAAAACTCTTTGACGATTGCGTCATGTGATTCATCCAATATCGTTATCTAAGCTGTCGTATTTTACAAATGCAATTTATTTTTATAATCCATGCATCTTGTCTTATAAAGACAAAGGTTGCTTTCATATTCAGTAAATATTGTGTTTATAGCCATTTAGTTGTGATTATGTGAAAATATTGATGTCTAAATCTTTGATCAGACAAAAACAAAAAATAAAATCTAGATTAAGTCATCCAATTTATTTGATCAAATTTACCTTGGACAAAGATATTGGCCGAATGAACAAATACTTGAATGATTATATAAATTTACTCAACTATATTTGTTTATTTTTAATTATAACATGACATGTCAGCCCGTAAACATGTAACGCTACATGCTAACATCCCAACGGACTGCGGTCGCAGAGTGTCGCTAACACTGGCCCGCCCGCAGTGCTGTCGTCGGCGGTGTCGCGGGGCGGCGAGGGCTCGTGGCGCGCCGAGCTGGCGGCGCGGCACCTGGGCGCCGTGCAGCGCGGCGTGGGCTTCCTGCTGGCGCGCTCGCCGCACGACGCGCCGCAGGCCGACGCGCAGCTGTTCCAGCGCCTGCTGCACACGCTGCTGCTCGGTGAGTTCAACTTTTTACTATGTCCCCAAGGCCTTTGCCCATAAATGGTTCGAACGTTCGACCTCAAACCGTCAGTTTAATCTTCTCAATTAGAAAAGAAACAAAAAATGTATGTTGAACATTTCAGTAGTACTTACAAAAAAACCTAATAGCTCTCTACAGACACTTACTAGAAATCTAACTTAATTTCACGGTAGTTATTTAATAACATTTGTGAATTTAATTAAAATTATCATGATGTGGTAAACAACTTAACTCAGGCGTTTGTTTTCGGAACTGCCCGGCTTTTTCATAGTAACAAGTAAACTAAAATACTATCGTAATCGATATTATTCAGCATTATGAGACACTCCTAACTAATTCCGGTGGCGATCAATCAATCTGCGTAGTTAAGCTCAGTCATGCCTTTAATGAATTACCAGTTTTTACAAATAGTGACCCTTCGTACTTCTATGAATTTTAGTAAAGTGAAAACAGATTTAATAGTCAGTTCATCAAAGATAGCTTTCATGCAAATAATGTCACGAAGTGTTGCATTTGTCGACCTTACAGCAACCTTTGATAAAGTAAACATGGAACGACTCCTACTGAAAGTCAACAACCTTACAAAAGATATGAGCTTCGTGCATATTTTAAGCGTCATTCTCAATAAACGCCGCTTTCAAGTTCATTTAAAGAATACCAACAGTAGATGGCGTCGCCAAAAAAACGGGCTCCCCCAAGGAAGCGTGCTGATGGCTAGGCCATGTTCAACATCTATAGCTATGATCAGCCGTGCTGTTCACAAACACAGCGCTTTTATGGGCAGACGATCTTGCAATAGACGTTCAGAATCCAAAGCTTTGAAGAGGCTGAAGCTAAATTGAAGGAAGCACGAGAGACACTCGGGAAATTCTGACTACAATGCAATGCCTTCGCAACCGTCAATCCTATAGAACTCTTAGTATTTCTTGACAAGCTTTCAATAGAACATTGCTTTCAACCATGCTACATGGGCTTATGCCGAGAGTTATCTCTGGATAGGTTGCTGACATCCAACTGCTTAAAAACAAAGCAAAAAGTCAGTATGTACGCGGAATAACTTACTTAGATGACTTACCTCTACCAGCTGGGAAGCATCACCCTCTCATCACCTCCGTGCAAGTGCCCTGCCTCTATTTTTCTGCTGGGGATTTTGCGTGTCCAATATGTCATCGTTCCACTCACGCTAAGGAGGTTTATATAACGCTGAACAATATCTGTGGGATCATAACAGGATGTTTAAAAACTACTCTCCTTGCCAAGCTGTACTCACTTACCCACCAGACGTCTCAAAATAGGTAGTCGCACTGAGAATAGGAAACGACAAAATGAAAGCTGCTACCTTCTATTTGGATGAAAAGCTTTTAAAGACATACGACCTCATCAGACAAAAATGCGGCCGTGAGATGTGAGCTGTAGAAATGAAACATCCTAGCCACAGGTCATTATCCTGCGCATTACACCTTTCTTATTCATTTCACCCGCTGAAAATACATGGTTTTCACCCGCCCGGGTAAGTGCAGAGTTAAAACCGCTTAAAACTACCGAAGCAATCAATTTCGCCACCAAAGGAGAAGCCGCTACTGGTGCAACGCTTTTAGGAACATCTCGGATCTTTTCGAAGCGGTTGACTGTAACGCGGTCACCCCCTCTAGCGGTCGGGAGGTTACTGTAAAAAGGCCGCTTCCAAGGCCCATCTTGAAGGGGATTTTAAGGGATCCCTCCGAAGCCTTGCTGTGCGTTGTGTGGCGCACGCGCGGCACTTGACCACATGCACGCTGCCTTCTTTCAGGGGGTCGGTTCGGATTCCCCGATTCGCAGAATCTTCGTGCTTAGGAATGTTGCACATGAGAGCGGTCTCACCCCGATACAGTGTCCTCCTTCTCAGGGCACTCCCTGATTCCGCAGATCCCGCCCCGCGGTCTCCTTCTGAAGCATGACGCTCTCGCAGAAGGAGACTACTACACTCCAATTTTCATTCTCTGCCAACATAGCCGACACCGGCAGAGAGAGATTTAGCCCGATCCGATCGACCAGGCCGTTCGACAGCTCACACAGAGCTTTCCTCAAGCGTGTGCTTTGCACTTTCCTGGTCGCTATCACAATGGTGACATCACGCCCTGACCTTGCGTCCTATCCTGCGCAAGTACACACTGAAACAACCGCGACCGGTAAATACCCGCGTCAGATAGTAGGTGGCGCGCTCGCTCCTTTTGAGCCAGGCTCCGAAGAGCGGCAGGTGGACGCCAGCGGCTTGGTGTTCCTGTGAATGCCCAAGGATACCGGTGAGCGGTAACCCGATAGCCTGCCAGTGGCGTCCGCTGCAACTCTGGCGGTTGGCAGATATGTTGCCGACTGGTTGCCCGTCCCGGCCGCCTTCACTGTATTGCGGCTTCCCCTCTTTTTAACCTATGTCCATGGGGTACCTATAATAATTTGTCTGAGGCGCAATGTGACTGCGGAGTTCCTGAACAAAGTATGACTTATCTACTTACCTGCCCGTCATGTACGACCACCTGTACCCAAGAATATTTAAATGAGGCGGCCGATACGGCCCTCGATGGTGGCCATTGACACGAGAAGAAAGAAAAGGAAGGTAGTGAATTGTTCATATTTTCAATGTTGTGCGTCGTCAGCCGTGAGCGGGTCCAACGCGTCGCGCCCCAAGTGGTGGGTGAGCAGCAGCGCGGACTGGGCCAGCCCGCTGCAGGAGCTGTTCTGGTGGGCCGCCGCGCCCGCGCCCGGGGCCCGCGAGCTGCAGCCCGCGCTGCTGCGGGCGCTGTACCACGCGCCCGCCACCGTGCTGCACGTGCTCACGCCCACTGACCCCGCGCAGTTGCGAAAGGTGAGCATGCGTTCTGCTTTAAATGTTTAGATCACAGTAAGCGATGTGAAGCTTTACCTTTTGGCCTGTTATATATAATAAAATAGCTGTTATGGCTACGCCATAGTATATGACAAATTTACGAGACTATTTGTTTCGACGGACCCCAGGGTCGGGTTCCACTGCATCATTCACGTTGATAGAATGATTTTTATTAGTGACTCAATAGGGATAAGTTTCGACGGCACGGTTGGTGCAGTGGCTGATACAATCGGCTGCTGCGCACCGGGTCGTGGGTTCGATTCCCGCACGGAACAAATATTTGTACGATGTACAGGTAGTTGTTCCGGGTCTGGATGTATTGTGTGTGGAATATATTTTAGAATGGGCTTAAAATGTGTTTACTAACGTCCCGCGACGTCCTCCTCCCGTCAGCTGGCGGTGTACCTGCTGACCATGCTGCAGCACGTGCACGCGGAGGCGGAGCACGGCGCGCCGCCCGTGGAGCTGCCCATCACGGACTGGGCGCGCGCCTGGGCCGTGGGCACGCAGGCGGGGCTGTGCGAGCGCCTGGCCAGCGCCGCGCTGGCGCCCGAGGCCGCCGCGCTGCTGCGCCGCGACGAGGAGCGCTGGGCGCGCAGCGCCGCCCGCACCGGCTCCGTCATCGCCAAGTCAGTGCCATTCTAGGCTCTCACGACCTGTCCAGATATGTTACTGATATGCATGCACCTCACAACATAATCCCGACTTGGAAAATGAACAAAAAATACATGGGGCCTTCATTTTTGAAAAGAAGTTCTTTTACGCGGCTTACAGTAGAGTGAATTGGCAGAAATCGTCACGTAAGAAAAAAGCGTTATGCTACCTTTCTCGATCTCTCCGTCTCTTTCTATTATATACGGTAGGCAAGCTTTCCCTCTCTTTCTCACTGTCTCTATTATATACGGTGTGTGCGCGTGCGATTATCGAGATTCGAGCAGCAAGCATTGTGCGCGGTCAGCTATATAACCTCAATTCTAAACACGTGTAAATATTATAAAAACTTATTTTTGTTATTGCTTTAATTTACACAGGATTTATATTGTGTCATTATTTCAAGTAAGGAACTTCGTTCCAGACAGGACCAGTCCCCCGAGCGCAATTTTTTATTTTTGAATACTGGCAATGCATGCTTCTAGAACGCCAGAAAATAAGATAGTTCTCGTAATATCGTTCTTTTTTATCGTCCGGGTGTGCTTACTGTTTCCTTGATTTAATATGGCAAATAAACATTGCCGTACTCCCACACTTTATAAAGAAACTCTTGTCAGTACCTTCTTTTCGCTCTTGTGTGAATGTTTACATATCGTGGTTCATCAGGTAGAAATTAGTCCAACCTATAGAAATTGACCTGACTATTCTTAACTTGACTTAACCTAATCCATAACACGACTCGGTCGCAAACCACGTGGCTAATAAAGTTAATTTAGTTATTTTATTCTCTGTAGAGTGGTGTGGAGCAAAGACGCCCTCGCAAGTAAAGTGACAGAAAGCGCGATGTCCATCACACGAGGAGTGGTCGACGTACAAAACACGCAGCGGAAAGCCTTTATGGAACACTTGCGACGTGCGCATGCGCAACAAGCCGCGGCTGTGCAGGCCTGGCAGAGGCTCATCGATACCTACACACACGAACAAGGTACTTTTAGACGTTCAAGTCTTTCGCACCAGAGTCAGTCATCAGTCAGTATTTTAGCTAATAAGCAATTTTGTTTCATATTCTTGTTAATCACCTCTCGTCCATTGTTGTACCAACACTTATTAGGCGTTTAAGTTCACAGCTTCACGTAACTTATCATTTTGTATCTTTTGTGATCATATATCTCCCTTCAGGAGCATGTTCGAGGTAATTCGACCAACCTTTTGTTGATCTAGCGAATAAATAAGGGACGCGTGCCGATAACAGTGCATATTCGGACAGCAAAAGGGTCGCACCTTTTACATTAGCTAATCTAACATATTTACCATATATTTAACATTGAAGTAATTTCGGAAATAAATAGTGTAAAATAAATAAACAGTGTTTTTGTATAGCTAGCACTAGCATAGCAAAGTCAATACCACTAGGTCGCGTCTTCAATACCGTTTTAAATTTTGTGTGATTCCTGTACATGACAACTTTTGTTATAATGTCATTAGGTATATTAATTATTTGCCTTCTCGACGAGGCTTCGAAGCTATTCGAGAAAATAATTAACTGAAGACTCATTGAGCACCTGTCGCGAGTAGGTCCCTACCTGGCCGACAGCCAGGATGTCTTTTGGCAGCGGCGGTTGACTATCGATGCGATTCTTCACGCCCCGAGCGAACGTGTCGGAGTAGGTGGTGTCCCGGCGGGGTGAAGTGGCGTTGGCTGTCAGTCTAGATATCGTCAACGCTTTCAACTCCAGCCTGTGGGGAGAATTAGGGGGGTTCTAGTCCTTCATCGGTGTCCCCCCTACCTGCAGGGCATCTTAGGGGCCTATCTGCGCGATAGGCACATTCGCTACATGGGCAGGGACGTTAGCGTAAAGCGGAGGGAGATTACATGCGGAGTTCCACAGGGGTCGGTTCTTGGCCCACTCTTGTGGAATCTCGCCTACGACGCGGTCCTGCGTGTCGTTTTCCCCGCTGGCGTCAGCTTGGTCTGTTTGTCGCTGACGACACTCTTGTGTTGGCCAGCGGGGAGTCCTTCGAGGGAACTGATTGACTGACTTTTATGGCAATATGGCCACAAGTTGTGGCAATCACTGAGAGGTATATTATTAGCAATACGGACAGCCATAATGCACGTTTGCCCGCAGCCGTGTGGCACTCGGCGCGCTCGTGGCCGGCGTCGTGGCAGCTGGACGCCACGGAGGGCCCGGGGCGCGTGCGCGTGCGCCTGCGCCGCGCGCCGCTGCACGTGGCGGAGCGCTTCCTGCAGCCGGCGCAGCGCCACAAGGCCAGCGCGCGCTGCGCGGCGCCGCTGCGGGCCGTGCTGGGCGCGCGCGCGCTGCGCGGCGGCCTGGTGGCGCGCCTGCAGCTGCACGAGACCGTGGCCTACATGGCGCGCGTCACGTGCGTCACCGTGGCGGCCGAGCTGGACGGCGAGCTGCTGCTGAGCGACCGCTGCGTGCACTTCGTGCCCGAGGACGCGCCCGCGCCGCGCCGCTCGGAGCGCCTATACATCCCGGAGGTGCAGGCGGCGGCCGAGGCGCAGAGCTGGCCGCTGGAGGCCGTGGTGCAGGTGGCCACGCGGCGCTGGTGCCTGCAGGAGCGCGCGGTGGAGCTGTTCCTGAGCTCGGGCCACGCGCACATGCTGGCCTTCGCCGACCAGCACGAGCGCGCCGCCTTCCTCAAGGCGCTCGCCGCCTGCCCACACCCGCCGGCTAGGTCTCTACGCTTATATTATTTTCCCACAGAACAAACTACTCTTTTCTGGTGTTACAAAAATTATAACTACTTATGTATATTTTAGTAGTAATTGTAGATGATTAAACAACCTTAAGTTCAAGACAGACAGACAATATTACATTATTATTTTATTTTAATTGTATTTCAATGCATAATAATCACATCACATTATCATTTCAATAGATTTTTTGTATTCCAATACAAATTAATCACATTACATAACATTTTCTATAGATTTTTGTATTTCAATGCATAATAATCACATACCGAACAAACGTGAATTCAGCACAAATTTTAATCAAACATTTTTTTATTCTACTCATTTAAGTGTCATATTATGAGGAATAATATAGGCACGAAAATATCACTGATAGACCTTATTCATATCGAAAGCTGGAAATCGGCACCGATCTATCCGCGCTGACCAGCGCATATAGTTACTACACAATGCAAGCTGGTAAAAGCAAGTACTATTAAAAAAAAAAAAATACAAAAAAATGCTCTGGTTAACCACTTAACGCTTGTGGGCGCTGGTTTGGCCTGAAGTTTGCAGTGTCGGTGCTGAATGCCTACGCCGACTACCCACCCGTTCGGGTCGGCACCAATAAGGTTTCTATATGAGGGTGGCCATATACGTGACGCTTAACAATGAATATAAGTTGATTTTTCAATTAAAATTAACCCACAGAATCGAGCCCGACACGTTAACCGAAGCCATGACTCAGTGGCGCAACGGCAGCATAACGAACTGGGAGTACCTGATGCGGCTGAACGGGCTCGGCGGCCGGTCCTACAACGACCTCATGCAGTACCCCATCTTGCCCTTCATCATCGCAGACTACACCTCCAGGATCCTGGACCTCAACGACCCGGCGTCCTTCAGGGATCTGAGCAAACCGATGGCAGTGCAGAACAAGAACAGGGAGCAGCATTATATCAATATTTATAATGTGAGTAGCTTGTCAACTTTTCATTTTTTATATCAACCAGAACTGAAGTGCCAGGCGCTTCCTCCACCCAAGAACCGGAGGGAGGCATGCCAGCCACCTACCAACTAAAATCACTAAAGTACTCATCTTCGGCACCAGCAAACAATCACATATGAACCACCCATTGGTGCCACGCCGTTAAACCTTTACTTTAACCGCCTTTTATCATGTCGGAGGGGACGAGGGGACTGTAAAGCGGTCACACCCTCTGGCGGCCGGAGGAGACTGTCAAAATGCAGCTCCCCAGACACATCTTGGGCGCGATTATAAAGGATGCCCGGAGCCTCGCTGTGCGCTGTGCTGCACACATGGTGGCATGTGATCGCGAGCGCGCCTCCATCTCCCCGGGGGATGCTCATTATGAGCACGTAGATTCCCTAAGCTGCGCAAGAGTTGCCGCCACGAAACACACAGTCCTGTATCCTCGTGCAATGTGTAAAGCAACAGCAGCTGGTGCCAGGCAACCACTACCCTCTCGATTCGGGGCACAAGGTGCTCGAAGTTGTGTTTAAGGGTTCTAGTGTGAGCCCCAGGTTCTCTGATCCACGGCACTGTGTGAAACCATAGCGCCTCGGTGTTGTGAGACGCTATCCGCAGACCCAGTGCGTGGATTTCAGCCACGAATGTTCCCTCAAAGGACAACCCGCTGGCCAACATAAGAGTACCGTCAGCGAACAGACCAAGCTGGTGCCAGTGGGTAGAACGACTCGCATTACCGCATCGTAGGCGAGGTTCGATAATAGGACGTAATCTCTCTCCTCTTTACGCTACAGTCTCTACCCACGTAGCGAACGTGCCTATCCCACAGATAGGCCCCCATGATGCCCTGCAGGTAAATGGAGCACTAATAGTGGACTAGTGCCCCCCTAATCCCGCCCCACAGGATAGCTAAAGGCGTTAAATATGTTAAAGTTGACAGCCAGCCTAGTCGAGTAGGCAGATGCAACGGTACATAGGGAGACTCCGCGGCCCTTCCTTCTTTTCTTCCTCAGGAGAACTAATTCGGCTTTCTTCCAGCTGGATGGGAACACGTTGCGACGGAGGCAGCTGGTTAATAACCATGGCCTGGGGCCATTCGGTTACCGGGGGGATACACGGGCGCAACTTGCCAACTACCATACGGCCCTACCGATTCTGGATGGATACCGATCCCACGGATTCCTGTCTAGTCTCTCCAGGCGGTCGCACCAGTACCTTGCCTTTCCCTGGTGCGGATGTGAGCTCATGCGCTTAAAAGCGTCATCGTGGCTGCCCAGTGTGCCTGAAAGGTCTCGGCCTTTACTGGCGTTTGGGGCAGGGTTCCTGGTAGAACACGCGCAGCTGCGTGACCTCCTCCGGCACCACGAACGCTGCAAAGTGTTTAAAACGTTAGGAAAAATATAATGCATGCTGATGCAACTGAACAGATACCATTATGAATCGTATATGTGTATCCACGGAGCTAATAAAGATGCCGATTATACTTAAACATGACTGCAGGACCTGAAGGCAGCTCGTCGCGAAGGCTGCAGCCCACTGCTGTCGCGTCAGCCTCATCACTACGCCTCGCTGTACTCCAATTCAGGAGGAGTGCTCCACTACCTGGTCAGACTTCCGCCTTTCACAGAACTATTCCTCAACTACCAAGGTATTAAGACACGTGTTGTTAAACAACCGTCGCTAAAACCACGAATTCCTACATTATAATTTTAACGCCATATTTAATTTGAACATCCTCGCCGCAGACAATAACTTCGACATGCCAGACCGAACGTTCCACTCTCTAGCGACAACATGGCGGCTGATCACCAACGACTCGCCCACCGACGTCAAGGAGCTCATACCGGAACTGTTCTATCTACCGGAACTGTTCCACAATAACGAAGGTAAAAAAATGGAAATTTAAGAAATCTATATCCCAATACCTGTACTAGAAATACCCACTAGTGCAAGAAAATTAACTGCACGTACTAATTAGTTATTGATGACTGGAAAATCATGGTCATCTTCCTCAACTGAATAGGTTTCGTCTGTATTTGAAGATTTTGAGTTCCACGCCTGTAGGCACATCTCGGAGAGGGTGACTGTAAAGTGGTCAGATTGCAGAGTATCCCCCGAAGCCTCAATTTGCGCAGTGCTATGCTGCTCACATGGCGGTGTGTGACCGCACGCGCGCCATCGTCTTCTCGTAGGTCGGCAGGACGGGCTGCACGACACGCTTGGTCGCAAGCTGCATCCACAGGCGGTGACGCCACTTTCATAATGCGCGCCGCTGAGCTAGTCGCTTCAACGTATCGAACGCCCATGGAGGCGTGGCTTCGCCGCTTTGGCGGACGGAGCATGTCTAATCGTAGACTCACGCATTCGTCTCTGGCAGGATGTCGAAAGGCAGAAAGCGCGCCAGAAGAGTTGCCGCCTCGTGGGCCACTGTCCTGTGTCCCCGACTTGCGCGTCAACCAAACTGACGCCAGCGGGGAGAGTGACAGGCAGGACTGTGTCGTAGGCGAGGTTAAGTGGGGGATAAGAGAGGGCCAAGAACCGATCCGTGTGAAACCCCGCACGTAATCTCCCTCCGCTTTACGCTACCGTCCCTACCCACGTAGCAAATGTGCCTTTCGCGCAGGTAGGCCCCTATAATGCTTTGCAGGTAGGGGGGGCACCGATGATAGACTAGTGCCCCCTAGTCACACCCCCCTCCCATCCACCCCCAATTTTTTAACCGATATTTTGTCCTGCGACGTGTCATTTATCAATGAAGAGAATGCCAGGTATGTATGTTTTAAATGGTGGATGAGAGATTATGTCAACAGGGTGTGCGAGAACATCCTCCGAGACGTTAATAACAATCTAAACTGAGAGGCTCATAACAGGGCTGAACCTGGGCACGCGGCAGTGCGGCGCGTCCGTGGACGACGTGGAGCTGCCGCCCTGGGCCGCCGACGCGCGCCTGTTCACGCTGGTGCACCGCCAGGCGCTGGAGGCGCCGCTCGTCACCGAGCACCTGCCGCACTGGATCGACCTGGTCTTCGGCTACAAGCAGACGGGGCAGCCCGCGCTCGACGCCATCAACGTGTTCCCGGCTTGTGTGAGCGTTTTCTGTCATACGTCATTGTGACTGGATTGTTTGTATAATTACAGACTACTAATCAGACCCTCATTATAATTTTAATCGGAAACCATAAAACAAAAATTGCGCTAAAATTTGTGTTTCTGTGATTCTCTGCAGCAAAAGACTAGCGTAGATTTTAGCGTTTACGATGGCCGTCATGCGCGGTGGATGTGGTGGCGCAATATGGAATTCATTAATGCTACTATGGTGTGATATGGAGTGTTCTTTTAAGATGGCAGTTTTCAACTCTTGCAACGTTTGTCTGAACTCGAAAACGCCTCTTTGGCTCATCTCATGAATGTTCTGTTAGATTAATGTCAGGGCTTCTCGCTGGCCATTCCATTATTACGATACTAAAGTCCTGCGGGTATTCTCGAACAAATCTTGCAGTGTGCGCTCTTGCATTATCCATACCAATACAATTATATTGAAGTGTCTGTCTGTGATTTAAAAGCTAGGTCCCAATAGGTTGTGTTCTTCACTCCCGAGCTACTTACGTGTAGTAGTTATTGCGAGCGTTTTAAATATTAACATGTCTGTGTGAGAGAAGAGGACTTGTGTATCGAACGGTGTGTGTGTGTGTGTGCGTGCAGACGTACTACGGCTTCGACCCGCTGGCGCTGGAGGACGAGGTGGACCGCACGGCCGCGGCCGCCATGGTGCGCACGTACGGCCAGGCGCCGCGCCAGCTGCTGCGCGCGCCGCACCCGCACGCCGCGCCCGAGCTGCTGCGCGCGGCCGCGCCCGGCGTGTGGGCCGGCGTGCGCGGCGCGCGCTGGGGCCGCTGGGCCGGCTCGCCCGCGCTGGGGCCGCTGCGGCCCGCGGCGCGCCGCGCGCTGGCCGGCGCCGCCGCGCTGCACGCGCTGCCGCACGCGCGCTCCGTGGCCGTCGCCGGCCGCGCCACCGCGCTGCTGGCGCTGCACGGCGAGACGGCGCCGGGCCGCGCGCACGCGCTCGTGTCGTGGGGCCACTCGGACAACGTCGTGCGCCTCAAGCGGCGCCGCGACGCCCGGCCCGACCTGCTGCTGCACGTGAGTGCGCTCGATCAGGTACGCCAACGTAACCATACGTCAAGTTGCTACCACTACAAATTGCATAATTGTGCACCTCTTCCTTTACGAATAAATAAACCAAACGTCATTTTCAACAAACCACAAAACGAAAGCGGTATCAAGTAAAACTTTAACCAGCTAGACACTTACACTACTATTCAACTTCTCTACGAAAAACTATTTCAATCAGTTATTCAATTAAACAACTTTCACAAATTTATCAAAAATATTCATATAAATCTAATGATCACTGTCAACTGTCGAACGTAACCTTCTAACTTCATCATGTTGCAAACTTCGATTCTCCTTCTACATTAATTGTACCCCAGATATCGTCGACCCATTAAACTGAAATTACCCCACACAAAATGTTGGTTATGGATCTAACTAAGACTTTTGATTAAGTTTACCTTCTTTTTTTGTGCACATAATCTATTTAAATCATACCTTGAAAATAGAAGACAATCAATTCTAATAATGAAATTATATCCTATCACAAAAATAAACTAATTTATAAATCCAAGTATAAAATTAATAATTTTGATATGCCTAAAGGTAGTCTATTGGGTCCATTACTGTTCACCATACAAGTACATAAACAATTTCGCGAACAGCGTTCTTCGAGTACGTTAAAAACTCAACTGCAATCACCAACCTGCCAAGCGTGGTGATTATGGTAAAATCCTCTAATGAGCCCACAACACACCCAAACCGGTCGTTCTGGCTATCTTTGGCCTTAGCTTGTATTTAGCAGTGAATGTTATTCGGTTGAAATGATGATATTTTTCGCTTTCGCTTTTTTTCTGTGCTTGGTCACCCACTCGATTTTATCGACATCACGAATTAATCAGTATTTTTGAATAGAAGAAGTATCAACACAATCAATGAACATAACATAATAAATGTTTACTTTGAAATCATTATTCTTTATTTTGATCAAACATAACACAACGCTGTGAGTACTTATTTGTGTATTATAGATAGTTAGATGGTCCAACACGCAGTAAAACGTATGGTATAGCTATAGTAGAGCTCGCTCGCTTGGTCCGCTGCAGATCACGACGGTGGAGTCCGCGGTCGCGACGGCGGGCTGCCCGCACCCGCTGCTGCTGGGCTTCGCGTCGGGCCGCGTGCTGGCGCTGCGCGTGCGCGAGCGGGCCGGCGCGGCGCGCGTGGCCGTGCGCCAGCTGCACGCGCACGCGGCGCCCGTGAGCGCGCTGCGCCTGTGCGCGCGCGCGGCGCTGCTGGCCTCCGCCAGCCGCGACGGCCGCGTCGTGCTGTGGGACCTCAACAGGTGCGCCACCGCACATCGGTCGTACGGCGCGGGATCATTACACTATTAAGTACTTCATACGATTTCAGGTTGACGTACATCCGCACGCTCCCGAACCGCGACATGCTGGCGGTGACCCACGTGGCGATCAGCGAGACGCTCTGCGACGTCGCCACGGTGCACGACATGACGACCGGCAACAACGGTGACGTCACCGGCGATATCGCGCCCGACGCGACCGACGTCGGCGATAACCACTCGGAGGCATATGAAAAAGATGCGGCGTACAAATACAAGTCGCTGATTAGAGTACACACCGTCAATGCGAAGTTTGTTGGTGAGTATTGCATTCATTATCTAATCGTTTCCAGTGCTGCTTCTTCAAGATTGTTCTATAGTCAACAGACAGCTACTGACAGCTTGTACCAAGAATGCAACATTCTTCAAGTTATACAATTGTGCGTGTTGTCTATGGTACTACTTTTACATCGACAGGCACTTCTTAAGCGAAGCAATTCTGCCAGGTCATTAACGATATAAAATACCTACTACTTGTACAAAGTTTATTCAAAATCCTTTCAATACATAGATATATACGTTTATCAAAAAAAAAAGGTACCTAGACCTAAAGGGTTATTCTAAACGTATCTGCGAAACAAAAGTCATAAAATTATCTATTAATTCAAAATTATGTTACAACTGAAACTATCTTAATTACTTTGATATGAGCCTCGAACTCATACTTACGTTCACACCACTAACCTACCTACACACCCTCATCACAAACCTACACGTCAACACAATTAATACTCATCTCCACCCAGCACCTTATAGATACGACAATATGAAGTTTATATCCTCCTTCTTGTACTATGTGTTACTAATCAAATTGAAACTAAATTTCACGACACGAGGTGTTCTAGTGTGGAATCCAGAATTACGCCATTACACAAAAAAGTTCATTTAAATATTATGCTTTTGATGCACTTTTATTAGCTTGGTACGCTTTTTTTTTTAAATAAAATAGTTTATTTGCAAAACAGGTTTTAGTGATAACAAATATTTGTGATTGTAGCCTCCTTTTAAGCAAGTACATATTGCCTGTATTAGGAGACTCCGCTATTCCATAACAAGACGTACATATAGAAATCTATTAGATATTAATTAATTCATGCAAATATAACATAATCTAGGCTGGAATATAATACTAGTAAAAATATCTAGATGCTAGTATTAAGACCATAGTGGTACTTACGAAATAAGGTGTGTGTAAGTGTGGGGGGTGTGTGTATGTGGGTGGGAATATTTTGGGTGTGTGTAACGGCGTGTGTGTGTGTGAGATTATCAATGAACATGTTCTAGAAGTGTCTCAGTATCACAGTAGGTAAGTGTTTTTATCCATTCGTTATAAGTTTTTTGGAGTCATAGTAGATTTTTGAGTAAATATAAATGTGTTTGTTAATTCTGTTATACATCTGAGCTGATCGTTTGTTTAATTGCCTACAGGCAAACATAGTCCTTGTTTGAGGGACTTTTACTATAACATCTTTCCTTCTTGTTGTCTGTATGCTAGCATCAAAACCAAGGGACTTATGTTTTTTAGTACAGATTGTATTATGTATAGTTTTCTGACCGAGACCAAGTTCCTAATTTCATATAGATTTTCAGTAAGATATCTAATTTTTTTGAAGTACATGCACTTGATTGAAGACCTTTGTGCTCGCTCCACCTGTAAAAAAACTGTTTTAGCTGCACCGCCCCATACAGGGATACAGTATAATAGCACTGACTGCACCAGCGCAACATACATTCAGTCAAAAAAGGATCGGGAATAGATGATTTGTGTATGATTCCAAATTCAAATTTGTGTTTATATTGTTGTTGTTAGATTGGCACAACTGTTTTCCATTTTGGCGCGGAGTTTGAGTTGCATCTGTTATTTATATTAAATATAGTCCTGTTTTTAGTTATATCATATCTAGTGTGTATAGCGAATTTCATTATGGACAAAAACACCGAACAAAGAGTTTCTTAAATTCTGAATCGCCAATGGAATTTCGTGTTCAGAGTCACTGAAAATGTTACAGAAGGCTTACGGTGAATCGACGATCAACGTCTGCAACTGAAGTTAACATCGCAAAAGTGAAGGAAATAGTGACTGAAAATCCTCATTCAACTTTGAGAGAGATAGCCGCCGAACTTTCTGTATCTCACGAGTCGATCCGTACCATTTTAACTAATCATTTGGGTATGAAACATGTTACCGCTCGGCTAGTCCCAAAAGACCTGAAATTTTCTTCAAAAACTCAATCGCATGAGAGTCGCTGAGGACATGCTAGAACGAGTCAATTCCGACCCAACATTCATGAAACGCATTGTTACTGGTGACGAGACGTGGGTTTACGAGTTTGACATGCAAACTAGTCAATAAGCTTCGGAGTGGCGCCTTCCAACTGAACCGAAACCGAAAAAACCACGCTAAAGTCGATCAAAAGTCAAAGTCATGTTGACTGTTTTCTTTGATTATCGCGGTGTTGTGCACTCGAAATTCTTGCCGGAAAGTCAAACAGTAAATAAAGAATATTATTCGTGGCACCCGTTTTTAATCGGTAGAAGACATAAAGGAGAATTCGCGACGAGAAATGAACTCAATTCCGGAAACAGCGTTTAAAAAATGTTTTAGTGATTGGACTATTCGTTAGCGTAAGTGTATCGTTTCTGAAGGAGCATACTTTAAAGGTGATAAAATAAATTTGGATGAATAACAAACATTTTCTGTATTATTGATCTTTTCCCGTTACTTTCTTGACAGAGTAGTATATACCATTTAAGAGATTCTTAGGACGGCCTAAGTTACTACAGACATTTTTGGGAACCACGTATCTAAGAGTCCTGAACATCCAGCTAAGTTTTCTGACTTTTTTCGCAACTTGCTCAAGGTGAGGGTACCAAGACAATTTCTGGTTAATAACAACGGCTGAGTATTTTGTGTGAGGTACTTTATTAATAGCTGAACAGCTACAATTTGTGTATTTTCCATCATCACACAAATGTACTTTTATCACACTTTTATTACATCACCAGTGAAAACTACAGCAGTATCATCGGCGTACGAGAAGACTTTTGCATTATTGTTTTGTAAGTTACAGAGTTCATTTACGTAACTAAGGAATAATGTAGGCCCAATACGCTTCCCTGGGGAACGCCGTAAGATACCTCTGCGTCACCACTAGTACATTGACCCACCCTGACCCTCTGCTTCCTGTTCGAGAGATAATCATTTAACAGGTTGAGGGGCGTTCCACGAACTCCAACATGTTTCAGCTTGTTCACAAGGATTGGAACAGAAACGGTGTCAAAAGCTTTTTTTAGGTCTAGGAATGCAGCTAAACATTTTTTACCGCCGTCAAGTTGTTCGGTTAGCAGCGTGCTTAGTGCAGTAACTGCATCTTCTTTCTTTCTTATATATTTTAGAAAGCCTGTTGATACGTTATCCCATCCCGACGCACTATCAGACTTAAGACCCATTAGGATGAGACTTACTTCGTTTTCGTCAGTGTCTAACAGTACGAAAGAGTTGACAAAATGGAAAATGCCGATAAAAAAAACAAATGACTATTTCGCAAACATTGGAAAAAGCCTTGCACAAAACATCAAAACTGGCTAATACCAGCAACAAATTATGCCGGTCACCGCGGCCATTACTCAAATCAGGATGGACCTTTTGTGCAAGGCTTTTTCCAATGTTTGCGAAATAGTCTTTTTTTTTGTCGGAATATTTGAACTTGATTTACATCCTCTTCAAAATGTCGGATTGATTTGAAACATCGCACACTTCTCAAGGATCGATGACAACACAAATAACAAGTTTTTATAGTTAGCCACACTAAAAAACAGAAAATAAATAATAGTTTAAAATACTAAAAAAACACGCACCTACAATAAATTTAAAATAAAAATAGAGTGATTAACAAGAAAAAATAATTTTATTGTATAAAAGCGTGGCGTGCTTGATGTCAATTGTTGTAAATATTTCTAAAAATAGCGTCATCATGAAAATATCTGATAAAGCACACCACGCTTTTTTACATATTTTTTGAATCCCTCTATTCTTTTTTAACTATTATTTATTTGTGAGCTTTATGAGCTAGCTAGTCTAGTTAGTCGTCCTTATCTGTGTGATGGTCTCTCATATTAAAACGATCAAGGGATACGAAGATACGTATTACACGTAGTTGAACAGTGTGTAGAACGCGATGTGTTGATTTCGCCAGGCAGCGTGAAGGTGTGCGAGCGCGTGACGTGCATCTGCTACTCGAACGCGCCCGAGGGCGTGAGCGCGAACGGGCTGGCGGCCGGCCTGGCCTCAGGCGGCGTGCGCGTGTTCTCGTCGTGGGACCTGCGCGCGCTGCTGCACGTGCCGCCGCCCGACGGCGCGCCGCTGCTGAGGTGAGCCCGTCTCCTGCACACTGTTAGCGCGAACGGGCTGGCGGCCGGCCTGCGCGTGTTCTCGTCGTGGGACCTGCGCGCGCTGCTGCACGTGCCGCCGCCCGACGGCGCGCCGCTGCTGAGGTGAGCCCGTCTCCTGCACACTGTTAGCGCGAACGGGCTGGCGGCCGGCCTGCGCGTGTTCTCGTCGTGGGACCTGCGCGCGCTGCTGCACGTGCCGCCGCCCGACGGCGCGCCGCTGCTGAGGTGAGCCCGTCTCCTGCACACTGTTAGCGCGAACGGGCTGGCGGCCGGCCTGCGCGTGTTCTCGTCGTGGGACCTGCGCGCGCTGCTGCACGTGCCGCCGCCCGACGGCGCGCCGCTGCTGAGGTGAGCCCGTCTCCTGCACACTGTTAGCGCGAACGGGCTGGCGGCCGGCCTGCGCGTGTTCTCGTCGTGGGACCTGCGCGCGCTGCTGCACGTGCCGCCGCCCGACGGCGCGCCGCTGCTGAGGTGAGCCCGTCTCCTGCACACTGTTAGCGCGAACGGGCTGGCGGCCGGCCTGCGCGTGTTCTCGTCGTGGGACCTGCGCGCGCTGCTGCACGTGCCGCCGCCCGACGGCGCGCCGCTGCTGAGGTGAGCCCGTCTCCTGCACACTGTTAGCGCGAACGGGCTGGCGGCCGGCCTGCGCGTGTTCTCGTCGTGGGACCTGCGCGCGCTGCTGCACGTGCCGCCGCCCGACGGCGCGCCGCTGCTGAGGTGAGCCCGTCTCCTGCACACTGTTAGCGCGAACGGGCTGGCGGCCGGCCTGCGCGTGTTCTCGTCGTGGGACCTGCGCGCGCTGCTGCACGTGCCGCCGCCCGACGGCGCGCCGCTGCTGAGGTGAGCCCGTCTCCTGCACACTGTTAGCGCGAACGGGCTGGCGGCCGGCCTGCGCGTGTTCTCGTCGTGGGACCTGCGCGCGCTGCTGCACGTGCCGCCGCCCGACGGCGCGCCGCTGCTGAGGTGAGCCCGTCTCCTGCACACTGTTAGCGCGAACGGGCTGGCGGCCGGCCTGCGCGTGTTCTCGTCGTGGGACCTGCGCGCGCTGCTGCACGTGCCGCCGCCCGACGGCGCGCCGCTGCTGAGGTGAGCCCGTCTCCTGCACACTGTTAGCGCGAACGGGCTGGCGGCCGGCCTGCGCGTGTTCTCGTCGTGGGACCTGCGCGCGCTGCTGCACGTGCCGCCGCCCGACGGCGCGCCGCTGCTGAGGTGAGCCCGTCTCCTGCACACTGTTAGCGCGAACGGGCTGGCGGCCGGCCTGCGCGTGTTCTCGTCGTGGGACCTGCGCGCGCTGCTGCACGTGCCGCCGCCCGACGGCGCGCCGCTGCTGAGGTGAGCCCGTCTCCTGCACACTGTTAGCGCGAACGGGCTGGCGGCCGGCCTGCGCGTGTTCTCGTCGTGGGACCTGCGCGCGCTGCTGCACGTGCCGCCGCCCGACGGCGCGCCGCTGCTGAGGTGAGCCCGTCTCCTGCACACTGTTAGCGCGAACGGGCTGGCGGCCGGCCTGCGCGTGTTCTCGTCGTGGGACCTGCGCGCGCTGCTGCACGTGCCGCCGCCCGACGGCGCGCCGCTGCTGAGGTGAGCCCGTCTCCTGCACACTGTTAGCGCGAACGGGCTGGCGGCCGGCCTGCGCGTGTTCTCGTCGTGGGACCTGCGCGCGCTGCTGCACGTGCCGCCGCCCGACGGCGCGCCGCTGCTGAGGTGAGCCCGTCTCCTGCACACTGTTAGCGCGAACGGGCTGGCGGCCGGCCTGCGCGTGTTCTCGTCGTGGGACCTGCGCGCGCTGCTGCACGTGCCGCCGCCCGACGGCGCGCCGCTGCTGAGGTGAGCCCGTCTCCTGCACACTGTTAGCGCGAACGGGCTGGCGGCCGGCCTGCGCGTGTTCTCGTCGTGGGACCTGCGCGCGCTGCTGCACGTGCCGCCGCCCGACGGCGCGCCGCTGCTGAGGTGAGCCCGTCTCCTGCACACTGTTAGCGCGAACGGGCTGGCGGCCGGCCTGCGCGTGTTCTCGTCGTGGGACCTGCGCGCGCTGCTGCACGTGCCGCCGCCCGACGGCGCGCCGCTGCTGAGGTGAGCCCGTCTCCTGCACACTGTTAGCGCGAACGGGCTGGCGGCCGGCCTGCGCGTGTTCTCGTCGTGGGACCTGCGCGCGCTGCTGCACGTGCCGCCGCCCGACGGCGCGCCGCTGCTGAGGTGAGCCCGTCTCCTGCACACTGTTAGCGCGAACGGGCTGGCGGCCGGCCTGCGCGTGTTCTCGTCGTGGGACCTGCGCGCGCTGCTGCACGTGCCGCCGCCCGACGGCGCGCCGCTGCTGAGGTGAGCCCGTCTCCTGCACACTGTTAGCGCGAACGGGCTGGCGGCCGGCCTGCGCGTGTTCTCGTCGTGGGACCTGCGCGCGCTGCTGCACGTGCCGCCGCCCGACGGCGCGCCGCTGCTGAGGTGCGCGACCACGCCCGCAAACATTTCTATCTTTGGTTGGTTCGGCCCACACATTGCAGCGCTCTAAATAGCTCATCACTCAAACAAGTGAAAGAGTGCATTTGACTTCAGACACGATCGAGTACCCGTCTGAAAACTTAGTATGATAAAAATTAGGTCAACGCGTTCAAGAAATTTGAAAACCATACCAAAAACACTTGCGAGGAACAAGGCATTCCACTTGTAAGTCATTTATGCAGGTAATGTTTTCAATATATAGATAATTATCGCAATTCAAAATGCTAATGTTTGTTTATCTTCATCGCGGCCGTTAACAATAACGGTAGAGAACAAGCTATTTAAAATCCTTGCGGGAAAGACAATGACAAAAATAGTTTCATCCTTCGTCAAGAATAGAACGATAAATTCACTGACCAAACTACATGTTTTCTATTTATCGACACAGTACGACAATTGCTATGCGGGACGTCACAAGTCATAGACACAGTGTTTTGCGCGTTTATGCTATGGATATAGTTTCACGATAAACTTGTATGAGTTATCTACGCACATGTCCAAATAACATGTCACGGATTTTGTCATTATGGGTCTAACCAACGATTGAAATCTTTGTTTTCAAGCGTGTTTACATCGATTTGTTTTTTATCATGGAGATATCTGTTAATGTGAAAGGGCCACAAAAATACACTAAATGTAGGTTGGGTCAATATATGAAGTAAGTACGTGTTTCCCGTGCGCAGCCTGACGTACAGCAGCGACTCGCAGCTGCTGTTCGGCTGCTACGCCTCGGGCGCCGTGCTGGCGTGGGAGGCCGGCGCCGCGCGCCCCGCGCCCGTGCGCATCGTGCCCGCGCACGCGCTCGTGTGATGCGCACGCTCGTGTGATGCGCACGCTCGTGTGATGCGCACGCGCACGTGTGATGCGCACGCGCACGTGTGATGCACACGCGCACACCGCGCACGTGCTAGCGGACTAAGCGTCGACCTGTGTGCTATATTGTCTACCGTACGGACAGCATTCAAAGTAAGTGATCATTGTACAACATTTCAGAAGTACTTCACGAATAAAAACTTGCTTTATCATATCATATCAACTGATGATGCTAGCTATATGTATATACGTGACGCTACACCGGATTATCTTTCTCAGACTAATGATTAAGTATGTCTAACCAAGGCGAGAGTATCTAGAGTATAATAGAGTAGTATAAGTATAATGTCTACCAAAAATATGTCAATTGACGAACAAGGGACTGCAAAAAATGTGATGATTACGTAAAGACTGCCTGGATAATCTCCTAGAAGATTATGTGAATATGTTTTTTGTATGTTTATGTTATCGATTCTATTAAATAAGTCTCAGATAAATAGGAATGCGTCTATATATAGTTTTAAGACACTGAAACCATTAATATTGTGCTGATTTATAATAAATAAGGTAATAGTAATAGCAGTCTTCCTGTGTACATAGAAAGTCGTGTAGATAATGTAATATGTGCCAAATTTACTTTTACGTGTAGATGTGAGAATTTTCTGCAAGTAATATAATATATACAACATAACGCTAAGAGCAGTAAAAGACTATTTATACAGATATAATTACGAAACCATTGCTTATATGTGTGATATGCCCGTTTGCACTAGCCGATATGTTGATATTTGTCGAGAAAACTCATTCAAAACTGGGTCAGAGTGAGACTTAGGAGCTGCCTAGGTTTAGTGCAAACGGGCATTGGTCTAACTGTTATATCATAATATCTCATTAATTGGATATTGAAGGTGAGTGATTCATGGACGTATTTTTGAAAAGCTTTTAAGGCATTTTACTGCTGGGCAGCTCAACGTTCCCCCTAAAATCGGATAATTAAATTATCGCGCTGCTAAGAGTAGTTGGCAAAAACTCCGCCGCAAACTAGTAGCGGTGCCGTGTGCCAATCTATGCATATGTGAATATTTCATATCGAACGAATATATTTCAGATATTTTACATGGTAAATAATTGGAATAGTGTTATGCGTGTTAACTCGTAAAATGAAATATTTTGTGTAAACCTATGTCATGTATAAGACTATTTTATAATCTCGCAAGCTTTATAGCTGATAGTGAGGTGAGCACGGATGAGAGAAAGAAGCGAAGTAGTTTCAAGGCAATTTGGTCATGCGCATTCAATTAGGTCATGCGCATTCAATTAGGGCATGCGCATTCAATTAGGGCATGCGCATTCAATTAGGTCATGCGCATTCAATTAGGTCATGACGTCACAGTGGGCGGGCCGCAAATTTTAGTTTCAAGTGAATCGTCACTGCGTTCTGTTCTATTTGGTTTTAATAGATTTTGGATATTTTTATTGTTTCAACAATGATGGGCGACGTTGTTGGATGTAAATCTCAATATTAATAATTTTCGTTTTAAAACATATTTTCTCGATTTATTGCTAGATTGTAGCTAGAGACATCTGCCGTCAAAAAGATGTATTCTGTCCACTTTTCACCACCGTATTTATAACATCATTAGTGCATAACCAAGAAAATAATTCGGCACAAATAATTTGTTTTAGTTCATTTTACTTCCTACAATTTTAGGTATTTCATAGATAAATTACATTAGAGGGATTTAAAATAGGAAAAATGTGCTATCTATCGGTAAGAAGTCGGTAATAACTGGTAATAAAAATTATGTACATCATACCAGCAAGACCACTTTTATTTTCATCGATTGTATTTTAACTTCATGTTTACGTTAATATTTTTTATAGTATATGTAGTATCATTTTAGATTCCCTATTAATGTAGAAATTATAAATGCACGGATGCTTGTTATAGATAACCTAACAACTGGACTCCAAAGTTCCAAACCTCCAAATATTCGAAAATCTGTTCACTTCATTTCAATGATTAAGATGTATATAAAACTAGAAACAATTAAAAGAATGCACAAGGAATATTACTTAAATTGTTTAATACCTAATTGGTTGATTTGAACTGCTTTTTGAATTTGATTTATTCGTTTATTTCTTTATATAGACCAAACTCGTGTGGTAAAAATAAAAAACGGCATAAAGTACAACCTACTGATTTATGTTACAGTTTATACTATAAATTGTAAGAATGTGTGTAAATGTTCCGCCGCTCTAACGCACATATAATGCCATAGTAGCGAGCATACAAACTAAACTGAAAAATGGTTAGTTCTGTTACGCTATAATAATCGATTTCACCTCTAGATGGGTTTACTACGGTTTTTTCCATGGCTGTACCTCGTCTCCCTGCCACTCGCATTCAGGCGACGCTTTTTTTAAAGAGATTTTTGCCTCCGCTTCTTTCTCTCCTCCGTGGAGGTGAGCAATAATATGTATCTAATGGCCGAATACTGAAACGATATTGAATATTTATGACCGCCTAAACAATTTCCTACGAAAACGGAACTAATAGCGAATCACTGTTAGCGGCTCTTAAGTATTGAGTGGCGTTTCAGTAATCGGCCGTGTCCTGTAAATATGTTGTTGTATGTACATTCCTGTAACTGCTCAATATGCAACTATGCTTTTTAAATGTCATATCATTTCAAATATTGTTTCGATATAGTTCATTTTTGAAGTGAAAACTTCTTTTAGCGCGGTACGCATATTTTTAGATGAGTTAAAATCTCTGGACTCGCGACACCGTTACGAGACGCAGCTATAGTGTGTGCATATATGCATGTACATATAGCAGACCGCGAACGCGTCTAGATAAAAAAATAAATAAGTTTTCACTTCTGTCGGCACTCCCGGAGTGCAACCCGTATTTTTTTATGTGTTTTGTACCTTCATATATATTTTTTTTCTCATTTACCACGTTCTAAACCAAATTAATTTGATATAAACTTTAAGAGGCTAAAAATATCGAAGCCCTACAGTATTTAACAGAGATATAATTGTTGTTTAGATGTTTACTTCAGCATTTACTGTCGATATCGAGGCAAAGCTAAAAGTGAGTGCCGTCCTGATGTCTTACAATTGAAAAATTGGCATTAAATGCATGCTGAAGAGTGAATATATTCTTGCCTTGTTTTAATAAAATACCGTAATTTATCGAGTGTGCTGTAATTTATTATATACTGTTGCTGTTTTATAAATCAATAAAATATTTTTAAATACCGAGTTTTGTCATTTAAATTACCTGAACGAAATAATATACCTCCTACTTACCGATCCCAGCTGTGTGGTACCTCTGTCTTAAAATCAGTTTTTTTATTGCATATAGGCCATAATAGCATATCGCTTAAGAAAAATCAACGGTTAAGGTGCTCGTATTAGATACAACTTTTTAACAAAAAAAATACCGACTTCAAAAGCCTTACACGATATAAAAATATTAAAACCACTGAAAAGAAAAATAACTTTATTTATGAAGTCAGGCGAGTATAAAATATAACTTCTCGTTCGAACAATGGTTGGGGCATACCTGGCCCCGCCAGACTTTTTTCTTTTTAGGGGTTTTAATGCAATATGCAGTAGGCCTATGGGTTGTGTCATTCGGAGATATCACATGATTCCTCTACAAATTTTATTTATTGATGTCCAGTGGAAATTCTACATGGAACTTCCTTCACCCCGGGGAAGCGCGAAGGGGTATGTATATACTCCTACCGGCTAAAACCACTGGGGCGGTCATCTTCGGCACCGAAGGGGGGCTCCAGGTCCTCGTAAGATCACACTAAAGATCCCTCTACACCTATTACACATTACCACAGATTTTATAATACACTAACGTTACTAATAAAAGCGCAGGGCATTATTGCATGTTTTCAGCAACAATGTAGATTTCCAAATTCCACACGTGCGAAGTCGCGGGCAAAAGCTAGTATTATAGATACTTCTTAGTTAATCACGATATTTAATGCGTTACTGAAATCAAGTAGGGAAAGCACCGTCAGATTTCCATCCTCCATACCTGATCTAATGTCGTCCGTAATGTTGACTAAAGCCGTAACAGCACTGTGACCAGGTCAGACTCAGAAATCAGACTGGAAGGGATTCAGGAGATTATTCCTACATAGAGAAGAACTAAGCTGGTTATGGATGAGGCGTTCAAGGACTTTGGAAAGGAATGGTAGTATGGAGATGGGACGATATTCGGTAAAAGATTTAGGATTTGCTTTTTTCGGTAAGGGTATGACTTGGGCATCTTTCCATGCAGATAGGAAGACGCCGTATGATATGGAGTAATTGAGGATATAACAAATGACTGGAAGGATTTCGTCAAGGACAGGGAGTTTCATTTTACGGCTGATACAGTCAGTTCCAGTGTTGGACGTAATTGACAGTATGCTCTTCTCACAATCACAAACGGAAAATTGACTAAAGGTGAATGGTGATTTATCGGGTGTTGGAAGACTAGAAAGGTGATTAATCGTTTTTACTTATGTGCCCTGTTGCTATAGGTCGAAGATGAGAAATGTTGATTCAACAGATCAATATCCAAGTCTTTAGGGATGTCATATTGGCGCCATTTTCCAACTCCCATAGAATTTACAAACTTTGGCTGGATCACCGTTTTGAACGGAGTTGTGAATGTAGTGGCGTTGTGCATCTCTACACACTTTATTGCAATGATTGCGGACAGTTACCTACATATTTAATAATAGAATAAAATAATTACAATATATAAATTAATAATTTAATTTCAAGTCACTGACTGCAGGTGATGTGCAAGTCAGTATACCGTCTGATGTACGGGCCAGGGTAAGGAAATTGGCGAATGCGTCAACGCTCCTAGAAACTTGATGTTATTTACTTTATTGATTGGTTCTCCTCGAAAGGCAATACTTTAATATTTATACAATATTAGGATACTACTTACACGTTTGTACAAATTGCTAACTATTATACATCGTAAAAGTATGCCACTATCATCGTAAAATAATATGACAACCTACACGAGGGAACAAATCGGGTAATATTGTTTTACCCACACTCGAATTGGAATAAATTGACAAATAAACAAGAACAAAGTAGTCACCTATTCAACTTCTATACCCACTTGACCATACCTATCACAGAAAAAATCTAATATATCGACATTTCAAGTGATCATATAAAATATGTAGGTATGCTTTTGTTTATTAAAATACATCATGTACTTCCTCCGTCCTGGGGAAGGGCGGAGGGGCATGCCGGACTCCTACCGGCTAAATCCACCGGAACGACCATCTTCGGCACCGAAGGGGAGCTCCAGGTCCTCGTACGATCACACTAAAGCTGCCCATTGGTGCCACGCCTATAGGCACATCTCGGAGGGGATGACTGTAAGGCGGTCACCCCCTCTAGCAAAGGGGACCGACTGTAAAAAGGCCGCCCCTCAGGCACTTCTAGGGGATTGTAAAGGATCCCCCGGAGACTCCCTGTGCGCTGTGCTGCACACACGGCGGCACGTGACCACATGCGCACCGCCGTCTTCCCGGAGGTCACTCGGTATGAGCACGTGGACTCCCAATCCACGCGCCCACGACCCCCCAAGGCCCCTCGCTATATATAACGACAGCGGGGGACTTAGGTATTTGGGACCTGGGCGTCGGGGGTTCTCCGTGCAGGATCGGCCCTCTCTCGATCTCGCTCTGCGGTCTCCTTCTGCAGCATGACGCACTCACAGAAGGAAACCTCTGCACTCCAATTTTCATACTCTGCCAGCATAGCCGACACTACTGCTGTCAGAGCGAGACCTTCCCCGATCCGATCAACCAAGATCCGCCGCTCGGCAGCCCACGCAGGGCACTCCTCGACCGTGTACTGCGCGGTATCCTGGTTGCTTTGGTGCAGTGGTAACACTGCGCCGTGACCTCGTGTCCTATCCTGTGCCGGTACCTACGCACCGAATCAACCGTGAACAGTGAATACCTGCGTCAGGCGGTAGGTGACGCGCTCGCGAATGATGATCATATCATACTCAAGGAGGGTTAGAGTCAGGCAGGCGCTCGACTGTAAAACCCTTTTGTTATATGACTAACACAAATTTCGCCAACCCCAAGTAACTTAGGACCAAGGCAGTAAGAAGAGAAATCATTGTACGAATAGTAATAACAATAAACGCTGTGTCTCAATCGTTCCTACAGAGACAGACCACTTATTTCTTTAACAGTACCAGATACAGTAACAAACATTAAAATATACCTCGTTTTTTATTATATCAACATATTGTAAGTATGCAATAACAACCGTAATTGTAAAAAGGTAACATAGTTTGGTTGTAATAATTATATTGTAACGTCAAAACAAGAATATAAATAGTAATTAGTATTGTATAGAAACTTTTTAGGATAGTTATAGAAGCCTCTGAAAAACAAAAATCGCTGAACGTCAGAATATAATCGCCAAAAGGGATCAAAAGTCACCAGATCTAGTGACAAAATCGCTAAGGTGGTAACTAGTATATTATCTATGGTAGTAACGCTGCTGCAAACACGAACAAAACACCATAAAAATCGAAATCTGAAATACTCAATAGACGCGACCGGCGGTAGTTTATTGAATATCGATAATTCAATTCAACAGTCAATCGATAGTGTTGTATAAAACCCCAAACCACTCTTACTTACTACCAATTGGCCTATCGATCGTTACGATATCATGAATAGAATTGATAGTATCGATTGAAGGTTTCTTTCAATACTGACGGCACGGTTGATGCAATGGCTGATACAGTTGACTGCTGCGCTCCGGGTCGTGGGTTCGATTCCCGCACGGAACAAATATTTGTACGATCTGCAGGTAGTTGTTCCGGGTCTGGGTGTATTGTATGTGGTATTCATCTCTGTAAATGCACCCACGGCACAGGAGAAATCCCAGTGTGGGGCAACGTTTATTCAAAGAAAAAATAAAAGTGTTGCTAGATTCGACAGTATCGATAATATCTAACTAAGTGGTCAACACATTCGCTACTATACGGACGTTGATTTATACAATAGTATCGATACTATCGCTGGAATTGATGCTATGGGTAATATCACGTTATCGGTTTAGATAATATAGATGTATAACTGTATTGTAGACTCCTTGTCTAGCAATACCTTATGTAAATGTATGAGTGAACCTATTAGTGAAATTTCTCCACCTGACTTACTGGTGAGCCTGTCACAGGCTGGAAATCAGTGTGCTGTACTGTTGACAGAGGTTAATTCTCAGCCTATAATAACTGATTCAGTAGACATGAACTCTAGTACAAGTGAAACAATTTGTTATCGCACTGTCATGTATTTAGACAGCACAGGTAAAGGTCTTGGGGGTTTGTTAAGCAACAACCTGGTACATTCCGCACATAATAATTGTATGCCTGGATCATCTTACAATCATAAAATAACATCATTTCTGACAGATAAGTTCAATCCTTATACTGGTAGGTAATAGTTTAAATGTTAGGAAGGAAGACATCTCAGTGTCGCTTTGATGTTAAATTTAAACTGTGGTAGGATAATATTGTTCATTTCCCCACCTAGACCACCTGTTAGAGTGTTAGAGGAACAAAACCATAATATTGATGTGCTAAATATAGTGACTTATTAAAAAGTGCATATGCCACTTTTTAGTAAGTCACTATAGTGACAAATTTGTATTTTGACACAAATTGTTTTATTGTTTTGTTGGGAGAATAAAATTGACTGGCGATACTATGGTAACTGCCTTTTAGTAAGCAATGAAATCTACCGTACCCTATTTAATACACTATGTAATGAGATTCAGAAAGCTTGCAAAGTAAATAAAATACATGTAAAACCAAAATTAATGTTCAGTGTCTGGGCAACAAAGGGTATAAGACGCAGTAGGGATGACCTAAACGAATTATATGATAAAATGTCTTATAAACCTTATTCTGAAATGCTTAAAGAGGTTTGTGTGCAAGCAAAAGCTGCTTATATTAGTGATCAAATTAAAAAATAAAATAATAAAATATAAATGAAATGGAAAATAATTAATGCTGAAACTAGTGATAGTAGATTTAGTCACAGTGCAATTAATTTAAATATCGATGAGAAAGCAGTTTCAGATAACACTGTAGTCGCAAATTTCCTAGAAATCTTTTTCACTAATATTCCAATTGAGACTACTAAATACCTTTCATCGTCTCCCCTGGCAGCTGAGGCAATCTTAAAGAAAAATGTCAAGTTACATGTACCTCTCTTTGAATTTAGTTTTGTGACAGACAGTGATATTATAAACATTTAAAACAATAGTAGTTAAAAAAACTGAGGACTTATGGGGATATCATCGAAAGCTGTCGAATCTGTTATAACTAATATTGCGCCAATTTTGGCTGTAATATTTAAATGACCTAAATAGGGCTTAGTCAGTTAGTTTCTAAGTCAATGCTCCGAGTTACACATCTCATCTCTACTATTTGACAGTTGACAAATGACAGGACACCATCTTTGATTTGATTAGCGTTGAACGTATCGTAGTAAAAAAAACAATTGAACCGTACGACGTTGCCGATATATTTTGTAGAATTTTTTCATTTTTGAGAAATATTTTATGAATATGTAAAGATTTATCAATCTAAATACCGTACGACGTTGCCTTATACTTGACATTGGCGAAATTGTGAAAGATATTCTACAGAAGCCATAACCTAAGAGAAGAAGAAGAAGAACGTATCGTATGTAACAACGTGCATTAATCGTTCTTGATTTTGATTGTAAACGAAGGAAGTAATTAAATAAACAAGTAAGGCGTAAATAAACACACAATGGGTTCGAAAAAACATAAGAAAGATTCAAAAAAGAAGAAGCACAGAAGTCGATCTCGCTCACCGCTGGAAAACGAGGAACGTGAACGCAAAAGGCATCGCAAACACAAGGATCGCAAACGAGACCGCTCCTTAGACGGTTAGTTGCACATTACTATTTAATAAAATGAGATACGCTAGACACTGATGATGATTTCCAACCACATATTTTAAAGTACATAGCCATTAAGTTACATACATATTGGCTAAGTACCTACTATAAAATAAATGATTTCAACGTAAAAGAATTATATTAGCATGTATTAGTATTACACCTATTTGTTAATTTATTATTTTTTGTACTTACGGGGGTGATATAGCCACTATGTGTCAAAACCTCTGTAGAAGTAAACAACTTGTTAATTGAGTAATTCTTCCAGAATCATTATTACTTTAGTGTAAATGTCGCTGCTAAGATAACACTGATAAAATATGATAATGGAAATCATTAATAGTGTCAGCGGTATTTCCATTTGACAAAATAATGGCATATTTTGCTCGTTATTTCAGACTCGGTGGCATTCGAGTAGTTCCACCGCATCCCATATGGAGTTGACGTAAGGTAGGTATAGTAAGGTAACCAGTAAATGGCTAGGTGCAAAGAGAAATAAAATCACTACACCCTAGTTGGGTGGCAAGATGTTCCACTGGAATATTATTTACCATATCAACAGCTTGCAGGACATACTCCATTACAACAAGTGTACTTGATTTTTGTTTTGAGGATATAGTATTTGTGTCATATTATATATCTACAACTGGCCCAACCAACTGGATGTTATATTATATAATAGGTTGTTACCATGTACAGCAAGTCTGTCACAACAATAGTACCCATCTAGAACTTTTCTCAGTCTATATATTTAACAATGGCTATGGCAGCTCAGCTGATCAACAATATTTAAACCTAACTGCTATGACTGTTCTGCCTATATATATAATTTGCAGGGAAATTATAAAAACTGATGTTTGATCAAATCCTTAGGGTAGATAATCAATTCACAGATGTTAAAATTACAACTCTGGGAGGTGATTGCCTTAAAGAAAATAAGTGATTTGATCAAATCCATTACCTGTTTAAATTTAAGTATAATGTTAAATTTAAGTTAGTAATCACTTACTTTAATTTAGGGAAATTTTAAAATCTTCCATGAATTGATCATCTACCTTAGTGATTTGATTAAATGTCCATTTTCATCATTTTCTTGTGACATATGCTGTTATCTTCATATGTAAAATAAGAATAACATTTAACATATACCTATCTAGATTTCTCCAAATCAAGTTTATTTAAGGCATTCCATTAATATTAGCAAATTTTGGTTCATACATGTTTTTGTTTTGTGTTTTTTTTAAACATTGCCCCACACTTGGATTTCTCCTGTGTCGTGGGTGCGTTTACAGACATACATTTCACACACAATTCATCCAGACCCAGAACAACTGCAGAGCATACAAATATTTGTTCCGTGCGGGAATCGAACCCGCGACCCAGAGCGCAGCAGTCAACTGTATCAACCGCTGCCCCAACCGTGTCGTCAACATAGTTTTATCAAAAGATTTTACTGTTATGTAAACTACACTAACAATCTGTGCAGTTAGTGCACAATTTCTCTTGACACTCTCATGCTGCTCATGAGACATAAAATATCATGCGTTGTATAATTCCACCAACTTATTCTATCTGTGAAATGAAGGGCAGCTACTGGCAATGTGGTGTATATATATGTTCTTGCTGTGCCTAGCAGAGTCCATAATGTTCTTGTAATTATAAGCTATCACCTTACCTTACCTACCTATCACCAAGTATACATTATGGAATGCAACTAAATGGCTAATCACATATATAAACTATCTGGGTCTTGTGGTTTCACCTGCTGTTAAATTTAAAAGAAATCAGATTATTTGTAAATAATTTGTAGTACTTTCGCAAGGACAGTAGATATACAGTATATATATATTGGATTTCATGGGTTTTCAATTCTATGGGCGGTAACCTAATTATTTTTCTTAAACGAAAGTAGCCTAAGTGACTGTTTATAATATCTGCCACTGAAAGTCCCGTCAAAATCGGTCAAGCCAATAGCTTTACCGATTTTCAGTTTTTTTTTGCTGGAACAAACAAACACAAATATATTATAAAAAATGTTTTTTGATATAGATACCGTATATATTTTCATACGCATTTAGTAAAACACTGTTGTTTTGACATGACGAACAGACACTTCTATTTTATTTATTTGTATACATAAGGCAGTGCGTGATATATGGTTGTAGTTCCAATGTTCGCCACTTCACAGGTAATTTGGTAGCTCGCTTATCTTTAGTATTTCAGACCATTTCTAGTAGCATATCTTAATATGTATAAAATAATATGTGTCACGTTGTTTGTCCGCTATGGACTCCAAAACTACTGAACAGATTTTAATATAATAATTTGTACACTGTGTGCAGTTTTATCCAACTTAAAAGATTAGAGAGAGACTTAAAGAATTTATAATCGCAATATTATTTTATTGTGAGTTATTTGTTTATTATCTGACAAAGAGTCTTAATTAACTATAAGATTCTAACAGATCCCGTTATAAGGTAATTAGTTGACTAGATTGATTGGACCCGGTAGGTGTCACTGCAATCGGGTTTGCGTGTACAGCTAGTAGTTTATAGATTATTCAATAAGTGTTTGAAAGAAGTGAGTTATAAATTTCTATTTTATTATTTACTATCTTGTCACTGTTAGACATCATCATAAATACTATCCAGTCATTATGTTGGCTGTGACACAACTACTATTGTAGATTGGGGTCCAGTGTTTTAGGCTACTGACTTATTTATATAAATATCATAATTTCTTTACAAGCCTTGCCTTTTCTTAAGCATATTGAGGTATGCTTCCAGTCTACCCAACTGGCTGATGTAATATGGATATTTAACATGAAAGGCATCCTTTCCATCTTAATAAAATCTGACCTCCACAACCTAATTCAGATACAAATTTGGGTAGGTTTTGGGCGGTTTGTAATGCTTATCATGACTAATAGCGTGGCAAGCAGAACAGTTGGCATACACACTCACTTACACATGGAAGAGCCTCAATAACATAAATTCATTAAATTATACACTGTAATAAAAATAATGGAAGACTAAGGTATTATAGTTGGTGGCGAATTCGGCGATCGCATCCATACCGCCATTGAATGGACTTTAAAGGATGAATCCTATCCTAGACAGAGTATTGGATCTGCACAGTAGTACTTAAGCAAGTAGCCCCTCCCTGTGTCTTACTATTACCTATGTTAGATATACAGGGTGTCCAGTAAATAGCACGACATACTGCAGGGGGTGAGAGCTTGGGTCAATACCTACCAAAAGAACACAATATATGTTACGCAAAATCTTACGGATTTACATTAGTACAACATTTTATAGATAAGAAAAGTGTACTGTGAAAATTTAAATAAAAATTGTAATTCTTGAAAACATTTTAGTTTTTAATAGAATAAAGACTCAAATTATTCACAAATAATTTGAGGTAAAAAAATATAGAAAAGGAATTTTTCATTACGAGATGCTTAAAAATCTATGTCAAGATAGAGATTTTTCGATATTTCGGAAAATGTTGTACTACTGTAAATCCGTAAGATTTTGCTGAACATATATTGTGTTTTTTTGGTAGGTATTGACCCAAGCTCTCACCTCCTGCAGTATGTCGTGCTATTTACTGGACAGCCTGTATGTTAGATGGTCCCGTTAATCTCCAAAACGGCTGGAACGATTTCTACGGGAATTTCACTGGCAGATAGCGGATGTTATGAGGAATAACTTAGGCTACTTTTGTTTTAGAAAAATAATTAGGGTACCGCGCAAAAAACAAAACCCTTGAAATACAATATATATATTCTATGACGAAGTACTCTAAATTTCTTTTAAATTAAACGCTGGTGAAACCGCGGTTCCCTGCTAGTTTATTAATAATATTCACCATGAAGGTATCTTTAAGGCAAACTCTCAGCTTAGTTATAAACTTACACTAACATTGCTAGTAAGGGTATATAAAACCTCTTTCTCTATTATTACAGTTCAGGAGGTGCCTGTGGATTCGCACTTAGGTAAGGAGACCGCGGGGCGATCGCACAGTCGCAGCAGCAGTGAGGAGCGGGAGAGACGCGCCAGAGAACACCATCGGGCGCATAGAGATGATGCTGATAACCACAGGTTAACTACTTGTTTTTTTTTTTGTTATAAGTTAATGTTTTAGCTCTTCTCACCATACTGTTACTCACAGTCCATTTTATCGCATAGCTAGACAAGATGACACTTAGTATATGATGAGTAGCTCTAACATTCATCATATTAGCCAAAGGCGATAGCGTTGTTTACATTATTGTAAACAACGCTATCGCCTTTGCGCTTAGCTTAACATCTACAGTGTAAACATTTTCAAAAATAAATTAAAAACTTATTTGTTGAAGAAGGGCTATTATTGTATTGATGAATTTATAAACGACAGGCAACAAACATAATAATGTATTTAATTTATTGATTGGGGTTAAGTAATGGATTTTATGATAAAACATTTATTTGTGTTTAATATTTTAGTGTGATTAGTATGTTAAGTTTATGATGTGATTATTGTGTATGATCTACAATTGTTCAGTCGCCCAAAGGCAGATTTGGTTTATCGACATCCATATTCTCAATTTTAATTTTCAACACAAATGTATGTTTGTTATGAACTAAATGACTTATGACTTATATACATTGCGTGCTCAAAAATAACTATAACTGTAACCTATTATTTTCGAGATAAATATTTTTCCTACACTACACACTTCCTACACCCCAAAGTCAAAAATAGGCCCAAGTGTAATCTCTTCCCAAAGTTTTTGGTGTGATGTCATTTATTTATTTATGTTCAAAATATTAATTATAATATTATTAATATATATTAAAATGTTATTTACTCCTTGTATATAGGTTATGTATATACACTCGAAGGTCCGAGATGGACATTCGTTTATTGTGTTTTTATACAAACTAGCGTTTGGATGGACGAACACAATTGGGAAGTTTCATGAAAAGACCGACGCAAAATTCTAACGCAGTGGGTTCCAGAATGATGTACTAAATCCATGGTACCAGTTTTCGTTCCAATGTTACTTACATCCGTTATACATCTTTTGCAAAATTATGTACTGCGTACACTTACACTTATACCTGTATTTTTTTGATTGTGCATTCATATTTTGAACTAGCTGGGACCCGCGGTTTCACCCGCGTTTAATTTAAAAGAAATTTAGAGTACTTCGACATAGACACATGACATAGAATATATATATTGGATTTCAAGGGTTTTATTATTTTTGTGCGGAACCCTAATTATTTTTCTAAAATAAAAGTAGCCTAAGTTATTCCTTATAACAGCAGCTATCTACCTGTGAAAGTCCCGTCAAAATCGGACCAGCGGTTTCGGAGATTACCCGGAACAAACAGACAGACAGACAAACAGACAAAAAAAGTTAAAATGCATTTTTTGTTATATGTGCCGTATATACTTTCACATGCATTTAGTAAAAAGCTGTTATTTTGACATTACAAACAGACACTTCAATTTTATTTATTTGTATAGACTAGCTGGGAATGGCGGTTTCACCCACCGTTTAACTTAAAATAAATTGGATTATTTATAAATAATTTAGAGTACTTCGGCATAGACACTTGACATAGAGTATATATATATATATATTGGATTTCAAGGGTTTTAAATTTTTGCGCGGAGCCCTAATTAAGTAGCCTAAGTTATTCCTTATAACATCATCTATCTGCCAGTGCAAGTCCCGTCGAAATCGATCCAGTCGTTTCGGAGATTATCGGAAATAAACTAGAGTTTTTTGTTGTAGGTGGTACCATATGTACTTTCATATGCATTTAGTATAAAACTGTTATTTTTACATTACAAACAGACACTTCAATTTTATTTATGTGTATTAATAATGATATTTACAGAATACATTAATTACTTATTATTCATATTTGAAATAGAGAAAAAAGCTCAGAGAGTGAAGGTCGCACAGCGGAGCACAGCCAATCGCCACCCTCTACAAGTGGTGCAGCTAAAGAGAGCCTGTCTGTCGAGGATACCAATAAACTTCGCGCCAAGCTTGGACTCAAGCCACTGGAGCGGGCCGAAAAGCCAGCAGGTTTGTTCTTGGTTTCTGGTTTTAGGCACTGGTGTGTATAAATTAAAATTCGGATGCTGTATTAGAATTACATATCAAAAAATACTACGTTTTGTGTACCATTAATTTTTTTTTATTTAATACTCACCTGACCTCGAAGTGGTGAGAAACAAAAGCAGGTGATGAAGTATTCACTTAGGGCTCCAAGAACTGTCACTACATATAAAATCCACTAACACTTTCACCAAAACTATGCTGTAAGTTTATGGCAGACATGTTTCTGCATTGATTACACAAGTCATTCTACATTCTCACACTACACTCAAATCATTAAACAAATATTTACACTATGTTATCGTAAGCGCTATTAAATAGCACTATGTGGTCACCAATCCATAAGACTGGCCACGTCGAGCGTTGCTTAACCTCGCCGATCGTTTACCTATCAGTAAGTGCAACACGCTGTGGGCGCCTCTATCTATGGTATCTGCTTAACCCCTTGTCTTTCACTGACCAGTGTGAGACAATGGAATTTTAGTTATGTCTGTATACATACAGTTAATAATAAATGTTTAAGATGATTTAGATTGATTTGCAGAGGATGGCAAAATCAAGGACGACTTGGGCGAGTTCTACCACAAGCCGGCCGCAAACATCGCGCAGCAGAAGAAGTCGGAGAAAATTCGTGAGAAACTGGAAGTGCGGAAGGAAAAGAGGAAGATCGAACAAAAGTTTGTAACACTTACACTTCCTTTTATTTGGGTGACAGGCCGTCAGCGCCACGTTCACACAACGAACGTACATTATACCAGTTACATGCGACCTATTGCTTGTTGGGATAATATATTAATTTAGATTGAAAAACAACCAACAGTTAGATGGCTGAGCGTTGGGTAGTCAGTCGTTCGTTTCAGCCAAATAAAATCCACTGCTGGACACAAGCCTCGACGACAGGTTTGGGTGTGTTGTGTCGTCATTGGGGGGTTTTGCTATAATCGCCACGCTTGGCAGGCGGGTTGCCGATCGCAGTCAAGTTGTTAATGTACTCGAAGGACGCTGCTGCCCATCCTCCGGTTAAAGCCATAGTCGCCTTTTACGACACCCACGGGATATGGGTTGTCAGTAGATAGATCATATCATATCATATTTTATGACCTCTTGTAACAGACAAATTTTAAAACTCATTCATTCAGGTGTCATCTACTTGACTTTAGACAACACAGTTGGTGCAGTGGCTGATACAGTCGGCTGCTGCCCACCGGGTCGTGGGTTCGATTCCCGCACGGAACAAAAATTTGTATGATCTGCAGATAGTTGTTCCAGGTCTGGGTGTATTGTATGTGGAATTAATGTCTGTAAACGCACCCACGACACCGGAGAAATCCTAGTGTGGTGCAGTTTTTTATTTTTTTTATTGTGTATATATTAATATTCAGTGCTAAATGATTTTGTTCTTGCACAGACTACAAACAACTCTCCTGGCAGAAGCGTCAGACGAAGATGATGCGTCCGCCTGGGTGAAGAGGTCACGAGACATCGACAGACAGAAACGAGATGCTGCTAAGAGGGTAACACATTAGTAATGTCTTAGGTTTTCGCGATTATTACTCATTATAATAAACCACTTAAACGGATTATATTAGCGCCACAGTATTCGGTCCTCCGCATCCAGTACACTGATGGCTGTTGCGACAAAAAGGTTCTCGAATGGAGACCGCGCATTTAAAAACGCTGCGTGGGACATCCTCCAACGAGGTGGACAGAAGACCTGGTGAAGGGTGCTGGGAGGCGTTGGATGCGGGCGGCATATTTCACAAATCCATCCAAAGGTTGTTTGGAGGTGATCGCTGACCGCCCATTGTGCATTGTCTATTATGACATTGTTTTTTCTTGTTTTTGTAATGTGGTGTACAATTAAATGTATATAAATAAATAAACTAAGGTAGCAATGGGCGGGGCACATTGCTCATAGAACTGATGGCCGTTGGGGCAAAAAGGTTCTCGAGTGGAGACGCGTGGGACGACCTCCAACGAGGTGGACAGACGACCTGGTGAAGGTCGCTGGGAGTCGTTGGATGAGGGCGGCATATGACCGCTCGTTGTGGAAATAAATGGGGGAGGCCTTTGTTCAGCAGTGGACATCCTTTGGTTGTCTGATGATTATGAGATTCTACTTTTGAACAGTACTTCTCTCTTACAACTCTTATCGTAAATTTTCCATGAGCATCACCTGTTGTTGTGTGTATGTGATAAGGATTAACATTAGTCTGTAATGTTAATACTTGTGACATCTTTCAAAATAATTATATTCCCAATATAACAGGCTGCGATGCTAGATGAAATGGACGCAGTGTTCGGCGTGTCAGCGCTGGTGGCAGAGGAGGAACGGGAAGACAGACAGAAAAGGTACACCCAGAACGAGTTGCGAGGACTCCGAGTGGCCCACGACATCGATGCGGTGAGGATACTTTTAATACACACAAGTGTACGCCGTAATAGGGTTAAATTGCTGAACTTCGGGCATACTTATAATACAAGAAGTCATCAATAAGATTATTGTCCTTCTAGAGTGTCCTTTCTTGGAAATTCTAAATACTTCCATGCTTCTCTTAAATGTCTCTTAAGTATACTATAGTGTTGATGGTCCCAGCCGAATGCTAGGACAGTATTTTATCACTGTAATTTACATACTGTAGAGTGTGTACTGAGCTGTATATTGGCAGATTTGTACATGGAAACATACTGCATATAAATTTTGGGATTTCAATTATTATACTACGTTTATTTCTTAATATGTTTATTGCTCAGAAGCTAACACAATTCTTTCACACACCCAACAAACTAGCTGTCTGCAGCTCGAATTTTATTCTATGTCTGTCAAAATGTTCACACGTTAAATTCTAAGTAAAAATCCTAGCGATCTTTCTCTAAAGAGTTTGAACCCTCTTATACAAATGGATATAAGGGGACTCTAATAAAAAAATAAAACTATCCTAAACTGGGATTTTGATATACTTGATATAGATTATAATGTTATTAATTTCTTACCGTTGCAAACAACAAGATTGGTGACGAGCGCGAGGTGGTGCTGACATTGGCCGACAAGGACGTGCTGGCCGAGGACAAGGAGGACGTGCTCATCAACGTTAACATTGTCGACGACGAGCGAACCAAGAAGGTAACGTGACGTAATAAATCGTCCATCCATAGTTAACTAATTCCCAACTCACTTTTCACTGCAGCAATTAAATCGATTTCCAAAACCTCATTGTTTTGTATTTTATCTGTAATGAAATACATATTCTTTACACAGAATCTATTAGAAGCAAAGAAAGCCAAAGCCGGTTACCGCGCTTACGACGACGAGGCAGACCTGGAGGCAGCAGCGCTGGGCTACCAGCGACCCGTGCTCGCAAAGTATGACGACGAGATTAACAAGGATAAGGCGGAGAAAAGCCGCGGGTTCCACATCGGAGACGAAGACGTGCTCGAAGCCAAGAAGTTCAGGGATTTGATGGTTTGTCAAAGTTATCTAATCTTCTTTATCTAGGGTCTTACTTTAATAATGGAAAATATTTTAAGGCTAGGCTCTATGAATGGTATAGAATTCATTTGAAGCATCAAAACACACCGGTGGGCTATTAAAAAACCCACATTGTTGTTCGACCGGACCATTTTCAAACACGTTTTAGTGTTACTGTGTGTGCGTGTTCGGTGATAGTACCACAGTATTTATAGAAAGACATAATATAAAGTGATAGTTACCTACAGTTTTTAAGGGTGAATTGCGTTTTTTATGCAAACTGAAACAATTATTATTTAATTTTATTTTGAATATGTATAAAATAATGTTTGATGCTACGGTTTTTTTTAATGTTAAAACCCACTTTTGCAACCTTTAGATTTACCTCCTAAAATATTTTCTGTTAGTAAAGTAAGACCTTATATATAATTCTTCTGTACGTGTGTATGTCACTGAACTCCTCCTAAACGGCTGGACCGATTTTGATGAAATTTTGTGTGTATGTTTGAGTGGATCCCTGGATGGTTTAGATTCACAATTGGACCCGGTAGGTGACGCTGCAATCGGGTTTGCACGAAGTTGCCTGTGCGAAGCTGGGGCGGGCAGCTAGTCTAATATATAAATATCTCGCGTTTGTCTGAAACGGCTCGACCGATTGCAATGTATTTTTAAATATATTTGGTAGGTATGAGAATAGGTCGTAAAGTATTTTTCACCCTCCTACCCCCACTCCCCATTTTTTTAATCGTTATTTAAGTATTTTGGTATGAACAATGTCCATGATGGAGATTTCCAAATACCACGCGTGCGAAGCCGCGGACAAAAGCTAGTATTAATATAATATATAATTTAATTAACGTTTCCCTTTTAAAGTCACAAGTTCCTATATTGTGATATACTCATTCCTCGTATAATAAGCCTTTATGTGTATGTCAACCAAAATTGAGTATTTAAATAAATATTTCACTTTTACAGAGACAAGAGCGCTTACAAGGTGGCGTGGACAAGCGCTTAGAGTCGCTTCGTCTGCCGGAACTGCGCATCGCATCAGACTACCTGGACGAGCATGAGATACAGGCCAAGTTCAAGAAGTCCAAGAGAAAGGTAACACACTGTTGTCACAGTACAGATTTTTATTCATTTAAACCATTTGCACTTATGAATAGTCAGAATTTTAATATTTGCAGTTACATGAAGTTCCAAGAGCCAACAAGCAACTCCATAGATACTCATTTCAAAATATCAGAAAATATTACAGTCTTATTACAATAGAGTTGTTGAAAGGAGTTCATCATCATATAAGCCCTTGGATGGCCACTGCTGAACCAAGGCCTTCCCCAAAGGTTTCCACAACGATCGCCCACGAAAGTGCCCCGCCCATTGCCACTTCAGCTTACAAATCTTTTCAGCTGTCAGCAATTTTAGTTGTTCTATGGAATTCCTCAGTTCTGATTTGAACTTGTAGAGCGAGCGAGTTTCCATTGCTCTGAAGCCTATAGTGAGCGACCATGTTTCTGTGCCCTATGTCATTGCTGCACACACACTGGTTAAAGACTCGTCTTGTGGCGAAGTTTCCCGAACGCTGCCCAGCAGAGTAGGATTCGATGATTAACCTCTCTCAAAATTAGATTCAGGTTGCTTTGTCTGCCAGAGATTCTTAGCATCCCCTTCCACTGTTGTCATAACCAAGAATAGCAACGCTGCCGGGGACTGGGGGCCGGTTTTCTATTTGTGTCGTCATTCTGAGGGAAATTTGCCAGTACCCACCATGCTTGGCAGGCGGATTGGTGAGCGAAGAAAAGCTACTGTTCTACAGAAGGACGCAGCTGCTGCTCCTTCTGATTTAAAGTCCCTCAGTCGCTTTATATAACTTCGATGGGAGGAGAGGGACTTATGCTATATTCTTCATCCGGACACCACACTTCGGCCGCATCGAGGATGCGCCCCGTTTACACTGGGTGCCCTTGTACCTGAGGCAGCTGATGGCAGAATAGTTGATGGAGCGGAATGTCAGCTACCAGGAACGCAGCGGCTGGACTCAGCGGCAGTATACCACGTGCGGTGTTCCACAGGGGTCGGTTTTAGGGCTACTCCTTCTCTAGTGTCCGTCTTCTACGCCGTCACCGCCTGGGGCGTAAACTTTGAAGAGGCGGCACGCTCAGCTACTGAGGGCGCGTCCCTGGTAATCGGCGGTGGATGTGGTGTTAGAAAACACGGAGGCCTTGGTATTTTATAGGCCCCGTCGCCGACCACAGGCACGAGCTCACATTATCATCAATAATGTGAGTATAATGTTCGGGGGTGCATTTGAGGCTATTCCTTGACCGGAGATAGGACATCGGCGGGCACTTTCTCCAGCTTTCCCCGAAAATCGTCCTAATGTTTGTGAGATCACGCGAGCAGTGCTTTGCTTGGGCGGTGCAGCGTCGTGATTTCACACATTAGCCTGTTTAATCCTCACGTAACTCTTTTCACAAATCTATTGTAATATAAGGCTGTTTGCCACTGTCACTGGTCGGCAATTGGAGCTCTCCAAATAACAGTTTCTGGGAATTCTTTTTGTCACTGTTAAACATATCAATCTGCCTGTAAATGTCCACTCATCATCATCATTTCGGCCGAATGAAGTCCACTGCTGGACACAGGCCTCCCCCAAAGATCGCCACAACGACCGATATAGGTGTGTTCTGAACTCATTGGGGGGTTTAGATCAATCAATGATTGAGATGGGGTGGTGGCATTCTGAGCCGGCACCACACGGCAAATGGGGCAAAATTGGGGGGGAATGTCCACTGCCAAACAAGAACATCCTCATTAACTGCTTCAAGTAACAGTCGGGGGAATGCGTTTCTGATAGCAGTATGTTGAAGTGGAAAATATGGAAACTGCTGCTCCTCTTAGTATACTATGTTGGATGCCTTATACGAACCAACTGGATGTGAGGGGTAACCAACCGGGAACGACTGTTCTTGAAAGACATGTGGAGTATAAAATATGACATTGATATGTTCGTTGCAGGGCAAGATACGCAAGAAAGCGAAACACGAGCCGATAGACGTGGACGACTACGACGCTAGCACTGCGCCGCTCGACACGGACGACACAGGTATCGTACGAGCAATTATAATCTAGCTGCTTAGTGTATGTCGCGCGCTCGTTAGCAATTGGATGGTTAGTTTCGCATGGTCACGTGCCGTCGTGTGCGCAGCACAGTGTACAGCGAGGCAATGGAGAATCCCTTAGTTCCCCCTGTGATGAGCTTTGGGGCGGCTACATACAGTCGCTTCCCATCAGTTGGAGGGGGTGACCTGTTTACAGTGTTTTTATTTATTTACTGGTATATCAAACAATACAGACAGAATGTTACAAAATAATAGTGCTGATACACATTTATAGGTCCATTATAGGTACACACAACCTTCTTGATACGTCAACAAATGTTTTACTTTTGTAGTGTTCTCTGATATGTGTCTAATGGAACCAATGGGTGGCTCCGGAGTTAGTTCTCGAGATGTCGTAGGCCCCATTTTGTGCTGAAGATGACCGTCCAAGTAGTTATTTATAGCCGATTAGAGGCCGTCCCTTCACTTTTCCCCGGGGCAGAGAGAGTCTGTGAGGATTCATTTCATGGTGGTGAGAGAAAAAGATTATCCAGCACATGGCTAGTTACTGGTAGGCCATATGGTTTCCGGTAAAAGCGGGAGAAGTTATCCATGGTGTTCGTGAAACGTGACCACGGATTCATTGGGGGATAAGTGCCACCATTCTTCAATGTTAAAAACTAGATTTTGTGATTATAAATCCATCTGCCAAGCGTGGTTATTATAACTGTTCATTTTAGTCTGCAGTTTGATGAGGAGAAGCCGATCGGACTGGATGTGATACATCTACTGTTTGTTTAATAAATGTTGACAGCATTACATACTTAATACATTATTTTGCGTTTATTTTGGCCTACCTTTTTTTTATTGGTGTCCAGTGGAAATTCTTCATGAACTTTCTTCGCCCCGGGGAAGGGCGAAGGGGTATGCCTCCTACTGGCTAAAACAACGTATGATCACACTAGAGTCGGGCCTATTCTGTACCTATAGGAATAGGTTGGTGAACCCGTTTTTAAATGTCATGTTGTTAGGACTAATTTTATAGCAAGTTGTACCACGTCGTTTTGTGTAGAAGTGAAGCCGGAACTGCTGCCGGGCCCGGTGCAGGACGACGAGGAGACGGAGCCCGACGGGGAGCTGCAGGCGGCGCTGGCGCGAGCTCGCCGACTGCGCCAGGCGCAGCCCGCCGCGCACAAGGTTGGTGCTGGACATGCAGATACACTCTTTGATGTTCCAGATATCTTAATCAATAGTCCAGGAAGGAAAGCTGGGCAATGCGACTGTTCTTTCTTTCATATTATATCCTAAAAATTAAATACTTGGCCCCCTCTTACGGAACCTCGCTTACGACGCGGTCCTGCGTGTCGCTCTCCCCGCTGGCGTAAGCTTGGTCTGTTACGCTGAAGACACTCTTGTGTTGGCCAGTGGGGAGTCCTTCGAGGGAACCGTCCGGCTTGCCGAGCAAGCGGTGGCAATTGTCGTGGCCAAAATCTACGCTCTGGGTCTGCAGATAGCGGTTCCACAAACTGCTGCGGGAGCAGGGAACCACACAATTCGTGGAGGAAGAGCTGCTTATTTACTTTAATTTTATATTTTACTTGTTGTTTACATTATTCCACTGCTCGCAGGTTCCTATTATAGTGACGTATAACGTCTATTGTTAAATTAGATAATTGCCGTATCTTATATATATTTAACTAGCTGGAACCCGCGGTTTCACCCGCGTTTAATTTAAAAGAAAATTTAGAGTGCTTCGACACAGACACTTGACAGAATTTATATATTGGATTTCAAGGGTTTTATTTTTTTACGCGGAACCCCAATTATTTTTCTAAAATTAAAGTAGCCTAAGTTATTCCTTATAACATCAGCTATCTGCCAGTGAAGGTCCCGTCAAAATTGGTGCAGCCGTTTCGGAGATTACCCGGAACAAACAGACAGACAGACAGACAAAAAATTTAAAAATAGTATTTTTGTTATATGTAACGTACATACTTTCATATGCATTTAGTAAAAAGTTGTTATTTTGACATTACAAACAGACACTTCAATTTTATTTATTTGTATAGATTCTTCTGTACATGTGTATGTCACTGAACTCCTTCTAAATGGCTGGACTGATATTGATATTTTTGTGTATGTTTGAGTAGGTTCCTCGATGGTTAGATTCACAACTGGAACCGGTAGATGGCGCTGCAATCGAATTTGCATGTACCTACCTATGCAAAGTTCGAATGGGCAGTTAGTAGCTACTACATTGCAAGAAAAGTTTGGCGTGTTACCGCTTAAACCCGTGTGAATTTTATAACACTAATGTCGACGACAAATCTCCAGGTGGAAGAGGTCCTGGAACAAGTGAAGGAGGAGCCGGAGCCTGACGAGGCGGCGGCCGGCAGTAACATGGTGCTGGACGCGACGGCCGAGTTCTGCCGCACTCTCGGAGACATCCCGACGTACGGGCTCGCCGGGAACAGAGACCATCATGCCGAGATCATGGTGAGTTATGTACTATGTCGATAAACATCATATTGACAGAATTAAGTTGGGTATTTATTGTAACTAGTAGTCGCCTAATGGTCCGAAAATTCGACCGGTTTTTTAAAATACATATATTTCAACTTTCTGCACCGATCCTCTATGTGAACTTTAATTATACCAAATCTCGCACTCCTCCGTCCGCGCAATGAGCACAAAAAGGGGTACAAAGTTGTGACGAAGTCATCCTTCATATTCATTTCAATCAACCTCTTTCATGACTTCATACCTTTTTTCTCCATCACAGTCCAATTCATTCATTCTTTCATTCAGTCGTGTCGAATCGTTCTTCATATTTTGATCATTATCATATTGCACTATATATATGTATCATCTATGATATTACATTCGATTCTGAACGCTAGTGGTTCGACACAAATCACATATCTTCTAATTTAAGGCAAAAAAATTGTCTATAGGAGATATGCCTGTATCTTGCCTACTAGAAATATCTACAGTGGTTAGATTCACTACACTAGGCTGACGGTCAGTCGTGCTCTGCATTTCGCGAAAACGCAATGTTCCGCACTTTGTGGTGGCCGCACTGGAAGATGCTGCCCATTTCCTCCTCCACAAGATCATGCTGCAATTACTCCAGCTGAACCCAGCAATCCGTAGCCGACAATATAGGTACTGATGTATGTCATGCGTTGATAGAATCACGGTCGGCGAGTTAGAATTGGCGATATTCAGTTTTTATTTTCGTTATCCAAGGTTTTAATATTGTGCTGCTCAATGATAAAAGATATAAAATATTTTTAGTCATGAAAACCATATACAGGCACTTATCAATAGTCTTATTTGCCGCGTTACAAGATGTAGATTTCCTATGGAGAAGAACTGGCACGAAACACGCTAGCATAATTTGGCCGATATGGTGATGATGAAGAAGAATGACTTACAATTATTAAGTTGACTTTGTTTGCAGGACTTTGAGCGCGAAGACATGGAAGTGGAGCCGGAGATCGACAATGCCGCGAGTGCGTGGAGTCGTGTCGACGTGGGCAATGAGAAGCCCGCTGATCTCGCAGCAGGTTGGTTTTGCCTTTATTCTTCATCAAAAGTCCGTGACGTGTAATAACTTGGTTCGGTACCACCAGTACGAGTTTCTTTTTACAATTGAAACTTAATAAGTAAAGTATGCGTTTATCCGGTTCGGCGCTGCGATTGGCCTGCTCCAAACTCGTTACCCAATCAGACCACTGAATGCGGTAAACGTGTAGTTACTATTACGTTACGATTGTAAAGAGCAACTCGTACTAGGGGTGCTGTTTACCGTCTAACGCACCCGAGTATATTCGAAGTGCTTTACTATGCGCTTGTTGATTAGGAAAGTTAGTAAAGTGACCGCATTTTGTGTAGGTTCGTGTGTGGGCCTGGAGGCGGAGCCGTCCCTCGGCGCGGGAGTGTGGGGCGCGCTGCAGCTGGCGCTCAGCAAGGGCTACCTGGAGCGAGCTGGTGCTGCGCCGCAGCCGAACTCCGCCACTCGAAACCTGCTCACCGCGAGGCACTACTCCATCGAGGACAAGACTTACGGGTAACCACTCTTCGCCTTCTACTCAGCTCAGCACATTACATTACATGTACATTTCGAATGAAAAAACGAACGACTGGTGCTGGTGAGACTCTAGGCATACTATTATTCTGCGTTATTTTACAGCGAGGATGACAAATACGGTCGTCGAGAACGTGGCGGGTACTCCGGGCCGCTGCAGGACTTCCGCGAGAAGAACAACTTCCGGCCAAACATCAAGCTGGAGTATGTGGATGACGACGGCCGTCCGCTCTGTCCCAAGGAGGCCTTCCGCTACCTGTCGCACAAGTTCCACGGCAAGGGACCGGGCAAGAACAAGCAGGAGAAACGGATCAAGAAGGCCGTGCAGGAAGGGGTGAGTACTAACGTTATTCTCTTATCCAAGGCTCTTTGAAACAGCGAGGCTTGGGGGATCCTTTACAATCCTCCCTGAGAAGTCCGTGGGGGGTAAGCTTTTTACAGTCGCATTCCCTCCGCTAGAAGGGATGACCGCTTTAGTCATCCCCTGCGTGGTGCTGGAGTGCCTGTGATACAATGTTTTTCATTAAGGAAACAACAGCTTCTATCTCTCCCCAGTCTGTACATAAAACAATGTGCAATTTTTGCTAGAGAACATTCCAAGATGTTTCCTAGACAACAAGAATTTTGAAGTAGGGTACTTAGGGACAGAATGAATAATAAATTGTATCTTCCATGCTGCAAAAAGTCCCTTCAGATAAATGCAAATTTTATGATCGTAAAAATCTTTAATAATATTCTGGAAGAATTTAAGGAACTTCCCATTAATCTATTTAAATATAAAATAAATAAATGGCTTTTGGATAAATGTTACTACTCTGTTGAGGAATTTTTTAATGGAAATAAATTATAAGTGTATTTAATTTATGACTCACATTGTACTATTATTTATTACCCTTATGATTTGAGTTGATAATAACAGTAATTTAACATAAGTACATTTAATTATAATTATAATAATTTATTATTTTCAGATTTAACAGTGTAAAATGGACATTATATAAACATTAATTGGTTTTGTAGATTATTATGTTTAAAAAAAAAGCATTGGCAGAAGCTTTCAAATGTATAAGATCTTTAAAAAAAAGTTTACGCTCTTGGCCCTGACATTGTACTGATTTTATCGATGACCATGATTAATAATATAGATTTTATTTTTTAATTTGCATTTGGACATTAATTTTAAATGTTAGTTCAATGACTATGGTATTGGCTGATGACCGTAAATTAAATAAATTGTGAAATTATTAATATTTGCATGCTACATTATAAGCAGAAGTGTATATGAACATCATTATAATAATAAGAACCGCTGCATTGTTATTCAGCAACACTGTACTTCAAGCAAATAAAGATTTATTGATTGATTGATTGATTGATAAGAAAGAAAGAAATATTATTTTTGCACAAACAAGGACTCACAAAATATAGATACAGTATATAAAAACGTAAAAATAAAAATTACAAAATTAAATTAACAATAAAAAATGCAGAGACAAATTGGCCACACAGGTTTGTCCCAGCTATATATCAAAGCGCAGCGCGGCTGTAGGACGCAGAACATTTAAGCAAGCGAGTGTACCGTGCACATTGCAAACAAATGATTAAAAATAAAAAGCATAATGTAATATGTTCACTGGTTATCTATATTACAAAAGCATCTGCGTCTGTGCTAAAAAGGGTTGTAGCTCAGCATGAAGCTGCGATTTTGCGACAAGGCTCCACCGACACCACGGTTTTAGACATTAATTAAATGTTACCGTTTTGCCCGTAATTAATTTGTATTATGATATTGTTCTTACACAGTATGTTATAATTACAGCTGATGAAGAAGATGAGCTCGACGGACACGCCGCTAGGTACGCTGCAGATGCTGCAGGACAAGCAGCGCGAGACACAGTCCCCGTACATCGTGCTCAGCGGTGTCAAGCGGGAAAATGCTAACTAACTGCACATCACTACCACACTCCCAGACGCGACAGTTCCGATCTCATCGAGTGTCATAACAATTACACCCAAAGCGTCTAGTCTAACACAATAATACAATGATAGTTCACGTGCCTCATACGTTGACTGAGCGTACCTTACTTCGGGCTGGGAGCCCTAAGTTTGGTATGCTGCAGCTAAACAACTTACTCAGTAATGCAATAATTATAGTAAACGCATATGTACAACTGTTAGAACACCAATATTAGATATATCTCACTTGATTGTATATTTTCGTATAACCTGGTTATGAGGCAATTAAAACAAAATAGACCGATGTTTCGATGTTTTATTCCACCATATCAGCCAAAGGACTGAACTGCTGAACAAAGACCTCCGCCATAGATTCCCGCAACGAGCGGTTCTTCACCAGCACCTTCACCAGGTCGTCTGTCCACCTCGTTGAAGGTCGTCACACGCTGCGTTTTCCGGTGCGCGGTCTCCACTCGAGAACTTCTGTACCCCAACGGCCATCAGTTCTACGAGCAATGTGCCCCGCCCATTGCCACTTCACTTTACCAATCCTTTTAGCTATGTCGGCAATTTTAGTTCTACACATCTCATTTCTGATTCGATCTCGTAGAGAAACACCAAGCATAGCTCGCTGAGTGACCTTGAGCTTTCTTATGAGGCACATTGTGAGTGACCACGTCTCTGTTCCATATGTCATCCATCACTGGTAACACTCACTAGTTAAAGACTTTTCTTGGGGTATTACGGTATTGTTGACGAAAAAACGTTGCGAAGTTTCCTGAAAGCTGCCAATGACACAGCAACAAGCAAGCATTGCACCATTTGTAATTAAAACTCCTTTGCGATCAGTAAGTAGTATTGTAGATCTGAAGCCAAACACGTTGATTGTATGAAGAAAAAAAGCAATAGTTACGAGTACCTAAATAATGTAAAATCAAAAAAATAATGAATTTTCTTTTAGTAATGTCTTAGATTTTCGCGATTATTACACATTATAATAAAACACTTTTAAACGGATTCTATCGCGTATATTTTGATTTTTGATTTTCCTGACGTTTCGAATACTTTGCAGCATTCGTGGTCGGATGGAGGATGTCATCCTGCGTTTTATTAGAATTTTCTTTTCTTAAAATATTTCTATTTTGGCGTATGGTGTCCGGATTTAGTTTTTTTTTAAAACGATGCCCCACTATTATGGCTCCTGTGTCGTGCGTTTACAACTGCCTGCACATCACACAAATATTTGTTCCGAGCGGGAATCGAACCCGCGATCCGGAGCGCAGCAGTCGGCTGTATCAGCCACTGCACCAACCGTACTGTAAAAAGAATATAGCACCACTCCATCTCCCGTGGATGTTGAAAAACGCAACTAAGGGACTTTAAACCAGAGGGATGGGCAGCAGCGCCCAATCTTTGTAAATACTGCGCTCATCCACCACCATGCCAAGCGTACTCGCACTGGCAGGCTCCCCCAAAAATGGCGACGCAATTGTGGAAATCTGTGGGGACGCCCTTGTTCAGCAGTGGACGTCCTTATTCTTATCCAGACACCACAGGTAACGTAAGGTGCCTAAAATAGTTACTTTAAATGGTCGTATTTAGAGTACCAGATGACTGTAATATGACTAGTTTTTAGACTTTGAAAGTTAGTAAAAAAACGTTTTTTTTTTTGTAAAATTATAAGCAGTAACGAAAACCAGTATTTTAAAATCGGCTATGCGCCAAAGACGCTACGCAGCGGCAGTCATTGTTAGTCATACCAATATCTCTATCTCGCTCGAGCTTACAGCTCTCATGCAGCGCCGTAAACTGTCTGTTTACGTTCAGCGCCGTGAGTTATTTATTATACAGAATTAATCGACGTGAGGATGTGACAATACAGCCATAGAAATATAATAATTATGTAAAAGTTATAAAAAGCCCTTAAAAAATTAGCAAAATTAGACATTTAGCTATGGATTCTGACAATGTACACAGTATTTAATCACTGATTCTGTACATCTGAAATACATTTAGTTTGTTAGGGTTTTTTGAGCATTGCCTTCTGAATTCACATTTACCGTAATGTGGTTTACTCACTGCGGTTTTTCAAGAAAACAAAGCGTGATATGATTATACCATACATACTTACATGCATAAAATAATTATCTAATAAGATATCAGTCGCGTTTTGGCATCTAAAGGTTTCATTGATCCTTCACTGTACACATAGCTGTCGCTCGCTTTTTTGCACCCTTGTGGGGTTATCCCATAACGGTACCAATGAACATTGAGGTAGAAAATACGGTATTCTACCAGATAAACGCATGGGGTCGGACATCGGCACTGAGTCGATTGTGGGAGGCAAATCGCGCCTCAATGCGCATGTGCACCTTGACATGGCGGTTATGTTTCATCCGGGTTCGGGCACGCCTATTTGCTGGGAGATGGGGCGACCGGGCGACCGACTCCGAGGGATCTGTAGGTTCCCGGACGTCGCGCGCTGCGTCCGAAATCTTAGTGACAGAGGGTGCCCCCAAGCGGGTATTTCCATGTTCGCCCCCCCGACGCTAAAAGGTCTGTGGCAACCGTAAGGACGTCTATGTCGTGAGGCTGATTTCTTTCATTGTCTTGAACTTTTATAAACTTACTAACCTGACCGACAATATTGTATTTATACCTAAATTATTTGACCATTTAGCGATTCTTATGGACCTGCTCCGATTCATTTTCTATAATTTGGTTGTTATTATTACGAATTCAAAAGTTTAAAAGGATTTCTAAACATGCCTCATAAAAAGAGGACGAATCCCCCTCGAAACTCATGGGCTTCTAAGATGCAAAGGCTAGCTCGATCTCTCAAAACTGCTGATGTGCTCGAGTCTCAGTTAGCTACTACCCGTTCATAGCCAATTGCACTCACTGATCGTTAAACGATTGGCGAGGTTAAGCAACGCTTGGCGCGGTCAGTCTCTGGATGGGTGACCGCATAGTGGTATTTTAACTGACCGTCTCCGTGCTTCGGAGGGCACGTTAAATCGTCGCTCCCGGTTGTTGTCATTAAGTCGTCGCAGCAGTCGTTAAGCCAAGTCGGAGGCCTTTGGGCGGCTTGAACAACTCTGACACAAGGGTGGCCACTAACCATACGAAATATATATATATATATGTACTACCCGTGAGCGCAACGCGCAGGCTTTATAGCTGCAGAAAACAGCACGCAGCGCCAGTTGTGCCTAGGTTACCAATGAGTTGTCACTGCTGCCTCTCGATCACAAGAAAGTAATGAAGGACGTGAGGCACGTCTCACAAGCGATCGGAAGCGCCATGCTGCATCAAGCGCCTCAAAAACTTACAACCAGTGCGAATCGCGATTGAGATTGTAGAATATCCGCACTGCGACGTCTGTATACATGATCCATATCCAACGATAATGTTTTTGGACGTTCATTTGCGGCTGAAATTAACAATCAATCTAATCCAAAATCTTCAGATATAGATTTTGAAATTCATCCGTCGTTGTGTTGCGATCATATTCAACACAAAAAAGAAACATCGAAATGCGAAGATTTTGGATTATACCGATTATTAATTTCGGCCGTTAGAGAAAAAAGGCTGACAAATTTATTTCTACCCTGAAACTACACACAGAGCGCTTAGAAAATCCGCGTCAAACTCCGCTTCTCGCATTTTTTTTACTGTGCGATGAAGGTCTGTTCACCAAATCGCTAACAATTAGCGATATGCCGTCATACTATACGTACGAGAACCAAAGAGGTGCGTTTGATCGACGTCAACGTGGGCGTGCAGTAAAAGATTTCTCGGGAGTTATGAAAACGCCGCATTATGTATGGTTTTCACGGTGCATCCAAATAATAGCGAGTACTATTTCTTGCATCTTTCACTGCGCACAGTGCGGAGACCGACATTGTTTGCGTTCTTAAGGACAGTTGATGGTGAAGTTTCCCACATATCGCGCAGCCTGCGGGGCGCTTCATCTACTTGACGATGATAAAGACTGGGATAACACTCACGAGGAGGCCAGCGTCGGCCACAGTCCCAGTCATCTGCGACATTTATTCGCCGTCATGTTTGTCTTCTACGTGCCGACAGCCAGGGCTCGACTCATTGCTGTCTGGTCAGCGCACATTATGATGAGTGATCTCGAACGCTTGTCTGTATAATGGGTGGTACAATCGGCGCCCTGTATGCTCGCTTAAAGCGCGCGTTCTGCTCGCTTGACGTACGTGGGACGGGAGAATGGTAGCTGCAAGCGCACTCGCGAAATTTATCTTGATATTAAAAAAGTATTATACACAACACACGGCTTAAGGCCCCGGGTTAAAAGACAAAATGAGCAGTGAGGTTATAGAGTGATGTTCTTTGGACTGCTAATACTGGGCGGCAAAAGGGTAAGCTTAATTTCATGAGACTTATCAATGACGACACTTAGTGCAATGCCGGAAGCACTTGCAAACAAAAGACAATTGCGCGCGGTCTAGCACTTTGCTAGCGGGGCTGGATGCATTATGCGGCAGGCCTATGGGTTGTGTCATTCGGACGTCAGATATCGCATGATCCCTCTACACCTACACGTTCCTAATCAAAGCGCAGGATAGATTGTTGTCAAAAACATGATGTAGATTTCCGAATTCGAATTGAATGGCAAAAGCTAGTAGAGAATTGGTGCAGTGGCTGATACAGTCGGCTGCTGCTCTCCGGGTCGTGGGTTCGATTCCCGCACGGAACAAATATTTGTATGATCTGCAGGTAGTTGTTCCGGGTCTGGGTGTATTGTATGTAGAAATTCATGTCTGTAAACGCACCCACGACACAGGAGAAATCCTAGTGTGGGGCAACGTTTTTAAAAAAAAACAAAATAAAAATACTTAATTTCTTTTTAAATAATAAATATAAAATTAAAACATGTTTAACCCAACTAAGAATGAACAGCTAAAAAGAGGCAGGAATGATATTTTACGTAGTATTTATAAACTCTTTGGCTGGATAGAAATTAAAACCAGAGAGTAGTACATTTGTATATAGGAGGATTAAAACTGTCAAAGTTTACAAATCAATTGCGTTTCGTCTGGAACAGCGTTTTATAATATTATTATTATAATAATCAGTGTCCTAAATATATTTTGCTAGTATATAATATCTACTTAAATAAGTACTATGGATTCATTTTCCGATGAAGAGGTGCGTACCGCTAGTTCGCATCCTACGCCGCAGGACCTGCCGACCTTCCTACCGTACGCCTGCGCTCAGCTCGGGGCTACCTTCAGGGTCAAGATCAACATTCAAATTCAAGGTAAACCCACACTTGAGTAATTAATCGGTGACCGCAAACATATTGACTAGTGACGTGAAGATTATTATCAATGCGCAACTTACATTAGAAGTAATCTTTCTCTATTTATATACCTATATTTTTTGAGCAAGACCTAACAGCATGGATTCTCATTAAACCATTGAGCGGGGCGGCGGCTACTTCTCCACCTCGCCTCCTCCAAAATTGTTTGGCTTGAACTCTTTATATTCCATCCGCGGGCGGCTATATTCCAACTTCCATGTTCAGAATATATATGCAGATTTTTTTCTTAGGGGAATACCAAATGATTAACGAAAAACAAAAGAAGTCACGGCGGTTGCCAGCTAATCAAGCACATCATACGTCCGTGCCTGCGTCAGCCACGCAGGAGCAGGAGTCGGAGTTCTCTTCTCCGGAGTATATCGACGAAGGTACGGTGGTGCTCACCGTCGTCATGGACAGGAATGGCCGCCTACTCGAGCTCGTGTTTAACCGCTGCAGGGATATACCGCGAGATTTTATCAAGGTGATTGGGTTTTGCATACCTTACCAGAGGTTTTTGTATAGGCTAACGGTACGCTGGAGTCCGCTCACCACTGTAGCAATCCACGAGTTCTCTAAGATTTTGTATGCATCGCAGCTCACTGAGATCTGCTTTGATGACTCGCCGGTCGCCGGGCGCAATTATGAGTTGCTGCTCGATCAACCATCTCATTTGTGTTGCTTGTCGCTTGCGCGCTGCAAATTGGACGACCAAGACTGCGTGAAGATAGCCGCCACGTTGGCCCACCCGCGCCCAGCCTCTAAAACACTTAATGTGTTGAGTCTCGCATCCAACAGGATCGGAGACAAAGGTGCGTGCGCATTGGGTCACGTTCTGCGAACCAACCGATGCCTACAATATCTTAACCTGGCAGGGAACCATATAAGCGACATTGGTGCCATCAGCATTTTTAAAAGTCTTATGCAGTTTCCTATTACCAACGACGAATTATTCAAAAAGAGGTCACGGCGCTTTGAATACTTGAGACTGAAGAATGAGGTATACGCAAGATGTATCAAGGAATTGTGGGAAGGAAAGAGCCACGACGAAGTTCGACTCGCAAAGCGAAGGACCATCAATCGCGCGCAAAGGAATATCAGTCTCGCGGCAGCAGTGGTGAGCTCCGCCGAAGCGGTGTGCCAGAAGGCGGAGGCGATGACCACCGAGCTCATCGGCACCTTTGACGATCCGTTTAGTAGTGACCAGATAGTGACGCGCGACGGACAGGTATACTGTGTCGGTAACGTAGTTCTGTGCTGCCTTAATCTGGCCTACAATGATTTGGAATACGCTAGCATCACATTGCTACACGATGTCCTGCTGCAACAAACTTGGCAGGAAGCAAGGACGTCGCCGTCAGCGGGACTGGTGCGCGTGGGTATCGAAGGCAACAACTTGCCAGGCGATTGCAAAGAATTGATGCTCATAGACGAATTGCTGGAGATAGCACAGGGGGTCAAGACGAAGCAAGGGAAACGGGTCAGTGAGAAGTTCAAAAGGAAGATAGGTAGATCGCATTAGGTAGCTTTGTTTTAAGTCAGATTTAAGGTGTATGTTTTATTTTATTATTACTATGTTCGTAAATTCAATTAGATAATACTTATTTTAATTTTAATGTTAATAAAAAACGTTTACAGTTAAAGCGTTTCATTCAAATATTTACTCGTCATAATGTTCATTAAAAATACACAAATTCAATAGAACAGTAAATGGCCTGCGCTGATATGCGTGTCAGATCGTTAGCTCGCCTGTAGGAGTCTGCAAGTTCACCATAGAATGTAATCAGTATATGAGCGTTACAGGTGTGTGCCGCACTGCCATAGGACTATTAGTTTTACATACAATGGGTTCCAACTGCCATGTAAGCTGCTTGACAGCAGCGTTGCGTCATTTGTATGATACGAAACTTTCAGACAGGCCAAGATGCTCAATTTAGCCCCAGCCCTATGCGAGAGCTCTAATCTCTCTTGATCATTACGGTCCGGGCGGGTTTCCCGACGGCGCTGCGGCGGTTTGCTGCGTTGACGACGTGATCGGCGGCAGCTGCAGCTGCTGTGGAGTGTTATCGAAGTGCGTCTTCTTGATCCTTGCGCGCCGCAGCCTCGTCTCGCACACCAGCTCGGGTGTGGGTGGCCGCCGCACTGGCTGCGTCGACGCCATGCGCAGGTGCATGTACAGCGGGATCTACACACATACACAGTTCAGTACTGACGCCGAAAAGATATCGTAAACTTAGGGAAGACTAGATGATGATGAAAATAATGAATGACGCCCGCGTGCCAGGCGCTACTATTTAAATGCTTTCTAAAAGATCTGGCTTGATCACATAACAAACGAAGCAGCTGACAAGATATTTTATTTTTATTTAAATGGCCTAAATAATTTACTGAGTTTGCCAATACATTTACTAAGCGTGGTGGTTGCGGCAATACACAAATACACAACCTACGGGAATTCATTGTACTGGTTCATTGGGAGCCCCACGTTGATCAGGCAAACGAAACGTTTATGGGCTGATACAATAAAGCCTGAATTATAATGACCGTGGGCAAAGAGTCGTCTAGCTGAATCCGGTCCTGCCTGTCTGGGCGTTGCGGCAGCGTGAAGTAGTTTCCGAGCAGCGGCTCTGCAGGCGGCGCGCCGAACGTCTTGTGCTTGAGCTCGTACTCGGTGATGTCGCGCAGCTTGTCCACCTCCACCTGGCCCGGCACGTAGCGCGACACGTAGCCGCCGCGCCACACCTGGACGCATGCACACTCAAGCTAAATATTTTCGCCTCCATCAGAGAGCCCAAAAGCGCTAAGCAGATTAAGCTGGCTTGTTGAACCTATTTGATAAAAAAAGCAAAGCAATATGATAACAGCATAAGAAAGTTCGATAAATGAGCCAAGTATAATTTCTTCGACATGACCTATAAATTAAAAATATATGATGATGCTTCAAAGAGTCGGTGTTTAGACCTTGAATGTGGTGAAGCTGGCGACTTTCATGACGTCGGGCGGGAAGCGGGTGACCTCTAGCGTCCAAGGTAGGAAACTCCCCAACGTCTGCAGGTATTCGCCTGACAGACGCCACACTCGCACGCTATAGTCCGAACTGCCACTGCATAAAAACAGCAAATGATTTTTACTACCTCAGGAAAATAAGTTAAACTTTACGGTACAGTTGGCGAAGTCACCATATCAGCCAGATGACGTCCACTGCTGAACGAAGGCCTCCCCCTTAGATTTCCACGAGCGGTCACATGCCGCTCTCAGCCAACGACTCCCAGCGACCTTCACCAGGTCATCTGTCCACTGCGTTGGAGGTCGTCCCACGTTGCGTTTTCCGGTGCGCGGTCTCCGTTCGAGAGCTTTTTAGCGACCTACAGATAGTTGTTTCGGGTCTGGGTATTTCAATTTGTGCGTGTGACATTTATGTATTAGAAACTGTACCCTCGATACAAGAGAAATCTTGTTAATTTATTTACCCTACCACAGAAGCTATCTGTGTGAGTTGCTTTTCGTAATCGCGTGCGTCACGTGGTCCGCGTTCGGTGTTCCAATTGGCTGAAGAGTATTGACCGGCTGAATCGCAGCGGCGAACGCGTAACCGTGTCGCACGCGTTTACGTTTTTAGTGTGTAAATAAACTCACACTTGGCCCTCTGGTAACCATTATGTTACACTTTGCGAGCATACCTCCTCCATCAGCCTGCCTACCCACCATCCATACCGTACGTGGCACTGTGATTGCATTACTTTCTCCCCTTCGATATAATTCAAATATAGCCTGGATTGTGTCGAGCTGTAACTTCATTAACACTTACGTGAACAGCAGGCTAAGTTCGTCAATGAACGCCATGGTGGTGATGCAGCGCAGATGAGCGCGGTAGCTGTTAAGCATCAGTGGCTGCGGCTGATCGCGGGCGCTGCGCTTGGCGCGGCCCTCGATGCGGTCGTGCCAGAGGAATGGGAACAGCAGGCGCAGCCGCGGCATGCATATATGCTCCTGCCCTCGTTATAATATTTCATCAATAATTATTCAACCATCCAACGTAACAACTTTATCTAACCGTGACCTCGCCTGCTCGTCGACCGATAGATGGTGGAATTCAATTAATTTCAATTATTTTCTGCATTCCATAAGTTAAAAACAGATGGTTAAATCTATGGATCAATTGACCCAGCCGGCCACAGCATAGTTTAGTAAAGGGAGGAAGAGCTGTTTAGTTACTTTAATTTTATATTTTATTTGTTGTTATAACATTATTGCTGAAAAACAGTAACGTGATTATAACCATAAGACTGACCTGCGTATTGGTGAGGTAGTTGGTCATGAGCCATACTTTGACGTATCCTTGGGTGGTGCCGGTGAAGACGAACTCGTTGCTGATGTCAGTCGCGAAGGAGGACACATAGTCACCGGCCATATGGATGGCCTGGAACGAGCTCTGGTACCCGCCCGCTGGGTGGTCCGACCAGCACTGCACTTGACCGTTCTCCAAAGCGAGGAGAAGGGACGCTAGAATATAGCCATGAAACGATCAGCCAGGCGCTGCTCCGAATAGACTTGAGTTATGTATGTTATAGCCAAGAGAAGGCATAGCTTAATCGGACTGTAGTCATTTGTGCATCAACAAACATTTATTGTCTTATATATACAGGATGTAAGCGACAACGTACGTATCGAAAGCTTAAGGAAGAGGTTACACTAGTAAAAATGGAAACGACCGCACTCGAAAATAATAGTTTTTGTCGTTTTTAAGCACGCAATGTATCGTAAGCAATGCGATCGTAACGCTACGTTATTATTGTACCATTTCGGCCTAATGAAGTCCACTGTTGGACACAGGCCTCCCCCAAAGATCATCACAACCACCGATATGGATGTGTTTTGAGCTCATTGGGGGGTTTTGCCATAATCGCCACGCTTGGCAGGCGGGTTGGCGATCGCAGTTGAGTTGTTAATGTACTCGAAGGACGCTGCTGCCCATCCTCCGACTAATCCCTTAGTCGACTTTTACGACACCCATGGGAGGAGATGGGGTGGTGGCATTCTGAGCCGGCACCACACTCTGAGCCGGCACCACACATTATTGTACCATGATATTATATTATTAAACTACTGCGAGCGATGACCTGGACCGTGAACTCATCATTTCGGCCGAATGAAGTCCACTGCTGGACACAGGCCTCCCCCAAAGATCACTACAACGACTGTATGGGTGTGTTGTGGGCTCATTGGGGGGTTTTGCCATAATCGCCACGCTTGGCAGACGGGTTGGCGATCGCAGTTGGGTTGTTAAGTACTCGAAGGACGCTGCTGCCCATCCTTCGGCTAATCCCTTAGTCGATTTTTACGATACCCACGGGAGGAGATGCGGTGGTGGTATTCTGAGCCGGCACCACACGGCGTGAACTGTAGCGAAACAACAGCCGTTACCTTTTTATTTACATTGCAGTTTTATGTGAAAATAAATACTTAGTGTTTTTATTCAAAATAGCGTTAGGATAGACGAAAACAATTATTCTATACTGAAATCAGTTAAATAAACTGGAAAAATAATTCAAAGTTCATGAAAAAACCGACGCCAAATTCGAACGCTTTCTAGAATCATGAATTGAATCCATGGTATCAGTTTTGGTTACGACGTCACTTACACCCATTTTACATATTGTCGAGATGACTGCGACTTTTATCTAGCACATTTAAATTATAACAGTGTTGTTGGTGACTGACCGACGTGCATGTGTTGCGGGCGCGTCTGCAGGAAGATCATGCTCTGCACAGCCAGGTGGCGCATGTTCTGCGCACGGATAGGCATCGACACCATGGACACGCGCCGCGCCGCCGCCTTCTTGATAGCCTCCGAAGGGTTGATGCTTTCGCGACCAGTGCTCACACTGCACCACCAGACACCATCATATGTTAGCTCACGACTCGCATGTACCACAACGTCGTGGCGTTTTAATGGAACAAAAAGGATGCGGGCAATACCGCACACCAAAAACACTAGTTTCTTCTGTACGTGTTGCATTTTGCTACCGGCCTGACAGTTTTGATTTTATTCATTAGGGAAAACAAACAATTACTCACTTTAGATGATTAAATTAAAGTAATTACATAAGGATGCATCAGCGTGCAACTAACTACGTAATCCACATCTTATATTACTAAAAGATTCATTCACGAGTATAATTTAACAATTAAACTATTAAAGAAAATGGAAAAAAGCTTCAAATACCTATGTTCACTATAGCTTTATGAAGACATTTTTTAAATCGATTGGGTGACAAAGAAAACAAGTCTAAATTTTGAGAAAGGGTATTATAATTTTGTGCTAAGCGACGCAGCGGTGCGCGGATCCCAGCATTTGTGCGACAGGATGAGACTACAAATAATGGGCGCGCACACACCTCACGTCTTACAACAGTCCGAGGTACTATAAAACACAATTTGTTTGTTAAATCTGAACAGTCGTATTTGTTATTACACAAATTATAAAGAAACATTGTTTCCAGAAAGATGCGCCTAGTTTTTAAAGAAGAAAGTTTATAATGTTTCTGTAAATTTTCATAGGAGGTAGTTTTACGAAAGCAACGGTAATGTGTGGTTTTGAGAAATTTATGTTGTATAGTTTCAAGGCTCTTTATGTATTTTATATAGAAAGGGTTCATATTAGCACAGCATACTCTAATTGTGATCTTACTAATGATTTAAATAAATGAATGTAAGTATTACTCCGTTTAGCCGTGTGGTGCCGGTTCAGAATACCACCACCCCATTTCCTCCCGTGGGTGTCGTAAAAGTCGACTATGGGATTAGCCGGAGGATGGGCAGCAGCTTCCTTCGATTACATTAACAAATCAACTGCGATCGCCAACCCGTCTGCCAAGCGTGGCGATTATGGCAAAACCCTCCAATGAGCCCACAACACACCCATATCGGTCGTTGTGGTGATCTTTGGGGGAGGCCTGTGTCCAGCAGTGGACTTCATTCGGCCGAAATGATGATTACTACGTTCGAAATTGGTCATACATCTCATTACAAATTCATACATTCGAAATGCGTTACCAATAATTTTATCAATGTGTAAGTCAAGATGAAGCTTGCTATCTAGCAACACTCCAAGGTCCCTAATTGAACTCACATTATTTAAATAGACGTTGTTCAAAGTATATGTTCTATACATTATATTTTTATACGAGGATGCCCGCCTCACCGACGTCGCGGAGCCCTATCGCCGCGACACCATCCCGTTCAAGTAGCTACTTCTCCCCCCGTCTCTTTTCTGCGCCGACCCGTGCCGTGCCTGTAGTTTTAAATGTCCCCTATTACAAATTAAATAATACCGATCCAGCTGTCCCCAAAACAATAGCTTGTTATCTGCAGCAACGCCCTAAGCCGAGATCCGTGTTCAACAGGGAGCGCCCTTGACGCGAGTTGCTTGGTATTTAATATTAATCATAAGCCAGGCTGGAGGCCTCTTTTGGAGTCGCCAGAAATGACTGGTTTAGCAACCACATGTCCCAGAAAATGTCTGCGAGAAGGCCACCAAAAAAAAGAGTGGCAATCACCGTCGGCCACAGAATTTTATTTAAAGGTGGAAAGGTAGATGCCGGTTTTTCCATTTTCAGAAGTACCTATATAATCCATTTAGCACCCATTACAATATACCTTGCGATAGTAGTTACCATCTCATACAATAGTTCATCTCCGAAGACAATCCGAGACTGCATTTCTATTGTGACATAATTAGCTAAGAGTTCCCAAACGCAATCATTTAGCTCGTTTCTCAGTCCGGCGTTAACCTCGTCTACAGTAATGTTGATCGAAGCAAGTAGTATTGTTGATTGAAGTTTGGCACTTTAGTCCTTTGTTGCTATGGTATCAGTTATCACAAATTGAACCCGGATTGTTCGTTAAAACGGTCCGAAAAAAATAGTTAAATTATATTTGTATGTTGAGCAATAAATTGTCGTTTATTATTAATATGAACTGAAATAACTATGGAGACTGTGATATCAACTTCATGCGCGATTAAATGTTACACGAATGTGACTATATATAGTAGTTAGTTTGGATTCTCTTAATTTTCGAGTGATGGCCGCTGAGATATTTACATAAATACACACAAATTGACACTTGCATTTCACGGAATTATTGTGCATGATGACTTTTTATTTTAAAGAAAGGTCTTTATTATATGTTTATTACAGTAGCACCTACCCTTTTTTTATTGATATTCAGTGGAAATTCTACATGGAACTTTGTCCACCCCGGGGAAGGGCGAAGGGGTATGCCGGACTCCTACCGGCTAAAACCACTGGAGCGGTCATCTTCGGCACCGAAGGGGGGCTCCAGGTCCTCGTAAGATCACACTAGAGCCGCCCATTGGTGCCACGCCTTTAGGCACATCACGGAGGGGATGACTGTAAAGCGGTCACCCTCCCGGGGGATTGTAAAGGATCCCCCAAAGCGTCCCACGGCAGCGCGTGACCACGTGCGTGCTACCGTCTTCTCTTGGGTCGCTTGGTATGAGCACGCAGATTCCCCAATCTACGCACCCGCGAACCCATGCCCAGTAGTACATACCCTGCCTACAACAATATAGTGGAATATAGAATCAGTAATTAAGTAAGTATTCCGTGTGGTGTCCGGATTAAGAATATAGCACCACTCCATCTCCTCCCGTGGATGTCGTGAAAGGCGACTAAGGGAATCTAAACCAGAGGGATGGGCAGCAGCGTCCCTTCTGTGAAACGGTAGCCATACTGCGCTCACCAACCCGCCTGCCAAGCACGGTGAGTATTGGCAAATACCCCCCAAAATGATGACACAGTTGTGAGAATCTATGGGGGAGGCCTTTGTTCAGCAGTGGACGTATAAATGGCCGATATGATGATGAATTAAGTAAGTTAATTATAAATACATATGTTGGTCTGTTACCCACTTGGGCTTGCGGATGTTTGAAGTCTTTCTGGCTGTCTTGTCACCGGCGGCCATGGGGCTCACCTTGACTGAGTCGCGCTTGCTGTAGTGCATCTTGATGCGCAGCGTGGGTTCCGTACACGAGAACCGTCTGGATATTAGACGTGCAAAGTTAAAGTCGGTTCAAACGAGGAACTGTACATTGTTCAAGCTGTTCATAGAGATTCAAAAAAAGGTAAAATCTATAGTAATCACTTCTTTTTGGTAAATTCATTGAAGAGAAGTTAGTTTAATGTTATTAACATTACAGTATTTTCACCTAATATTCTATTGTTATTATACTTAAAGTCGTTCCTGTCCCAGAAACTTTTTTTTTTGTTAATATTTCGTTTTATTAACGACTACCTGGTACCCGCGGTTTCACTCGCGTTTAATTTAAAATACATTTAGAGTACTTCGACATAGGCACTTGACATAGAATATATATATTGAATTTCTAGGGTTTTATTTTTTTTGCGCGTAACCCTAATTATTTCTCTAAAATAAAAGTAGCTCAAGTTATTCCTTGTAACATTAGCTATCTGCCAGTGAAAGTCCCGTCAAAATCGGTCCAGCCGTTTCGGAGATTACCCGGAACAAACAGACAGACAGACAGACAGACAGACATACAAACAGACAAAAAATTTAAAAATTGTGTTTTTGTTATAGGTACCATATGTACTTTCATATGCATTTAGTAAAAACCTGTTATTTTGACATTACAAACAGACACTTCAATTTCATTTATTTGTATAGAAAAAAACGAAGTTTTTGGGACAAGACAGCTCTCAAAATCCAGTTACGTAGTAAACTATTTGGTTGTTTCCCACCTCACCTGAACGGCTGGCCAGTCTCTAGCTTCCACATTACAAGCTCAGAATTGTAGCTAGCGGAGACCAGCGTAAGAGGTGGGCGCACTGCTGCGGCCAGCACGTCATCCGTGTGCCGCGTCTCCCAACTCTTGCCGGTCATCGCCATTCCAGTGTCCTCGAACTCCGTCACATGACGGTTCCAACCCACCGCCAGAATCCTGAACCAACGTGTTTCATTCAGAATTTACAAATTAAAACGCACCAAACCTTACTCTCATAAGAAGGTCGGATTATGATAATAAAAGCTGACGACTACCAAATGTTTGCCTAGAGGCCAAATACAACAGCTTACCTGCCTTCGACCCAGAAGCAGTTGGTGACTTCGCACATGTGCTCGATGGTCATCACTCTCAAGCACAAACCAGTATTGAAGTTCCACACCTATAAAAAGCAAAATTTTACAGGTATTGCTTAAAAACTAAATCATTCGAAGAAATTCTAAAACAGGTAAATTATCTACGTCTGTTATGCTATACTCTAAGGTTATACCTCACTAACAATAGGGATGGCTCATTATTTATATTACCTACTAGCTGGGACCCGCGGTTTCACCCGCGTTTAATTTAAAAGAAATTTAAAGTACTTCGACATGGACACTTGACATAGAATATATATTGGATTTCAAGGGTTTTATTTTTTTTGCGCGGTACCCTAATTATTTTTCTAAAATAAAAGTAGCCTAAGTTATTCCTTATACGACGGCGGCACTGAAAATTTCGGGAATCAAGGAAGTGACACAACATTACTATTTAAAAATGTATTTATTGCTTTTCGAAGTATTCTCCGCGAAATTTGACACATTTTTCCATACGATGGAACCAATCATTGAAGCAACCATTCCATTCGGAAGTTGGGGTCTCCAAAATGGCCGTTTTGTAGGCGTCCACAGCTTCTTTAGGTGATGAAAATCTCTGTCCACGCAATTTATTCTTTATTTTAGGGAAAGTATAGAAATCATTAGGGCTTAGGTCGGGGCTGTACGGCGGATGGTCTAATAATTCTATGTTTTCTTGCTCTAAAAACTCTTTTGTTCTGTGCGCGGTGTGAGAACTCGCATTGTCGTGATGGAGGATGATGCGGCGGTTGCAGTTCTCTCTACGGAGTTCAGAAACGACCTGTGGCAAACAAATGCTAGCATACCATTCTGCATTAACCGTTCTTTGTCCCTCAAGAGGAATAGTCGTAACATGGCCGGTTTTGGAGACAAACGTGGCCACCATTTTTTTTGCAACACTCCGTGAACGAACAATTTTTGTTGGCTTTAACTCATTTTCGAACACCCAAACTCGTGACTGGTTTTTTGTTTCGGGTTCGTACGCATATATCCAGGATTCGTCACCTGATACGATGTTGTATACAGCATTTGAGGATCCTGCGTGGAATCTTTCGAGAGTTCTGACGCACCAAGTAACGCGAGCCGCTTTTTGCTCTTCACATAGCAAATGCGGTATCCATCGGGAAAACAACTTTTTTACACCTAATTGTTCATGCAAGATTATTTGTATTTGACTCATGCCAATGTCTAAAGTTGCCTGAATTTCGCGGTATGTCACATGTCGATCTTCCTCAATCGGGAAATATGCATTTTATGCAAAAAGCAGTTTTAAGGTATTTATACCGTTTTCTTGGACATACCGCAAATCTTGCCTACCCCTGTAACTTCACTGGGATTTTACCTGCAGGAGGTTTCTGGTGCATACAATGAATGGTGACATGTATAGATAATTATTAAAAGAGACCGAAGAGACTGCTAATAAAGGGGTGTAACTGGTGCGTCTACGCGGTACTGTGGTGTGAATCCACGCTGAGTATATTAATATGCTATCTTGTATGACAGAGTTTTTTTTTTGGTCCCGCCTACCGACGTTGTGGAGGCCTATCGTTCAAGTTAGCACTTCTTCCTCCCGTCTCTTGCTCGCACCGGCCCGTGCCGAGCCTACAGGCTACAGCTTAAAATGCGTGAACGATGTCCCCTAATACAATTTAAATAATACCGATTCAGCTATCCCCAAAACAATAGCTTGTTATCCCCAGCAACGCCCTAAGCCGAGGTCCGTGTCCCGCAGGGGGCGCCCTTAGCGAAAGTTGCTTAGTTTTTAATATTAAATTTAAGCCTGGCTGGAGGCCTCTTTTGGCTTCGCCAGAAAATGATCGGTTAAGCAACCACATTTCCCTGAAAAGTATGCGAGAAGCCCAACAAAAAAAAAAGACAGAGTTTAGTAATAAAGTGTATCTCAGTCAAGTACCACGTTTCATTTCTCCGACACACCGTACTTCCTTACAGTACATTTAAGTGTATTCTACTGAATAGACGATTGCTAAGAATGTCATGTTGTAACATCAAAACATTGAGTTGTTGTCTCTCTTCCAAACAGTCAGTATAATTTGGAAAACTAATTTTTGTGTTATGGTTAAGGTATTTCAGAAATTTTCGGTTAAAGCTTTTTATAGAAAGGTCGCTATATTACGCTAGCAAATTGCAATGCGCATGACGGGACAAAATTAAATGTAAGGACTGCTTTGTTTTTCCTTGATCAAGTAATTTAAATCAGTATATTATAAATTGCGTCTACTTGGGCCTCATCGCGAGGAATTTGAAAGAAGGTTTGCGTATTTCAAAACTCTGGAAGAAGTAATCAGTTTCATTGTGTGTGTCCCTTTTAACGAAGACATTATTATTTGATACTAGCTGGGACCCGCGGTTTCAACCGCGTTTAATTTTAAAAAATATTTTTTTTTGTGCGGAACCCTAATTATTTTTCTAAAATAAAAGTAGCCTAAGTTATTCCTTATAACATCAGCTATCTGCCAGCGAAAGTCCCGTAGTAGTAGTAATTGCTTCATGGATATAACAAGCCAATTAACTGATGATAAATCTATTGTTTTTTTTTTTTTTTTAAACGTTGCCCCACACTAGGGTTTCTCCTGTGTCGTGGGTGCGTTTACAAACATATATTCCACACACAATACACCCAGACCCGGAACAACTACCTGCAGATCATACAAATATTTGTTCCGTGCGGGAATCGAACCCACGACCCAGAGCGCAGCAGCCGACTGTATCAGCCACTGCACCAACCGTGTCGTCGTCGTGTTGTAGCGAGGAGGAAACGATTAAACTGAGGTGCGACATATTTTGCACCAAGAAAAGGTTCCGTGTCTACAAAAAGTAGTTTTATATTTGGCCTGAGATGTTTTTGTAAAATATCATTGTACTGGACAGCCTTTTTTTGATTTTTTTGGATCCACCTTTGTGAATTAAGGTCTCGGTTAAACGACTGATTGAAAATTGATTTTTTGTTATATGTACCGTATATACTTTCATATGCATTTAGTAAAAAGCTGTTATTTTGACATTACAAACAGACACTTCAATTTTATTTATTTGTATATCTTCAAGAGGTTCAAGAGCTTCCCCTCTCCTGCCCGTAGCTGTATGGTCATGGTATGTCTTTAAACAAAGCTTCTTATGGCATTCAACTTCCGTTGCACCATTACATTATGAGAAATAACCTTGAGTTCGCCGTTTCTAGCCCCGGTGAGCAACAGTTGAAAGCCGGGGTCGAAGCACGCGGCAGTGATCTCCACCGGGATCAGCTCGCCGTGCAGCAGCCGCACGTGCGCGTCGCGAACCATAACGTTGCGCTTACCTGCACGAAGAACAACAACCATTGCAATGCTTCGCCGTTCCATGCGATCGAAATGATAAGGTGCATTATTTGCACGAGGCACTTTAAATTCAACGTCGTAGTCCACCACTGGACTACACTTATAACAGTAGAGCTAGAGAGTCCCAAAGTTTATATTAAAGCTTCTATACACCAATCAAAATAATATAAATAAATAAATAAAATAAAACTTTATTTAAAACTTATTACAAAAAGAATACAGATAGTCGCAGTAATAATGGTTAAACCTTATATAAAGGTATATTAGTTACTAAATTAAAACTAGTGTATAACTAAAATATATTGATTACGGTTACAAAAATATTACTTACTTGGAATTATAATTACATGAAGCGACTTGCCCGAACTAGGTTATTGAAACCTGTGTTTCAGGCCATCACTTTACAACGCGGTATGAGACGTTAAATTAAATTAAAGTAAAACTAATATATTTATATATTTATAACTACTATTAGAATAAGCATTTAGGTACATAAACATAAACTAGAATATAAAAGTTAACGAAAATAAGTAATTATATTTTTACGAATATTACGAAGTTATATTATATTCATTCCAAAATTTCTAACATCTTTTCTGTGTCTGTGTAATTGAGTTTGGTTAAATATTCTGACAACATTGTACTACACTTTTTATAACTTATACAATATATATTTAATAACTTGTTGAGCTTATTATACAAAAAAGGTCCTAAGAACACATAAAATCTATTAGCAAAAGCATGTCTAGTGTGAGGCTTTATGCAGACCAAATCTTTCCGTCTTTTGTCTGAAGGTACTGGGTCAAAAGGAAGTTCAGTGTGCTGATGTAGTACGATGTTCAGAATAAATAATTGACGTACTGTTAGAACCTCACATGTCATATAAAGCTGGTGCGTGGGAAATCTAAACGGGCGAAAGGTAGCAACCTTTAGAATTGCTCTTTGAGCACGTTCTAGAGGGAGTAAGGTTGATTTTGCCGCCCCACCCTGGGGTGGGGCGGCAAAATCAACCTAAGTTATGCAATAAGTAAGAATGGATTGACACAAAGCTAAATAAACCTGTTTAATTAATTTGTAGTCGGCTATGTTACGTAAATTCTTAAATATATAAATTAATTTACGGACTCTAGTGCAAAGTAAATCGATATGTTTACGGAAATTTAGATTCGTGTCAATTGTGACTCCTAGATATTTTATATGCTCAGCTTTAACTAAACTGGGGCAAGTACATGCAATGTCAGCGAACGTACTACAATTATGTGCGTAAATATTTAGGTTAGTAAGCGGTATGTTAGTGTTTCTAATTGTGAACAAAATGTATTTTGTTTTATCTGTATTTAATGTTAAAAGATTTTTACGAAGCCAATTAGACACTATATTAAAGCCATTCTGAGCGTATTCATAGACCTCTACTCGCGATTTAGCTGAGAACAACAGAGCTGTGTCATCCGCATATGACATTACGACACCATTTTGGAGTGTCAAGCTGCACAGATCATTTATATAGATTAAGAACAAAGTAGGACCCAAAATACTTCCTTGTGGAATGCCATAACGGCTATTTTTAAGTTCAGAACTTGTGTTATAGTGACCTATTTTCACACATTGATGTCGATCGCAAAGATAATCACAAAAAAGTTGAAGTTGTACTCCTCTTATGCCAAGTGTTTCAAGTTTGTGCAATAATTTAGTACAAGAAATAGTTTCGAAGGCCTTGGCAAGGTCAAGAAAGATCCCAATGGTATGCATGCCATTATCCAGACTGGTACTTATAAAATTTGTCAATTTGTGAACAGCTTGGCTGGTAGATCTTTTCGGCCTGAAACCGAATTGATAATCTGAAAGCAATTTGTTATTTTCTAGATATTTTATTAGTCTACTGTTTATGATTTTTTCTAAAATCTTTGATATGCCTGTTAAAACTGAAATGGGTCTGTAGTTGTTAACACAGTTTTTGTCTCCAGATTTAAACACAGGCGTAACCACAGCTTTTTTAAGCAGATTAGGGAATATTCCTTTCGATAAACATAGCTGAAAAATGTGAGTAAGCGGAGGGGCAAGTTGATATTTAAATGTTTTAAGTATATTATTAGGAATGTTATCCCATCCAACGGCACAGGAGTCCTTTAACCCGGTTATTATACTTAATACTTCATACACGTCGGTATCTAATAAAACAAAAGAATTTAGTGTGGAAGCTATCATGGTAAATGGTTTAATAAAGATTATATTTCATGCATGATTTCCTTTTATTTCGTTACATTATCATCGATTGATTTAGTATTATAACCAACTATGTGATTTTCTAGAAATCCTCTTATCTTTTCAATTTAAAATTTTCATAAAATCAATCTATAAACGTGTTATATGAAAGCAAAGATTCGTCATTTATAAAGAGATGCACAACTCCGTGCAAGTTTTGCCCCTCAAGGCACCAATGCCGAGATTTGAGACTTCAAACGTAGCCGACTAGCTCCCTAAAACTTTTTTGCAAATAAACCTTATTTGTACTTTAAATGTGTGATATTATTTCATATTTTGAATAACCATCAATTTGTAGATATTATATTATATTTATAATATAAAAACGTTGCCGCACAGTAGGATTTCTCCTGCCGTGGGTTTGTTTACAGACATAAATATCATACACAGTAGACCCAGACCCAGGAAATTGTTCTGGGTCTGGGTGTACCAGATCCAGACCTGCAGATCATGCAAATATTTGCTCCGTGCGGGAATCGAACCTGCGATCCAGTGGGAATGTCAGTCATGATAATAAATAATAAAAACCATATTTATTCAAGTCTAAAAGCGATAAGTTATATTCGAAAGGTTTAAAATGTGAATGGAGACCGCGCACCGGAAAACGCAGCGTGGGACGCCCTCCAACGAGGTGGACAGACGACCTGGTGAAGGTCGCTGGGAGTCGTTGGATGAGGGCGGCATGTGACCGCTCGTTGTGGAAATATAAAGGGGAGGCCTTTGTTCAGCAGTGGACGTCCTGTGGCTGATATGATGAAAGGTTCATAGATGTTTTTATATATAACTATAAATGTATTTTATTGTGTAGTACCAAAATATTTGCAATAAAATAGATACAACGGGTATGTGATTTACGGCCGAATACTCAAACGCCATTTAACGTTAAGTCCCCGCTTAAACAATTTGAGGCACCCTATTTTGTACCAAAAACCGGTTTCTCGAATAGTTTAAGCGGGGACTTAACGTTAAATGGCGTTTGAGTATTCGGCCGTTAATCACCGAATTCCCCACATTCACTGTAGATGTATCCAGTTATATAGCCGTAACTATTAATAAAAAGTGGGCTCTATAGACTAACCGGTGACTGGATTCCAGTTGATAATAATGCTGTCCATGCCGCAAGTGATTATAACTTTGAACAGTGGGTTATAGAGGACCTTGGTGACGGCTCGCGAGTGCGTAAACCCGTCGGTGTGAAGAGGGTTAAGTTGCTCGTCGAGAACCACAATGGCTAGTTTGATGGCCGCTAGGATGAACTCGCGGGTTGCTGGGTTGTACACTGCTGAAATGGGCGTTCGCTCTCCCAATATTGCCGGGATGTCGATGTAGGTCTGCGGAGGATCATAGAGGCAGTAGTCAGGTTATAGAAAATAAAAGTGTATTAAGTTCCTAAGTAAGGGATCCTAAAGTTGTAAGCGAATCAATATGATCGTAAAGATACAAAAAAAAACTAAACGACACTCACAATAGAAAAATAAATTGTTACTTTTGAATGTCAACATAATATTAGGTCTTTACCTATGAAATTGCCGTTTTGTACGAAATAAAGTATACGAGTAGTACCTATTTCTTTTCCATCCTTTTTTTTAATCAAAGTTATCACCCATGCAGTCGACGCTTCTTTGCCAACGCAGTGGCAGTTTATCAGTACCATTGAAGAAACCAGATGGACGGGAAGCGAAAAACGCTTCAAAGGCATTTTGTACTGCCTCTCGGGTATTGAATTTATTTCCCGCCGATAAGTTATCCAAATACTGGAAAAAGTGTAGGCGCAAGGTCTTGTGAGTACGGCGGATGACGGGGAGCTCTTGTAGCTTGGAGACCGTCTGTTGTGCAGTATGGGGTCGCGCATTGTCGTGTAGGAGCAGGGACGAGCGATTGATCAAAGCTGGTTGCAGACGTGCGAGCTTCTCCATCATAGTGTTCAATTCTTCACAGTACACATCTGCAGTAATGCTCAACCTATTTGGTAAGAAGCTGTGATGAATCACACCGGTACTAGACCACCGAACAGTGACCATCACTTTTCTATGGATCATTTTTCGTTTAGGACATTGATAAGGTGGACCAGGATCCAACCAACTTGCTGTGTGCTTGCAATTGTCAAACAGAATACATTTTTCGTCGCAAGTAACAAATGGTTCAAAATTCCTTCGTTTCTGTGGTGTGTGTGTCTGTTCGTGGGACATCCATTTGTCAACCTTTGTTACCTTGCTAATTTGACACAAATGGACCAATATTGTTTTGATGCTAACGTCGAAAGCTGCTACTAATTCAGCCGTGGATTGAGTATCATCAACATCCACAATCGCCTTTAATTATTCGTCATTGGCGACCACAGTTTTCGGATGACCACGGGGTTCATTTTTCAGATCAAAATTTCCAGTACGGAAGTGGGCCAACCAAAACAGGGTTGTGCGTTCGTTTGTATTGTTCGGTCCGTAAACGTCGTTGATATTGCATGCCGCTCGTGTCGTGTTGCTGCTACGAGCTACAGAATTACTCGAATTTTCGACGTATCCATGACGACGAAAGAGATTCAAACGTGATGAAAACATAACACTAATCAATAGATACATAAAAGACTGATTTTAAATAATGAAAACCACGTTTATAAAATATATGCTTGAAATTAGAATTCATAGCCAAACAATATTTTTATTTGAAATGGCCAGTACTGCAGTATGGCATTTTTATAGGTAAAGCCATTGATGTATATATGTTACTATGTTGTTTAACTCAATGGGTAAAACCCTATTATAAGACAGCCCCTAAAAGCAGCTACCCTTCACAGCTTTCTAGAGTTAATGCTGGGAAGAAGAAGCGGCGTTACAAACTCTACAGCAACAGTCTTGGATCTTACGTCTTAGTCTTAAAATGTAACAAATCTCCCTTACCTGAACGCATGCCTGAGATTGGACGTCCCACACCTTAATAACTCTGTCCCTGGATAACGAGTAGATGGTTTGTCCCTTGTTCTGTAGCACAATGCAAGTGATGTTGGCGTGGTGACCGTAGAAGACTACATTAGCCTTAGCTGGCACGAACGGGTTCCAAACTCGGACCACGCAGTCAGGCCCTCCCGTGACCAATATGTGCGATTCCTCTTCGAACGCGAAGCATTGTATGCCCTGGACAAGGCTTCCATATAAATACCATTTAATGGAAAGCGCCTAATGAACTTTGGAGGAGCCTAGCTCCGTCGCTCAGCAAACCCACGTATGATAACTTGAGACACGTTTGGACAGGAAACATTACTATTTAGAGCAGCATACTAGGTATTCCAACAAAACCCACCAAACGCCAAATGCTAACGCCATACCAGTAGTAAATTTTTATAACTACTACTAACTATTAGGATTATATAGAACTGTTACGAGCCGGGCTTCGGGATAAATCAAATTTACCGATATTCACGGTATACACAATTTAATCTTGATTACAAGTAATATCACTTATAAAACATGCAGATGTCGTTCCTTCACGGTCACTATATATACGGGCCGATCGATACTTTGTAGAAAGTTCCAGAATGTTCGCTTTCTAGAATTTTCTAGAGTATGTGGTATCACTACTAGACACCAGATGGCGCCACATAGAACTATCCCGAACATTCTAGAAGTTACTACAAACCATAGTACAGCTACTAGATAACAGATGGCGCTACGTATCTTGTTTATGTAGAACTACCCAGAACACTCCATGAGTTTCTACACGCCTTAGTATCGCTACTAAACACCAGACGGCGCCACGTTCCGGTATTATTTATCGAATGGCGTAACAGAACTATTTACATGTTTCCACTGTTAAATGGACCAATCAGCTAACGCAACTGATCGCACCAGTGGATATTATATCTCTGCACTGCATAAAATCATTTACATCATAATAGCATTGATTGCACGTCCATCCGATGACATCCGATGATAATGAAAAATTAAAATGGCAGTGAGTTGTAAAATACTTATTGTTGCATACCTTTTCAACTCTAAACATGTTGTGTGTCTTGGAGCCATGCATGTCACACATGAGCAGTGAGTCGGGGCAGTTGGCGCAGGACACCACGCAATGCAGCGACGCGTAGTATGACACCTGCCGCACCCACTCCGCGTGCATTCGATTTAGTTCCAGTAGACGAAGTTCTGGAAGAAGTTTGGGCTGCAACACGTCAAGGTTTTATGAGTGTAACGTAAGCTCGCCGCACCCATTTAGTGGGGGCTCAATGCAACTCGTAGCTTCCTAAACAGGATCCTGAGGGTAGGGTAAAATGTTAAGCGCAAATCTCACAAATGGTGTGTGTCAGTGGTCAAAAAAATAAAGAAGAAAAAGTTGGTTGTAGTTGTAGCTATATAAGGTCTGGCCTCGCAGCGCTATACGTCGAGGATAAGATAGACTAGAAAACGTAACCTTTGATTTTCTGATACCGTTTAAAGATATATTTGCCAGGTACATTATTTTGAAGAGTAATGGCAGCGTTTGGGAATCTTCGGAACGTCTATTCGTCAACAGTACCGCAATGCCTCAAGACGAATGTCTTTAACCAGTGTGTGTTACCAGTGATGATATATAGAACAGAGACGAGGTCACTCACAACTTTGACTTTGACTATGCTTGGTATTTCTCTACGAGATCGAATCAGAAATTAGGAGATCCGTAGAAGAACTTAAGTTGTCGACATAGCTGAAAGGATTAGTAAACTGAAGTGGCAATGGGCAGGGCACATTGCTCGTAGAACTGATGGCCGTTGGGGCACTCAGGTTCTCGAATGGAGACCGCGCACCGGAAAACGCAGCGTGGGACGATCTCCAACGAGTCGACCTGGTGAAGGTGGTGAGTCGTTGGATGAGAGCGGCATGTGACCGCTCGTTGTGGAAATGTAAGGGGGAGGCCTTCGTTCAGCAGTGGACATCCTGTGGCTGATATGATTGATGTCCAGCTCCTTCGTAATGAATACTCCCTCTATAAGTTTACGTGTCGTCGACGTAATAAACCTATCTTACAAGATAACGTGGTATCCTCCTACAGATTCTTCCATAACATGTAGACCGCAAACGATTTCGGCAGGTCAAGAAAACACAGGTTAACCGATGTTTTTAAATCCGTGTATAACAGTGTGTTTAACACATACAATAGCTGTCACTGTAGTTAGTCCACATCTGAACCCAAATTGAGTATCATGAATGTGGGTATGATCGTGTAGTTGTTTATCAATATTTTTTTTAAACGTTGCCTCGCACTAGGATTTCTCTTATGTCGTGGGTGCGCTTACAGACATGAATTCTACAGACAACACACCCAGTCGACTGTAGCAACCACTGCACCAACCGTGCCGTTACGACTTCATCCTCTGCAAGGAGGAACCCGATTTTTTGACAGACTTACGGTGACATGGGTCCAACACACAGTGGCCTTTTAGAGAAAAATAATCTAAAATGTAAAAACGGAGAACTCTCTATGGTTGCACTATAAAAATACAGTCACGAATTGGCCCCAGTGGTGTAGGACTTTTATGAGATGGAGCTACAATGATACGGTCTATAAACGAAAATAACGGCGTCTGCCTTTCAACCTTTTATTGAAATTTGTGGCAGACTCGTTCCCCACAACATAGGCTCCCTAAATGGCCATCACTACAGGTAACAGGGACAACACCTGCGTGAGAGCCTCGGGATGTCGAGAGGTGCTGCACCGATTTTATCGCGTCTGGGAATGTGTTTGTCCCACGGCGACACAACAATTGCCCCAGAAGGGATAATTATTTATTATAACTATGAGATCTGCTTGACAAGCGAGAACAGAATAGTACTGAATGTAAAGTGGTTACCTTTCTCTGCAAGTCTATATGTCGTAACGTTATCATTGCGCGTCCAGCCTCATTCTTGAAGGGGCCGCGCTTCACTGGCGAGAACAGCAGGACACGCACGTTGCCGCCCACGTCACCGCAGATTAACTTACATAGATCATGATCGTCCTTGGAGAAGTGGTAGTACATCGTGCAGATCTGTGAAACCGTGACCACGTATGTAGTAGAAATAATACTAAAGGAATAAAAAGAATCAAACGCATTAAAAGTATTAAATACAAGGCATATTGAACAAAAGAAAAAGGATTAATCAGCGTCTTCTTGATCGTCAAAAAGTTCTAACATCAAGGCTTCTTCTGTAAGATGTTTTTAATTTCGGAGTCAAGTAAATACTAATACGCTCACCCTTCTCTTACTGTATAGTTTATTACAGAGGTCTATAGGATCTAAAACTACGAAAACAATCTACTCATTGTCTTGCCATGTGCTCCCAGCTTGTGATAACTATCTTCAGGGTGAAGGTCTTGGCAGTGCAGTCATAGAAACGTAGATCCCGCTCCGTGGAGCTGGTGACGATAATGTTCACGTCCGGCATGCATACCATGTCGGTCACCCATGTGGAGCGAACCTTCAGGTGAGCTGTGGGAGGGTATCATGGTAAGTGCAGTCAGCATTACACATAGTTCTCTAGATTATATGGAAATTAGGGTGACTTAGGCGGCCGATTTTATTTGTAATTATATTTTTTCTAGGATTTTTCATGTGTCGTTACAGTTAACAGACGTAAATCACACATGCACTAACACCCGAAACAACTATCTGTAGATCGTACAAACTTTTGTTCGTTGCGGGGATCGAACCCGCGACACGTAGCACAGAGAGCGAATCGCTTAGTCACTGCGCCATCCGTGCCTTAATGATTATTTAACAGTTTTATTGTATAAATATAATACTACTAACGACTTGAGGAGTACGCAGTCCTCAGCAGCCTCATGTCTAGCGACCACCAGTTGATCATGCCGTCGCGGCTCGCCGTTATGTACGAGCCCTGCATCGGGTCTGTACTGCGATCCTATGCGATACGATATATTATTTACAAAATTAGATTTACCAAGTTTAACTACGTACTCTACGTACACTCATCGATCATCATATCGGCCATTTATACGTCCACTGCTGCACAAAGGCCTCCCCTATAGATTTTCACAACGGTGTCATCATTTTGGGGGGTATTTGCCAATACTCACCACGCTTGGAAGACGGGTTGGTGAGCGCAGTATGGCTACCGTTTCTCATGGACGCTGCTGCTCATCCATGGTTCAGATTCCCTTAGTCGCCTTTTACGACAACCACGACAGGAGATGGATTGGTGCTATATTCTTAATCCGGACACCACACGGAATCAAAAATCATGGATACTCACCAATTATTATCGGAGAAATATTAGGGGTTGGCTGCCAGTCCTAACTATTTTAAACAGAGGCAAACGATGTATCAATCTTTTACCCGTGTCACTCCTACTCATTCCGTGGATGTTTATTTATTTATACTTTTATGCACAATGATGGTACACAAGGCGGACTTAATGCAATATGGCATTCTCTACCAGTCAACCTTTGGCTTAAAAAAGAAATGCATTGAAAAATGGTACAAAAAAAGATATAATACAAAAATTTAATAATAAGATACACACATAAAAATCTACATACTATAGATATGGTAAAATACATAGGTTTAAAATATACTACATACAAGACGTACTATTTATCATTTTAACCATGTCCATATTGTCAATTAGGATTCCAGCGAATTCAAATAGTATTCCCAAAATTTACTCGGTGCTTTCTTTATATCAAGGGGAAGCACGTTCCAGATTTTAATTGTTGAGACGGCATAGGATTTAGAAATAAAACTAGTACGGTGAGAAGAAAACTGGAGAGTCAAATTCTCGGCAGCACGCAGGTTACGGCTATGAGAGCTACCCAACACAGGCAAAAATCTTTTGAGATAATCAGGAGCACAAGGATCGTTAATAATGGAAAAGAGGAGACAAAGAGATCTCAATGATCTTCTCTGACGGATAGGTAGCCATTTAAGCTGGGAACGGTATAAAGAGATGTGGTCATACTTCCGAAGTCCAAAAATGAACCGAATGCAGTTATTGAGAAGTCGATCCAATTTGTTGAGAAGGTCTTCCGATAAATCCGAGTAACAAACATCCGCATAATCAATTACAGGAAGCACAAGGGACTGGACCAGAAGGGTTTCAGTATCAGATGGTAGAAAATGCTTAAATCTATAGAGCGATCGCAGTATGGCGGTGACATTACGGCTAACCTGATAGACTTGCTTATTCCAACTTAGCCTATCATCAATATGGGTTTATAACCCAAATCCTTTAAGTCATGTGATAACGCAATAACTGTACCATCAAATATAATTGGCAAGGCATGTTGTTAGTGGTTACTAAGGCACTCTAAACCAGAGGGATGGATAGCAGTCCCTTTTGCGGAATGGCAGCCATTCTGCGCTCACCAACCCGCCTGCCGAGCGTGGTGAGTAGGTACTGGCAAATCCGCCCCAAAATAATGACACAATCATTGTGGAAATCTATGAGGGAGGCCCTCGCTCATCAGTGGACGTAATTTGGCTGATATGATGAAACTACTTATGTAATTTGCAGCGAAATGACCTACCTACGAATTTGACTATTCTCCTATGTCAATACATACAGTCATCAACGAACACTTTCGGAAAGATAAAAACCTTGGCGACATCAGGACAGAAACATATCCTGGATATTGGATGCCTGTGTTGTGAGCGCAACATGACGGGCAGGCCCATGATGGGCAGCTGCAGCGACTCGCGCTGGTTCTCCGCATCGTTGCCAAAGTAGCCCAGGATCAGGTGCGACACCACCTCGTCCCAGTCGATTTCACCAGTGCGACTTGTATTTATCTATACAAACAAATAAAATTGAAGTGTCTGTTTATAATGTCAAAATATCAGCTTTTTACTAAATGCATATGAAAGTATATACGGTATATATAACAAAAAACGATTTTGAATTTTTTGTCTGTCTGTCTGCCTGTCTGTCTGTTTGTTCCGGGTAATCTCCGAAACGGCTGGACCGATTTTGACGGGACTTTCACTGGCAAATTGCTGATGTTATAAGGAATAACTTAGGCTACTATTATTTAAAAAAAAATTAGTGTTCCGCGCAAAAAAAACCCTTGGAATCCAATACGAGGGCGGCACTGAAAATTTCGGGAATCAAGGAAGTGACACAACATTACTATTAAAAAATGTATTTATTGCTTTTCGAAGTATTCTCCGCGAAATTTGACACATTTTTCCATACGATGGAACCAATCATTAAAGCAACCATTCCATTCGGAACTTGGGGTCTCCAAAATGGCCGTTTTGAAGGCGTCCACAGCTTCTTTAGGTGATGAAAATCTCTGTCCACGCAATTTATTCTTTATTTTAGGGAAAGTATAGAAATCATTAGGGCTTAGGTCGGGGCTGTACGGCGGATGGTCTAATAATTCTATGTTTTCTTGCTCTAAAAACTCTTTTGTTCTGTGCGCGGTGTGAGAACTCGCATTGTCGTGATGGAGGATGATGCGGCGGTTGCAGTTCTCTCTACGGAGTTCAGAAACGACCTGTGGCAAACAAATGCTAGCATACCATTCTGCATTAACCGTTCTTTGTCCCTCAAGAAGAATAGTCGTAACATGGCCGGTTTTGGAGACAAACGTGGCCACCATTTTTTTTGCAACACTCCGTGAACGAACAATTTTTGTTGGCTTTAACTCATTTTCGAACACCCAAACTCGTGACTGGTTTTTTGTTTCGGGTTCGTACGCATATATCCAGGATTCGTCACCTGATACGATGTTGTATACAGCATTTGAGGATCCTGCGTGGAATCTTTCGAGAGTTCTGACGCACCAAGTAACGCGAGCCGCTTTTTGCTCTTCACATAGCAAATGCGGTATCCATCGGGAAAACAACTTTTTTACACCTAATTGTTCATGCAAGATTATTTGTATTTGACTCATGCCAATGTCTAAAGTTGCCTGAATTTCGCGGTATGTCACATGTCGATCTTCCTCAATCAGCTTACGCACAGCATCAACGTTTTCTTGGGTGACTGCAGTTTTTGGACGACCTTGACGAGGATCATCACTGAGCTTGACACGTCCACGTTGAAATTCAGCAAACCAGCGATAAATTGTGGTTTTGGATGGGGCTTCATCACCAAATGCAGAAATCATCCGGTCAACACACTGTTTTTGTGTTAAACCACTTTGAAAGTCATAATAAATCATCGCTCTTGAATTTTCCCGAGTCAATTCCATTTTCTCAACGACTAAACAAGTTTGACAAAACCTTGTGACAAGACCGTGAATCTTTTTTTAAATAAATAAATGGTATTCGATTTGTAAAACCAAGGAGTTTTCAATTAAAAAGATTTTAATATGACAGGAACAGTGGAAATATTCCATTCCCGATACTTTTAGTGCAGCCTATGTATATACATTCTATGTCAAGTGTCTATGTGAAAGTACTCTAAATTTCTTTTAAATTAAACGCGGGTGAAACCGCGGGTCCCAGCTAGTCTATAATAAACACAAATGAGTTTTTTTCTGTTCTAGTCAAGTACCCTGGTAAAAGTAGACTACCATGTTTCCCTTTTATTTCAAACCATACAAGCATTAAGCTGGTGTTATAATAATTTATAAGAATAGTAATTACACTTGGCCATTTTTTTATTCATTCAAACCATTTGCAGCATGAATAGCCGCGTTCCAAGATGTGAATTTCCCATGGAGAAGAACGAGCAACAAACTCCATGGTTACTCTTTTTAAATCATAATTTATGTTACAATATTTGATTACACTACATTTCATGTGGTATCCGGATTAAGAATATAGGACCACTCTATCTCCTGTCGTAAAAGGTGAGTAAGGGACTCTACAGAGCGATAGGCAGTAGCGTCTCTTCTGTGGAACAGGAAATCTACGGGGGAGGCCTTTGTTCAGCAGTGGACGTCCTTTGGCTGGTATGATGAATGAATTTTATTCAATATCACTAACAGTTTTTTAGATAGGTAGTTTAGAAGGCAATAAAGCAGTCGCCCCGTTTAAAACATTCTGGTTTTTATATTAATACAATTTCTATTCATTTTGTCGGTTTGCGCTGGGCTCTAGCGGGAGCTTATAATGCTTTATGAGATATTTGAATAGATAACTGGGCGTATTTAAATTGAATATTAGAAAAGGTAAGTTTAAAGTTTAACGATAACTTACATACCTTCATAAAAAGTATTTTGAATTCATTGTCATCGTACTCAACATTCAACATAGTCCTCAGTAAATTTCTGAACTCAGTTGCTAACATTTTATTTTTGTACGCTGCATCAAACGCTTCCTTAATCTGCACCATATCATCCATGCTGCATCGGTCATGTAGCGCTGCATTGCGCCATCGGGACCTGACATGCGCAACGGTGCTACCTTCCGACGATATGGACACTATAGACCTAACATCACTTTCGTTTGCCATTGTTACTAATATTACAATAAAAATTAAAACAGCAATAAAATTATGATTTATATTTGTGCAGCAAATGTCACTGACTTTTAAAGTGTAAAATAAACCACAGAGTACCTTTTTATAATATGAAATAAACTGTAGTGGTTAGGTTCTCTTTGGTGTCCATGGCTTTTTGACTAAGCAAAAATAAGGTTTGTAAGAAGGTTATAAGGGCATATATTTCTTATAAAAATGCATTTCCTTTTCATGCCGGTAATAATTAACTAGTCCTGTCCAAGGAGGCTTTGAGGGTGACATATAGGTAACAAAAGCACTGTGTGTGTGTTGACCTGTGAAGTTATGATGGTGATTATATTTCTTTGTATAAGTATTAAGTACCACATTTTTTACCATTTTTAGGTGACACCAGGATAATCTGATGATGGAGTGAGTCAGTGGCGGACCCAAGATTTTGGTTTGGGAGGGGCTTGACCCATCTGATGGTAGGCTATATTAGGGTAAACACAAACAATTTGGATGTAAGTACAATTATTTTTTTATTGGTGTCTAGTGGAAATTCTACATGGAACCTCCCTTCAGGTCTTCGTAAAATCACACTAGAGCCCCATTGGTACCACGCCTTTAGGCACATCTCGGAGGGGATGACTGTAAAGCGGTCACCCCTGCACCCGCCCCCAGGCACTTCTCGGGAAGGATTGTCAAGGATCCCCCCAAGTCTCGCTGTGCGCTGTGCTGAGCACACGGCGGCACGTGACCACGTGCGCGCCACCGTCTTCCCGGGGGTCACTCGCACATGAGCACGCAGACTCCCCAATCTGTGCGCCCATGACCCCCGAGGCCCCCCCACTATGAACTGACGGCAGGGGGCTCTGGGTGCTGGGCGGTTGTTGGAGAAGGAGACCACTGCACTCCAATTTTCATGCTTTGTCATCATAGCCGACACTACTGCCGGCAGATAGAGATCATGCCCGATCCGATCGACCAGGACCCGCCGCTCACGCAGGGCACTCCTCGAGCGTGTCCTGTGCGGTATCACAATAGTGCCACTGTGCCGTAACCTCGCGTCTTATTCTGTGCGCACTGCAACCGAAGGCGATTTCGCCACATCTCGAGTATGCGCCGCTGAGCCAGCCGCTTTAGCCTGTCGAACGCCCCTGGCGGCACGCTTTCGCCACTCTGGTGGACCAGGCCATAAAAATTACGTCAAAAATAAGTCTTGTCTCAAGGCAACTCCCGCAAACTTAAAAGTTTATCTTGTAACTGATTAATCATCATCATCATATCAGCCAAAGAACATCCACTGCTAAACAAAGGCTTACTAATTATTTCCACAATTGTGTTATAATTTTGGGGGGATTTGCCAGTACTCGCGCGGTACGGAAGGGACTGACGGAAACACACAAAGGAACTGCAAACTGCTCGCTCCCCACATCCGACCATGGTATATATATATATATATTTCGTATGGTAAGTGGCCACCCTTGGCCACCACACGGAGACGCTCAGTTGAAATGATATTTTTCCTCGCAACACAAGACGTGGACAGAGACTAGTCCTAGTCTCCTAGATGTAGCTCCAAGAACAGCGTTATTTGATAGAAGCTGTTACGTCATGTGCAAAAAGTGTTTTAATAAATTACCTCTGGACATACAACAACTACCCAGGGTACAATTTAAAAAGAAATTGAAGGCATGGTTGTTGGAGAAAATGGTATACTCTGTGAATGAGTGGCTCCAGTAATATTTAATTTGGAAATAAGGATTACGAATTTAATTAATAATTGTAATGTAAGCATTTTTTTGGTATGGTATTTATAATTCAGTGACATGATCTATAATTTAGAATTTTCGTTTTTATTTTATTTTTTGTTGCTGACATTCACATGCTACTTAGGCTTAATAGATTATAAGTACTCACAATGTAAAATGACATCTGTATAAACTCTATTATTTTTTAATAAATGACTATGACTAAATACCACTATGCGGTCACCCATCCAGAGACTGACCGCGCCAAGCGTTGCTTAACCTCGCCAATCGTTTACCGATCAGTGAGTGCAACTGGCTATGAGCGCCTCGACCATGGTGATGTTGAAGGATGCTAGGCTGCTGAAGGACATCATGGCAGTTTGCTGAAAACAAGACTGGCCGAAGTCGACATCGTAAGTATGTTTGTTAGTGCATTTGTTTACGCAGGCATACGTCCGCGTTGGAGGCAACGCTGTATTGTGAGAATGTAGGTACATTTTTTAGTTTAGGACTTTCGTTATATCAGCGGTTTTTTAAAACAATTTTTAAATAAAACTGTAAAGCAGAAATTGTATCAGTTTTAGTGTGAACCATAGAGTACCCTTGATTTGTGTTCCCTCCTTGGATAGCACAAGATCGGTTTATGGTTTAAAATTTACTTATAAATCTCCATTTGGTAGGCTGCAAACGGGACACTATAATTGAATTATTACCGGCATAAAAAGGAAAGTTTATAAGAAAGATATGCTCTTATAACCCTTACTAGGAAGATTCTCGCTAGCCACATCGTCCGGTATTTGTACATGGTTGAGCCCTGTTTGTCAGACGAGCAATACGGTTTCTGGCCAGGTCATTTGACCGTGGACGCCGTCGTGAGCCATAAAGCCCAGGCGAACGACGTGGCTGCGCATGGGGATACTGTTGGCGGTGTCATTAGACATTCGTCAGGACGGTAGGCAGAGGGATACTCACACACCTTCCTTCCTTTCTCTGGAGAACAAATCGGCTTCGTTCCAACCAGGCGATAACATGCCGCGACGGACACAGCTGGTGAACAGCCACCTCATGCGACCCTCAAGAGACCGCAGTGCACACACTCACGCGCGGGCTGGAATGCCCTCCAGGCCTGCTGAGGTGTTGCAAGATATCAGGCGGCCAACGGGTCGGTCAAATCCCTTTCCGAAACTCGCAGCTCCACAGTCCAGTCCAAGGGGGTCCGGGGTGGAGATACAAGTATGGTCATGGACCGTCGCAAATAGTAGAAACCACTCTCCCTAGCAAAACTAGGTCCATGGTTTCACTCGCCCTGGGGGTGCCATGGGCGCAACTTGCCAACTACCTTATGTATATATTATTCATCATCATCATCATTTCGGCCGAATTAAGTCCACTGCTGGGCACAGGCCTCCCCCAAAGATCACCACAATGACCGATATAGGTGTGTTGTGTGCTCATTGGGGGGATTTGCCATAATCGCCACGCTTGGCAGGCGGCTTGGATGTCGCAGATGAGTTATTAATGTACTCGAAGGACGCTGCTGCCCATCCTCAAGCTAATCCCATAGTCGCTTTTTACGACACCCACGAGATGAAATGAGGTGGTGGTATTCTTAACCGGCACCACACGGTACATATTATTAAAATGTAATTAATTATTATAGTCATTGATTAAGAAAACGCAAATAATAGAGTTATCAATAATCTAATATTGTTCTTAAATTTATTTGAAACTAGCTGGGACCCGCGGTTTCACCCGCGTTTAATTTACAAGAAATTTAGAGTACTTCGACATAGAATATATATGTTGGATTTCAAGGGTTTACTGTTTGTTGTTTGCCGTGTGGTGCCGGCTCAGAATGCCACCACCCCATCTCCTCCCGTGGGTGTCGTAAAAGTCGACTAAGGGATTAGCCGGAGGATGGGCAGCAGCGTCCTTCTAGTATATTAACAACTCAACTGCGATCGCCAACCCGCCTGCCAAGCGTGGCGATTATGGCAAAACCCCCCAATGTGCCCACAACACACCTATATCGGTTGTTGTGATGATATTTGGGGGAGGCCTGTGTCCAGCAGTGGACTTCGTTCGGCCGAAATGATGATACTGTTTTCGCGCGGAACCCTAATTATTTTTCTAAAATAAAAGTAGCCTAAGTTATTCCTTATAACGTCAGCTATCTGCCAGTGAAAGTCCGGTCAAAATCGGTCCAGCCGTTTCGGAGATTACCCGGAACAAACAGACAGACAGACAGACAAAAAAAATTAAATTGTTTATTTGTTATATGTACCGTTTAAACTTTCATATGCATTTAGTAAAAAGGTTGTTATTTTGACATTACAAACAGACACTTCAATTTTATTTATTTGTATAGATATCGAAGCTAAAATATCGATATTTTGCCTGTGAATATCAACTAATATTACTATATTAATTGATATTGAGAGGCAAATCGGCGGTGCCGGCTCAGAATACCACCACCCCATCTCCTCCCGTGGGTGTCGTAAAAGTCGACTAAGAGATTAGCCGGAGGATGGGCAGCAGCGTCCTTCGAGTACATTAACAACTCAACTGCGATCGCCAACCCGTCTGCTAAGCGTGGCGATTATGGCAAAACCCTCCAATGAGCCCACAATACACCCATATCGGTCATTGTGGTGATCATTGGGGGAGGCCTGTGTCCAGCAGTGGACTTCATTCGGCTGAAATGATGATGATGATGAAATCTGTGATCAACATCTCTCACAGTAATGTCGCATGGTAATAATTAAATAAAACAACTAACCTTAAGCTAACTACTTAGTAATTAGACGTGCAAGTTTAGATAAACCCAGGGAGAGTGAAACGGGTCATAGTGAACTCAAGTCGATATTTCTTTTCTAGTCTGAGGGCCTTTTTTTTTTTGATCCGGTGGAAATACCTCATGTACTTCCTTCGCCCCGGGAAAGGGCGAAGGAGCATGCCGGACTCCTACCGGCTAAAACCACCGGAGTGATCATCGTCGGCACCGAAGGGAGGCTCCAGGAACTCGAATAATCTCCATCGAGAGCCACCCGTTGGTGCCACGCCTTTAGGCACATCTCGGAGGGGATGACTGTAAAGTGGTCATCCACTCTAGTGGAGGGAAAGCAACTGTAAAGAGGCCACCCCCCAGGCATCTCTCGAGGGTATTGTAAAAGATTCCCCCGAGGCCTCACTATGCGCTGTGCTGCGCACACAGCGGTACGTGACCACATGCGCACCGCTGTCTTCTCGGGGGTCGCTCGGTATGAGCACGCAGATTTCCCAATAAGCGCGCTCGCGACCCCCAAGGCCCCCCGCCATATAAAGCCGAGGGCTCAGGCGTGTTGGACACGGGCACCGCGGCGGTTGTTACCCCTGCCCCGTGTCCTTCTCCTCCGAGCGGGATCGGCCCTCTCCCGATCCCGGTCTGCGACCTCCTTCTGGAGCATTACGCTTTCACAGAAGGATACCACAGCACAACAATTTTCCTGCTTTGCCAGCATAGCCGATACTACTGCTGGCAAAGAGAGATCTTGCCCGATCCGATAGTCTGAGGGCCTAGCACGAATATTTTGACGTATAGTATTGTTATTGTAGCGATAATGGAGTGAATTTTGAATAAAAAATACTTGATTCGCACATGTTTTGTATTTAAACTGAAGACTTTATTCATATCTATATATATGACAAGAATTGTGTTTGTCGTATAAATTTAAACGAAAATGCTATAGGATAGTTGAATTTTTTATTCAATAATAACTCACATTAACGTTACTATTACGATACTATACGTCAAAATATAGGTCCTAGGCCCTCTGTTCTGTTATATTCGTTTTGAATTGATAAAACAAAAAAAGGTAAAAAAATAATTGAGTCGAGAAACTTGGACTCGACTTCGAGTAGTTCGAGTCGCATCACTATTCAAATGTCAATATTGTCATGTCAATACGGTCGTAATCTGTCGTAACTCGTATTATTTTAATTAAACCGATATAACCTCAATTGGTTGAAAATTGAACAGAAATAATTTCAATTAACGACAGCGAAATGCTTCTAACAATGATGTTGCGATCGAACCGCCACCCGTCGTTCATCGCGCGCACGGTATTTGTGAAAGATAACAATGTGGATGACGCGTGCCGGTTGGTCAACAGGATCCTCGGTAAGGAAGGCATCCTGGAACAGTTCAGGCTCACCAGATTCTATGAAAAACCTTTCCAGGTAAATCCCAAGCGTCAATACACGGTTTATAAACATTACTTTATTTTATTATATGCGAGGATATAAAATAGGCGCATAGGTCGAAATAGTAATAGGACAAGTTAAGGAGTGCTGTCAATAAACTTCACATACTATTTTCTTCTTAACAAATAACATTGCCCTTTAACAATTTTCTTTGTTCTCTTAGAACATGGTATCAAATTAAGTGTAATGATATCAATGAAGGCTATGTGTAATATCATCATATAAACCAAAGAACATCCACTGCTGATCAAATGCTAATGTTGTATATTGGGTCACTGGGTTTACCCTAAATATAGTTGAGCTAGGTGAGACTGATGCATCTGTCATATTTGTCAATGGGTGCTGTCTGCTGGGAATGGTCAGCTTAACATTGCTATGACCAATTGAATAAAAGTTCTAACAATTGTGTTGTTTGTTTAGTGTAAACTTAAAGTTTAAACTCATTTCACTTGCATTACCTCACACACCATGTGGTGCGGGCTAAGAATACCACCACACCATCTTATGCCGTGGGTGTCGTAAAAGGCGACTATGGAATAATCGGAGGACAGGCAAGAGCATCCATTGAGTACATTTATAATACAACTGTGATCGCCAACCCGTCTGCCAAGCATGGCGATTATATTATATATCTTAATTCATTATTTTGTCTTAGTTTTGTCTGAATTGGAATATATATTAACTGACAACTATGCAAATTTTCATTATTATTATATTGTTATTTTTGCATTCTCGTTGTTTTTTGTTTTGTTACTAACATAGCCAACTAATTATTAAGTGTTATGTACTCCGTTATTGTCATTTACATCAGACAAAATACTGTTTTAAATTGAGTAGCGATAACTGTAATGTAAGTGATGTGGCTGTAATAAATAAATCATGGCGAAACCCCCCAATGAGCCACTCAAGACAAACCCATACATACCAGTTGTTGAGTCAATCTTTGGGGGAGGCTTCTGTCCAGCAGTGGAAGTTTTTCGGCTGTTATGATGACCCTCACACAACCTTCATTTCAAGAACAATGTAGTCATCATTATTCAGATTGTATTATGATTATAGGTATAGAGTTAATAACCCTGAGAAGAAAGAATATTTTTTATACCTACCTATTACATATAAAAAGTTAATTTAACATTTAAACGACATTTACATGATTACCTACCTACATTGTTGCTCTAGTGCGATCATAGGAGGACCTGGCATCTAAGGGGAGCCCCCTTAGGTGCCAAAGATGACCACCCCAGTGGTTTTAGCCGTAGGAGTCCAGCATGGCCCCCCATTCTTCCCCCCTGTGGAGGAAGTTCATGTAGAATTTCCACTGGGCCTAATAAAAAAAGGTACCCACATTGTTAGTTACAATTATTGCTGTGCCAATGAAGTTCAGCCAGCGATATGCTAAAACAGCAAGAGGGTCATGCAGCGCTAGCTTTAAGTGAGTTTTGCCTATTGTTCTCTATAGGAATTCTACAGGTTGGAATCTGCAACAAGTCTGACTATTCATAAGTGCCTGTAAATGGTTAACAGGTTTTTTTAAATATTATCTATTATATGCTTATACATAAATGTAACTTTCTCATCACATGTTGCAGAAAAGGAGACGAGTAAATCATGAGCGTTGCAAGGCTATCTACAATGAAGACATGGAAAGAAAGATACAGTTTGTGCTGAGAAAGAACAGACATGACCCTTTCCCTGGATGCTTTTAAATTGTTGTTATTACTTATTAGTGTCTACTTTTAGAATCAATGTCTATTAGTAACATTTAGATGAAAATCCCTAAACTGAATAAAGTGGTTAATCTGTAACAAATAATGTATAGAAGATGCTATCTATAATTATTTAGTTTTAAATATTACTTAGCAATAAAACATGTACATAAATAGTAATCTTATATTTATTTCTTACATTTTAATTATAGTTTTGTATAAAAGTATGTACAAGGATGGATATACAGTATTGTCGTTGGTCATAGAAAGAGTTTTGATGAAAATACTGGTAAGCTATGAATATGAGGACTAGATGGTGAGTTTGGCAGTGTGCGCGGCGGTGCGGTGGCCGGCGGTCGTGCCGTCACGTATAGCTGAGGCACGCGTCGCGCCGTCGCACGTAGAAATGGTATCGGTAGCATCGGTGACATGTCTTGATGCCACACCTGTAGCTCAGCCCACCTTGAGGCTTGCCCTTGCAATATTTTAGACCGCAAGGATACCAGTTGACACATACCTGTTATAAATCATATAATTTAGGAATAAAAAAGATAAGGAAAAGTTTTGGATTATTTGACCAGATGTTTGACCATGGTAGGTAATTTTGTATTGAGATAATTAGCATGTGTAACAACCTACATCATTCAATCATTTCGGCCTTACCAGGTCCACTGCTGGACACAGGCCTCCCCCAAAGATCACCATTACAACCAATGTGTGAGTGTTGCGTGCTCATTGGGCGGTTATGCCATAATCGCTTGGCAGGCGGGCTGGCGATCGCAGTTGAGTTGTTAATGTACTTGAAGGGCGTTCCGGCTACCCCTATAGTCACCTTTTACGACACCCACGGGATGAGACGGGTACATCATTACATGCCTGTCATTCTTGAGTTGACTTGTAACTATGCAGAACTTATTACCTCCAAGCGGCAAATGCACTCTTTAGTATGGTCAGTCTCGGAGACGCACGCGCCGACGGCTAGCTTGCCATCCGCTGCGTCTGACGACAGCGCATGAGCAGGGAATGGCGTCACTGCTGTATTGTATGATGACTGGTCCAATCCTAAACATTATAAGGTACTTGTTATGAAAAAAATGATTAAAGGTTTGTATTAATTGAAAGTTGCGTTGCAAAAAACGTGGATGTTTTGCTCAGTTTCTAATACCTCAGGGTTGTGACCATGTGCAATAAAACGACATAAGCTATTTTTATATTAGTCTGAAAACGGCTAATGTGTCACAGACTTATGACTTATGTTGACTGCTTGGCGATAACGCGCCACTGACCAGGTCGAGGCGCCCAGCGCGTGAGGTCGGTAGCGCGCAGGTGCACTCGGTCCCTGGCCGCGGCGCAGTGTCGTGCGGCGGGTGTGGACAGCAGGCGCGTAGTTCGACCCGCCCAGGCCGTCGTCGTCGTCTGCCTCCAACCCTTGTCTTCCTCCGCAACGCGAATCGTTCCCGGATTTTTCTGGACACAGAGAGATATATTGTCTAGATCCAATATTATTTTAATATGCTCAGTTGTGAATTGAAAGTGGTGGTGATAGTAAAAATATCGATACGATTATTAAGGACCGCAATTACTTAGGCTGAATCAGCAGCCAAGCAGACAAGAAATACTGTCCGTAGACTCGAAATAAGATCACGAAATTTAATAAGCTACTAGCTGCACAGCAAGGTTGCTTAATTTTAACAACTTGAATCATGTGGACTAGAGCCATGCCAACCCGCCTACCAATCGTGGTGAGTTCTGGCAAATTCCCCTCAAAATAGACGACACGAATAGAACTGGGTGGGTACATGATGCGACGGTGGTTGATTGAGCCTTAAAAAGAACATGGGCAAGACGAGTCATATCCAAGCGCCCATGTCGTACCCATCCCAATATCCGTTGGGAACTCTGTTCTGGGAAAAATCGTCCAGGTTAGGTCGGTCCAACTTCTAAGAAAGAGGTCAATCGTTAAATCCGACTTGGCTAGGCAGCGTCCGGGAACTTCGCTGTGTCTTTTGGTCAACAATACCGCAGTGCCTCAAGACGAAGTTTTATCTGTGTCTGTTACCAAATGACATACGTTACGGAGACGTGACCACTCATTATGGGCGTCATAAGAAAGCTCAATATCACTCGGCGAGCTATGGAGAAAACCATGCTTGGTATTTCTCTACGAGATCGAATCGCAAATGAGGAGATTCTGAGAAGAACTGCACTTGCCCACATAGCTGAAAGGGTTTGTAAGCTGAAGCGGCAATGGGCGGGGCTCATAGCTCTTAGAACTGGTGACCGTTGGGGCAGTATGGTTATCGAGTGGAAACCACGCGCTGTAAAACGCAGCGTGGGACGCCCTCCAACAAGGACAGACGATCTGGTTGAGGTTGCTAGGAGTCGTTATGGAAACCTTTGGAGGAGGCTTTTGTTCAGCAGTGGACATCCCTTGGTTGACATGATGATGATGATGGGAGCTATGAGGCAGATGAAGGCTTATAGGTAATGATTCCAGTCAGGTGATATTAGGTAAGTAGGTATTTTATTTTATAGGTTAACGATTTGTTAACGGCATGGTTGGCACAGTAGCTAATCAATTGGCTCTGCGCTACATGTCGCGGATTCGTTTTCCGGACGGAACAAATACTTGTACGATCTACAGATAGTTGTTTCAGGCCCGGAATGATGTGTATGCGTGGGTAATTTACGTCTGTGAACTGAACCCATAACACATAAATTGTTTAAAAAAACTAGAATATAAAGCCATTAAGGAGCTGGGTTTATCAATTTGTAACTCACCGTATACATACCTGTCTCAACTTGGCCATAGCATCGGGAGCTATGAAGTCAGCTTGAGCCGCATGAGTTAGGAAGCAGAGGGTCTGGTGACCTGTCTGCCCAAGCTCTTCTTCACCTGGTATTATCACCTTCATGGCTTCCACCTCCTGATATTATTAATTTAAATGAGATGAGATGTATAAAGCGATATGGAACATCATCAAGCTATTTGAAAGGATTCAATACGCAGGAAGAGTAGAGGTCATCCTCTATTTATTTCTTTAATAGAAAATACTATTTCAATGGCACGAGTAAATCTCCCGAAGGTCAGATGTGCTAAAAACCATTTTCAAATAGGTTATACATTTATTTTAATAGTTTATTGCCAAACAAATCAAATTCTTTCTACAAACATGGAAAATATAGTAATATACAATAAATAATGACGACTCGGTTGGTGCAGTGGCTGATACAGTCGGCTGCTGCGCTCCGGGTCGTGGGTTCGATTCCCGCACGGAACAAATATTTGTATGGTCTGCAGGTAGTTGTTCCGGGTCTGGGTGTATTGTATGTGGAATTCATGTCTGTAAACGCACCCACGACACAGGAGAAATCCTAGTGTGGGGCAACGGTTTTTCAAAAGGAAAAAAAGAAAAAACCTGGTGGATGAACGCTTGTCTTCTATACAGGAGGGTCTGAATTCGATCCCGGCACCTCCGACTTTTCGGATTCATGTGCTGATTAGAATTGGGTTGTCACGTTAACGGTGAAGGGAAACATCGTGAGGAAACCTGCACTCCTGAGAGGGCTCCAAAATATTGTCTATGGTGTGTGTAGCCAACCGCACTAGGCCAGCGTGGTGGTGGTGGTGGTGGTAAGGCCTAACCTTGCTCATTGTGAGAAAAGGCCCGTGCCCAGCAGTGGGACAGTAATGGGCTGATTATGAAACCCAATTATATTATGGCGTTAACGACATGCAAGCTTATCACGGGTATGTTGCCTCTCAGTTAAGGTAGAGCATTCCTCTGATGGGAAACTCAGTGGAAGTAAATAGTGTTTATATCGCAAAAGCAATGCATTCGATCACTGTGTAATGTCATTACTTCATGCAAACCAATATTTCCTAAGCTTAAATTACTAACAGTGTCTTCTATATATATATATATGAATACTGCATGTTTGTAAAAGAACATCCACATTGATTTAAAACATTAAAGATCATTGTGGATTCAACAGCAGATATCCTAGTAGGTTATTGCTACCTTGCTGGCATCAGCATAGTCTGTTACGCTGATGACACTCTTGTGTTGGCCAGCGGGGAGTCCTTCGAGAAAACCACCCGGCTTGCCGAACAAGCAATGGCAATTGTCGTGGCCGAAATCCACGCTCTGGGTTTGCGGATAGCGCCACATAAAACCAAGGCGCTATGGTTCCACAAACTGCCGCGGAGCAGGGAACCTCCCAATTCGTGCCCCGTAGTTGGTGTAGTTAGTTGGTGACGCGCAAATCAGGGTGGGCCAGTACATGAAGTACCTGGGGCTCACCCTGGACAGTCGTTGGGGCTTCGAGGAGCACTTCGAGCATCTTGTCCCCCGGGTCAAAAGGATAGTGGGTGCTTTGCACCGGCTGCTACCCAATCTCGGGGGACCGGGGGTAGAAGTTCGCCGCCTCTACGGGGGAGTCGTGCGGTCCGTGGCCCTCTACGGGGCGCCTGTTTGGTCATCTCGACTCTCGGGCGTCCAGCGCTGCAGAACCAAGATTCACGGTCTGCAGCGTAGAGCGGCTATACGGATCGCACGAGGATACCGAACGGTGTCCTTTGACGCGGCAACTCTGTTGGCGCGCTTTCCGCCTTTTGATATCTTGGCGGAGATGGATGCGTGGGTGTATCACCAAACACGCTCTCTCCGCCAGAGCGGTGAAGGCGTGCCTTCAGGGGCGCTCGAACGTTTGAGGCTTCAGGCTCGGCGGCATGCACTCGAGCTATGGCGCGAGCGGCTCATGCTGCATCAGTACGCACAAAAGCGCGTCGCCGAGGCTGTCTTGCCGCTCTTCGGAGCCTGGCTCCAAAGGAGCGAGCGCGTCACATTCCGCCTGACGCAGGTGCTCAACGGAAACGGTTGTTTTGGTGCGTACTTGCACAGGATAGGACGCGAGGTCACGGCACATTGCCACCACTGTGGAGACGATCAGGATACCGCACAGCACACACTCGGAGAGTGTCCTGCGTGGACTGCCGAGCGGCGGATCCTGGTCGATCGGTTCGGGCAAGATCTCTCTTTGCCAGCAGTAGTGTCGGCTATGCTGGCAAAGCAGGAAAATTGGGAGTGCTGTGGTCTCCTTCTGTGAGAGCGTAATGATGCAGAAGGAGGTCGCAGAGCGGGATCGGGAGAGGGCCGATCCCGCTCGGAGGAGCAGGACACGGAGCCGGGGTAACAACCGCCGCGGCGCCCGTGTCGAACACGCCTGAGCCCCCTGGTGTTTTCATATGGCAGGGGGCCTTGGGGGTCGCGAGCGCGCAATTTGGAAAATCTGCATGCTCATACCGAGCGACCCCGGGAAGACAGCGGTGTGCATGTGGTCACATACCGCTGTGTGCGCAGCACAGCGCATAGTGAGGCCTCGGGGGAATCTTTTACAATCCCCTCGAGAGATGCCTGGGGGGGTGGCCTCTTTACAGTCGCTTTCCCTCCGCTAGAGGGGATGACCGTTTTACAGTCATCCCCTCCGAGATGTGCCAAAAGGCGTGGCACTAACGGGTGGCTCTAGATGGAGATTGTTCGAGTTCCTGGAGCCTCCCTTCGGTGCCGACGATGATCACTCCGGTGGTTTTAGCCGGTAGGAGTCCGGCATGCATTTTCTTACATTCCATCATCCTCAAGTCCTCGCGAAGAGAAACCGTAATGTACCAAGAATATTGCATGAGGCTATTGAAATTAAATACTTTTCAATAAGTTTAAAATAACAGAGTGATTAACAAAAAATACATTTTATTGTAAAAAAGCGTGAGGTGCTTGATATCAGTTTTGGTAAATATTTTTGTAAAAGTAGCGTCATTATGAAAATTTCAGATAAAGCAACCTACTATTTAGTCCGGTTATCTACAAAAGCGTGTTTTTTAGTTTTTTAAACTATGATTTATTTTCTATTTTTTAGTGCGGCTAACTAAAAAAAATAGCTTTTTTGTTTTGTATTTTTGCATGGCTGAATGTCCATGGTGCCTATCGATAGTCTCAACAACTCCGACGTTTAAGTTAACAATACTCCCTCCATTACGGATAAAATCATCTGAAGAGTGAGACACTATTCGAGTCTCATTGCACTCTTGCTGCGGAAAATTTAATCAACATCTTATAGAGGTATTATTTTTTGTGCAAGTTTGTTTATGTCGATGAATTTGTCATTTGTGCAAGATTTTGTGTGTCGATGAAATTGTAATTTTTTCCAGGTACAAACTATGGAAATTTTTGCATTGTCATAGGACCTTGATAAGTGTGCGAAGTTTCAAATCAATCTGACGTTTAGAAGGGGATGAAAATCGAGTTAAAAAAAACTGTTACATAGATACATACCAAACTAATAAAAGCGTGTTAAAAACATCCTAATCGTGTGAGAGGTGCGAAGGCACCGGGCGCCTCCACAAGGGGGCGCACTGCGGCGGCGCGGAATCTAAATAAACCTTATCAAACAAATATTTGATATGATAATTTGATCCTTGACTAGAATATTTAACTGTCTTTCCTTCTATTAAGTACTACATAATAAACTTATGCAAGTGAATAATAATATTGTCTCTTGTTGGTCTGTCTGAATGTGACTTAGCCACAAATAAATAAATAAATAGCAGTTCATAGAAACCGCTCTAATTTCCATAGTTAAGACCACTGCAGAAGCACAAACAGGAGCTCTTGCACCACCCATAAAATTATCTAGGGCTGCCACTGACTGTTGAATTGTCTCGTACCAATAATTTATCCCAAGAACAAACTTAACATTTTAGTTGAAAAGCATATTCTCCCATACATTCCAACTGCAAATTTAAGTTTGTACGCACAATATTGAAAGATTTACAATGATATTTTACGACCATATAACTTAATAGGTTTTCCTCTAATCTTATAATCTTATCTTAGATTACATACAAATGAATATATACTGCATTTTTTGTCTGATGATCTTCTAACGATAACGGGGGAGGAATGGTAAATTTTCATTGATTTACTTAAATATCTGTTAATATTAAAATTACGAATACCCAATTGAGACCCCCATAACAAGCTCTTTAATTTGATGTGTTACACAGTACACCTTACAAAACTTTTATTTTATTTTCTAAATGGTTTGCCAAATGTTATCCCAAATTAAAATGTCATATTCAAAATTCATTTATTTATGTTACACATCTGTGTTTGAGTCAAAGAATTTCATATAAGTATCAAATTTCAACTTAATCAGTCCAGTAAATTCAGAGTGAATTGGCTGTGTCAGATGGGCAGACAGATAGACACACAAGTGATCCTATAAGGATTTCGTTTTTTCATCACACATATGGAGCACTCATAACCTCAGCATATCTGTCCCCAGGCTTTGTAGGGTATATAACAAACTATCAAATGTGCATGATATTAACATCTCCAATACTTTATCTAAGTTCAAGAATAAGTTAAAACAGTTACAGTAACAGTAGTTACACAATGAATTTAAAGTTCACATTGTTCTACTTCTATATTCAACTACAAGCAAAACACTGAATCTATGTATCTTATCTATCTTGAATTTTATATTCTATGTTTTAATTTGTGTCATTAGACAAAAATAATATCGTAATGTTTAGTTTATAACTGTTTTTGTGCACACTGTGGCCTCGTGGTAGTACACATGTCGAAAACTATGCAATTGTGATATGTGATTACTTGGTCTTGTATATCCTTTGTTAGAGGTCCAATAAATAAATATAAGCCTTCAATTTTACTACCCATATTAATTATAAATCCTGTAAGAAAAGGGTAGCATATGAGACCAGGCCTAGTGCACCACTGCAATCCAATCCACCCTGTGCCTGTTCATATGTAAGTTCCTACATCAGTTTATTAGTTTGGTCTAGAATTCTTAAAAGAGGTTACAAATGCAGCCAACTACAAACTGGTTGCTGAACTATTAGATTGGCTAACTCACATTGGTGAAGTCAACGAGCTGCGATACAAACACACCGTCTAGTCGCATGAACTCCAGAATTATAGTGTCTTCCGACACATTCGCTGTTATGTTCTCCTGCATAACATCGCCACCCTGGATAATATACATGGAAACTGTTCACAACCTAAGTTAACATTTATTTAATATGTATACCTATAGCGCATTTATAATTATGATTATGATCCTCGCACTTACATGATCAAATATAAATGAAGTGTATAAAAAGAAGCAGACAAGTAATTAATGTATTTTAAACAAATATAGAATAATCAAATTTCATTGAATGAATGGCCATGTGGTGCCAACTATGAATAGCACCAACCCATCTTATGCTGTGGGTGTCATAAAAGGCAACTATGGGACTAGCCAGAAGATGTGCAGCAGGGTCCTTCGAGTACATTAAATAACTCAACTGCGATCGCCAACCTACCTGCCGAACGTGGCGATTATGGCAAATCCCCCCCCCCCCCCCCCAATGAGCACACAACACCCAGACCGGTCGTTGTGGAAATCTTTGGGGGAGGCCTGTGTCCACCAGTGGACTTTATTCGGGTGAAATGATGATGATGATGATTTATTATAACCATTGAAGAAAGTCAAGGTAGGTAAAGAAAACAAAACGATTTTGGAACTTGCTTTACGTTGATATAGAATTGTTATTTGTTGGCTTCATTATTTAACACGGAATATTCCTTACTCACCTGGTTTCTCACATTTATAAGAAGTTGCAGATTTGTGGGCTTCACTAACAAATACAGTAAAATTACTTTGATAATTATTAGATCCATTTTGGTATAAAATCCTCAACTCAATTCTATCCATTTTCCTGGGATCTGTCATTCCGCAATCCGCATCCGCACCGCATTCGTTATATTAGTTTTGACATTTATATGTACGTTTTAAAATACATTATATGATTTCTTAGCGAAGTCTGTTCACTGTTTATTTTAAATGAAGTTAATTAAAAACATCTAAAGCATTCATATTTTACACTAATAAAAGAGTTTTTTTTATTATATTTGGGGATAATTTAAGCCTTTACGAACAACACTATACGTTTCATTTTATGCATATATATTGAATTGAACATTTTTCAAGAGGTGATATAAATTGAAACAAGAAACTCTTCAATTATATTACATTCTAGATTTATTAGAATAAATTATGCAAGTAGACTAAATATTATTAGTATATTGTTATTATCGTAGTACTGTTTCTGTATACTTAAATCAGGCTAAGAATATTGATATTTTTTACTTTAGTTGCATGTTCTCAATTATTTTAACTAAACTGTACTAAATAAAACAATAGCAATATAGTTTACTATTGCATTTCTATACTTGCACTAATTTTGATGCACGGTTAATTTTATTTTTGAGGTCATTAGACATTACAACACGATTTTGCCCGATGCGCAACCGAACAAGACACGAACGTCATCCGAAACGGAAAGAAGGGCGATGTTGCACTAGCGAAGAAAGACAGCAGCTGTCGTATCATTTTCAGCTGATTTTTGTGTACGCATCGAGGACGCTGGAAACTCGAACAGTGCACGAGAAGTTTCATAAAGGTACAAGACCCTCGGTTGTAGTCACGTAAAAAGTATATACGTAGAAAGAGTGTCACGACGCAGCAGGCCAGGGACGACAGTTTCGCAGCGACGAACAAAGGGAGATGGTCTATTGAGCGCGGGTGGTGCGTATCGGGCGGCCGTGACGTCACTCGGCCGCGGCGTCGAGGCCGATGCGGCGGGCGCGCTCGTGATCTCGGCGCTCCGAAGAGCGCGGCGAGCGGGCGCAGCGGAGCGGGCCAGCCTGGCCTCCACTGACTCGGGCGACGAGGGCGCTGGGCACCGGCCGCCGCGCAAGCGGACCCGCAGGCTGTCGCCGCCCGCCCGGCCCGCCGACATGCACCAGCCCTGCGCCAACGGGACGCCGCCGCACGTCAACGGCGACGCCGCGCCGCGCAACGGGGAGCCGCCGCCCGGCCTGCGCATGACGCAGACGGACCAGGAGATCGTGCGCCTCATCGGTCAGCACCTGCTCTCTATAGGACTCGAGTGAGTACAGCAGAGCGCTCCCTCTTAGCTCTACTATGCAGTTTGTTTGGAGACAGGAATGTTACAGCTGTGTTTGTTATGGTAAATATTTCTGTTCACAGTGGTTTTCTATACACGGTACGGGATACCATTCCAGTTATAAACTAGAGGGGATAAAAACATTGGTATGATGTATGCACTATGACTTGGAAACTTGACAAGTCATGGTTTTATCATCCTCTAATTACAGTTAAATAACCTTTGTCTCAATTCATATTGTAAGATAATTGAAATTAAAGTTTTATTTGCTTATTATAAACATTAACCGCTAGCAGGTCTAATCTGCTGGCATTGTCGGTTTAGTGTTATAATATTTTGCACAAACCAAACAACGGTGAAAATGCATAATTGTGGGAATCACTCATAATCTTCCTACTACATTCTAAACATAGCCCCAAAACTAGAAGCAAATGGTTGTTTGTTTTAATCATTTGCGTAATTTAAGTCAATTTTAGGTGTGGAGCATTATTTAAATATGTTGACTACATAATGTAGTATTTTTTCAAGAATCTGATATGGGAGTTTTCTTTGCAATTTATTTTAAGTTCTATACTTCAGAGGTAATGTGTGTCATGTCTCTTATCATTAATTACAGGAAAGCTTGAGTTGAGAGAACTAGATTAGATATACTTTGGCCTATATGGGGACTTAATACAATAGTAACACTTTTTAATTCTAGAAATGGCAACTTAAAGGCCATTGCACATTATTCCACTTGATGAAGGTGGCAATTCAGAGCACAAAAATATACTTAAAAAGAACTTTTAGTTCAGAGTTATTGATACTATAGAAACAAATACCTTGAATATATAAGATAATCTAAATCTATTTTGATCAATGTAAACAAATGGCTTATACATAATAAGGAAGCTGTTTTTTGTAGGCGCCAATTACAGAAACATGCTAATGAGGTAACTAATATGTTTTCCTTGTGTTCGTGTTTATTCATTGAATACTAGAATCTTGCTCTGCAATCAAGTAAATATTTGAATGCACTGCTAAACATCAACAATAAATTTTTAGAAAAAAAAAAAAAACACTGTTTTCACCAGAAAAATGATTACCTAAACTAATGTATGAGGAAAATAATTTTTATATCTACAAAATTGGTGGCATCATACAAATTATATTTTTTACAACTCCATTTCCTACTATGTTGCAAAAACACCAACTATTCAGTAATTGTACTGCGGTCACTGTCATAGTAATTGCTTTTTATTTTTAGCCATGATACATAAGTTCTTGCAAATAGTAATATGTAAATGAATCTATATGTCTTAAATATAGTTAATGTATTCATGAAAACTAAACAAAAGAAGACATCAGAAATCAGATTGTTATGATTTCATCATAACTTGCCAGTCTTGATAAAGATAATGACTGAGTCATCTACTACAAAGAGTAATGAAATCAAAATCGCTCTTTGTAACAAATTAGTTTACAGACCTTCCAACCTTAACAAAGTACTTATCACATTAAAGAGCACCTGTGACCAGCATTGATAGCAGCAACTTCTCAGTGGAGTGTAGACCGTCCCAATTAGATCTTAATTGGGACACCAAATGTACCGATTTTGGTTCATTGAATTCTCTAAATCATCATCATCATCATCATATCTGCCAAAAAACGTCCACAGCTGAACAAAGCCAGGTAGGTCCTGTGACGTTCATGTGACTTGCATTTGAAGGTACCCACTTGTGTCAAAAAACCAACTTAGATTGTAACTACTTAAAATTTTATCAGCTACCTATATGTAAGTTGTGTTGTGGGTTAACTGCACTTTGATAAAGTCAAGGTCTACAACTAAATTCGTGTCAATTTCAGACAATATGTGCCACTTTGTTATCATGTAGAGTTTATCTTGCAGCAGAATATGGACTTGCATTATTTGTTGTGCTATTCACGTATCACCATTGCTGGTCGGCCACTTTTCGTCGACTTATTAATTGTTTAACATCGCCTTTCTATACAAAACAGTATTGTTATACATTTCACACATGCAAATATGGGCAAAAATAAACAGTTAATGTATATAGCGAGTCACTGGCTCAATTTGTTTCATCATTTCGGCAGAATAAAGTCCACTGCTGGACACAGGCCTCCCTCAAAGATCACCCCAACGACTGACATTGGTGTGTTGTGTGGTCATTGGGGGGTTTTGCCATAATCGCCACGCTTGGCAGGCGGGTTGGCAATCGCAGTTGAGTTGTTAATGTATTCGAAGGATCCTGCTGCGTATCCTCCGGCTAATCCCTTAGTCGCCTTTTACGACACCCACGGGATGAGATGGGTTGGTGCTATTCATCATTCATTATATATTATTCATTCGTAGCCGGCACCACACGATTTGTTTAGTTAATCAAAAATATTAGTTTTTTTTTTCAATAACAATTTAAGTACTACCTTACAATATTGTGAATAATGAACTAAAGGTGAGCTTTAATTTTGGAGATAAGCTTCTAAGACCTAAAAGCGCCAAATAACCCGCCTGATACAATATGGGCGAAAGGTCAGGCCCTTACATAATAAAAAGAAGTAGATATGTTACATGCGCGCCAAAAGTAAGAACCAAAACTCCCCCAATTGTAGCACCTTGCAATCAATTCGCCTAGATAGCTATCTCTTTTACTCTTGTCGTTTTCGTATCTTCTTTCTTACGACATGAAATTCATGTCTGTAAACGCACCCACGACACAGGAGTAATCATAGAGTGGGGCAATGATTTTATTAAAAAAAATTGTCGCATTTTACGACACTCACGGGATGAGATGGGGCGGTGGTATTCTTAACCGGCACCGCACAGTACACGGTTCCTTAGACCGACAAAATTCAACATTCCATCAAATGCATCAATTTTCGCACGAGTGATTCAGCAGATTTCAACGGCTAAAGAGCCGAGGGCTTCGCGACACAAGTCTCGGAATATACCTACATAGATAATATGTTGCGGCTCTCAAAATATTGCGTGTGATCCAAATAAATATTGATATCGTTCAGACAGACAGACAATAGTCGAAATCTTAAGTCATTTCAATATTCCGTAAATATTAACACGCATGTTGACAATGAGTGCACTATCACTTATCTTTAATTAACGCGACACATAATCACAATAGTCTGCGATATCGCTCGGACAATGTTTTTTTTAGGTAAACCTATATAAATTGAAATTACCGGTTTCTATATATAATTTCAATTCATAGAAAAACGTATTGAATAATATATTTTTTTGTGCAGCATAGAAATATGAAAATAACATGCAAAATATTATTTGTTTTGACGCAGTAACGTGAACCAGTCTATAGAATGGGCAGAACAACAAAGCCGCATATTTCACGCGAAGTTTTACGTCATTTAGCAAGCTCACGAGACACGGTTCTCTCATTCATGTAATATGACATACTAGCTGGGAACCGGGGTTTCACCCGCGTTTAATTTAAAGTACTTCGACATAGACACTTAACATAGAATATACATATTGGATGTCAAGGGTTTTATTTTTTGCGCGGAGCCCTAATTATTTTTCTAAAATAAGTAGCCTAAGTCATTCCTTATAACATCAGCTATCTGCCAGTGAAAGTCCCGTCAAAATCGGTCCAGCCGTTTCGGAGATTACCCGGAACAAACAGACAGACAAAATAATTAAAATAGTTTTTTTGTTATATTTACCGTATATACTTTCATATGCATTTAGTGAAAAGCTGTTATTTTGACAAACAAACACAAAGCATGTATAATGACATGTTACAAGCAGACACTTGCATTTTATTTATTTGTATCGATTTAGGTTCACGCAGGGCTACTGTCTTGATCCTGTCCTGCCCCCGCGCAGTTACAAGTCTCTAAATCTAGAGACTTTGGTTATTTGTGACTCATCGTGTCAACAACTGAGGCGCACGCGCACGACACTATTTATTACTAAACTGGTTGGTAACACAGTTGAAGTCACTAAAATGTTTATAACCATTGGTGCGTTCGGCTATTGCTGGAGCCGTTTAAATGACAATGGGAGGCCAAGCTGTTTTCGAAGTTTGAACTCAGTGTGTATCTAGCCGATATGCATACTGTTATTGTAATATTATTAATACCTGTTATAAAAATGTCGCACCCACGTAAATCGATGTAAATGAGAAAGAGGTCAATCGTCCAATCCGACTCGGCTGGGCAGCGTTTGGGAAACTTGGCAATGTCTTTTCGTCAACAATACCGCAATGCCTCAAGACAAACGTCTTTAACCAGTGTGTGTTACCAGTGATGACATATAGAACAGAGACGTGGTCACTCACAATGGGCCTCGTAAGGAAGCTCAAGGTCACTCAGCGACCTATGGAGAGAGCTATGCTTGGTATTTCTCTACGAGATCGAATCAGAAATGAGGAGATCCGTAGAAGAACTAAAGTTGTCGACATAGCTGAAAGGATTAGTAAACTGAAGTGCAATTCCGACGGCACGGTTGGTGCAGTGGCTGATACAGTTGGCTGCTGCGCTCCAGGTCGTGGGTTCGATTCCCGCACGGAACAAATATTTGTATGATCTGCAGGTAGTTGTTCCGGGTCTGGGTGTATTGTATGTGGAATTCATGTCTGTAAACGAACCACGATACAGGAGAAATCCTAATGTGGGGCAAAGTTTAAAAAGAAAAATACAAAAAAATTCGACCTCCAACGAGGTGGACAGACGACCTGGTGGAGGTCGCTGGGAGTCGTTGGATAAGAGTGGTATGTGACCGCTCGGTGTGGAAATCTAAGGGTGAGGCCTATGTTCAGCAGTGGACGTCCTGTGGCTGATATGATGATGACCCACGTAAATACACTTTGTGGCTCGTCCAAAAGTTGTTATAGATCACTGTTTGTTCGTTCAAATGTTACGCCGTAATTTCAATGAGCAGAGCCGTACTTAGCCCAGGAACAAACTTAACATCATATAGTTGAAAAACATGTTCTACCATACATTCCAACTGCAAACGTAAGTTTGTACGTACAATATTTTATGAAATATATATGAAACCCTTGCAACAAGTCTGTTCATTTTATATGTTACACGGTACCTACAGTGTATCGCCCTCCAAAAGTGACCCCCATATTTAAAATGTATTTACTTACGTTTCACGTCCGTGTTTGGGTTGCAGTAATCCATATGTGTACCAAATTTCAATTTAATCGGCCCATTAGATTCGGAGCAAATTGGTTGTGACAGACGGACAGACAGACACACGAGTGATCCTATAGAAGTTCCGCCGTTTTTTCCTTCGGACGATCGGAACCCTAAAAATTGCCATAACAACAGAGGTTTGGGTGTGTTGTGTACTCATTGACGGGTTTTGCTATAATCGCCACGTTTGGCAGGCGGGTTGGCATTCGCAGTCGAGTTGTAAATGTACTGGAAGGACGCTACTGCCAACCTCCAGCTAATAGTCGTAGTCCATAGTCGACTTTCACGACACCATCGCGGTGAGATGAGGTGATGCTATCACACGGTTATCGTGGAAAGTTCGCTATGATGGCATTATATTTTATTTCTGATGTGATGAAAGGCGAGCCTTGTTACCTTTTATCAGACATCATTTTGCCACAGAGGACTGTCGGCCCTGGGTTTGACCTTACCGATTACCTTGCAACCAGGAATCATTTATTAAAAGGAAACTGATTAGCTCGATACTAGAATACAACTTCCTATCCATCATGCTGCTGCCATGCGCACGCTCTCTAGGCTCAACGCTCTTCTAGATGTCAATCCTCACTGTGACTTGTTTGCGGATGGATGGGTGGATATATTGTCAGAGTGTTTGCGTTTTTGTGAAAGAAATGTCCGATTGTAATATCTAATAAGATGAAACATTGTTTATACGTGTAATTGTGTAGATACCTTTAATTATTGTAATTGGTTTAGTACCGTTATAATTACAGTAAATAAATAAATAAAATAAAATAAACAAATCATACACGGCCCTTGGGCTATGGAACGGTAACTCACAAATACTCCGCTACAACGAAAGGCAGCGAGCACTCATCATATTTCAGCCTAATAAAGTCCAATGCTGTACACAGGCCTCCCCCAAAGATCACTACAACGACCGATATGGGTGTATTGCGTGCTCATTGGGGGGTTTTTTGCCATAATCGCTACGCTTGGCAGGCGGGTTGCCAATCGCAGTTGAGTTGTTAATGTACTCGAAGAACACTGCTGCCTTATCCTCCGGCTAATCCCATAGTCGCCTTTTACGACACCCAAGGGATGAGATGGGTTGGTGCTATTCGTAGCCGGCACCACACAGCACACATGGACTGGTGATAATAGTACGTATTTATACGACGGCGCTTAAGAGCATGCTGCTGGGCATCCACCTGAGATAACCCATTGGTAGTCTTTAAAGGCCCTCACGGAAAGCGAGGTGGTTGCCTGCAATTCATCACCGGCACCTTAAGGGTTATAAATGATTAAACGATTCTCCGTCGTTAGAAGAAAATAATAAACAAACAATTCGATATTATTAATTTGGTTAACTACACTTATATTATTACATCCACATTTAAATTGACTTGACGAGTGTTGAAGCATCCTGTTTATTTTGTGTTTTTCCTCTAATATAGACAGACTCTTCAAACTCTTGTCTCCTCTGCTGGAGACAGGCTCTTCAAAAAGGGCGTGAAAAGATTTTAACAGGGTCGGAAGCGCGCGATGTTTTACTTAGCTCTGGTTTTGCAAGCGTTCATAGGTCACCGCTTACCATCAGGCGGGCCGTGTGCTTTGCTACTTTAGTGGTATACAAAAAAGACGTGTTTCTGAACTTGCACCAATTGACTATCTGATAGTTAAAAATTAACTAACATAGAGAGTATAGCAGATTCATAGCGAATCTTCCCGGAAGTGTGGCAAGTTATTGTAGTTGTCCCTGTAATACGAGCCCTTGACCGCTCTAGAAACTTGCGCGTGCGCATGATGACACAAGAGTCGTCGTCATACGTCATAGAAGTAGCACACACACACATACTCATCGCTTGTTTATGCGGAAGTACTTCGTGCGAGTGAGACTGCATACATCCTTGAAAACCGTGTATCTAACGCTGCCTATGTGTGCGTGTGGGAAAGGACGAATACAGGTAGTCGAGTATTTCATCATTATATCAGTCAAAGGAGGTCCTCTTCTGAACAAAAGCCTCCCCCAAGATTTCCACAGTTCTGTCGTCATTTTGAGGGAATTTGCCAGTAGTCGCCACGCTTGGCAGGCGGGTTGGTGAGCGAAGTACCCATGACTACTGTTCCACAGAAGGGACGCTGCTGCCCATACTTCTAGTTTAGGGTCCCTTAGAGCTGAAATTAATAATCAATCTAATCTAAAATATTTGGATTAAGGATTTGTCGTTTGTTGATGAAGTTCAGAATCTTGTATCTAAAGATTTTGGATTAGATTGATCAATTTCGGCCTTTTATAGTCGCCTCGTGCGACATTCATTGGTGGATATGGAGTGTTGCTATAGTCTTAATCCGGATACTACACGGAAATATCTGTTTAATACGTATGTAATCCGTCATGGAGTCTTGTGAGGCTCGTCCAGTTGCCTTCCCTGTATATCAATTACAATACAACGTACGTAATTTGTAATACGAATAATCAGTAGTAAATGTGTAATAAATATTAACTAACTGCCGCTATCCGATTGCGTAAGCGTTTAGGAATTCCATCTTTAAAGGCAACCATGTAATTGCAGGTAGATATATTGTTTGCGACAAATGGATCAGTGAAGTGATAAGGCATGTTCTCAGTCTGGACGTATGGTATTCTTCCTCTTTTTTTTATTTATTTTTTATTGATCCGGTGGAAATACCTCGTGTACTTCCTTCGCCCCGGGAAAGGGCGAAGGGGCATGCCGGACTCCTACCGGCTAAAACCACCGGAGTGATCATCGTCGGCACCGAAGGAACTCGAAAGATCTCCATCTAGAGCCAGATGGTATTCTTTCTCCTAATATTTATAATATTATTATACCTTTTTCTTCTTTTTTCTGACTGTTTTGCAGCCAACCGCCTTAGCGAGTTGGCATGCTGTACGCCCTGTATTCCAGCTTCCGTATCCAGGGTACACCTCCTTTCTTATCCAAATTATATAAGCGGAACTATATGACGTCACTGGTTAGGCTTTGGACAAAACCTCAAACATTCGGACAGGCCTCCACGCCCACAACAATGTTACTGCTTGTATTTGTTTACGAAGTGCTTAAAATTATTAGAAGATTTATCAATTGGGGACAACAAAATGCATAGAAAAATACACTTCAGTTTAACCATACTACAACTTGACCTTTTTACATATGCGTCGTTAGCATCGCAACATAGTTCGACGTATGTACCACAGTTGCCATAACTACCACGGTTGGCAGACGGCTTAGTGAAGGCAATTGTTGTTATTAGCTTACCATAGAACTGCTGCCCATTGTCTGAAAGAAAACCAAAACAAACATAGAACATCTTATTTTTAACATAGACATATTGTTAAAAAATATAGTACCCGTGCTCTCCCGCACTTCACCGCTTCTTGATGCTCATATTCTGGCAAGAAGCAGCTCAACAAACTATCCCGCAACACGACTTTCATTTTCATACTAACTTTATTATTTATGTCTCTCTTTTCACGGGTTTATATCCCCTGTAAGGGGGAACCCGGTCTTTTGACAGGCTTACGCGGGGACATAGGTCCAACACAACAGAGGCCCTTTAGAGAATTTTAATCTAAAATGTAATGGGACACCAACCGGGGACTCTCCATAGCTGCACTATAAAATGAAGTCATGGATTGTCCCCGGTGGTGTAAGGCTATTGTATGAGATGGGAACTATAACGATAAGGTCTATTGCAATGGGTGTTACATGGAATAAAAAAAACTAATAAATACGGGAACAACGGCGTCTACCTTTCAACTTTGATCGTGAAATTCTGTGGCAGACGGTGACTCGCCACTCACAAGATGGGCCCCCTAAATGGCCACCACTACAGGCGACAAGGAGCAACACCGGTGTGAGCGGATTTATTTATGTCTTTATTACGTAAGCAGACGTGGTTTCTTCCTGGCAAAAAAAAAACCAGCTAATTGTGTTACCAAATAAAAAAGAATCAGTCTTCTATTAAGGATTTCTTTTGATTAAAAGTATTAATATTACCTATTTAATTACAAATGCGAATACCGAGCCTCACAAACTGATTACTTTATGTGATCGGTGGAGGGGCGCATAATTATTGCTTACCTCCTAGTATTAACATAGTGAAAGTCAATTAAGAAGACAGAATGCCTTACATGTATTATGTAGAACAAAATACACATATTCTAATGATACTGTTAGCAAATACCAACTATATTATGTAACGTATATTGCGAATCGTCCTCTGTTTGAATATAGTACCAACTTTCGATATCAGCAGCTCTGCCCCACGATAATTCTGTTTGAAATGCTGTGGAAATAACTGGAACTCGAGTAGTCTATACTCGAGTTCTCTACATTAGATAAGATCTACTTTACTGTCTGTGTAAGCAGTGGTAGCCTAGTGGTTCAACGCTTGCCTTCCATACAGGAGGGTCGATTCCGGCCCGCGCTGGTAAATATTCGGATTCATGTGCGGATCAGAACTTGATTATCACTTGCGTTGATGGTGAAGGAAAAACTGCACACCTGAGAGGGCACCAAAATGTTTTCAATAATGTGAGTAGTCCGCCTGCCCGCATTAGGCAAGCGTGGTGGACTCGGGCCTAACCTTGTCAGCGTGAGAAAAAGCCCGTGCCTAGCAGTGGGACAGTAATGGGCTCATTTTGTAGGCGGTTAAGCTTTCTCTGAAAATAACCTAATTGTCAAGGAAACTCAACTTAAAGCTGTATCTACATAATATATGTATATGTTCACCATACACATAATTATGTTTAACATACAATGTGGTATACAATACAAATGGGTATGCCTAAGAGTAGTCAACAGTCTCAAGTAATTCTTCGTTAACAATTAGATTGATGTGAAGACTATTTACATTACGTGAGATAAATTTTAACACTTGTTAGTGTTTTTGGCATTGAATACTAGATTATTTACCGTGTACCAATAAGTGACTTGCTATGGGTATCTACTTAGTGCACTATTCGCATCATCAGTCAGATTTCTAAATCTATCCTCCATTGTTTCAATATGACATGTATCAGTCGCTCATCATCATCATCTTAGCCGAAAGACGACCGCCACAACGACCGATCCTGCGCAGCTCGCATCCAGCGGATACCTGCAACCTTCACCAGGTCGTCCGTTCATCTCGTGGAAGGTCTACCCATGCAGCGTCTTCCGGTACGCGGTCGTCACTCGAGAACTTTTCGGCCCCATCGGCCATCCGATCTACGAGCAATGTGCCCTGCCCACTGTCACTAAGAATTGTTATCAGTATCTGTTAGGATCTAATCATTGAAAAAAAAAATATTTTATCCACTTCAGAAAATAAGTGAAGTGCCATCTGCAAACAGTATGACGGCACCAATGTTATTATTCGGGTAATATGGAAAGCATAAATGTATATAGACTGAGAATAAGAATGGATCTAAAACTTAGCCTTGGGGTACGCCCAACCGCACAATCAGCTCATCCGGAATAGCTGATGTAGCTTACATCTATCCGTACTCCACCTCCTAATTAAAGTGGTTGAGGTAATAAATAGTATAGTAGTGTGTAGATTCTTGTTATCATAGGGGTTTAGCTTGCGAGTTAGTGTGTCGAACATAGTCGAATGCTTTTAAGACAACCTTGATTTTTACAACAATGTGCTCATAAAATACTGTATCATTTAATATGATTTAAAAAGAGTAACCATGAAGTTTCTTGCCTGTTCTTCTCCATAGGAAATCCACATCTTGGAACGCGACAACTAAAGTCTCGACGATTCATAAGTGCCTGTATATGGGTTACATGTTTTTATTTTGCTTTATTTTATTATTGCATTATTTATATCACCCTCGCGCTCCATTTTTTTTGCACAAGAGCTGTTTAGCCCTTTGTAAAGCGTGAACGTTAAGTAATTTTCTGTATAGAGAAGGCTCTTAATATTAAAATCTCTGAGTAGTTGTTTAAGTATTATCTTGGAGGACGCACAGTCTTACCAGAAGCCATGGTCAATTTTATTATTGGGGTGAAGTTCGTTGGAAATATTACACTAAGGGGTCACTATTCATCTACAGGTCGCAGTAATGGATGTTGGCCTGGGCATAACAACTCTTGCTACCCGACTTACTTTTTCGCCAATAATTTCTCTTTGGTGTAGAACATAGTTATTTTAATTAATTTATTATTTAAACTTCTATTTATATTGATGGTACAAAACATGGACACAACGCCATGTGGCATTATCTACCAGTCAACCTTTGGGTAAAAGAAAGCACATCGAAAGGTACAAAAACCAAGCATACTATAGATAATGTAAAAATGACTACATTACAATCACAAATTATATTCAACAGTAGTAAAAATACATACTATACATATTACATATTTATCTATAGTTAAAATACAATACTTAATTATAACAATATGTTATCAGCCCTAAATATTAACGCTAATGGCAAAAAACCGTTTTGTATGATAAGGATTGCAGTGATTTTCTAAAGTATTTTGAACGTGAATTTATATACTGGAGCTGTCTTTATATCATGGGAAACTCGTTCCAAGGTTTTATAGTTGAGATAGCCAAGGAATTGTTTAAAAACCCTGTATGGTGGGAAGGAATGTGTAGAATAATTTTTTTTACTGAGAGCCACCCAAAAGGCGAAAAAGTATTTTGGATGATTAGAACTCTCCTTGAGTTCAAAATAGAGAAAAGTAAACAGAGTGATCTGGAAGCTCTTCTCTGATGGACAGGTAGCCATTTAAGTTTAGATCGGTAGGCGGAAATGTGGTCGTACTTACGTAATCCGAAGATGAAGCTTATGCCGTTGTTAAGAGGTTGATCCAATTTGTTAAGGTCTTGAGATAGAGTGACAAACATCTGCATAAACAATTACAGGAAGCACAAAGGACTGAAACAGAAGTGTTTTAGTTTTGGATCGAAGATTTTTAATCTGTACGTCACAGCGTAGTTGTGACGTTCTGGCTAGTCTGATTAACTTGCTTGGCCAAACTTAGCCTGTCGTCAATGTACAAACCCAAATCCTTTACATGCAGTGACATTTTATATTGAATTAAATAATATTACATCTCCAATATATTTTTAACCCCTTCTCTTTGTGCAGGCGCAGCGCCGCCCTCCTAATGGAGGAGTCGGGGCTGCACCTGGAGCATCCAGCGGCGGCTACGTTCCGCCAGCACGTGCTCGCCGGCGACTGGGTGAAGGCCGACCATGACCTGCGCGCGCTGCACGATCTGCTGCGTGACTCGCCTCACGTCGACCCTCACAACCTAGCCGTTAGTGATACAATTTGAACTTGGCTCGTGCTGCACTATGGCTTGATTAATCGGATCACGTTTAACCTTCCTTACTCGTTCACTTTTGATTAGGGAGTCCGATCTGAGTCCACCTAATGAAGCAACAATGAATGATTGTGGTGGATAATGTCATGCCAAGTGTTTTAATATGTCCTTTCCAGTTTTTATATGATACCCTCTGAAAAAGTAGGGAATCTTATTTATGACAGGGACTCAGTTATTTTTTCTTTTTTTCTTTCTGCTCGCTAGAATTTACGATATGGCTTTGTTTTCAGGAAATGAAGTTTGTGGTCCTCGAGCAGAAGTACCTAGAGCACCTGGAAGCTGGTCGCGTGCTGGACGCTCTGCACGTGCTGCGCAATGAGCTGACGCCGCTGCAGTACGACACGCCGCGCGTGCACCGCCTGTCGGCGCTCATGATGTGCGCCGACGCGCAGGAGCTGCAGCAGCGCGCGCACTGGTCCGGCTCCGGCCCCAACTCGCGCGCCAACGTGCTGTCGCGCGTGCAGGTCGGTGACACTATTCTAATGCTGCGCTGCAGTACAACGCAGTGCTGTGATCGAACGCCACGTATGGTGCGAACCCGTCGTCACAGGGTAAAACCTAAAATATTGTCCGAGAAATGAGGTGCGTTAACTACGCAAATACGTTCACACGCATTTTTGGCGAAGGTTCTGTTATGAGGTTTAGGCTGAGACCCTTTTAAAAAAAAAGAATTTTGTTATATAAGGACACTTTATTTTGATAATAATACGGTAAACGGGCTCGATTGTGGGCAAGTGTCATACGCGCGGAGGACGGAATCGAACTGTTCTGTTAATTAGTTTAATATACTATGAACTGTCAAAAATGCTGACCAGGCGCTACGGTTAGGGATGTGAGCACTAATGGGTACAGGGTAGGGTGGTCGTTGAAAATTAATTTTTTTCAGGCGCTAAAAAAGAACTTTCCTTTTGACGAAAAATTACGGGGAAAATTTTCTATTTTGAAAAAAAAAAAAAAACACGTGCCGCCGGCCAATTGAAGTTTATTTTTCGATAAAATTGCAGTTTTTTTCAATATATTCTGAAGATTCAAATTTTAATCAAAAATGATGAAAACGTGCTTGGAAAGGATATTAAATTCTCTACATAATAGTGTCTTTCGATTTTTAATGAAGTCAATATTGATCCGAGTAATCTCATTATTCGTATTCATTATAATACACTCACACTCCCACACACACAGCTGGGCTGGGCGGCATTTGGGAAATTACGTCGAGTATTCTCGTCATCTATTCCACAGAGCCTAAAGACTAAAGTCTTCAATCAGTGCGTTCTACCCGTCATAACATACGGTGCCGAGACGTGGACACTCACGGTAGGGCTGGTCCACAAGTTTAAAGTCGCTCAGCGAGCAATGGAGAGGGCTATGCTCGGAGTCTCTCTGAAGGATAAAATCAGAAATGAAGTGATCCGACAGAGAACCAAAGTTATCGACATAGCTCATAGGATTAGTAAGCTGAAGTGGCAGTGGGCTGGCCATATTAGTCGTAGAACCGACAACCGTTGGGGAAAACGTGTTCTTGAGTGGAGACCGCGTCTTGGTAAACGTAGGGTGGGACGCCCCCAAGCTCGGTGGAGTGATGACCTGCGCAAGGTGGCTGGCAGTAGCTGGATGAGAGTAGCCGAGGATCGCGATCAGTGGCATGCACTTGAAGAGGCCTATGTCCAGCAGTGGACTGCGATAGGCTGATGATGAAACACTCACACTCATTATAATATTCATAACCGCTTTTCAATCATCATTTTGAAGACTAAAAAAGGTATTTTTCCTAAATTATAAACGATTTGAATAAAATAAGCCAATAACTACGTTATATTTGATATTATTTTTTTATTCTCAACATGAAACAATAGAAATTTATTACTTATAAACGGATTGATCAATTCCAAGGTTTGAGTAAGCTTTCTTTTGTACATTGTTATTAATGAGATTACTCGGATCAATATTCAAGCACGTTTTCATCATTTTTGATTAAAATTTGAATCTTCAGAATATATTGAAAAGAAACTGCAATTTTATCGAAAAATAAACTTCAATTGGCCGGCGGCACGTGTTATTCTTTTTTTTCAAAAAGGAAAATTTTCCCCGTAGTTTTTCGGCAAAAGGAAAGTTTTTTTTGGGCGCCTGAAAAAAAAAATTTTTCCATGACCACCCTAGTACAGGGCTAAGATATAACAGTTCAGTCGGTGTGAGCGTTTGGGGTTTAGCTGTGAAGTCGTCGGTGAGCCTAATGTTGAGCCTCGTGCGTGCGCAGGCGGTGCTGCCGCCGGCGCTGATGATGGCGCCGGCGCGGCTGCGCGCGCTGCTGTCGCAGGCGGCGGCGCAGCAGGCGGCGCGCTGCCGCTTCCACGCCGCGCCGCGCCCCGCGCCCGCGCTCGACCACATCCCCTTCACGCTGCTGGCCGACCACCACTGCTCGGCGGACCACTTCCCGATACACTCGCTGCAGGTGGGCCCGAGTGGAACATGGAAGCACCGCAATACTTGATCACTGTTCTCAAGTGTGGTTCAAACTAAAATGTGTTTGAACGCAGGTGCTGAACGAGCACTGCGACGAGGTGTGGTACTGCAAGTGGTCTCCGGACGGATCCCGCCTCGCGTCCGGATCTAAAGACAACACCGTCATGATATGGGACTTCGATCCCGTCGCCAAACGATTGTCGTTCAGGTAATGCGTCGCCCGATTGTTCTGGAAGTTTATTCATAATGATGTCATGTTACACTCGCTTTACTCGTAAGGTGTCGAACACAAATCCTGATCAATGAGACTATAATTCGTTACAAGCTCATGTTGTCTATGTGCACAGAAAAACACTGGACGGCCACACGTACGGCGTGTCGTACCTAGCGTGGAGTCCGGACGGACGCTACCTGATCGCCGCCGGACCAGAAGACTGCCCCGACCTCTGGATATGGAACATGGAGGTCAGTTTTTTTTACATAATGATAATATAATTCTTAATATGCTTTCTAAAGCATAGCAGCAAAGCATTTGCAATATGGGAAACACTAGCGCCCTGACCAGTCGCATTTTTGTGGCTTTAGTGATGTTTCTGTTTCGCTATATTTTCCTCAACTTATCCATTGATGATCTTGAGATTGCCATACGCCGCTTAATTTCGTCAACACACCCACTATTGTTAGAAATCAGGGCTCTGAGGTAGACGTATGATTGCATGACTTCGCAACCCGCACTTACTGTGACATCTGGCGAGTTATTGTTAGCAGGGTCCGCTGGGTAGACAGTCATTACCTTCGTCTTACTGCGATTTATCTTGACGCCAAAATCAAGACTGATTTTTTCAATTTTTTGTAAGAGTTCTTCTAAATGGCTGATGCTTGTCGAAAACAAGGTTGCATCATCAGCATACCGCAAATTTGTTATTCTGGAGCCGCCGATGCTGATTCCATCAGTCCAGTTTTCGAGGGTGATCCTCATAATGAGTTCTGTGTACATGTTAAATAGAAGAGGCGATATTATACACCCTTGACGTACTCCTGAACTGGGGTGAAAACTGTTCGACAGTAAATCGTCTGCCCTGACGAAGGCTGTTCCGTCCTCGTATAGTCGCCGCAGAAGGTGGACAAGGTGTTTAGGCGTACCCATGCTAAGAGAGTTTCACACAGTTTTGGCCATTTTACGGAGTCAAATGCTTTTGAAAAGTCAGCAAAGCAAAGGCCTTGGTACTGCAGTGGATATCTAGGGATGTACTCCAGCAGTTCCAGGAAATGCTATCTTCAATGAATTGAAAATACCATAAAACATAATAGTGTGTTGTTGTTGTCAGACGGAGCAGCTGCACCTGAAGATGACGCACTCGCAGGAGGACTCGCTGACGGCCGTGGCGTGGCACGCGTCCAGCGACAAGTTCGTGTGCGGCGGAGCACGCGGCCAGTTCTACCACTGCAGCCTCGACGTAAGTGCAGCATACTTTATGAAGATCACGCATTGTTGTATTGCATAACTCTGTGACAGCTGTAGCGTGGCCAAAGCCTTCTATGTACCCGATCTTCTGAACTGACATAATTAATGTCAGGTAGAATTTTATACTGCCGAATACAAGATTCTTTCCCAACAAATGCCTTTCGATAATTTGCTGCGTAACTAAAAAAACATTGTCAAATTATTTCTGTTATGCAGGGCACGCTGATCAACAGCTGGGACGGCGTGCGAGTGAACGCGCTGGCGTGTCGCGTGGACTCGCGCACCGTGCTCGCCGCCGACACGCACCACCGCGTGCGGGCCTACGACTTCGGCGACCTCACCGACCGCAACCTGTGAGTTGTGCACTGTACTACACTACACACATACACGGGACACACGCACCACCGCGTGCGGGCCTACGACTTCGGCGACCTCACCGACCGCAACCTGTGAGTTGTGCACTGTACTACACTACACACATACACGGGACACACGCACCACCGCGTGCGGGCCTACGACTTCGGCGACCTCACCGACCGCAACCTGTGAGTTGTGCACTGTACTACACTACACACATACACGGGACACACGCACCACCGCGTGCGGGCCTACGACTTCGGCGACCTCACCGACCGCAACCTGTGAGTTGTGCACTGTACTACACTACACACATACACGGGACACACGCACCACCGCGTGCGGGCCTACGACTTCGGCGACCTCACCGACCGCAACCTGTGAGTTGTGCACTGTACTACACTACACACATACGCGGGACACACGCACCACCGCGTGCGGGCCTACGACTTCGGCGACCTCACCGACCGCAACCTGTGAGTGCACACTGTACTACAATACACACAGACACGGGACACACGCACCACCGCGTGCGGGCCTACGACTTCGGCGACCTCACCGACCGCAACCTGTGAGTGCACACTGTACTACACTACACACAAACACGGGACACACGCACCACCGCGTGCGGGCCTACGACTTCGGCGACCTCACCGACCGCAACCTGTGAGTGCACACTGTACTACACTACACACAAACACGGGACACACGCACCACCGCGTGCGGGCCTACGACTTCGGCGACCTCACCGACCGCAACCTGTGATTGCACACTGTACTACACTACACACAAACACGGGACACACGCACCACCGCGTACGGGCCTACGACTTCGGCGACCTCACCGACCGCAACCTGTGATTGCACACTGTACTACACTACACACAAACACGGGACACACGCACCACCGCGTACGGGCCTACGACTTCGGCGACCTCACCGACCGCAACCTGTGAGTGCACACTGTACTACACTACACACATACACGGGACACACGCACTACCGCGTGCGGGCCTACGACTTTGGCGACCTCACCGACCGCAACCTGTGAGTGCACACTGTACTACACTACACACAAACACGGGACACACGCACCACCGCGTGCGGGCCTACGACTTCGGCGACCTCACCGACCGCAACCTGTGATTGCACACTGTACTACACTACACACAAACACGGGACACACGCACCACCGCGTACGGGCCTACGACTTCGGCGACCTCACCGACCGCAACCTGTGATTGCACACTGTACTACACTACACACAAACACGGGACACACGCACCACCGCGTACGGGCCTACGACTTCGGCGACCTCACCGACCGCAACCTGTGAGTGCACACTGTACTACACTACACACATACACGGGACACACGCACCACCGCGTGCGGGCCTACGACTTTGGCGACCTCACCGACCGCAACCTGTGAGTGCACACTGTACTACACTACACACAAACACGGGACACACGCACCACCGCGTGCGGGCCTACGACTTCGGCGACCTCACCGACCGTAACCTGTGAGTGCACACTGTAATACACAACATAGCAATACGCCATTAATCCATACATCACTAAGGGTTGTATGCCACGCATCAAACAAATTTTTCAAAGATTTGATTCATTTTCTTTAACGAATGCGACTCCTCACTGTTAAAGATCATGTGATCTTTCGCAATCGCTTGTCATGTTATGCAGGCTGCACATGAAATACACAGAATTCTTTTGTACTTGTATTCTGTTGCTGAACTAAAGATGTATGTTACAGCATCCAGGAGGAGCACGCGGTGATGGCGATGACCCTGAACCAGGCGGATTCCTTGCTGCTACTCAACGTGGCCAACCAGGGCGTGCACCTCTGGGATATACGTAAGTTTAGATCTTCACATGGCAGAAATATATATTTTAACGAAAGTAGTGGCTGTCTGATGGAGGTAGTCTAATTAGACGGACACTTTTTTGCCTTATTTGTATCATACAAATAAATTTAAGTTATAAAAGTGTTTATGTCTGCATGATTCTATTTTTAAATCACTTCTGAAACTACGAGGGGAGGTCAAAAAGTTCGTGGAAGGAAGGTGGAAGGGGGCTGAAAAAGCATGTACCTACTCTCCTTTAACCTTAATACACTTCTCATGTCTATCAAATAACTTATTAAAATTTTCGAATATAAAAGGTTTTTCAATGCACTAATAGCCGACCAGACTTCTTTGTCATAGGTATATTTTTTTTCTTGAATGCACATTCCTGAACTGGACAAAACCAATGGGCATCCTTTGGTTTTGTCTATTAGACGAAATGAATATGGATAATGTTGGGAGGGTATGCCTGCAGGTGCTCGTGCGCTGGTGCGTCGGTTCCGCGGACTGAGTCAAGGCCACTTCACCATCCATGCCTGCTTCGGAGGAGGTCACCAGGACTTCATCGCCTCAGGCAGCGAGGACAATAAGGTAAACTTTGCCATTCATATTTATTTATGCACATCTTCCAGGTCATGGGTTCGGCTGCGGTCTGATGGAAATGTATTATTATGCTCAATAATAAAAAGTTTATTCTCTGATGAGGGTATATATAATCATCATATCAGCGGAAGAACCGCTGTTCCATAATTGTGACGTCATTTAGAGCGAAAGTTGCCATTTTGGTTTCACATAATATCCACAGAAGGGACGCTGCTGCCCATTCCTCTGGTTTAGTCCCTTAATCGCCGTTGACGATATCAACGATTGGAGATGGAGGTGGACGGATGAGAATGAGTGGCGCTATAATTCTTAATCTGGACGCCACACGGAATCCGAGAAATAATTATGATCAATTCAAGAGAGGTGGGGCATAGCAGGATTTCCTGCTGAAAATGGTGTCGTACCGTACGATTTCAGAGGAACTTTCTCCCGCGCACGCTCAGGTTCTGGAATCAGCTCCCTACCGACGTTTTCCCAAGAGACTACAGCATGGGGCTTGTTGACGATGATAAACGGCCATCCTGTTGTTAACCTAGCTAACTAGTCTAACTATAGAATAGAATGTAATAATTTTTAAATAAAAAAGTAACCTTAATTTTATACCTACTTTGTACTGCATATTTGTCGTTCTTTTCTTGTCATTTTTATAAAATAAATACCGAAGCCTTTCGAAGACGCAAGAACTAATAAAATATTTAAATAGATATTATTTAAATATTTTATTAGTTCACAATTTATGTATTATTGTATGTACGTACAATTTATGTATTATTTTTATTTATTAGGGCACAAAGACCTACTTACCTTCGCCTATGCAACACATATACATAGATCTTAGGGCGGTGCGACCGCTCCCGCGCGGGCTACCGCCGCCAGTCGTCCATAACCAATTACCGTGAACAATTAACGTGATCCAATTTTGCACCATCGAAACGGCTTCGTTTTTCAGTAAAATCTCGTATTTTTCTTTCGCGCCTGGACGCCCTATATCTGTCACCTACAGGGCTCTTCAAAAAGGACGTGAAAAGATTTTTACAGGTTCGGCAACGCGCGATTGAAAACCCTGGTGTTGCAAGCGTTCATAGTGTTACGAGCCGGGGTTCGGGATAAATTAAATTTACCAATAATCACGGTATACACAATTTAATCTTGAACACAATTAATATCGCTTACAAAACTTACAGATTAATCTCTTGGTATTCCGCTTGTTCTTCACTGTGTCGCAGAGTAAACTGAACTGCCTCGTTCCTTCACGGCCACTATATATATGGGCCGATCGATACTTTGTAGAAAGTTCCAGAATGTTCGCTTTCTAGAAATTTCCAGACTGTGTGGTACCGCTACTAGACACCAGATGGCGCCACATAGAACTATCCCGAACATTTTGGAAGTTACTACAAACCGTAGTACAGCTACTAGATAACAGATGGCGCTACGTGTCTTGTTTACGAAGAACTATCCGGAACACTCCATAAGTTTCTACACGCCTTAGTATCGCTACTAAACACCAGACGGCGCCACGTTCCGCTATTATTTATCGAATAGCGTAACAATAGGTTACGGTAACCGTTTACCATCATGCGGGCCGTATGCTCGTTTGTCAAATTAGGGGTAAAAAAAAAAACTCTGTCGATGTTAGATTGTTAAGTTAAAAGGTATCCTTTACATCTAAACGCCTTGATGTATGTGTGTTATTGCACAATGATTTGAATGCTATTCCACGAATGTGCGCATGTCCCAGGTGTACATCTGGCACATCAGCGGTGAGGAGCCGGTGGCCGTGATATCGGGCCACACGCGCTGCGTCAACTGCGTGGCGTGGAACCCGGTGCACCACGACGTGCTGGTGTCGGCCTCCGACGACTACTCGCTGCGCCTGTGGGGGCCGCGCACTCACCAGTCCTAGTATAGGGGTAAGGCTCCTGTCGCGACTCTCCTCTTCCTTACCTTCTTCAGGTCGTCAGTCCACCGACTGGCTGGGCACCGACCCCTATTAAGTTTTCCGATTTTCTACCCCCACTTAAACCACTTGTTTACTGCAATAATCTGAGGGCCAATTCTCGTAATTTAAAAATGTTCAAAATATAGTTCCGCTCTAGTCTCAGTGTCATAAATGTCACAAATGGTATTCTCCTAAACTAACAAACAACGTCAAACGTGAACTTACACTGCGATGAGATCGAAGTCAACGTCAACGGTATTCTGCTCACATTTCCAACTGTCACATATACTGAATTGTCATTAAATAAACGTCAAAATTGAGATTGAGGTGAGACTCGATCGAGATTATACTGAAATCCTTTAAGGGAAAACTTTAAGAGTAGAGTAGCATTCCATCATCATTTCGGCCGAATTAAGTCCAATGCTGGACACAGGCCTCCCGCAAAGATCACGACAACGACCGATATGGGTGTGTTGTGGGCTCATTGGGGGATTTTGCCATAATCGCCACGCTTGGCAGACGGGTTGGCGATCGCAGTTGAGTTGTTAATGTAATCGATGGCCGCTGCTGCCCATCCTCCGGCTTATCCCTTAGTCGACTTTTACGACACCCACGGGAGGAGATGGGGTGGTGATATTCTGAGCCGGCACCACACGGCATTGCATAATATTACTTATTTGAATTACCCCATTCTCTGCTGCTGCTGCTCTGAATATTGTACCATTAACAATTCTGCTTCTCCTCAGGAACGCGGTGTCCACCGGGGCTCATCTGTGAGAAGCAATGCTCCACGCTGCACTGCAAACTCACACTTGACTAACTGCTCGGTAGTCACCGCACCACCGCAAACGGATTGTCAGTAACAGATAATTCCGATATTGCGAAATTGTCACCCCCTATCGCATGCGAACTGCGGAGGTACAGGAGTACACCTCTACTTAAATATAAAAACTAGTACACTGCAGATTGTTTATCAGCCAATGGGTTAGTTTTTTTTGCAAATTTGCAAATTAATTATATGATTTAAAGTCGGTGAAATATTATCAATGGGGAACTAGTTCCGTGCAAGTTTTATCAAATATCTATCGGCCGATACACTAATCTGTAGTGTGCGCCTGCGCAGCCCTACGTCACAGGCGAGACAGCTATATATAATATTTTGTAATAAACGCCGTGTGATCATCTTCAGTGTCCTGCCTAGCGAGATGGGCTCACATTTCTATGTCACAGTACCGAATACTGAAATTGTGCAACTTTTGTAGATTATACTATGATAAGCGACTGGAATGATATATATAGCAATGGTGTGTGGGTTACTGGAGACGTGGGGAGTCCACGGTACATTCGACTCGAACCTTACAGAAGTCGACACGGAAGGCGCGCATGGTGGCTAAGCGATTGACTTTCTGCTTTGCGTGTCGCGGGTTCGATGCCCGCACGGAACAAATATTTGTATAATCTACAGATAGTTGTTTCGGATCTGGCTGGTTATGCATGTGAGATTTATGTATGTGATCTACTGACGACACAGAGAAAACCCCAGATTAGGTCCACGACACAGAAGGAACCTTAGAGTGGGGCTACGTATTTTAACAAAAAAAAGAGTGGGAATTTCGACAGTCGAGTGTGTCGTGCGTGCGACGCGTGTAAAAGACTACATACTCAAATCGCTTTGTGGCCATCGGAGCGGCGCGGGGAGGGTGTTGTGACGTCACACGCGTGACGTCACGTAGCATAGAGCCAGCGTCGAGTGGCATAGAGCAACGGAAGGATGCAGGCGCTATGAGATCGTATCTTTAGGATTTGAAGCATATTTCTCTCAAAATTGTTCGCCACATTAGCGGCAGCCATACAGAGTTTTATTGATTGATATTATTTTAGGTTGAAAACCATATATTATTATTACGTTTGAAAAATTTAAAATAGATTTTATTAAAATGTATGGTCGCAAATTTCATGATTCGTCGATTGGTTTGAAGCGATATGAATTATATTTTGGTGAACATAGAAATGTCTGAAAATATTTATCACTAAATTAAGGATGGACTAATATAAGGTGTAGTATAGCACGGCCTCCCCGCGCCGCTCGCCCACTGCTAGGATAATTTATTTAAGTCTCTTCGAATTAATTAATTAGGACTTTGTTCTGCTCGCGTCATCGCGCCGTACACGCTCTCGGCTCAGATACACGGAGATGAGGATTATTGTGAATACATTGCAATTTTAGTGCATATTCTGGACATTCGTATCTTTGTAATACGCAATGTGCTTTATCAGTAGGTAGTATTGTAGAAGGGCCTGTGCCCTAACGCGTTGTCCTACGTGAGCGAAAACACGCGAACGCGGCGCGCGATGCGACTTCGATCAAACATAGGCGTTCTCTCATATGACTCGTATGTTAAGAAATACTCAAAAAATTACAACGAGATTAAAGACATGTATAACGAATGAAAGATTCAGACAACATAAATCGTGTGCACGAAAATATCAAATCAACAGATCGCGTTCGCTTCGTCCCAAGTCGCACTGCAGCCGCACCGCACCGAACTTCACGCGTTCGGTCACGTAGGCCTTCCTAAGACCACTGTATAAACATATATCATGTTTATCCAGGTTCTTAGCGTAATTCGGCCTTACAACAGACCAGCCCTGAGAATTAGTGTTGCTTAAAAATCGATAGGCTATCGATAGTCAATCGATAGTGTCATATAACCCCAAATCACTCGTACTATCGATTGCCCTATCGATAGTATCGATATTATCAATAGTATTGATTGGGAGCTTTGCAACAATACTATCGATAGTATCGATACTATTGTATAATTTCAACTATCTATAGTAATAATCAATATTTAAAATAAAATCGATAGTATCGATACTATTGATAATATCGACACTATCGATAGTATTAATGTTTTAGGGTTAGTACTATCGATAGATCGATTTTTAAGCAACACTACCGTGAGAATGTGTAATGCGTGACATGAGCAGACACGTAACGATAGCAAGCAGAGGGTATATTTTGTAGCGGTGTCCGCTCACGGCTCTATTTTTATACCGACCACTGAATCTCTCGCGAGGTTATACTTTGACAAAGCCTTTATACTCGACATGATTGGTGGCCAATGATCAGCTGTTGTCCGACTTGAGTATTGTATGGCTCTAATTAATATTTGTTAACGTGTGTTTCTCAGTTTGTTCACATGAACGATACGATGTATTAATGTTTACATATAACACATGTAATTCTTGTTTAGGCGAGATAACATTGCATTGAGATAAATAAGTTTTGAAAACAAATCATCTAAGCAGGTTTTTACGATGGTTGTGATCGAAGAAGCCTGGCTGTTTGGAGCATCAATGCCGAACCTCGCCAGCCGCCAGCCGGCCAGCAGTGGGCCACTGCAACACGTGATGAGCCGAACTTAATGAACTGCCGCGCAGATCACGCTTGCGGGAACCAAATTATGATCAGCCCCTTTTTAACACATATTTTCTTTTCGATAGATTTTACTATATTTTTAGAGATACTAATTATAGCTTTTGTAGTTCGCAATGCCTTATTTCTAAGTTGTAACACGCAATGCTGACGTAGAGTGTCGACTATGAGCTTTTCGCATCGATTCGGTAGTCAAGGTATTTTACGTAGATGTTCTAAAATACAATGAACGTGCAATTCCCGAGTGTTCACTAAAATCTAGGTGAAGAATCGCGTTGCGTGTGACAATGCATCGGTAAGGCTAGCCCCATATCTGCGCGGAGTTCGATTCTGAACCAAATTTCAGGCAATAATTTGTGTGTGTGTGCGTGTAGAAAGTACAAAGGTTGGAGTGTTCGGTTATTAACGATATGATATCTATAGACTTGTATTGGTTACGCCAACGCGGGCCGGGGCGGAGGCCCCATTTGAATTGTTAAAAATAAATAATTATTATATCAATAAATTTTTTATTGTAAACTAATTGTCTTTTTATTTAGATGTATTCTAACTGTCCTTATCAAAATATAGCCAGCATCTAGGTGTTCATTGAGAAAGATGTAATTGTATTTCATATTATACTTTTTTATACATAATATACTACTCCACAAATCACAATAGCTTACTAATAAATAATCTGCCACGAATCTTAAATAGTGTCAAGCTGAACATTTTCAAACAAATAGAACACAGAAACATTTCTTATTATCTATAATTATAATAAACACTACATCCACTAACTAGGGCCCTAACTATAAGTTGGCCGTGCCAGACTTCTCTACAAGCTCGAGTAGCGTGTGTAACGACGTGTCAAATAGCTCGCATCTGATGGGCATCTCTAGTGAGTAGAATGGGTTCTTGAGCGCGTAGTCCGAGTACAGCTCGTAGATTCGCTTGAGCACTACCTCCGGACCCTGCATGTTGGGGTCAGTCACCATTATAAACTTAACACCTGCAAATATAAAGGCAACTGTAACATGGTGATCAGATCAGATAAGCATAATTCACATAGGTCTGGAATGCAGTGTTCTGACAGAAAATTTGCGTTTTACTTGGGATTATGTGCCAGACAAAATCCCTGAGCTTTATCCAGAACTATTATTGCAAATCCTTGAAAGCACTACTAAACTGGCTAGTTCATAACATGTAATTTTTTCTGGTTTATAATATGAAATCTTCTGTATATATAAAAATGAATGTTTGTTTGTTTGTCCTCTGCATGTTCCTACACCATTCATACAAAACTTTGCACAATTGTTGTTGGCACTTGGGTAAAGGTGTTTAAAAGAAAAAACAGACAATGCAGCGCATTCGCGAGTACAATATAAAACCTATATTAAAGCAAATAGAAAAACTTATGTATAAAACTCAGGTTAAGTTAGTATAGTCATAATAGCCAGTCTGCAGTGGAACTAATGCAGTATATTTTCCAGTTTTATTTGTGTATTATATGTATATGTTGGCTGCCACTTGGTAGAATGCATCGCAACCACGAAGAGTTGTATTAGGAAACAGTGCTGTGTTACAAACTGAGTAGCCCAACAGCTACATTGTAATACAGCATATTATATAATATGGCTGTGATACCCACAAAACATAATAGGGATATAGACAAAATGATTACATACCTGTCAATGTCTGAAAGCAAGACAACTTAAATGTGTCAGCAGTTAATGACTCAATGCCTGAACACTTGGGTAAAGGGCTCAGCTGGCTGGCGAGGGCAAACAAGGGGTAGAACATACTGGCTAATACAATCTTTTCATTTGTTGTAGCTCTTGCACGGCCAAACTTCAGACTTAGAGGGTAGTTTTCCTGTGGTTTAAGATAAATTGATGCTTTTATATTTGATAAATTCGCCATAATATTCAGCAAAATTTGCTGTCATTAGAACATTTAAAACTACTGCCAACATTTACACTTATCTATAATCATCATTATTTAAATCTAAAAGATGTCCACTGCTGTACATAGGCCTTCCCCAAAGATCACTGCATCAACTGGTCTGGGTTTGTGTTGGGTGCTCATTGGGAAGTTTTGCCATCATTGCCATACTCGGTAGGTAGGTTGGCATCATATTGAGTTGTAAATATACTTAAAAGATGCTGCCTATCCTCTGGCCAATCCCATAGTTGCCTTTTACAATACCCACAAGAAGAGAATGTAGTAGCACTATTCATAGCCAGCCCCACACAGAAAAATTGCTTATTTATGTGAAAGAAGAAGAGATGAAATCATTATTTTTATTGGACATAAAACAACAATACATATTAATATATCATCATCATTTCGGCTGAATAAAGTCCACTGCTGGACACAGGCCTTCCACAAAAATCACTACAACAACCAATATGGATGTGTTGTGTGCTCATTGGGAGGTTTTGCCATAATCACCACTTGGCAGGCGGGTTGGCGATCACAGTTGAGTTGTTAATGTACTCGAAAGATGCTGCTGCCCATCTTCCAGCTAACCCCATAGTCGCCTTGTACAACACCCATGGGACGAGATGGGTTGATGCTATTAGTAGCCGCACCACACAACTAATTAATATATACCTATGATAATTATACCTATTACATATAAAGTTAAAAAGAATAGAAACATTTCACGACATTAACATAGATAGGACATTAGTATGGTATGTGGACATTATATTGTTAGTCTTTTTCACTGCCTAGTAGCAAGAATGTTAACCCTAGTGAGAATCCCTGATTTGTCAATACAGAACATGTCTTACTACAGGCAGTACATTCCTGCGTCATAATAAGCTCAAACTGGCCTACTAGTTACATAGAATTTAGCTTCATCATCAGAAATAAACTTATTTTTACCTTCGTTTCTATAACATCGAATACATCTCTGCCATCTTCTGTGGTTCGACCAGCCACTGGGGAACCATTTACAGACAACAGGACATTGCCAACTAGAAACAGAACGTCGTTTAGGTATTCTTAAAAGATTTGAAAGATATTAACCATAAGTAAGATCACAATATTCTTAAAATTTTACTATAGCAATGGTATTTCTCCTAGAACGGGAGATAACTTATTAAGAAGTCTTAGATGCAGCGGAAAAACGTACCATTTATTCCATCTCGTTGTCCAAACGCAACGATAACTTTCTTATTTTCATATTGCAACTTGATGTCAAGTGGAAATCCAAAGGTTTTCTCTGTTTCCACGCGGGGAATATTATGGTCATAGTTAAATATAAGGCCACCAGACTTACTGACGATATAAACACCATAAATAACCATTGCATATCAAACAATATTGCACTGAAATTTGATAACAATAATCAAATCAGAAACAAATCCACATTGAAGAAAACACCCTCTAGTCGGGTCTGTTCAAAATCAAAAGTTATGTCAAAACCGTGGTCTTCTTCTTCTTCTTCTTTTAGATTATGGCTTCTGTAGGTTATCTTCCACAATTTCGCCAATGTCAAGTTTAAGGCAACGTCGTACGGTATTTAGATGAATAAATCTTTACATATTCATAAAATATTTCTCAAAAATGAAAAAAAATCTAAAAAATATGTCGACAACGTCGTGCGCACGGGCGGTCAACTACCAACATATAAAAAGTTGCTTAGGTTAACAGTCAACATGCAAAATGAAAACTACCTCACTCCCCGTACTTACTGTTAACCCCCCCCCCCCCCCCCATCTGTATATTTTGAAACGACGTCATTTTTAGTTTTACCGGCAGAGGGGTATGAAACTCCCCAGTTCCTTGCTTTTGTATTGATACTAGCGCCATCTTATAGGCATCAGAATCAATAGAACCTTTGTTACTCTTTTTACTCAAAAGATAGCGCCACTACCAGAATTTATGAAATAAATTATTAATTTCGATAAATAAACAAATCAGTAAATATATTTTTGTTATTACTATAATATTCAGGACACCAAATTTGATTTTCCATAATTTTATATCATGAAAATGTAATTTATCGTAATTATTGACAATAGCAACATATTTTTACATCAATATTCAAAATGTCGGTTGTTGACACAAGTTTTCGAAACTTTGTTGTGTAGTTTGTCTCTCGGTGATTTTCGTGTGATTTTATTTCTTTCTGGTGACTTGGCTTTTATCTGGACTCGTTTGATATCTTATTCCTTTGACCCTGGCTCGTCTTTACTGGATCTTGATTCTGAACGTTTGTTTGACTTGGCTTTGCTTTACTGGACTGTGAGATTTCACAAAACTACATCGTTTTGTAACATTATCGCGTTATAATGTCGTCAAATAAGTATTGGAAGTGTTATTTTGGATGTGAAACGGATGGTAAGTAATAGAGTAAATCAGCGAACAACCACTTTCTGAAAATAGCTTCCCACTAAAGTAAAGTAACATAAACACTAACTTATTATTTCAGGTGTTCTGCATCGTTTCCCAAATCCGCATCAAAATCAAGACGGGTTTAATTTATGGAGTTTTAGATACCGAAATGCAGAAAAGGGATGCACAAAATATTTATAACAATGTGAGACTTTGTGACCAACATTTTGAATTGTGCTATCGCACACCTAGTAAGACTCTTGAGAGGAATGCATTCCCAACATTAAATATTGGTAAGAATTATAATATAAATTAACTTACTAACGGACTGAAATGTTAGTTAATATTAAGTCCCCACTAACCATTTGAGCCACCAGGCAACAAAACGGGTTTCTCTAATAGTTAAAGTGGGACTTAATAACTGGCATTTCAGTATTCGGCCGATAATGTTTTAACCCATTAACTTGTGATAGAAGTTTATTGATGTGATCAGCCTATATAGTTATTGTAGATTTAATTTAGTTAATGTCCCTAAAGATATTTCATTATTTCATTATGAAAATGCAATTGGTTAGCATCTATTAGTGGAGATGCATGGGAAAATCTCACACTGATAGTGCTTGATACAATAAAGGAACCTCTATTAGTGACAATACTAAGTGTTCATCCAGCACACCTTGGGCAGTCAACATCGCTACTAACTTGCTGACACGCTAATCTTTTTTACTATGGGATGAGCTATTCTCATATTGTTTGTCCTGACCTGACCTGAGAAGCAGGAGATTAGTGTATATTTCATGTTCATGTCAAACTGTTTAATGTTTCAGCTTCTCGCCAGGCAGCTAACCTACCATTACTTATGGATGAATTCATTTTGAGTCAGTCTTCATCTAAAGCTAATGAAACGCCCAGTGTATCAAGTTTTTTTTTTTTTTTTTTTTTTTTTTTTTTTTTTTTTTTTTTTGTTTTAAACGTGGCCCCACACTAGGATTTCTCCTGTGTCGTGGGTGCGTTTACAGACATGAAATCCACATACAATACACACCCAGACCCGGAACAACTACCTGCAGGTCAAGTTAGTAGTTTACCTATTAATTATTTTTATGAATCCTGGCAAAGAATAAGCCAAGCCACCTTTTCCACTGTAAAGGGCTACTAAGGGTTTATGACTGAGAAGACAAGCTCCAGTATCCTTACATGCTGCCAATCCTTCTGCCTGTTGTGGTGATTTTCATTGAGAGGCCTACATTCACTAGTGGAGTCTTATGCCTGTATTACAGATTGGGAATCAAAGAATATAAACGTTGGACTTATTTTGCCTTTATCCTTTTCCTTCCCAACAAAGATAGTCAATATTTGATTTTCAATTGATATATTTATTTATAAAGTTTGTTGTATACAATCTTTTATATTTACAAAGTTTTATTTACGAAATCCACAGACGCAATGGACGGATGATCTGATGAAGATCGCTAGGAGTCATTAGATGAATGTGGCATGTAACCGGACTTTGTGGAAATCTGTTGGGGAGGCTTTTGTTCAGCAGTGGACAACCTTTGGCTGATATGATGATGAAATCTACTAGTTTACTGAAAAGTGGCTGAATAAAAAAAAAAAATATCTTTATTCACCCATTATTCCTTTAAAATACAATATGTCACTAATAATTAGCATTTATTAATTTCGGTAGTAAACCTGATAATTATTATGTTCACTTCAAGTATTCACTAATATGAAAACTGTAAGAATCTTTGGAACACTGATGTTAATACAACTTTTTCTCTTTCAGGACACAAAATATTGCCCACTGAGTGTCAAGACACAGCCAGTTTTTTACTAATGTTCGATAAACTATTTGATTCCTTCAATGGACACACATATTCGGGTACAGAAAAGGAATTTATTTACAGGGTGCCTTAAAAATGTTTTCCCACATATAAAATTTTGAAAAGAAATTCTTCCTGTTGTAAAATCAATACAATTTAAAACAATAGTAAAAACTAGAGATGGCACTGAATAAGTTAAATATGAAAAAGTGCCATCAAATTTGAATTGGGCGGGTAATATTGAAACATTCATTTAAATGTGGGGAACACTACAAAGGGAACATAGTATGTCTAGTTTATTAACAAGAAATTTTAACCAGGACCCTTTAGAAAATTTCTTTTGTGGTATCCGATATAATGGTGTCCGAAACACGAACCCAACCTGTGCTCAGTTTATAAATGCATATAAAACGCTTTTGGTCAATAACCTAAGTTTACCCCACTCTGTAAACGCGAACTGTGAAGCAGATGATAATAAATGCTTGCAATCATTATCACATCTTTTGAATAGTACAGCAGCCTGTGTTCCACAAGAAGAAAATATTAACTTTAATATTGACTTATTAATAGAAAAATTATGGAATACATCTTGTAGCGAAGATCAAAATAATATTATACACCGTGAATCAAAACGGTATGTCGCAGGGTACATATTAAAAAAATGCCAATCCAAAATATTCAAATCATGTAAAACAATATTTTTTAATGATGAAATAGACCCTGCTTCATACACATACTTTATGGACTACACTAAAAGGTCGTTAATATATGCAAAAGAAGAGTTCATAGAAATCACACGAAAAATTTACGAAATTATTAAATATGTTTGAGAGATTCGCCACAAGAAAAGAACATGATTACATTGATATAGATATTAATTTTAATATGATTACATGTGAAGAACATAGGCCTGTACTTAAAAAATTCATTGTTAATTTAGCAATTAATATTGTCGTACACAGTTGGTGTAAAGGTGTGAACCAGATATTAAAAGGCAAAATTATTAATTTCGACCAAGACGATCTTGTGAAAGCACAGGCTAGGTCATTTTATTTAAAAAGGAGTAAAAAATAAAGTAATGTTAAATATTTTAGTTGTTTTCATTTGAAACATTTCCTTTTTTAATATTTACGAGATACTGAATTAAACCATTAAGAGAAAGCGACCTCTAGTGAATTCTTTTGGTAAATTGTAATGCTAGCGCCATCTTTGACACAGCAGAATAAGCTTCACTTGTTTCGTCACCCAGTAATTTACCAGAGTGGCTCATCTATACCTATATTAGTTTATTATCTATGCCGGCAGTCATAGGACGTTGCCATGACCACAGCATGACACTGAAAAAATATCAGTCTTGTCTCTTGAGTATTATTGTTCTGTGGTCTTGTCAAATTATTAAATTCTAATGCTTTCCTTGTGAAGTATTTTATTTAACAAATTGGTGGCGAGGATGTTGGAATCGCAATGTAAAAATATAAACGAGTACGAGGTTCATTACGAGGTTATCTAAATACTCATACTACCTAAATATGGAAACGAATTTACAAAATGAAGAAATACAAACCAGGATACAGAATTCTAGATGATTAAATCGATAAATCCATATGTCGTTTACAACAAGAAGATGATTAAATCGATAAATCCATATCTCGTTTATAACAAGAAGATGAAACAGTAATTTCCTACACTTCTTAACTTAAGAAAGTTACATCAAATTGTGAATTCAAATGTTAGAACTATGATCAAAAGATAATAGTTTACTTTGCCTACAATTAATAAGAGGTTATAAAGACGGTGATATTCCTACAAAAAATCTCCAGGATAAAGTCATTCTCTTCTACATTCCCTAAATTGGTGCAAATCGCTACTGCTTTAGAAATGGGTAACATTGAAAACGCAGCAATGTCTTCAGACACTCGAAAATAAACTGGTTCAATTAACAGATTTACAAAAAATACAACCAACCCATCAGCCAACACTCCACCCACTTAAACTAAGATAAATACAAGGTCACCATTGACAATTAAAGAACTGAGATGGAAATGCTTTCGATGTGGAAAGGATGACCACAAGGCTAATGAATGCGGTGCCATCAAAAAGCGTTTGCCGAAAATGTCACAAAACAGGCCACCTTGCCCGAGTTTGCTTGCAAAGAACTACCAATACGCATCAATTAGACGACTCTACAAGCAGCGTTAGCCAAGACTGTATGGCAGACATAAATTTACTATGAAATGAAATATAGGAAATTACACGATATCAATCGAATAGAAGGAAAGGTCGTTCGTATGGAATTTGACACTGGTACAAATGTATCGTCAATGTCACTAAAATACTACAAAAAGGCTTTCAGTCACAGAACTTGAATGAAATATCTTAGGTCAGTTTGAAATTAGTAGATACATTTATTTTAAGAAAAAATATTACCAATACTTATGGAGATACTCTAAATAAATGGATAAATTATTAATTATTTTTTATTTTTCACTGTAAATATTATCCTTAATAAGAAAATAATAAAAACGTCTTGGTACATACGATGGAACCTCTTTTTTTGGCATTGTGGCTATTATGTTGATGCATAAACCAAGACCCTCTTTATTAAAAAAATAAGTGTCATTTTCTATGTTAACTGTCTGCTATTGGCGAGAAAATATGTTCCGAGTCGACCGTCTGATACGAAGTATCTTACTACCTAGTCTGTGGTCGTGCGGTTCAATTGTTTTTTTGAAAAAAACCGTGGTCAAAACATGTGGAATGGAAATTGAGAAAACATCAAACGTCACTTGTCATAACGAATAAATCGTTATTTCTTATCTTGACACTGGCAAAATGGAATACAATTGCCATGAAAAAAAAAAAAAAAAAAAAATCGTTATGATAAATAGTACAAGTATCATCTATGACTACAAGTGTACATACAATACATGTAAATTTGATTTGATATTTTTCAAATCACGTAAGGTTTTACTTGTGTTATTTCCACTGTACGAAACCCATGTTTACATTACTCGGTTTAAACCAATCATGTTTATTTGTTTAATTAAGTTTTCGAACGTGAGAAATGTGACATTAGAATTATTTATATAATTTTGGATTTAGACGTGTAAAGCAAAGGTATTTGGCTCAAACAGCTCATCATCATCAAGCACAGAGTAGCTTTATATCATTTACAATGATTGTATTTATAGTTTGTCGTATACAACATTGAGAATATTCCTATATTTGTAGGCCAATAACTTGACGTGGTTAGTGTAAGACTTTATCTCTACCTAATCAGCGGATGTAATCGTACAAGACAGCGAATTTTAGCCAGACCACAAGGTAGCGGCAGCACCTACACCGCTATATAGAACGAGAGTCAATAAATACCAAGGAAATACCGCGGATCAGTAGCGACACCCAGCTAATTTAAATAAAATGACATACAATTGCCGTTCCAGGGTTACACAATTGAGATTTCACTAAGAGTGTGACATTTTGGCTATTCTGCTAAAACTGATATCCAAATGCTTGTTGATTTCTTCCTACCTTTTGATATAAAAAAAGTATATCATAAGAAAAAAAAGTATATTAAGAAGCTTACAGAACGCAGGGCAGTTTGTGGCGAGTTGAATGTGAGTGGCGACACTGCGTACCCAATGAATGCTCCAGAGAGTCGGTCAGGGCCTCGTCTCCAGCTTGCCTTTATTGGACGGTTGGAGTGGAACCCCATGAGTACTCGCAGGGTTTTGAACTCTGGCTTGCCTTAGTTGGCCGATCAGAGGGGAGCCGCCAGTGCTATATGCTCGGGGGTGGAATTTCAAATTAAAAGTTGAAAGGCAGGCGCCGTTTTTTCCGTTTTTCATAGTATTCAATCCATTAAGCACCCATTGCAATAGACCTTGTAATTATAGTTTCCATTTCATACAACAGTTTTATACCTCAGGGGACAATCCGAGACTGCATTTTATAGTGCAGCCGTGGAGAGTCTCCGGTTGGTGTCCCATTACATTTTAGATTAAAATTCTCTAAAGGGCCTCTGCGTGTTGGATCCATGTCCCCGCCTAAGTCTGTCAAAAGACCGGGTTCCCCCTTACAGGGGATATAAACCCGTGAAAAGAGAGACATGTAGATAATAATAAGTCAATACTTTAGTTGCCAAGTTCCAAGGTGTAGATTTCCTATAGAGAAGAACGAGCAAGAAACTCCATGTTTACTCTTTTAAATCGTAATACAATTTTATAATAAAACACTTTTAAACGGATTCTATCACGTATATTTTGTTTTTCCTGACGTTTCGAACACTTTGCAGGGTTCGTGGTCGCAGGATGACTAAGGTGACAGGCGTCGTTACAGATTTTAAACAGTTATTTTTTTGATGTGAAAGCTTCTTTTAGCGCGGTACGCATATTTTTAGATAAGATAAAATCTCTGGACTCGCGACACCATTACGAGACGCAGCTATAGTGTGTCAGTAACATATATGTCGGTATACCGACTATAGACGTTTAGTTTGACGTTTCGCTGTCGGGATCGCATCTTGTTCTAATAATTAATAAAATGTAATTCATAAATAAAATGCAATTCATAAATAAAATGCAATTCATAACCCAATAACCCTAGTACCCATCTAAAAAATGTCTAAAGCGCCAAAATAAGTTTTTACTTCTGTCGGCACTCCGGAGTGCAAGCCGTATTTTAAAAAAATTCTAAAATAAAGGCGATAGAATCCGTTTGGAAGTGTTTTATTGTAATGTAATACTCGCGAAAACCCAAGACATTTTATTATATAATACAATAGTTCATACATTGTTATTGAAATTATGTTTATGTGACGACAATGTAGGAGAAAAGAGAGTAAACTCCTTAATAAGCCTGATTGTTATATTTATTAAACTTTATGATTAAATTGCCATAGCAGCATTAGGCTGACCGTACTCGTTTGACACATGCATCGGCATCGTTTAGCTCAAGCATATTGTAGGGAAACTCCGCGACCCAATACACGACGCCACCATCAGTAGAACACTTGAGTGAGCATGACATACCTAAACTGCCAGACAACTATCATGTCGATTGAACAGATTAAATGATTAAATCGCACTGCCGGTGCAAGAATGACGCAATTGTCATTTTTAAATTACGGGTTGAGTATACCACAAGTCTTAATGAAAATGTAACACAATTTTATCTTAACTACCTACATAAGTTTCAGTTTTCAGTGGAAGTAAGCCCAGTTTGGTTCTCCTCAAGAATGAAGGCAGGGCTGTGGAGTCTGCCTCCCTCGTACCGTCCAATTTGCCTGCTCGACGAGGCTTCAAAGCTATTCGAGAGTATAATAGCCTGAAGACTAGCTGAGCACTGTCGCGAGTTGGTCCCGATCTGGCCAACAGCCAGTATGGCTTCCGGCAGCGACGGTCCACTATTGACGCGATTCTTCGCATCCGCTCGCTGTCGGAACAGGCAGTGACCAGGCGGGGTGGGGTGGCGTTGGCTGTCAGCCTTGATAACGTCAACGCCTTTAACTCTATCCCATAGGGTGCGATTAGGGGGGCGCTAGTCCACCATCAGTGCCCCCCCCCCCCCATCTGCAGGGTATCATCGGGGCACGGGGCATATCCGTGGGCAGGGACGGTAGCGTAAAGCGGAGGGAAATTACGTGCGGGGTTCCACAGGGGTCGGTTCTCGGTCTCCTCTTATGGAACCTTTTTTTTTTTTTTTTTTTTTTTTTTTTTTTTTTTTTTTTTTTTTTTTTTTTTTTTTATAGATGCCCAGTGGAAATTCTACATGGAACTTCCTTCACCCCGGGGAAGGGCGAAGGGGTGTGCCGGACTCCTACCGGCTAAAACCACTGGAGCGGTCATCTTCGGCACCGAAGGGGCTCCAGGTCCTCGTAAGATCACACTAGAGCCGCCCATTGGTGCCACGCCTTTAGGCACATCTTGGAAGGGGTGAATGTAAAGCGGTCACCCCCTCTAGCGGAGGGAAGGCGACTGTAAAAAGGTCGCCCCCCAGGCACCTCTCGGGGAGGATTGTAAAGGATCCCCCCAAGCCTCGCTTTGCGCTGTGCTGCGCACACGGCGGCACGTGACCACGTGCGCGCCACCGTCTTCCCGGGGGTCGCTCGGTGTGAGCACGCAGACTCCCCAATCTGCGCACCCGCGACCCCCGAGGCCCCCCACCATGAATTGACGGCAGGGGGCTCAGGCGTGTTGGACTTGGGAGCCGGGACGGTTGTTGCCCCGGCGCCGTCTCGTCCTTCTCCGTGCGGGATCGGCCCTCTCCCGATCCCGCTCTGCAGTCTCCTTCTGCAGCATGACGCTCTCGCAGAAGGAGACCACTGCACTCCAATTTTCGTGCTCTGCCAACATAGCCGACACTACTGCTGGCAGAGAGAGATCTTGCCCGATCCGATCGACCAGGATCCGCCGCTCGGCGGCCCACGCAGGGCACGCCTCGAGCGTGTGCTGTGCGGTGTCCTGGTCGCTATCACAATGGTGGCACTGTGCCGTAACCTCGCGTCCTATTCTGTGCAGGTATGCACCGAAACAACCTCTTATGGAACCTAGCCTACGATACGGTCCAGCGTGTCGTTCTCCCCGCTGGTGTCAGCGTAGTCTATTAGGCTGATGACACTCTTGTGTGGGCCAGCGGGGAGTCCTTCGAGGGAACCATCCGGCTTGCTGAGCAAGCGGTGGCAATGATGTGGCCGACATCCACGCTCTGGGTTTGCGGATAGCGCCTTGATTCGATTATTCGAGTCACCACCATTATACTTTTCAAGCATTTCGCGGCATCCAAACGTCCCCTTTTTGATCTTCTGACAAATTAAGAGGTATCCATCTGGTGCAAAGCTTTCTGAGACCAAAATGTTAATGTTAGACTTTTATTGTACTTAACCCATACCAATGCCTAAACTTGCTCGGATCTAATGATATGTGACTCTTTTATCAGCTTCTATCACACACAGCACTCACGTTATCTTCAGTGGTTGCCGTAGGACGTCCTTGGCGCAAATCATCAGTGAGATTGCTTCGACCATCTATAAACTCATTCAACCAGAACATAGAAGCAGTGGCACAAGATGAGGCTTCATAATGAAATGCCAAACGAAGTCCATCATAACATAGTTGTTGATTAGGATCGCAACGAAAGTCGTAATAAATCATGGAGTGAAAATTTTGGCTAGTCAAATTAATTACGGGGCACGACACGCACTTTTAAAATTGCCGCTAAATTGTACAAAGTGATGACTTATGAATTCAACGTACAGTGAGCGTTCAAAAGTGCAGTAGCATGCTAAGGATTGTATTGCTGTGAACACACGGTAGTCCTACGTCTGTACGTGTAAGTGCTGTTACGACACAGTACTCACACAACAGAGTTTGCACACTGTCACACTGTCAGACACGCATCATACGCATATTCGTGGCGGGTTTATACCGACATTTGCATTTTATCAGCCATTTATACGTCCACTACTGAATAAAGGCCTCCCAATTCCCAATCCCAATCCCAAAGATTTCCACAATTGTGTCGTCATATTGGGGGGTATTTGCCAATACTCACCACGCTTGGCAAGCGAGATCGTAAGCGCAGTATGGCTACTGTACCACAGAAGGGACGCTGCTACCCATCTCTCTGGTTTAGAGTCCCTTAGTCGCGTTTTACGACATCCAACGGCAGGAGATGTAGTGGTGCTATATTCTTAGTTACACCACACGGAAATCAAAAGCTTTATGTAAACTAATTTTAAATTGACCTTCGTAAATAATAATTTTAATATTGTCATAAACTACACGTAAAAATTCCATAAAACAAATAACTAATTACAGTGTCAATACACTATATATATATAATTAAATTATAATTATGACTATTCCTCGATATATTATTATTCAAACAATGTCAAAAACCAGGAAAGTCATAATATAAGTAAAAAAATATTTTAAAATTAATTTGTGTAATATATTGTTATGAAGTCAGTGCATATAAAATTCTAAATGTATGTATTAGATTTATTTACATTAGAGCCAAGAGCGACCAAATACGACTATTACCTCTACATCAAGTATACAGAGGCGGCAATTACTCACAAATTGACAGAAAACAATCTCCCTAATCTCTGATGCAGAAAACAATCGACATCAGAGATTAGAGAAGCTTATACAAGTATTATGAGCAATGACGCATGCTTACTTTATTTAATATTGTGAGTCAATATAGGTAGATATCTCAGTGAAAATCGTTATCACGGGAAATTAACGCGTGAGAACTTATGTATGAATCATCGTATCTACATGTATTAATCTGAAGAGCATGCTAGACAAGTATTATGTAGAGATATATTACTTAAGTGCAAGTTAAGTACGTATCTTTGACTTTTCGGATTCATGTGAGTTTGATTATCACTTGCGTGAACGGTGAAGGAAAATATAGTTAAGAAACCTGCACACCTGAGAGGGCTCCAAAATGTTCTCAATGGTGCGTGCAGTCCGCCGACCCGCACTGGCGTGGTGGACTAAGACCTTTTTCAGCGTAAGAAAAGGCTCGTGCCCAGCAGTGGGACAGTAATGTGCTGATTATGAACAGTTTGTTCTCGATTACAATTTATTTACTTTTCAGTTTCACGCAGAATTTACTTAAATAGTAACAATTTTACATTACGCAAATGAAACGTAAAATGTTATCAATCAGTTACCCATTTGGCACTAGCACGTTAATTATACAGGGCCAATATATGGGCCATAAGGGTGTTGGCGGTTTCAATATTCAATTAAAAAAGAACTACGAAACATAACAAAAATATATTTGTATTTTTAAAAAGTAGAAACAGGAATTTTTAAGACCTAAAAATAATGTTGTCCACAGGACTTCCCTCGGCTGCTTGGCACTCTTGGAACCGAAGTCGCAAATGATGAATGAGGCCAATTTTCACCTTAATGGCCATGTGAACAAGCAAAATTGTCGGTTCTGGTCCGAGACTAATCCCCGACGCTTGCATGAACGTCCACTTCACAGCCCTAAGCTTGTCGTGTGGGCTGGGATAACGTCAACCGGTATTATTGGGCCATACTTTTTTGAGGACGAAAGAGGGGAAGCGATGACGGTTAAAGCTAACAATTATTGCAACATGATAACAGACTTTTTGGTGCCAGCTTTGCAAGAACTTCAAGGCAATACCTCGAGGATGTGGTTTCAACAGGATGGGGCCACATGTCATACGGCTAGGGTATCCATAGTCTTACAAGATTATCATAGGGTATCAGTGTATTCGTATGTATGTACAAAGGCGAGCTCTCAAAATAAAGTTTTCTCTCAGCAAAACTTTGAGGGATAAATAGACTAGTATTACAATATTGAATTGTTGGTACCTACCTAGCCGGACTCTTGTAATACGAGACCCACCAGTCGATAAACAGTAGTACCTAATCCTCTGAAGCTAATCCCTTATTTACGTAACTCACGGATTAATAAAGGATAAACTCTTTGCACGCATCACACGCCGCCGCTTTGCAAATCATGTATTACGAATTACTTATAATATGACGTAACAGACACCTACTTACTATTGTTATATTATTTTCGTTAGTTTTTATCAACTTTCTGTATCTGTTATCAGTCAGTTGAGTCACCGCAAACGGTTATGTTATCGCCTGTATCTAACACAATACTGTATCGTTTAATTAGCGTATCGGTTATTATGCAAATATTTTTGTGAATGAGATGACTTAGCGACTTTTTTTTCCAGATAACGAATTTATTTTTAATTATTCCTCAGAAAGTAATCTAATGTTGGTAAAAAAGGTGTTAATGATTATTTACACGGGGCATCACTTTCATCATCAGTTTATCATCATTTCGGCCGAATGAAGTCCACTGCTGGACACAGGCCTCCCCCAAAGATCACCACAACCACCGATATGGATGTGTTGTGGGATTGGGGGGTTTTGCCATAATCGCCACGCTTGGCAGGCGGGTTGGCGATCGCAGTTGAGTTGTTAATGCACTCGAAGGACGCTGCTGCCCATCCTCCGGCTAATCCCTTAGTCGACTTTTACGACACCCATGGGAGGAGATGGGGTGGTGTCATTCGGAGCCGGCACCACACGGCAATCAAATCAGTTTATGGTAATTTATAATTCACATGGTCATAAGCCTTGTAGACTGTCTGACTGTCTGTCGGGACTGATCAGCGTTAAGCTGCTACGGCCATTTTATTGTAAGGTAAATGAATTTTCATCTGCCGGGGGCGCGGTCTGGTGCATACAAAGCGTCTCACCCCGGCTGGAGGTACCGTGGTGAGTTAGCTGGTAAGAGTCCGGCATGCCCCTCCGCCCTTCCTAAGGCGGCGGAAGTCCATGAGGATTTCCAACGATATCCTCACAGAACTCTATTCACATCTCCGTTGTAATGTTTACTAAAAAGGCTGTCCGATTTTCAGATGATATAAGATAAGATAAAAATATTTTTATTCATGTAAAACCATATGCAGGCACTTATGAATAGTCAAGACTTTAGTTGCCGCGTTCCAAGATGTTGATTTCCTATGGAGAAGAACGGGCAAGAGCCTCCATGACTACTCTTGTAGAATCAGAATAAATACAGTTAAAAAAAATTGTTCACGCGTATGTGAGGTTAGGAGAAAAGAGCCACAAGAAGGTGGCATCAAATAAAAGCTGCCCGCAGTGCAAGCAAGACCACAAATTGCCCGAATGCCAACAACTCCTCAACCTTGACATCAACACAAGATGGAAGGCAGCAAAGAAAGAAAGCGCTATCGCTGCCTACGAAGCAGGCGAGGCTTTACAGAAGGCACGACGATGTTCTGTAAAGCCTCGCCGTGCGGAAGGTATGGTTGCATGATGAAGCACCATAAACTGCTACACCACAACCAGGAACGAGACACAGCGAGCGACTCCACGAAGAAAGAAGTAGCGACAACAGCTAACCTTTCTAAAATCAAGCCTGAATGTAATATGAGATTTTTAATAAAAAATTGTGTGTATCTTACGAATCAGATTCAAAACATGTATTTTGATCATTGATTATAGCTTCAGAGCCACATTTGAAGTTCTGAAGTAGTGAAACGTCAATGACATTTGATTTCGTTTGAGCCAATGATGGTAAGTAGATGATTTTTTGTGGTATGCTCACAGATAATGTTTACTCGGTGTTTCTACTAAACTTCCAGTTTAACACCATATTAAAGTTGGTATCGTGCGTCCTACCGTAGACCGCTTTTCTCAAACGGCTTCTCAAAACATCAATCCGGGCATTTAACACCCTTGTTTCTACAAGGTATAGACGGCATGGTTGGTGCAGTGGCTGATACAGTCGGCCGCTGCGCTCCTGGTCGCGGATTCGATTCCCGCACGGAACAAATATTTGCATGATCTACAGGTAGTTGTTCCGGGTCTGGGTGTATTGTGTGTGGAATTTATGTATGTAAACGCATCCACGACACATGAGAAATCCTAGCGAGGGGCAACATTTTTATTTAAAAAAAGGAAAGATAAGGTTTAAATGACTCCCGTTGTTAATTATTTGCAAATTTTCAGATTACTCATGATCCCCATAATTCACTATCAATTAAATTATAGTATAACTAGTGGCCTTTGTATAACATACATATTCAGCGCGCTCCGCGCCCAGTGCCGATGCCGGTGATATAAAAAAAAGCAAGGGCAACTTACGACACGACTACCGATGGATTTCCCGCCAACCATATTTGCACAACGCTAATGAAAGTAAGTACATACTTACCTAGTACATTGAAATTTTAGGAACGCATTTTTATTTTAATGAGCTTCTCGCATATATCGCAAGACAGAATGATGTGGTTGCGTAATCGGACAATTGGCGAAGCTGAAATAGCCTCCAGCCAGGCTTTATACTATATACATTATAAGAACGCTTTGATATGTTGCTCTTTATACTTTTAGGCAGGCCCAGATCTTAGAGGGAGGGGCACTTGTCCTGGGAGGCGAAGACTGGCAGCCAACCACCAGCCTGTCTCACTGTCTGTACTATGTACCTGCTGTATTTGACGATTACGAAACATAAAACATTATAGTATTGTCTTAGGTTTTCGCGATTATTACACATTATAATAAAACAATTTTAAACGGATTAAATCGCGTGTCATCCTGCGACCACGAACCCTGCAAAGTGTTCGAAACGTCAGGAAAAACAAAAATCAATAATACACGCGATTTAATCCGTTTAAAATTGTTTTATTATAAAACATTATAATAGTAATTTTATGACTAGATATAATAAATTATTATGTAAGTCTTTTTTTCATGGCAATGGTGGCAATTTGGCACCCCGAACCCTTCTTTTGTAGATCCGGGGCTGCTTATAGGTGATAAGGTGTGTTACTGGACTGTTTCAAAACCGTTAACTGTTGTTTGTAATTTTAGAATTGTAACGTTGTAACTACAATAATGGTCATAGAGGTCGCTACTTCGCTAGTGTAAAATACAAGAGAATCGTTAAATTAGTGCACAGTTTGTGGTGTTGTTACTGATGCTGCATCTGCGCCAGCTGGTTTTCGTAATTATTATTTCATGATATCGGTAACTAAATGTGGGAATAAAGTCAGAAAGAGCGATAAATCCGGTTCGTTAAAATTGTACTAACCAGTGATGACATATGGAACAGAGACGTGGTCACTCACAACGGGCCTCATAAGAAAGCTCAAGGTCACTCAGCGAGCTATCGAGAGAGCTATGCTTGGTATTTCTCTGCGAGATCGAATCAGAAATGAGTAGATCCATAGAAGAACTTAAGTTGCCGATAAAGCTGAAAGGATTAGTGAACTGAAGTGGCAATGGGCAGCACACATAGCTCGTAGAACTAACGGCCGTTGAGGCAAAAAGGTTCTCGAATGGAGACCGCACACCGGAAAACGCAGCGTGGGACGACCTCCAACGAGGTGGACAGACGACCTGGTGGAGGTCGCTAGGAGTCGTTGGATGAGAGCGGCATTTTACGGTGTGGAAATTTAAGGGGGAGGCTTTTGTTCAGCAGTGGACGTACTATGAACATTGACAAGATTATATTTATTAAGATTTTGACTACACTAAATTAAAACCAAATTTTATATAATTCTTTCTTTTCGTTAATTTCTCCCTGGTGTTAGTATGTTATCTATTTCACAAGTCATAAAAATGTTGGCTGTATATCGCACGTAGGTAGCAGAAGCCACCTAACGTGCCAAATACGGATTACAAGTATGTCATTGATTAACAAGAAGTAAATGACAAGTGTTGCCGTGTGGTGCCGGCTCAGAATACCACCACCCCATCTCCTCCCGTGGGTGTCGTAGAAGTCGACTAAGGGATTAGCCGGAGGATGGGCAGCAGCGTCCTTCGAGTATATTAACAACTCAACTGCGATCGCCAACCCGCCTGCCAAGCGTGGCGATTATGGCAAAACCCCCCAATGTGCCCACAACACACCCATATCGGGCGTTGTGGTGATCTTTGGGGGAGGCCTATGTCCAGCAGTGGACTTCATTCGGCCGAAATGATGAAATGACAAGTAACTACGATTCACATCTCTGCTTGCCCTGCAATGGAATAGATTATATCGTGAAGATAGTGTATGATGCTGACTCATAATTTGCTATCATTTTTATAAGATATTTTTATCTCAAAAATAGATATTTATTAGTGTTAAATAAGCGAAATTATATCAGTTCCAGGCGTGAACTTGAACGGCGTGCGGGCACTGCGCGAGCTCGCGTCGCATGCGCAGCTTCCCAGAAAGCGTTTTCCTCGTCACAGCGAGCGCAGATCGCGCTGACGAATCGCTACGTCACGTCGATGACGCTGTGTCGCGAATCTTTAGTATAAAAAGGTGCGTGTTCGCGCGCCGCGTCCCCTAGTGTTCGGCCGTAGTGTGTGGAGGACAACCTGGCGCCCCGCGATGAATACATGGACTCCGACGTCGACGAGTCGGGGGATGACACCGTGCCCGCCGGTAAATGTCCCAACACTATCCACCAGTGATGTGATGCAATGTGATTGTGATGTGACAAGTGTTCCCATATTGTGCGAAAACTTAATTATTTCTTATAAATCGAAGCTGTTATAGCTTGGTTTCGGAGTTCTAACCTTTTTGGAAGTTTTAAAGGATGCACGGATCTGCATAGGAGCGATCTACCTAGTAAGCGTTGCCCGTATGTGGTAACACCGTATGTATACGACTGAGGAAAAATATACTTATTTGTTATTCGGTGCATTTCACATAGATTTCGCTTTTCGTTCATGGATTTTGACACTCATGTCACACCTCGAAATCTTTTGACATTTGTTATAAATACATATCAATATTAAATATAAAAAAGAAGGGCCTATCAGTAGAGGTTAGAGAATTATTCTACTATTTTTTTTTAATTTATTTTTTTATGTTAAGCGTAGGAAGCGTAGGAAGTATATTTATTTATTTATGAGATAAATAAATAAATATACTTTATAAATAATTATCCTTAACTAATTCTTATTACACTAAACATCACAAAGTTTAGGGAACCTATATAATTAATTAAACATAATAATTATAGCAGTGAAACAAGGGTAGTTTTTTAAACTTTCTATTAACATAATAATGCTAAATATTAACCACTTCGTTCATATATTTGAGATTATAAGTCATGATAACGAATACAAGAAAATATATAAAATCATGCTATGAGAATCCTACTATGGTAGTCAAACTGTACAGTACATAGTTTCTCGCCAATCGTAAAATGAGAAATTAATGCATAGATCGTCTTAGAATACGTACTCGATGTTTATGTTTGATTGGAACATTCTGGTGTCCAAAATAAATGCGCCATCACGATAATCAAGTGACGAATTAAGCGCTAAATTAAGTTAACTTATGATCGGCACTCTGCCGTTTAGGCCTAGACTCTATGAAGTTACTACATACTTGTATAATATGCAAGCCTAACAAACTCCAAACTTCACAAAAAAAAAAAAACTTTCTGTGGAGGTATTAATGAATGTAGGTTTATTGCAGTAAACAAATGAATATTTGCATTAAATCGAAATAGCTTACGGAAATATATCGCGTTACTCACGGACAGCTTCTATGTATCTAATATCTTCAGCTGTTTTCTTAGTTGACGTTGTCGGTTCTATCACAGGTCAGACTATAAGGACAATGTGTAATACAAACAAAAACATCTCGTTGGCTTTTTTTATTATTTTTATTTGTGTCCAGTGGAAATTCTACATGAACTTCCTTCGCTCCGGGGAAGGGCGAATGGGTATGCTCTCCTCGATGTATGGACTCCTACCGGCTAAAACTACTGAAGCGGTCATCTTCAGCACCGAAGGGGGGCTCCAGGTCCTCGTAAGATCACACTAGAGTCGCCAATTGGTGCCACGCCTTTAGGCACCACGGAGGAGATGACTGTAAAGCGGTCACCTCCTCTAGCGGAGGGAAGGCGACTATAAAAAGGTGGGGTGACCAGGCACTTCTCGGGGAGGATTGTAAGGAGGGGATCCTTACAATCCTCCCCGAGAAGTCCAAGCCTCGCTGTGCGCTGTGCTGCGCACACGTGCGCGCCGCCGTGTTCCCGAGGGTATCTCGTAGTCCTAGTCAGATAGAAAATGATTGCGTCAGTTAGCTCATATAAAACCCATTACACAAAAAACCCAAAACATTTACCCTTCGTAAAGGAATAAAAGGGGCACATCGTCATATTTCGTAAACCCAACTAACTTTATCATTCGTTCGATTCGTTTCAATTGGGCCTTTCGTTAATAACTAACAAAACTGTCTATAAACGGCACGTTATAGACAAAATCCACTTAATAAAAATCCATCAATGGCTTACCGTTGAAATTAACAATCATCATTTCGGCCGAATGAAGTCCACTGCTCGACACAGGCCTCCCCCAAAGATCACCACAACGCCCGATATGGGTGTGTTGTGTGGTCACTGGGGGGTCTTGCCATAATCGCCACGCTTGGCAGACAGGTTGGCGATCGCAGTTGAGTTTTTAATGTACTCGAAGGATGCTGCTACTTTACGACACCCACGGGAGGATGGGGTGGTATTTTGAGCCGGCATCACACGGCAAAATTAACAATCAATCTAATCCAAAATCTTTGGATTTAGATTTGAGGATTTGCCTATTTTTGTGTTAAGTGTGATCTTAAATCCACATTTTGGATTAGATTGATTATTGGTTTCGGCATTAATAAGCCAATTACAGCTTAAGCCTTAATAAAAGTTGCACATTACATGCACAATTGGTGTAAAAAGGTCTCGAATCAGAACCTTCTTCACCGGTTTTTGTTCAATTCATGAACGCGTCCATTGCGCGTTCATTTGAAGGTTCTGATACTTTACATTAAAGTCAAAGTCAAAATGTTTTTATTCATGTAAACCATTTGCTGGCACTTACGAATAGTCAGAATTTAAATAGTTGCACGGTTCCAAGGCGTTGAAATTAAATGTTTGATTAGCGAATATCCCTGGTTGTTTGTTTGGTTGATGCCCCTTCTTGTCGTGTAACTTCATATGCAAAAGTGGTAACATAATCTTATTTACATAATAGAACATATATAATAAATAGATTATTTCATAAATATACATCGTATTCAACATATCGGCCACGCAACATCCAAACTACTGAACAAAGGCCTCCCCCATAGATTTCCACAACTGTGTCATTATATTGCGGGAAACTTGCCCGTACTTACCGCGCTTGGCAGGCGGGTTGGCGCAGAATGGCTACTGTTCCGCAGAAGGGACGCTGCTGCCCATCCCTCTGATTAAGAGTCCCTCAGTCGCTATTTACGATCTCCACGGGAGGAGACGGAGTGGTGCTATGTTCTTAATCAGGACACCACACGTATACATCGTATTAACTCAAGCAAATAAAATTGTTACAGAGTAACTAATAGACATTATAATAATACCTACCAAATAACTCTCAAATACCAATGGATTCATGACTTCTCAAGCAGCTTTTTCTTCGTTATTTTTTTAACTGCCCCGCTATAGTATTGCTTTTATGTCGGGCATAAATGGTCGTAAATATCTGTGAACTGACTGACATGATTGTCTCACATCTAGGCTAGGAATCGAACCCACGACCCGTAGCGTAAGCCTCATCGCTAAAGCTACTGCGTTAACTGCGCCGTCTGTCTCCGTCCGTTCTACTCAGCATTAGTCTAAAAACATACTTGGTATTACAAATCACAGTAAACATTAAATTTAATACACATTAAATCCAGAAAGTAGAAAGGATACACAAAGTCAACCGACTTCTTACGTACATTTTACAGCAAATGCAAAAAAGCAGGTATGATTCAACTCCGGCACTATATCCTACAATACGGCTGGTACATAAATTTCTAGGAATCATGTTGTAGAAAAAATAAGACAAGTTAAATTTTAGGCACTGATCTGATAGTGCATCATCACTGGAGACTATAGGTATTTAAACATATTAAGTAATAAATGGATTAAGTTCATCATGCTAGTACACAGATTATTTAAACTTAATCAGATGTAAGCTCACTCAGCGAGCTATGGAGAGAGCTTGGTTTCTCTACGAGATCGAATCAGAAATGAGGAGATCCGTAGAAGAACTAAAGTTGTCGACATAGCTGAAAGGATTAGTAAACTGAAGTGGCAATGGGCAGGGCACATTGACCGTAGAACTGATGGCCGCTGGGGCACAAAGGTTCTAGAATGGAGACCGCACACCGGAAAACGCAGCGTGGGACGACCTCCAATGAGGTGGACAGACGACCTGGTGAAGGTAGCTGGGAGTCGTTGGATGAGAGCGGCATGTGACCGCTCGTTTTGGAAATCTAAGGGGGAGGCCTTTGTTCAGCAGTGGACGTCCTGTGGCTGATATGATGATGATGAGATGATAATGTCTTAGGTTTTCGCGAGTATTACACATTATAATAAAACAAGTTTAAGATTCTATCGCGTATATTTTAGATTTTTGTATTTCCTGACGTTTCGAACACTTTGCACTGACTCAGATGAAACCTTAGATCAGACAGCTGTCCAGCAGCGATACATCTTGACTGTGATCTTATTTTTCCCTGCTTGCTTTCAATTGGTGACCCCTTGTAAATCACATTTCGATTCTATCCGTTCCAACATTGTAGTACTCATTTGGTCGAGACAGTTTTGAATTGGCCAGTTCTTTTGGTGCCCATTCAAGAACCTATGCCTATATCGGCAACGATCTGCGGACTCCACGTCAATTGACTACAACGTACTAACATTTACAATTGTAATCTTTATTACAGATGTCTGAAAAGCATTATCTCGCGTGTCAATTGCCGGCAGCCGTGTAGACACAATAGATTTTTGTGTCTCGTTTTGCAGCAGATAATGAGATAATTAACGAATGCCATCTTTGAGCCGTTTGTGGATGGAACGTTGGGATCATAGAGTCCAAGTGCTCGTCGCTATTTCCGAGAAGTATTTAACATTCATCATAATGAATCATCATATCAACCGAAGGCCGTCCACTGCTGAACTAAGATTTCCTCATCAAGCGGTTGCATGCCGCCCGCATCCATCGAATCCCGCCGGGGATCACCTTCGCCAGGTGTCTATCTCGTATAGCATGGCTTCGGGGGAATCCACCATTCCCCCGAGAGGTGCCTGGGAGCGTGGTCTCTTTACAGTCGCCTTCCCCCACTTATCCCTTACGAAATGTGCCTAAAGGCGCGGCACCAATGAGTAGCTCTATATAGAGATTATTCGAGTTCCTGGAACCTACCGGCTAAAACCACTGGAGCGGTCATCTTCGCCACCTAAGGGAGGCTCCAGGTCCTCGTATGATCACACTAGAGCCGCCCACTGGTGCCACGCCTATAGGCACATCTCGGAGAGGGTGACTGTAAAGCGGTCACCCCCCAGGGGATTGTAAAGGATCCTCCAAAGCGTCCCACGGCAGCGCGTGACCACATGCGTGCTACCGTCTTCTCTTGGGTCGCTCAGTGTGGGCACGCAGATTTCCCAATCTACGAACCCGCGAACCCAGAGGTCCCCCACCTTATAGCAACGGCAGGGGTTTTCAGGCGTATCGGAATTAGGCGCCAGGGCGGCCGTTACTCCGGCGCCGTCTCCTCCTTCTTCGAGCGGGATCGGCCCTCTCCCGATCCCGCTCTGCGGTCTCCTTCTGGAGCATGACGCTCTCACAGAAGGAGACCACTGCATTCCAGTTTTCATGCTGTGCCAACATAGACACCGACACTACTGCTGGCAGAGAGAGATCTTGCCCGATCCGATCGACCAGGATCCGCCGCTCGGTGGCCCAAGCGGGGCACGCCTCTAGCGTGTGCTGTGCGGTGTCCTGGTCGCTATCACAATGGTGGCATTGTGCCGTGGCCTCACGTCCTATCCTGTGCAGGTACGCACCGAAACAGCCGTGCCCGGTGAGCACCTGCGTCAGGCGGTAGGTAACGCGCTCGCTAGAAGAACTAAACCTGTCGAGATAACTCAAAGGTTTAGTTAATACCTAGGCTGAAGAGGGCATGGAATGGGTGAGGTACACCTGTTCGTAGACTTAGCTTTTGCAACAATAAACATTTAAATAGCGATCCAGTAATTAGAGTTTGTACAAAATTGACGGTCTTTTTAAATACCTTTCTTGTCTAATAACATATCTACTACAATGTTTCATCATTTCATCATCATTTCGGCCGAATGAAGTCCACTGCTGGACACAGGCCTCCCCCAAAGATCACCACAACCACCGATATGGATGTGTTGTGGGCTCATTGGGGGGTTTTGCCATAATCGCCACGCTTGGCAGGCGGGTTGGCGATCGCAGTTGAGTTGTTAATGTACTCGAAGGACGCTGCTGCCCATCCTCCGGCTAATCCCTTAGTCGACTTTTACGACACCCATGGGAGGACATGGGGTGGTGGCATTCTGAGCCGGCACCACACGGTGTTTATGCTAATTATATTATGTCTCTCTCTCATTGATGCTTTCTCTTTTGCATAGCATGACATCAATGCTCTCGGTGATAAAGTGTCATTATCATCATATCAGCCAAATATCGCCCACTACTGAACAAAGGCGGGCCGTATAGATTTCCACAACTATGTCTTCGTTTTTGCGGGAACTTGCCAGTTCTCACCACGCTTGGCAGGCGGGTTGGTGAGCGCAGAATAGCTGCCGTTCCACATAAAGGACGCTTTGGCCCAACCCTCCGGTTTAAATTCCCTTAGTCACCTTTTACAACATCCACGGGAGCAGATAAAGTGGTGCTATATTCTTAAACCGGACACCACACGGATTTAGTCTCTTATGCCCAGTAGTTTCACTAGCCACATTGCCCTTCTCGAAGTTTGAATAGATACAACACACTAATCATTATCAGTGTTTGACAGTAAATTAGCAGCGTTAACATTTTCTAACCCTCTTCGTATTTATTTGTGTCATTAAATATTAACTATCTTATTACGAGCGAATACTGAAACGCCATTCAAATCACTCTGTCAGCCGAGTTCTCTTTAGTTTGGTACAGCCCCCAAATTTTCATGTAATTCACAAACACTACTCAAACGTTCTAAAGCCATAATCAGCTCAGCGTCTCTTACACGTTTCTAACAGGGCAACATTATCTAGAAACAGTTTGTTCTCGATTACAATTTATTTACTTTTCAGTTTCACGCAGTATTAACTTAAATAGTAACAATTTTACATTACGCAAATGAAACGTAAAATTTTATCAATCAGTTACCCATTTGGCACTAGCACGTTAATTATACAGGGTGGGCCATAAGGGTGTTGGCGGTTTCAATAATCAATTAAAAAAGAACTACGAAACAACAAAAATATATTTGTATTTTTAAAACGTAGAAACATAGGAATTTTTAAGACCTAAAAATAATGTTGTCCAAATGACTTCCCTCGGCTGCTTGGCACTCTTGGAACCGAAGTCGCAAATTTTGGAAAAACTCTTTGAAAAGTTGTTCTCGGTATTTTGTTACTTTCCTGAATAATAGTCCTCTTCAGCTGCTCTAAATTGTTCGGATTATTCTCGAAGACTACCGATTTGAGGTAGCCCCATAGAAAATAATCGCAATGAGTGCCAAGCAGCCGAGGGAAGTCATTTGGACAACATTATTTTTAGGTCTTAAAAATTCCTATGTTTCTACTTTTTTTAAATATTAACATATTTTTGTTATGTTTCGTAGTTCTTTTTTAATTGAATATTGAAACCGCCAACACCCTTATGGCCCATCCTGTAGATTGCCTTCATCTCCACTACGCTCATTTGGAATGCCATAAAAACAATGTATTCATTGCGACTGTTAAAATACAGGCTTTTTTTAAAGACCGCTTTCTGAATTTTGCATTGGTTCTTCTGTAGTGAAATGCCCTTCGTTGTTTCAATATGACGTGTAAAGGTGTCTATTAGGACTCAATAACTGAATAAACGATTCTATTCTGTTCTTAACATTGCTAATGTTACTGAGGGCCGCATAACTATGACGGGAGTTGGGTTAAAATAACTAGCGCGCGAGCAATTAATCTGATCATAGTAATGTCTTAGGTTTTGGCGAGTATTACACATTATAATAAAACACTTTTAAACGGATTCTACACGTATATTTTTGTTTTTCATGACGTTTCGAACACTTCGCAGGGTTCGTGGTCGCAGGATGACTGAAAACCTGACCTGTGCCTGAAAAGTGCTTTATTATAATCTGTTCAATTAGAATGCTACCCAGTAATCGTCCTGCATGGCACCACACTCCGCTCGTCACCTCAAGACGTGAAGTTATTTAATTCCTTATGCCCAGTAATGTCACTAACTACAGTGCCCTTCTAACCGGAGCACAGTAATGTCTAAAGTTTAAACTGGTACTGCGGCGGTAACAAGTTTGTTTAAAAAAAAAATTGATCTGGTGGAAATAGCTCATGTACTTCCTTTGCCCCGGGAAAGGGCGAAAGGGCATGCCGGTCTCCTACCGGCTAAAACCACCGGAGTGATCATCGTCGGTACCGAAGGGAGGCTCCAGGAACTCGAAAGATCTCCATCTAGAGCTACCCATTGGTGCCACTCCTTTAGACACATCTCGGAGGGATAACTGTGTGACGAAGTCATCCTTCATCTTCATTTCAATCAACCTCTTTCATGACTTCATACCTTTTTATTTCCATCACTGTCCACCTCACGATTCATTCTTTATTCAAATCAAAATTCGAATTTATGTGACGTAGAGTCGCTCTTCATATTTTGATGATTATCATTACACATTGGATTCTGAACGCTAGTGGTTCGACACACAGCTGTCGCTCTGACAAATAGTCTCCTGCAATATTACAATTACTTATTTTTAAACTAGCTTAAATATTGTGATAATAAGCTATATTTGAAATATATAAACATCACCATGAATATGAAGTGTTGAAGTTGTGAATATCAATATACCTATATAATATACATGCTACGTTTCATTGAATCTCGTTAACTGAACTCCGTTACTTGCTGCCGTGGAGAGAGCCTCCTTCTTGAGCTACCCGGGAAGGAACACGGAGGGAGGCACTCCGCGACAACTGTAAGGCGATCATCCCCTCTAGTGGAGGGAAGTCGACTGTAAAGGGGCCACCCTCCAGCACCATTTGGATCTTAAAAAGAAAACTTTAAATATTAATACAATGTATAATGGGCGGTCTTATCGCTAAAAGCAAAGTTCTAGACAACCTTAGGATGGACAAGAAAGTCACGAATAATAATAATGGGGTAGTTCGTGGTGTACGGATAAGTAGATGATAGTCATGGTAGTACAGACAGTCAGATGATAGAACACATCCATATCGGTCGTTGTGGACATCTTTGGGGGAGGCCTGTGTCCAGCAGTGGACTTCATTCGGCCGAAATGATGAAGCAATTTTACTAGTTACTACTACCAGCCAGCCAGCAGCTAGCAGCGGTAGCCAGCCCTTCTAACCTTTTAGTATTTTTCTTTAATGTTCAAGGTCTTAACACTACTGCTTGGCGGCGAATATCTGGCACTGCGATGGTGTCTACCTAGCCGGACTCTTATACTATAAGTCAAAGATATATCACCAATAAAAAATAATATGTAAATTGTATTATAATTGTACTTCGTAAAAAAATAAGTGTACTTTCCAAACTATATTTTGTGGTAGAGGAATGGATATGAAACGTTTAAGTTGCAAGCAAAAAATGGCTACGTAGCTACGAGGTGGCACATTCAATTTGGTAGGTAAAACTAAGCATGGTTTTTCAAATTTCGAAAATTTTATATTTTAACTAAGAATTAATTAAGTATTTATTTATTATATGATATATAGTAATGTCTTAGATTTTCGCGATTATTACACATTATAATAAAACACTTTTAAACGGATTCTATCGCGTATATTTTGATTTTTGATTTTCCTGACGTTTCGAATACTTTGCAGCATTCGTGGTCGCAGGATGACTAAGGTGACAGGCGTCGTTACAGATTTTAAAAAGTTATTTTATTTTACGTAGATATTATTATTATTATTTTATTGTACGGTAGATAAAATAAAATAACTTTTTAAAATCTGTAACGACGCCTGTCACCTTAGTCATCCTGCGACCACGAATGCTGCAAAGTATTCGAAACGTCAGGAAAATCAAAAATCAAAATATACGCGATAGAATCCGTTTAAAAGTGTTTTAGTATATGATATATATCAATAAATAAGACTGTCTTAGGAAAAACAAAAATCTATAACATATGCGATGTAATCCGTTTAAAGAATTTTATTTCTATAAAGCAAGATTTTTATAATTTCTTATCTAAGTATGCCAAAGAAGTATAATTTTTACGTGAACATACACCTACTTTTTTCAAAGTAAAAGTCAAGTTGTTTTTTTTTCATGTAAACCATTTACTGACACTTAAGAAGTCAGATAGATTCAGTCAGAATTTAAATAGTTGCACGGTTCCAAGTCGTTGCTCCTATGGAGAAGAACCGCCGAGAAACTCTATGGATATACTTTTTTGAAATAATATATGAAAGTATTGCAGTCTTCAATATAATCGTAAAAAGATATGTGAGGATAATGCATACTAATGTGTGGGATAAATACACACGTATTTATGCACAATGATAATTAAATGCCTTACAATTAGATTGCTATGGTAGTTATAAGCTGACCAGCCCGATTTTTTCATACATTAATTACGTGTATTATTTATCTGTTTAACATATAAGTATCTTATTCATATTAGACTGATTTCGGGACTTTTCGCGCACAGATAAATCAAAACAATATTTTGACTAATATTTTGACTAACCTCAACGTTTCGGCCAAGTTGCATTGACTGTGGTCACGAGTCCACCACGGTCAATGCAACTCAAATCATAGTCAAACATGAGTGAAATTCGCGATAGTTTAAAAAAAAGTATCTTGTTATTTTTTGCAATAACTAATGCAACCGGATATTGTCAATTGCTAAAATCTACTTTTGAGGCATTATGTGAGCCGCACGTCTGCAACTTAAACCATAACTTTGTGTAAAAACAGACTATACACCTAATAATATAAGCAAATTGGATTGAAGTACATGATATGTTTCCACCGCGGTAATATAATAAAAGACGGTATTCGGCTAGTGTGGTGGTTGTTATGATGTAATGTCGTGAGCTTCAACCGCGTGTCCGATGTGGCCTAGCTTGTATTCCCTATATTGGCGCTGAATGCATGAGCACAGTGTACATTGGTGCCTCTTCCGTGGCTTTCGGCCGATGTAATCATCTGATTATATAACAGACTAGCTGGGACGTGCGGTTTCTCCCGCCGCTTTAATTAAAAGAAATTTGATAATTAATATTAGTTTACTTTGGCATAATAATAATTCATTTATTGATCAGATAACATAGATCCATTATTGTTAGTAGAAAAAAAACTAGGATTCTTGAAATGGTTAGTAATGTAGTTAGGTATCAAATATTGGAATATTGGAATAATACACTTGACATAGAGTATATATATATTGGCTTTTAATTTTTTAGCACGATACCCTAATTAATTTCTAAAACAAAAGTAGCCTAAGTAATTCCTTATAACATCAGTTATCTGCCAGTGAAAGTCTCGTAGGAATCGGTCCAGCCATTTCAGAGATTAGCATTAGTATAGCATTGTACCCAAACAGCCAGACCGACAGACTGACAAACTAAAAATAGGATTTTTGTTGTTGCTACCTGAGTTGCTACAAAGCTGTTATCTTGATATTACAAACAGACACTTCAATTTTATTTATTTGTATAGATTGCTGGTTAGCAGTATCAACCTGGTTATTATGCTGCTCCTGCCACTAGGCTCCAGATGATAAGCGAATCAATTAAACGTCAATTTATAAGTTTTTACATAAAATCCCAAGTCATATTAAAAAATTAAGCCTTAATAAATTCAAGTCCATTATAAAGCAGAAGCTGTGTAGAAAGGGTTTCTATAATGTTACAGAGTATATGGACGACAAAAATGCTTGGCTAGCTAGCCAATATTCAAAGACTTATATTGACATTCTTGGTTTTCATATATCTAATACTTTTTTTTACATTTAAATAATTAATACGGGCTCTAATAATGATCTTGACGTCTTCATGTTCTAGATCCTGAGAAATGGGTGCGCAACGACGTGCTGCGGTGTGTGCGATGGGTCGCGCGGACGTTCGGCGTGTGTGCGCCCAGGAAGCATCTACTGCCGGACACTGGACGAGCCTTGTTGGCTCTCACAGAGGAGAACTGGCTTCAGGTACGAGCTCTTCCACAATTCGGTCATGTTTAAAACTTTCCGTACCCGTAGCCTTTGGGTAATTTGAATTATACAATGTGTTTTACGTTGATTTTATAGAAAAGCTTCGGCAGAAAGTGAACTTGTGTATTTCCCCAAATGCCAACTGCATAGAAAGGGGCAATGTAATCATGTACCTACTTAGTTATCTAAAAACGAACTGTAAGTTTACCGTACCGCTGTTAGTTCACGGACGACACGTCGAGTTTCAAATTACATGAACGTCATGCAAAAAACGGGTATTTACATCTTTAATACAACGCAAATTGAAACTTACTGAACATAGTTTTGCATTCACTTCAATATACCGGTATGCAATGATCATTTATGTAAAATAGACTAAAAAAATCGTTCTTTTTGAACGTCAACATTAGACAGCACCCATATAAACTTCTTGAAAAAACGGCGCAACAAACTCCCCAGGTACTTTATTCGTAGGTGAAAACGAGAATACAATTCTACAATAAAAAGCTTGACGATCAATCAATATATATAAGGGCTAGGGCACATATGAAATTACCAGTCCTCACCACACTTGGCAGGCGGGCGGATGAGGGGTGCGGTCTAATGCTGAAAGGCGAACACCCCCAGCCAGAGGTAAGTGAAAGGACACTGCGGAGTTCTACCCGGTAAGAGTTGCCGCTCTTCCCAAGGCCGAGGAAGTTAATGAGGATTTGCCCACGTATGGCTACTGTTCGACATAAGAGACGCTTAAAAGGGAAAGAAGGGAGCCTCATCTATATTCTAGCTAAACAGAAAACCATCCTAAAATGCTTGGAGGAAGCTGAAAATTCCTTTGAAAATCCTACAAGCTTTAATACGTTATGTTCACGGCAGGTGTGCGACGGGAGCGAACAGTCGGCGCGCATCTACCACGCCTACCTGCGGCACGCGCACGCGGGCGCGACGGGGCAGCCGCCGCCGGAGCCGCTGCCCGAACACCAGGCCACCACCAGCGCAGCTGCTGAGTTCAGTGAGTTACCTATATAACAAAACATTAATTTCTTAAGTGTTCATTAAAAAATTATAATAACCTACACGGTAAACCGCAAGAATTTTGCATTTCACAATGAGTATTTATTAGAGTGAAAATCAGTTGTCAGTGAAATGCAATTTCAACATAAGTTCATTTGTACCTTACGTGCTTCTCTTTACATTTAAGTTATATTTGATATACTTAAAGGACTAGGAATTATTTAGTTGAGACTTGTCAAAGCCTCAAACCGGATTAAAAAAATAATCTATTATAGGTAGGAATAAAGACTGGGCTACCTACTTAATGAGTATTTTATCAAAAAATATATTATTATTTTTATTATTCGCTATAAAGTATCGTCTTCTTTCTTTTCGTGTGTTTAGTGGCCAACCTTGTGTCAGTTGTTCAAGGCTTAACGACTGCCGTCTAGTGACAACAACCAGGACTGACGCACGGAGACGCTCATTTTAAAATGTTAAATACCACTATGTGGTCACCCATCCGCAGACTGACCGCGCCAAGCGTTGCTTAACCTCCTATGAGCGCCTATGGCAAAATAACTTGGTTATAAACTAGAGTCATTATAATATTAAAACTATAATTTGCATCAGCGCCATCTATCGGCGAGTAATCGAGTCAAAACTAGAAAGCGCGCCAAAAAACTTATGAATGGATGGGCCATGAGTCACACAGCCGGGCGCGTTCCATTCATCTCTCACGGTTACTGACTCACATAGTTTCTCGGAAATAAAACTTTAAACCGTAATTACCGGACAGTTTATAAAGTATTCTCATAAAATTATTCACTTTATAGCGAAACAACATTTAGAATAATTTAGATCATACATTTATTATTTATAGGCACATAACGTCCACGAATTCGCCCTGTAGGTCAACTGTTTTAGGGTCACCGCACGGTCAACTATGCGCCTGCAAAGAATGCACTATAGTTACAAGTCTTTATTTTTTCATCGCATCCAGTCTGAGGTTTTATTTCAATTGAAACTAACTTGAAGATATCTTATAATGTTGATTAGGTAAAGGCATAATAGGTCGCGTGGTCCTCGGCCCACCTGTTTTCTTCTTTTTATATTGTAAGCAGGGTTTTTGCTGGGTGATGTAGGTTTTTTATGACAGAGGATGCAGATGGCGATGTTATAAAAAAAAAAAACACAATGAAATTGTCAGTTAAAACTGAAATGAAGGATTAGTAAGTTATCGTATTTGTAGTACGTTACGAGTTAAACAAAGGGAAAACGAGTGACTTGCTCCATCAGCTGCCGCGTTAATGTAGCGTAGAACATCAGCAATACAGATAAGCATCTATCATACTACTAGAACTAAGGCATTACGTTAGCTGTACGTATTGCAAAATCTATGTAGCGCCTACCTGTTCAGTGTTCCCTGAACAGTGCACGGTTTGCTATGCATTAAATTAGATATATTTTTGTTTGAGAGCTAGCTTATTGGTACCATTGCCTGTTAACGTTAAATTCTACATAGTTAATATGCTAAAGAAAAAACAGTTATTAAAAACTACACACTAAACTACTACAGTTATATTATTATTATTGTAATAGAGTTCGAGGTGCAACAAAAGCTATATATCTAAATATGTTTATGAAGGTAACTTCGTCAATCTGTCCAATGTACCTATCACATTAATGACCGAATATTATTAGAGCAGCGTAACTCTTCATACTTCTCGAATGTTTCACACTCGAATTGAGTTAACAGATAATTATCTGACTCTATTTGGCTTATCATTGTCTACTCTCCCTTGTTTTCATCCCCTGGGAGCGCGCAAAGGACGCAATCTGCCCTAAAACGACGCTGTATCTTAATAGATCGCTTACGAAATGACCAGCGGTCATTACCGTTGCTATCTTCACGACACGTCCACACGGGTCTTACAGGACTGGAGCAGTGTGAATAGTACTCAGTTTAATCACGTTTTTATTTAAACGTATACCCTCGATTTTCTTTAAGAATGTTTTAAGAATTTATTAATTCGCAGATACAATCATAATATAAGAACTTAGATTTTTTAATCATCTAATGTAGCGATCACGTTTCAAGAATTTTAAAACACGCACTGAATTGTTGTCATGTTTGTGAGCTTGCCAAAATAATATCGCAGTCCATTCCTTACGTGACGATGAGGTATGACATCTGAACTTCATCTGCATGAACTCATCCATATTTATCCAATTAAGATAGGCTCATAAAATATCTTGTAGGTAAGTATCTATGCCGGCTAAGAATAACACCACCCCATCTACTTCCGTGGGTGTCGTAAAAGTCGACTAAGGGATTAGCCGGAGGGTGGGCAGCAGCGTCCTTCGAGTAAATTAACAACTCAACTGCGATCGCCAACCCGTCTGCCAAGCATGGCGATTATGGCAAAACCCGCCAATGAGCCCACAACACACTCATATCGGTCGTTGTGGCGGCCGTTTTCGGCCCAAATGATGAAGTATCTATGGAAAGCTGCTACTAGTAAGCGCATTATCAAACTTTAAAATGAATTTATTACATATTAAAATTACCCAAAGTAAACTGCTTCGTCGAAATTCGTACTGGTCATTTAGTCATTTTGTTTTGAATTTGGAATAATAATGAAGATTCCTGGCAAGATGGCGCGCATATTTGGCGCGCTCCCGAGCGTTCCGTCACGCGCGCTACTGATTCATTTTTTTTTTTAACGGTAAACTCATTACCGTCGCACGCTCGTGGACCCGCGGCCTCTAAACTCGTTACATTACAGGTAATAATACACCTTCATTCAACCTCTTGATTGGTATGTCACGATACTAAGATCGTCGGTGGATATGAGCAGGAAGACTATGTTGTAGATTTCGTATGCAATACCTAGTTAGATATTTAAGCATTTACTACTTTTTTAATAAGAGTGTTAGATTTCTTCTGCTTCATGGGTACAGTTTGCAGCGATGAATCCCAGTTAAGCAAATACACAGCTCTGGAATAACTAAGCAATATGTATTGTGTGTGGAATTCATGTCTGTAAACGCACCCACGACATAGGAGAAACCCTAGTACGGGGCAAAGTTTAAAAAAAATACAAATATTTATTCCATCATCATTTCGGCCGAATGAAGTCCACTGCTGGATACAGGCCTCCACCAAAGATCACCACAACGACCGATATGGCTGTGCTGCGGGCTCAATGGGGGGTTTTGCCATAATCGCCACGCTTGGCAGACGGGTTGGCGATCGCAGTTGAGTTGTTAATGTATTCGAAGGACGCTGCTGCCCATCCTCCGGCTAATCCCTTAGTCGACTTTTACGACACTCACGGGAGGAGATGGGATGGTGGTATTCTGAGCCGGCACCACACGGAAAATTTATTCCATGCGAGGGTCGAACTCGAGACACGTGAGTCATCTGCTGGCTACTGCGCTTACCATGTTGTCCTATTGATATTTTTCCAGTGGCTCTGGTGGATGTTTGTTTCCTACAGAAGCTGTTGCTGTAGATGCGTAGCCATGCGGGACTCCTGCGGCACAGTATGAGCATGAATAAGAGGAAAAAGAGCCTTTGAATATGATTGGTAGGTAGCATAAAAGACAGTGCTGATGGCTAACGGTATAAATAAAACAGTTTCGACACAGACAGACGATGTTGGTAAAGTATTGTAAGTAGTGATGACTAAATATTCTAAGGCAATAATTCTTAAAACCTGACTTTCTCCGGCAGATTGAGACATGAATGTTTGCGAGCCGGATCTAACTGCGTTGTAAAATTAAACCCATGTTTCATACTAGTAAAAATAATTGAATGGACGAGGGTTACATTAAACCGGTGACTAATACTTTATCTTACACAAGATGTGCTACTTATGGTTTAAATACTAGAGTACTATAGCGGAAATGAATCAATATTTACTCGGAACTGAATTGTGATTCACTGTTCCGGATCACTATGATGTTGATGGAATTAAAATCTTATTAAGCGTATGAGTAATAGTGTTTATTTTGGGTTGTGTGTTCTGCACGTGGTTAGAACTTTGTTTTTATGCGTAACGTGATGGCGCCGGTGTTTTCGCGTTTGCGTCGTCGTGGGAGATATGCTGACGTGCTGTAACACGTGTGTCAACTTACACAATATCTACTTACCTTTATGTCATATACTATTGGCTGGCATTAGTGTCGATAGAGGAAGACAAATATCGATAAAACTCTTGATGGTAAAGCGTATTTTAATTATTACCCGTCCCAAATAGAGACTACGAAGGCTTCGGAGCGCTATCGATTTTAAAGTTTTCAAGGTCGGACGAGTTTAATTGGGTTTTCCCGTTAGATATCTTAATAGTCCTAAGAATTATTTCAATAATACAGTAGTTTCTCCAGTCAGATCCAAAAATAAGTTTCGATTCAAACCTACTTGGAATCAACACTTTAAGTAGTAACATAATCATGAATTAATCAGACCATTACTGTCCCACTGCTGGGCACGAGCCTTTTTCACGTAGAGAAATATAGTATAAAATAAATATAAAGTAATTATTTCACAAAAACAGCTTTAGAAGTTGCCTAATCGGCTAAAGATTGAGTTTCGATCTGAGGGCAGTTCGACACTAATATAATTATTATTTATTAAAACGGGGACTCTCTCATTTACACCAACGTTTTCTTTAAAGCACTTCTTACCATCGCATGTACAAATGCGTATAAACGCTAGAACTAGATAGAGATAGAGAGATTATCATCAACGAAAGTTCAGCAACCATCAAACTAATTATGAAGCTTTCAGATAGGATAAAGAACCCAGTGCAGGGCAAATTCCTCTTCTTATCCAGAAAAGGAATGAATGCTGATGGTGGCGTCGTCTATCGGTTCGTTCGGTTCCCTACAATATGGTTGAGCTCATTGACGCTGATGCATACGTCATGCTCGTGAACGGGTGGCGTCCGTTGTGACTGGTCAGCCAAATGCTGCCATGACTTTTAATAAAAATAAAAATACAGGCATGCTTGTTTAGTAGACTTTTTAAAATAAAACCTCTATTCTCGGCTTGATACCTGTTTATCGGGTGGGTAACAGCAATCAAGAGATTTGACGCTTTAAACAAAAACTTTGCAATCAATTTGCAATTTAGACGACCATGGTGGCCCGCAGATTCGCTCGATGTACGGACGCAGTGAATGTAACTTTGTTCAAAGCCACTTTGTTCACAACTTTGTTCTCTATACTCGGCTAGTCTTGGTTCAGATCTACCTAAAGCGCCTACAATTCTCTACGTATCCAATTTAACGCAAATATGGAGGACATGGGTGATTTTGGGCCTGATCTGTTACAGAAATGAAAGTTTAACTAAATACAAGTGTATATTTCGTTTCGCTATTTACCATTGTGAATTACATTAAAAAGTAAGAAGACAACATGAATAAACCAGTGTTTGGGCCAAATATGCCAACCTTGGGCCAAATATGTAAAAAAAGTTCTTTGGTAGATTGCGAACAATTCCTTAATTACAAGTATCGATACAACGTCTAAGTCAAATAATTTTTGTTTCAAATAAACCAATTACTGGCACTCATGAAACGTCAGAATTTAAGTTGCACATTTACAGAATTTAAGTTATACTTGTACATATATGTATTAGTTATGTGATAAAATAAACGATAGTAGCTATTGGATCAATTAAATACTCATGAAATATCATGCCGACGAAATCGTAGTCATGGCAGACTCACTGCAAGAGCTCAGCACAATGCTCGATAATCTTAACAGAGTTTCCCAACAGGTGGGCATTAAAATGATCACGGGCAAGACGAAAGTCATGTCGAATGCCCATTTCGAGCCAATCCCAATATCCATTGGGGGCTCTGCTTTCGAAGTCGTTGACGAGTAGACCAGGGACAAACTGTCCAGTTAGGTAGGTCCAACTGAGAGTCAACTGGAGGTCAATCCTCGAACCCGACCGGCAGCGTTCGGGAAACTTCGCAACGTCTTTTCGTCAATACCGCAATGCCTCAAGACGAAAGTCTGTAACCAGTGTGTGTTACCAGTGATGATATATGGAACAGAGACGTGGTCACTCACTGTGGGCCGCATAAGAAAGCTGAATGTCACTCGGCGAGCTATAGAGAGAGCTATGCTTGGTATTTCTCTACGAGATCGAATCAGAAATGAGGAGGTCCGTAGAAGAACTAAAGTTGTCGACATAGCTGAAAGGATTAGTAAACTGAAGTGGCAATGGGCAGGACACATTGCTCGTAGAACTGATGGCCGTTGGGGCAGAAATGTTTTCGAATGGAGACCGCGCACCGGAAAACGCAGCGTGGGACGACCTCCAACGAGGTGGACAGACGACCTGGTGAAGGTCGCTGGGAGTCGTTGGATGAGAGCGGCATGTGACCGCTCGTTGTGGAAATCTAAGGGGGTGGCCTTTGTTCAGCAGTGGACGTCCTGTGGCTGATATGACATGACAACGACCCTATCCCACCATACCAATTTCTTAAATGTAACGACGAAGTGGGGAAGTACCCTATAGGTTTTGATGATCAGGCAAAGTCAAATCAGTTTTAATATAAAAATACGCTTTGAGAGACATATCTTTTAGAAACTTGATTTTTATACCTGAGCATCAAGCTATTGATCTTAGTCATTTATCATCATTTCGGCCGAATAAAGTCCACTGCTGGACACAGGCCTCCCTCAAAGATCATCACAACAACTGATATCGGTATGTTGTGTGCTCATTGGGGGGTTTAGCCATAGTCGCCACGCTTGGCAGGCGGGTTAGCGATCGCAGTTGAGTTGTTAATGTATTCGAAGGACGCTGCCGCCCATCCTCCGGCTAATCCCTTAGTCGCCTTTTACGACACCCACGGGATGAGATGGGTTGGTGTTATTCGTAGCCGGCACCATCTTTGATAGTAATTCCAACTTGAGCCCTCATGCCGTTTCTGAGGCCTTGGCGTTCGGACAGACAGACAGACAGACAAAAATACAATCACTGTCTTTTCCAGAGATTAAACATATCTCTGTGAAAAATAAATTGATTTTATAAGGGTTCCGCTTTTAATAATGATGTATTTAAAAAAACCTAATGTATGTATTTACACACATCATAAGGTTATAATACCGGGTACCTAATACTAAGGTCTCCTGTAATATCCTATAAAACCTTTAAAATGAGTGTAGCCAGTACCTTGGACTTGGAGGCACACCAGGCAACGCCGTAGTGAAACTGCAATAGATCTTAATCCGTGATCTTAACATTAGGGTCTAACAAAAGAAAGTTGCCGCCAATTTATTTCCACTGTTTTTCCACGTTTATTTTAAAATTATCTTCGTCTCAGCATCCTTGTCCGACCGTGTGCCATGGCTCATTTTTCTTATTCTTACCTTATAATTTACTGGCTCATTATATACACAAAAAACGCTGGTCACATTTAATGTCATTAGCAAATTAAAATAAAATGGAACATGTGTGATGACCGCACGATTTAAATGTCTCTTGATGTTTAAATCGTATTTTTATTGTGTACTTCGGCATAAGAACATAAATATCAAAGAGGTTAGTTGACTTTGCGCTTGCCTTTCATTGGTCGGTTTCAAACTAGGAACACACCCACACCACACGCGCGTGAACCACTGTTTTTTTTTTGTGGCCATGTAATACTGATACTTAATGTTATTAATTATGTAGACGTGGAAGGTTGGTTAAGGTGACCTCAGTACAAAGGCACCTAAATGAAGTGTCTAAAATGATATATTCTATGAATCTTGGAAATACCGCAGTATTTAATGGAATATACAAATATAACGCATCTGCCAACAAATTAGAGGTCCGTTTAAAAAAGTTTCAAAGGAAAGGTTTCTTTGGAAGTTTCCATAGAGTCCTATTGGGGTCACTTTGCTGTCTGTCTGTACGTCTTTCCGACTTGTAGCTACCGAATCGTAGTACCAACTGAACTACTACTAGAAATCAAATAGACGTAATTTATATATATTTTTGTCTTTAGTTAAAATCAAACACGCACTAAGCCGTTTTAATAATGATAATGTAGCCTCCAGAGTTGTCGAATGTTTCTCAGGTAGGTCCCTAATGCAAGCAACTCGTGACAGTTAATTTATAAAATAATTTCCAGTTATAGACCACCATCTTATCGTATACCATACATTTTCAAAAAGTACTTAGGAAGTTGGGTGTGGATTGTCGCAATGTGGCAAATTCTGCTTATTAAATTCCGATGTGATATTTAAACGCAAAGATACGCTGTCATATCTTACGCACGTAGTCATAACATGGGTGTAGATCTCTCTGACAAAATTACAAATGGCAGCTATTCTAAATTTAAACCGTTTAGGTAATGGCGGGACCCACATTCGCCAGTTACTGAGTTCTAGGAACCGCGAGTGATTCGGCGGCGCGCCGCGTCCGGGCGGCGCCTGCTACGTAATTGAAAATAACAAGCGCTACGGACGCCACCTTTGGCAACTGTGGGCCATAGGTTAACGATGGGCTAGACGATATTATTACATGGGTTTATCTCCACCAATAGCAGGATTAAGCTAGAATAGTCGGATCTCACGGACCTACCCGCTGGGGCAGGCGGATATTTGGTTCCGTTTATGAAACTGTCAGAGTGTGGAAACAGTTCAAAGTTGATATATGCGTAGAAATTTTATAGCTGTCACTTATCTAGTAGTTGGCCTAAGAAATGGTACCCACAATAATCAATCTAATACAAAATCTATGGATTTAAGATTAAGGATTTTTTGTTTATGTGATTCTAACACCAAAACAGACGAATGTCAAAATTTACAATCTATAGATTTTGGATTGATTGATTATTGATTTTGGCTGTTAGTAAGTGGAGTTAATCCATGTCACATTTCAGAACGTTGTTACAGTAAAACTAATCTATATAATAATTACTGACAATATCTTGCAAAACTACAAACCATAATAGTAAAAAAAAACTAGCTTAAATTTAAATATAGAATTGCCGTCATTTTTAAAATGTCAAAGGAATGTTAATGTTAGTAATGTCTTAGGTTCTCGCAATGAGACCTATAATAAACAACTTTTTAAAGGATTACGTCGCGTATATTATACATTTTAGTTTTTCCTAACATCTCGAACACTGCAGCGTTCGTTCATGTTATGCTCATTTAAGCGTTTCTTAACAACATCCAGGCAGTCCTCTACTAGTAGATTGGTGAACAGAGAGTGCACATCAGAACTGACCATAACTTTGCTGTCAGCCGGTTCAAGGTGTTTTATGTAGCTGACAAAGTGATAGGAACCATTCACATCACACTTTTCACAAAGTTGCGAGAGTATCTTCATACCGGTGTAGGTTGTAAGTTGATGTATCAATCTGGCTTACAATTGGTCGCAGTGGAACACTGGTTTCGTAAATTTTCGGCGACTCATACAGTTTAAGCGGTTTCGCAGAGGATGCAATGAGTATTTTTACCTCTAATTCTAAGATGTCAGAGTAATTTAACTCAGAGGTTTTTTTGAAAATTATGTTGGTTAGATCTTTGATTACCTTTTTGTTTGTGTTTTATCAGACCAATATTCTTGAGTTTTGCGATTGCACGTATTTATTATTGCCAATGACCGTAGCCTTGTCAGTAGTAAAATATACGCGATGTTATCCGTTTAAAAGTGTTTTATTATAAAGTTAATGTTGATAATTAAAATAATTGGCTGCTGCACCTTGCACTAGACCACTTCTGTGTGGACTGACTTCTGCCTTGTTATGGACAATCAGTTCAGGTAGTGTAGTTTTGTTCCAAGGTGAGCCAAAGATTCCAGAATTGTACATTGCTCCCGTCGTCTAGGAAGATGGGAGTGAAAATCAGAAACTGAAACATTTTTTTATCGCATTTATATTAACTCGCTTTGTTGTCTGTTTCGTACTCCCAAAGCTAGATACTTGAAACTTTAATAGCTCAGAACTACAATCGGACAATGCAATGTAAACAAAAAATATGGTCTATTTTATACCACGTTTTTAGAACGGAAGATTGAAAACGATAAACGTAGGGCACACGCAATAGATGACGTAGTAACAATATTATTGCACGACAAATTTTAATGGTATGAACAGTTGTGTGAGTTGTCTCTACGGCAGCTACTCCCTGCACTCCTAATATGTATCTACTAGTGAGTTGTAAGCGCTCGTAAGACACCCGTTCAAAAATTAAAAGAATGAATCATCTTACAGAATAATAGAGTCAGTCAGTGAGACCGTCAGTGATTCAGTCAGTAAGTCCATCAGTGAGTCAACTGACTGACCTCAGTGATGAGCGGAACTATATCTTAGTACTGCATGCGCCCCACGTTTTGCTTTTTAATTATTATCGGTCTAGGAAAATTTGTTCTATAAAAATGTGGTATGTTAAAAAAAAGAAATTCTATTGATCACGATCCATGCATCGTCCGTTAGCTTCTAACTTGAAGGTTAACTGAAGCTACAAGCAATGCGCCCGTAATAATGCTGGACCACATATGCGATAGACTTATAAAGAAGCAGAGACAAGGTTTTGTTGTTTTAAAGATCAAAGTATGTTGAGTACAATAAATAATGCGCCACACATAAGATGGAAGTGCGTATGAGCGCGGTAAACCACACGGTATAATACAACTTTGTGTACTCCAAGCCTTGTGACCGGGGCAATCCGCGGCACGAGTTCAGGTGTTCGTACTTGAAACGCTTGTTATTTACATGTAGGTAATATGATGTTATAAATAGCATCGAACTTGCAGCTAACTATAAGTAACGTGTAGTTAAAAAAATAGTTGTGTAAATAAAAAGTTGTGTAGGTAGCACTGGCAGAGACGGTGGGACAATTGATCACAACAAAACGTAAATTTTGTCAAATTAAGTAAGTTTATATGAAAATTGGAACCTGATACATTACTAATATTATTTGAATATGCAATTTTAGTTTTATTTTTGGCAAGGCTAGCTTACAGAACGTTTTGTTGTTGTCTAGATATGTTTTATGTTCTTGGCGCCATATTAAATGTTGTTTTAAAGGTATACATCACCTAAAGAACTAATACGTAAGTATTAGTTCTTATTATTTGATACAGAGGATAAAGCAGTGATTAGTCAATTTCATAAATATAAAATAATGATAATACCACCACAGCAAAATAAAAATTTAAACAGACTCAATACACACACTTCAGCTTGTCAACGTTCACTGCTGAAAATGGAACTCTCAATGATCACTACAATGAGCGGCCATATGCGATATTTTCATAATCACCACGTTTGTCAGCCGGGTTGGTGAGTTATGAGGACCGAAGGGCCGCTGCTGTCCATCTCTTTGGTTAAGACTCCATGAGTAACCTTTTACGCCACTAAATGCGCTAAAATGGTACCCTGTGGTACTCCTCAAGTAGCTTCGATAAAGCTAAATTCGATATCGTTAGTAATACTCTATGGATCCGATTTATAGCATGACGTAAATCTGTTGACAAATAAGCTGCACCCCAGCTGCATCTACCCTGATGGCATAGTAAGTCTTTTGAGGAGTATCGATCTAGTTACGAAGAATAGTATTTTTTTATACATTTTGTTATAAATGTAGAACGATTTCCTCTGAAACCTTTAAGGGGTCGCGACGGGGCGCACATTAGCATGAATTTAGGGGGTGCGCCCTACGCTGTCATAACATGGATTTATATGATGAACACCACTTGACATTTGGGGAAATGTTATGTAAAGCCTGTTCAAGTTTTAATGTGCGGGCTTATTAATCATTAGGTTAGTATGAACCAACCAACGCGTTCATTTCTAGGCTAGAGTTTTTAAGGTCTGCACAGTGAATATCTATGAGCGGGAATTCATTTAGATTGAATGAGGAATGGGCGGATTAAAAGAAAGAAAAACATTTATTTTTGCACCAGTAACGACGCAAAACTAAAATTAGGCACATAATATTTATAAAAAACACAAAAACAAACATACTAAATGCAATAAAATGGCAACACCAAATTATAATAAGGGTGCATGGCCAAAAGACTCAGAATCCAGGCCAAACATAAAATATAAATTACATTACCAGTTTTATGTAGGTTTTAAAATGCTAAACAATAAAAACGTGCCCGTGCAAAAAAAGGTTGTCACTCAGCATAATGCTGTGACGTTGAAAAGATCAATCGACAACAGCGCTGGTTTTCAGTGACAACCTTCGTGAATTAGGGTGGAACCTTTAAAATCAATCAGTATTTAGTTATCTAGTTGTAATTATTATCAACTACTAAGGTTTATAGCCTAATCATCTTCATCATCATCATCACCATATCAGCCAAAGGACATCCACTACCGAACTAAGGCCTCACCAACAGATTTCCACAACCGTGTCGTCATTTAGGAGGAATTTGCTGGCAAGTACTGGTACTTACCATGCTTGGCAGGCGGGTTGGTGAACACTGTTCCGCGGAAGGGACGCTGCTGCCCATCCCTCTGGTTTAGACTCCCTAAGTCACCTTCTACGACAGCCACGGGAGGGGGTGGAGTGGTGCTTCGGATACTATTGTATAAACATCAAGTTTCTAGTCTAACGCAATAAAAAGATACGGTCTTTCAAAGCATATTCTCGTACTAAAAGCTCACTCACTAACTGATCAACAAAACCTTAGATTACTTCCCGATGACTTACAATGTCGAAATATGAAATTTTGCAAGTCTTTGGCACAGGTGAAGGAATAAGTCCGAAAATCATTAATTTCAAATCCCGGGTGAAATGATTTATAGACAAACTTATATTTGCAGTTACGGAGTTAGTGCTCGGGTCACATCAGTCGTGACTGTACTGCTATCGACACAATTATAATAGTGGTCGGCACCTGTTCCGCGCTGTGCTCCAGACCGGATTCCTCTGCTTTCACATTCCCGTGCCGAGCAGAGCGGCCGGCCGCTGAATCATCGCGCGGAATGCGGACCGTGTGATCTCACCTGAGGCACTCGCGGACCCAATAGACACGCGGGGGACATTGACTTTGTTGCTATTTCTACATATCTGTACATCACATAATGACGAAGGGCGAATATAATGTTACAGTTGTTTTTTAACGATGCCACACACTAGGTTTGCTCCTGTATCGTGGGTGGGTTGACATGAATTCCACATACAATACACCCAGACCCGAATCAAGTACCACGCTTGGATTGGTGATCGCAGTATGTTTTCATTAGCACACTGGAAGTTGCTGCAGCCGACACCCGTGGGATGGGATGGGATGGTCTATTCTCCAGGAACCACACGCAAATTGACGGACGGAAAGGGATTGATATAAAAATTAGATTAATTGGTTATAAAAAGCTATGAGCAATGTGTTCCCGGGACTCACCGACGTCGCGGAGGCCTATCGCCGCGTTACCTTCCCGTTCAAGTTAGCACTACTCCCTCCCGTCTCTCGCTCGCGCCGGCCCGTGCCGGACTTGTAACTTTAAACATTTTAAATAATACCGATCCAGCTATCCCCAAAACAATAGCTTGTTATCAACGCAACGCCCTAAGCTGAGGTCCGTGTCCCGCAGGGGGCGCCCTTAGCGAAAGTTGCTTAGTTTTTAATTTTAAATTAAACCTGGCTGGAGGCCCCTTTTGGCTTCGCCAGAAATGACCGGTTAAGCAATCACATATCCCTGAAATGTATACGAGAAGCCCAACAAAAAAAATTGTGTTCGTTCCCGGGCCACGGTCGACCTACATAACATCTATGGTATCTTTCTGGTATGCAACTAATTTGTCGCAGTCGCTTCGTCACCATATCTGCAACCTCAATGATACCTGTTATTATGAAGAGGACTGCCTTCCTGTATCCGGGTCTGTATTACTGTGAGCGGGCACGAGGGGGCGCGAGGGGGCGCGCACGGCGCGGGGCGGAGCTCCACAGGCCACACCTGCCGGCCGCCCCGCCCCGCGCATTCGTTCTCGACACTTGAGACAAGCCTGAGTTACGAGAGGCAGAGTGTAGACTCGTAACTTTTGCGGCGCGGCGTAGCACCTCCGCCTACGAACGGTATATAATAATATGCTTACAGTACACGAGTGCAACTCTTTATTGATAACCGCATTAGCTTGACTAGTAAGAGCTGCAAATTAGAATAGGTTGATGTTCCTAGCTATTACAAATAAGTACGTAAATAAGTAAGATGGAGGCGTGTAAATTGTTTAAGTTTTACAATTTTTCATCTTTGGGGTATTATAATCTGGAAAGGTCCTCAGTCCTCAGAGAATACTCGAAATATAAGTGAGTAAGTACTTATTATTCCGTGTGGTGCCGGCTACGAATAGCACCAACCCATCTCATCCCGTGGATGTCTTAAAGGCGACTAAGGGATTAGCCAGAGGATGAGCAGCAGCGTCCTTCGAATACATTAACAACGCAACTGCGATTGCCAACCCGCCTGCCAAGCGTAGCGATTATGGCAAGACCCCCCAATGAGCACACCGATGTCGGTCGTTGTGGTGATCTTTGAGAGAGGCCTGTATCCAGCAGTGGACTTTATTCAGACGAATTCTTTTTTTAAATTATTTAAAAAAAAAATGCCCCATACTAGGATTTCTCCTGTGTCGTGGGTGCGTTTACAGACATGAATTCCACATACAATACACCCAGACCCGGAACAACTACCTGCAGATCATACAAATATTTGTTCCGTGCGGGAATCGAACCCACGACCCGGAGCGCAGCAGTCGACTGTATCAGCCATTGCACCAACCGTGCACTGAATTGATGAATGACAATGAAGTACTTATTATGTATTAGAATGAGTAGCTACTCATTTGACATAAACTTCTCCATAAATTGGAGTATACCTAATGTACTAACGCTGGTGGCTGACTCAATCTTGTTCTCTCATGCTGGCACATATTATATGGATCTAACTCACGCCTTGATGCATTTTTTGCAATGCAAACGATGCCCATACTATTTCTATATACTATTAATACTATTTCATTATTTCGGCCGAATAAAGCCCACTGCTGGACACCCACGGGGTGAGATGGGTTGGTGCTATTCGTAGCCGGCATCCCACGGCACCACGCGGCCGCCGTACAGTTTATGGATATAAATCTTACATGCACTAACACTCAAGCCTGCAACGAATACCTGCAGGCATATAAATATTTCTTTGCCGTGTGGTGCCGGCTCAGAATGCCACCACCCCATCTCCTCCCATGGGTGTCGTAAAAGTCGACTTAGGGATTAGCCGGAGGATGGGCAGCAGCGTCCTTCGAGTACATTAACAACTCAACTGCGATCGCCAACCCGCCTGCCAAGCGTGGCGATTATGGCAAAACCCCCCAATGAGCCCACAACACATCCATATCGGTGGTTGTGGTGATCTTTGGGGGAGGCCTGTGTCCAGCAGTGGGCTTCATTCGGCCGAAATTATTTATATAAATATTTCTTCCGAGCGGGAATCGATCCCACGACACGTAGCGCAGAAACCAAGCGACTAACTACTGTGTCAAATGTGAAAATTAGCCAGTCAACAAGGAATTCGAAAAAATTTGCTTAGCTAAACGATGATTATTAAACTATTTTTGTTATATCTAATACTCTTTAGTTTTAGCTTTAGGTAGGTAAAGTTAAGGTACTACATATGAAATAGCTTAGGTACATACTTATAACTAAACAGTTTAGTATTATTAGAACTGGAAATAGATAAAGTTTATCCGTGAACATGGCGCTTGCAACAGCGCCGAAATATCGGGAACTCAAAAGAAATAAAAAACATTGTAAATATCCTGTTTACAGCTCTAATAATATTGTCAGTGACCATGTCAGTTTAAAAACTTATAAACCGTTTAATAGTCACCACAATAGCAAACATTTAGGTACGCGTAACTCACATTTAAGTCATTAATTATTAAGCATTTATTTTCTGTGAAAAAGGGGACCGACTAGGTATGTCACACGTCCCCAAGAAGTGCCTGGGGAGGCGACCTTTTTACAGTCGCCGTCCCTCCACTAGAGGGGGTGACCGCTTTACAGTCATCCCTTCCGAGATGTGCCTCAAGGCGTGGCACCGATAGGCGGCTCTAGGGTGATCTTACGAAGTCCTGGAGCGCCCATTCGGTGCCGAAGATGATCGCTCCAGTGGTTTTAGCCGGTAGGAGTCCGGCATATCCCTTCGCCCTTCCCCGGGGTGAAAGAAGTTCCATGTAGAATTTCCAATGGACATCAATAAAAATAAAAAAACGGTATGTCACACGTAGAGACTCTGGTCACCTGAATCTATGATACTGCTTAGAACATGAACAAAACAAATTCTCCCCCGCCCATACCTTGGGTCACACGCCCTAGTTCTAAGAAGAAATATTAACGTCCGCCATCATTTATGCCGCGTGTGGCAGACGCAGACATCCGCCGGCCTCGCCCGCCGACCTCCGCCGCTACATTGAGCCTTTTAATCAGAAATTACCTACACAAGTACATCATATCAAAGGAATAATAACTCCCTGCTAAAAAGGTTCCTTACCAATTTAAAGCTCGACAGAACGCTCTCGTCAATTGAAATAACTTTTATGTTTTACGAATGCACACATTGATATACAGGCTGTCCAGTAAATAGCACGACATACTGCAGGGGGTGAGAGCTTGGGTCAATACCTACCAAAAAAACACAATATATGTTATCCGTAAGATTTAGCTGAACATATATTGTGTTCTTTTGGTAGGTATTGGCCCAAGCTCTCACCCCCTGCAGTATGTCGTGCTATTTACTGGACATCCTGTATATATTACTATCAACTCGACGCAATGCACTACTTACCTATTACCGTTGCATTGTTTGAAACTTTGGAGATGAAAAATATGTACTGTTGGATTTAGATATGAGTGTATTAATATTTTATTAACATGTAAAACAACTTGCGTTTCACTCATCTTAACTCTGCCAATATTATACAGCACATATATGGTAAAAACCCAGGTAATATGTACCTACTGAATGTAAAGGGGACATTCCAATGAGTAATTCTGATGTCATTTAAAGTTCTTTTATTTAGACTATCGTAACAAAAAGCAGCCAAGGTAAGAAAAAAATTGTGGACCTCAATAAATCTGTACAAGAGCAGTCAATTCTGATTTTATTAGCTTCAGCTTTTGGTAGTAAAGAATCAGAAGAAGAAGAAAGGCCTGTTGAATGTCACAACTGGTCCTTCTCGTTCATTTGAATCAAAACGAAAAACTGGAGCTAGTAACGATATAGTCATTGTTTGTCAATAAACAATCAGAGATAGAATAAAACGCAGGTTCAATCCTAAACCTCCTACGGTGATGATAATCACAACGCGATCGATTAGATGTGCGCTTTGGGATTTTATCGATATTCGCTTCTCATAATCATCATCATCATATCAGCCACAGGAGGTCCACTGCTGAACAAAGGCCTTCCCCTTAGATTTCCACAACGAGCGGTTACATGCCGCCCTCTTCCAACGACTCCCAGCAACCTTCACCCGGTCGTCCATCCACGCTACATTTTCCGGTGCGTGGTCTCCACTCGAGAATCTTGTTGCCCCAACGGCCATCAGTTCTACGAGCAATGTGTCCTGCTCATTGCCACTTCAGTTTACTAATACTTTCAGCTATGTCGACAGCTGAATATGTCGTATCTACGTCGTCATGTTTGTGTTTAATATAAAATGATTAATAATGAATAATGTTCAAGCATTCTGTTCAATGAAAAAACGAGAGTCCTTCAATGTTCAAGCTTTAGTTCGCTCTAGGATTTCTCGTGTGTCGTGGGTGCGTTTACAGACATTAATTCCACATTTAATACACCCAGACCCGGAACAACTACCTGCAGATCATACAAATATTTGTTCCGTGCGGGAATCGAACCCACGACCCGGAGCGCAGCAGTCGACTGTATCAGCCACTGCACCAACCGTGCCGATTCGATCTGGTAGAGAAATACCAAGCATAGCTCTCTCCGTAGCTCGCTGAGTGACCTTGAGCTTTCTTATGAGGCCTACAGTGAGTGATATCATAATACCACGCATCAATAAATGGTATGATCAGGAAACGATTACGGATGAGGGGAAGACATCAAAATGATGTTTTTCCGTCATCAATTAGTTAAATTATGATCGACCATTCGGTCATAGTCTCTATAATTGAATTGCCGTCCGGAACGGTTGTGCTGACCATATTGAGTCATCCATTAGTTAGCGCCCTCGCCCGACCTGACCGCACAGCTTTACGAGGCAATAGCCACGTTGTTATGTCGTTATGTAGGTCGTAAGTTAATTGGTGCCGCTTATTTTATTAACTAAGAATTATCTACACAAATAAATAAAATTGAAGTGTCTGTTTGTAATGTCAAAATAACAGCTTTTTACTAAATGCATATGAAAGTATATACGGTACATATAACAAAAACAATTTTTTTAATGTTTTGTCTGTCTGTCTGTCTGTCTGTCTGTCTGTCTGTTTGTTCCGGGTAATCTCCTAAACGGCTGGACCGATTTTGACGGGATTTTCACTGGCAGATATCGGATGATATAAGGAATAACTTAGGCTACTTTTATTTTAGAAAAATAATTAGGGTTCTGCGTAAACAAATAAAACCCTTGAAATCAAATATATACATTTATATATTCTATGTCAATGTCAATTCTAAATTTCTTTTAAATTAAACGCGGGTGAAACCGCGGGTCCCAGCTAGTTATTAATAAGGAATCATTTCCCGTAACCAATCACAATTGGGTACGGTTTCGAGGGTTCTTGTTGGTCTTTGTACCTTTTTTGATTTAGAATATAATAAATGTGAGCTAACCTCGTAGTTTATCAGGATACGTATCACGTAATTCAGGCAGAGTGACGCATCGTAAGTATCGGTATTGACGTGGATTTTTAATAGAAGAGAATAGAATATTCTTTATTGTACACCATTTTAAAAACAACTACTAGAAATAATTTAATGAACAGTAATTGTACAATGGGCGGTCTTATCGCTATTAGCGATTTCTTACAGACAACCTTTGGATGGATAAGAAAAAGTGGACAAAGACAAAGGGGTATTCCGTGGTGCACTTATTATATTAATATAATCAAATAGTGAATCTATTAAATATAATACAAATAGGTATTTATTCCATAAATTAATAATAATAATAAAAATATTATTATTATTAATTTATGGAATTACTTAAATAATATGCACACATATACAACAATATATAATACTTTATACAATACATTATAAATAATCCATATAAGTATATTTATATACAATCATATAGGTACCTACTATAGTTTATACAATACAATATAGATAATCACAAAATAAAATTCACAATAAGAAGAAAGTACTACTTATATTAACAAACATTTAAACAGACAAGTAATATTCTTTTACTAGCTTTTTAAAAGTAACCAATGACTGGGCACGCTTGATTGACACAGGCAGTGCATTCCATAATCGAGCAGCCTGAACGGTGAGAGATTTATCACAAAATTTGGTAGAATGCATTGGCATCTCAAGTCTCAGATTCTCCGACGATCTCAAGAATCTCGAATGTCTGTCATTAAGGAACTTAACAAGTTCTTTAAGGTAAAGGGGGGTTGTAGGATTAAACAGAATACTGTAAATCAAGGAAAGTATATGAGAATTCCGGCGAACACGTATTGGAAGCCACTTGAGTTTTGTACGAAATTCTGAAACATGATCATATAATAAGTTAAATCTAGATCAGGGCGTTTATTTGCTAACATCATGTAAGCCGAATAAAGTCCAGTGCTGGACAGACCTCCCCCACAACGACGGGTCTGGGTGTGTTGTGTGCTCATTGGGGGGTTTCGCCATAAAAAAAAAGTTCATTTGACCAAGTAGGCACTTCGTTTGTCAAATTTGACTGATATCATTTGATGGTTAGTCAATAATACAAACTACACGCTGCCCTAACCAAGTAAAGTAGGTAATATTCGGTTCGCTGCCGCGGCACGCTCGAGTTGTGAACGTTATTTATGCTTTGCGTTGATTTACCAATTAACATGATTATAAAAAGATTATTTTGTCAAATGATGTTTTGATGTAATGAAATGTTGTCTTTCAATTATTGGTCAAATGAGTTATTCACAGAAATAAAAGTTTGTAAAGTAATAACTTTATCAATTATAAATTTACCTAACGTTATTTGTTACGTTATTTATAAAAAATTGTGATTCGTTTTTTGTCAAATGACAGGACAGCTTCCATCACAAATCACCCAAGTGTCGCGCTATCATCAAGTGTCGTATATCGTTTTACCCTCTCATTACTTGACCTGTCTCACCCTCGAGGGTCCACACGCTCGGCCCAGCGCAGGGCAGGGGCGCGCTATATTGGCCGCGCGCCGCGGGTCGCCCATGCATTATGCATGCGGCGCGCGGTGGCGCATGCATTATGGAACAACCCCGGAACTTATCTGGTTTTCATTAAATTGTCACAGGATTGTTTTTTTAAGTAATGCGTATAAAACGTAGGTCGTAATCGTCCCTCGTGTAAATGGGTTATGGTTGTAGGTAACTAGTAATTATATAGGTTGATGTCGTCATATCTTATTGTTTATTTAAATACCTGTATTAAGACCGAACTAACTTGAGGAGTATTTTTTCAATAAAGTTTTTATTGATTCTAATATTTGCACATTATTTTTTCGTAGCGAAAGTAATTTTATATCATTTAAAAAACATGGTAGATAACATCGCTCTAACTCTCAACTCGCACTGGTCGGGTATTTTCTTCTATTTTCTATCTAATTAAACGATCTTCCACACCAGGATTTCTATTGTATAGTAGGTACAGTTTACGCCAGTTTAAGCCATTTGGTGTGTGCATAGTTTGCGACTGAGTGAAACCATCCATTCCTTGTTGTTGACGTCAAAAGCGGCGTCTGAGAGATTTGCAGCAGTTTTCACTTGGTAATATAAACAGACTGCCTCGGTTACCAATATGTATCCGTTGCGTCAATGATTATGGCAAGTTAAATAGGAACCACCCACCATGACCATTTAGTGCAGCAGTGTGTGTGGGAGCCTTGTTGTGTATGAGTACGGGCTGCTTATATGTATAGAACTGTATTTATTTGCTCTACCAGATTACAATATGATGCAAAATAGAGACTAATAATAGAGAGATCCTGGAGTAAGGAGGTTAGTGTAGCTCATTGTACGGATGTTTACTCCAAACCTGCGTTCCTCTTGTCTGAATGCTCTATTCGGAGTGTTTTGTGTCCTACGAGAATGAAATATGATTTAATTATTATTAAAAAGAAACAAACGTGGGAGAGCCGTTTACATTTAACGATTTTATGAGAAGCAATACTGTACGAGATAGATTTATTATGTCTGCAAACATAATTCTACATAAAACATACATTTAGGGTATTTGTTCGTGTGTTATCCGGATTATGAATATAGCACCACTCCACCTCCTCCTGTTGATGTCGTAAAAGGCGATTAATGGACTCTAAGAGAAATGGGCAGCAGCGTCCAATCTGTGGAACTACAGCCATTCTGCGCTCACCAACCCGCCTGCCAAGCGTGGTGAGGTCTGGCAAATTCCCTCCAAAATGACGACACACGACATGCAGCTAGCCGTCTATGGGAGAGGCTTTTGTTGTGCGGACAGTTGAGGTTTTCTTTGTTGGCCGGCGACGAGGGCATGACGAGGGTATGTCTCAAATGCTAACTCTACATGCCAACTGGAAGCATCTGTTTAGCTCACAATTACTGTCACCATTTAAACACTGTTCCCGAAATTCTGCCTTGGCAAGTCCTGAAGGGATGTCAAACTTTTTGGCGGTAACATGAAAATAGAAAGAAATAATTTAATTTGGCTTCGCATTATTTCCAACTCGTACATCAATCACTAATTTAAAAGTAAAATATACCGCAAGAACTAAAACGCTAATATAAATAATAACTAAGTATAAATTAACATCGAAGTATTATTATTTATTACTCATAAATTATCGTCACATTTCCTACACCACAAAGTCAAAAATGAAACTTATTTCAGTACAAGCTGTAACGAATTTACAGCAGTGATTTTCTGATTGGATGAGAGCGTAGGAACTCCAGATTAAGGTGAATAAAGCTTTATAAGAAAAAAAACAACAAAACGAATACAATTTAGGTCTGTACAGAAGTACAGACCTTTTTTTATTTTTTTTTATTGGTGCCCAGTGGAAATTCTTCATGAACTTCCTTCGCCCCGGGGAAGGAAGAAGGGGTATGCCGGACTCCTACCGGCTAAAACCACTGGAGCGGTCATCTTCGGCACTTAAGTGACTGTAAAGCGGTCACCCCCCCGGGGGGATTGTAAAGGATCCCCCAAAGCGTCCCACGGCAGCGCGTGACCACATGCGTGCTACCGTCTTCTCTTGGGTCGCTTGGTGTGGGCACGCAGATTCCCCAATCTACGCACCCGCGAACCCAGAGGTCCCCACCTTATAGCAATGGCAGGGTTTTTCAGGCGTATCGGAGTTAGGCGCCAGGGCGGTTGTTACCCCGGCGCCGTCTCCTTCTTCTTCGAGTGGGATTGGCCCTCTCCCGATCCCGCTCTGCAGTCTCCTTCTGGAGCATGACACTCTCACAGAAGGAGACCACTGCATTCCAGTTTTCATGCTCTGCCAACATAGCCGACACTATTGCTGGCAGAGAGAGATCTTGCCCGATCCGATCGACCAGGATCCGCCGCTCGGCGGCCCACGCAGGGCACGCCTCGAGCGTGTGCTGTGCGGTGTCCTGGTCGCTATCACAATGGTGGCATTGTGCCGTGGCTTCGCGTCCTATCCTGTGCAGGTACGCACCGAAACAACCGTGTCCGGTGAGCACCTGCGTCAGGCGATAGGTGACGCGCTCGCTCCTGCTGAGCCAGGCTCCGAAGACCGGCAGGACTGCCTCGACGACGCGCTTGGTCGCAAATTGCATCCGCAGGCGGTGACGCCACTTTACAAGTGCGCGTCGCCGAGCCAGCCGCCGCAGCCTGTCCAACGCCCCTGGAGGCGCGTTTTCGCCGCTCTGGCGGAAGAAGTACAGACCTATGTTGTGTTTAATTTAAGCCGCTGTAGTGGTCTCGTATATCGAATACTAACCTTATAAATGACACCTTCATATTTTACATACTAGAACCTTTCCATAAGTATGTGTGAAGTGGGATGTACCCCAGTGTAAGAATCACGCAGATCGATCATGTAGTTCCTGAAAAAATTGCGCACATATGAACATACGGGGGAAACAAAGAGCATTCCTTTTTCGAAGTCGGTTAAAAGCAAAAACGGGCTTACTACTTTTAATCTTAACAAATGTACTAAAACAACACAACCATCTTTTCCATTTGTCTTTGTGTCTGTTCATCCTAAGGTTGTCTGGCAGGTACCATGCTATATTCTGTACTAGATCTTATTTTATGGTATTTCATGTGTACATAAAGAGTATTGTATGGTGCAACAAGAATGCAGAAACACAAACTGTACTTTCACATTTGGAATAGTCGATATACGGTTAGTATTGTAATTTTTTTAATTAATCCACCTTGCCACATCTGTGTTCAACCTCCATGGTGCGGCAGGTGATCATCTGGCTGACAAGCAAGAGTCACATTTATTAGTTAAATTAAGTACCTCATGTTTTTGTATGCCTGTTAGAGTTCATACGCTACCGCTTAAAAGTATGGCCCCAGAAGTATTTTATTTAAAGCGCGCTGATATCTTTTCGTTCAATATTTTAGTTAAACTTAGATACTTATTTAGGTTTATAAAGGTAAGCTGTAAAGTCGTGTAAGAACTATACAATAGTATTGTAGAGCTGACCTTGTAATATCGTGAGCGGTAGAGCCGGTGCCGGTGGATCAACGGCTCTCGGTCCCAGCGTGTCGTCTTCATTACCGTCACGTCACTCTGGGTGCCACTAAGCCACCCCTGCGCCCAACAGTAGCGACGTCTGTGCAGGATCAAGCAGGAGGGCTGCAGGATTATTACATTACATGTTAATTACGGCACGAAGTAGTCGTGACTCAGACAGGATACCACTTAAGATTAAATAAAATGTAATGCGGATCATTGCAGACTGTCTGTACTTGACATTACCGAGTGTGTCCCAGACGGCCGAGGACTGCTATAGGCTGAGTTGAATATGTGTAGTGTCTGATCTAATTGGCGCCATAAAAGTGGCTAAGCGCTTGGGTTTCTGCGCTACGAATCTCGGATTCGATCCCCGCTCGGGACAAACATCTGTACCATCTACGGCTAATTGTTTCGGGTCTGTGTGTTTGTGTATGTTGGATTTATGTTTGTATACTCACAATGACAAAGAGTAATCCTAGGCCCACACTATTTAAGAAAAACTTCAATGCAAGAAAATTAAAACCGTTATATGAACTCAATTATTATTTTTAAGTCTGTACATAGGAATGGTACATTAATAACCTTCCTATTGTATGTATATAGTACAAACGGTGAAGTAAATAGATAAATCGATCTGTAGTTTTTGATAAATTCGGTTAGATTGGTATAACGCGTAAAACAAAGAACTTACCTAACTTGTTTTGAAGTTGGTTAAAAATTAAAACAATCGAAGTTACAAAAATAGATTAACAAGTATTTATTAGATTGACAAAAATCGCGCTACAATTTAAATCGGAGAAACACTTCACTCACTATAGCCGCAAAGATTTTTATTATATAAAGGCAACAATAAATGGTTCTCAGTTTGTTCAATGTATCGCGTGCAATATCTGATCGTAGTCTCATTGCGGGATGTATTGCCCCCGCCCGCCCTCGCCACCAGGGCGAACGAGGGCGGTGCCTCGCTGTCTCTTCCGGCACACTCGCGCGCTTCCGGTGCCGCATCCGGCCGCATATCCGGCTTCCGTGACTTTTTCTTTAACACATTTCTTACTTAGAAAAAATGTCAAATAAATGTTAAAAGTAAATGAAGTTGTTTTAGGGACTGCGCATTTTCTGGTATTTTTATTTTGTTTTGGAAGTGTTCACTTGTCTAATTCAATTTAAAGATTTCAATATATGAGTGGAAAATGAGTCGTGACATAATATCGTGTGTGTATTGTTTAAGATGAATGTTACTAATAAAGCAGATAAGTTACAATGTGATCAGTGATGCTGTGGCTAAGCACGAGCGAGCACCGGCGCTTCCAGCATCTCTACCACGGTGGGTAGTCTCTACTACTTTCACCTGCCAGGGTGGTTGGTGTTGAACTTGATCTTATATCACCTATTATATAGCCTACAGATAGTTGTTTCACATCTGAGTGTTTGTGTATGTACATCTGCTTGTGAGATTTGTCTGTAAATTGTACGATACATTTACGATATATACGATAACTTTAGTACGGGGCATTTATATTCATTATATTCTATTTGGGATCATGTTGGAAGAGTGGAGAAGAGTGGCCTATACTTTATTTAAACCAAAATAAAATGCTGGTAGTTACATTATTTAAAATGTTTGTCTGTTTGTAAGCGCACACGTAAGAATTACTAAATTAATTTTATTAAAATCTAGCACGTGAGTCATCTCAATCTGAGACTAGAACCTGAGATACAGATTGATCTTATCATAGTAAGATACTATCCGTGTGGTGTTTGGATTAAGATTAGGGCAGGACAGATCCAGGGCTGTGCCCCCTTCCCCCCCCCCCCCCCCTCTAAACTGGGATATTGTTGACCCTAAACCTAATCAACAATTATCTCTGAAATTCTAGACATGAAACACCGGGGCACAGATCAAAATCAAAATCAGATCAAAATGGGCAGCAGCGTCCCTTCTGTGGAACGCGGCCGTTCTGCGCGCAATGTAGTAAAACCATGTGTTCTTTATGCACGGCTATCAATAATTAATTTATCTGGTTACCAATATTTTAACTATCTGTAATTTTATCTTACTACTACACGCCCTCTCCTCGCCCAGAAACTTACAGGCGGCCGGCGTGTGAGTTTGTTTTTGTAATCGAAACCTAAAATTTTGGAAATCACAGCTTGTTTTTTATAAAAGCGATCGCTATACCCTACTGGTTCTCGCCTTAACATAAAGTTCCCTAAATGCATATAATATGTACATTACAATATAATGTCCGGTTGAGCAACTACACTTCTCGGAAGTGACTGCGAGAAACCCAACAAAAAAAACATTACTTTACATTTACCGATATAACACTTTGCCGTGTAGTGCCGGCTCAGAATGCCACCACCCCATCTCCTCCCATGGGTGTCGTAAAAGTCGACTAAGGGATTAGCCGGAGGATGGGCAGCAGCGTCCTTCGAGTACATTAACAACTCAACTGCGATCGCCAACCCGTCCGCCAAGCGTGGCGATTATGGCAAAACCCCCAATGCGCCCACAACACAACCATATCGGTCATTGTGGACGTCTTTGTGGGAGGCCTGTGTCCAGCAGTGGACTTCATTCGGCCGAAATGATGATGATGATATAACACTTCCTTCGCAAAAAGCCGTGGACCGCCACTGTCAATATAATAGTGTTATCAGCTGACGAAATGTACACGATTCATTACAAAAAATGCACAAATTTTAATTGTTAACTGAAATCTAGTGAATTATTCTAATGCGCACCTACATACATACTATGTCGACTTGCATCACATGCCGCGTTTACTTAACCGATAGGTATAGTGTATATATTTTTAAAGTTATTTCAAACGAAGAACATACTAATCTATACTAATATAATAAAGCTGAAGAGTTTGTTTCTCAGTTTGTTTGAACGCGCTAATCTCTGGAACTACCAGTCGGATCTGAAAAAACATTTTTGCATTTGATAGCCCAATTCTTGAGGAAGGTTATAGGCTATTTAACATCAGGCTACGACCCTTAGGAGCTGAGCAAAAAGAAAAAATGTCAGAAAGAACGCTAAGTGAAAACGAAGTACTAGCCTAGTGACGCAGTGGGTCACCGACGAGAACCGAGCATTGCCGAGAACAGCCGAACTGTGCATGCCTATGTCAACTGTCTATGCCGAAGTACTCTACATTATTTTTAAATAATCCGATTTCTTTTAAATTGAACGCCGGGTGAATCAGCGGGGCTCAGCTAGTGATTCTAATAAACTTTTAATGCAATTTTTTCTAATCCAGTTTGTTCCCAGTGCGTTATAGGCCTCTGGTGTGGGAAATAACTTGTGTCGACACCCTTGCTCCATTCCATATTCCAAGCAAGGCTGGGTGCGCCTCGGCATCAGAAGCCCTCATACGGTGCAAATATAATAAGCTCTATTATTGTTTTGAACCGCATGGGGTTGGTGACCACAGGGTTGGCCTTTTCTTTGGCCAAAGAATAAGCACTGCCATGCAACGTGGCAATGCGCCAGTCTTCTGAGAACATTACCAGCTGACGGCAATGAGGAAGAATACTTTAACGCCTAAATGCCCACTTATAAACATTTAGTAGGATTAGTTAGTTTAAGCGTCAATGTGGTGCTTTAGTATTTTAGTACTAAAGAATTGTAGTGTATAGCTCCAATCTATACAAATAAATAAAATTTAAGTGTCTGTTTGTAATGTCAAAATAACAACTTTTTACAAATTGCATATGAAAGTATATACGGAACATATAACAAAAAATACATTTTAATCTATACATCTATACAAATAAATAAAATTGAAGTGTCTGTTTGTAATGTCAAAATAACAACTTTTTACAAATTGCATATGAAAGTATATACGGAACATATAACAAAAAATACATGTTAAACATTTTTGTCTGTCTGTCCGTCTGTCTGTCTGTCTGTTTGTTCCGGGTAATCTCCGAAACGGCTGGACCGATTTTGACGGGACTTTCACTGGCAGATAGCTGATGTTATAAGGAATAACTTAGGCTACTTTTATTTTGGATCTATACAAATAAATAAAATTGAAGTGTCTGTTTGTAATGTCAAAATAACAACTTTTTACAAATTGCACATGAAAGTATATACGGAACATATAACAAAAAATACATTTTAAACATTTTTGTCTGTCTGTCCGTCTGTCTGTCTGTCTGTTTGTTCCGGGTAATCTCCGAAACGGCTTGACCGATTTTGACGGGACTTTCATTGGCAGATAGCTGATGTTATAAGGAATAACTTAGGCTACTTTAATTTTGGAAAAAGAATTAGGGTTCCGTGCAAAAAAATAAAACCCTTGAAATCCAATATATAAATTCTATGTCATGTATCTATGTCGAAGTACTCTATATTTCTTTTAAACTAAACGCGGGTGAAACCGCGGGTCCCAGCTAGTAATAAATATATTTGCTCCCAGATTTCTAAATCGGTTCTAACATATTTTTTAAGATAATATTTTCTGAAGTTTACGCGAATAGCATCTATTTAATTGAAATAGCTAACGGAAATATATCGCGCTTACAAATGTGAGTATATAGGGTAGAACAATATAATATTGTTTTATTTAATTTTGTATTTCATATATTTGTGTATTAATAATATAATAATTGTATGTGCACGTATAGATGCTGTACGTAAGTATATAGAATGAACTAGCTGGGACCCGCGGTTTCACCCACCGTTTAATATAAGAGAAATTGGATTATCTTCTTCTTCTATACATAAAATTGAAGTCTCTGTTTGTAATGTCAATATAATAGCTTTTACTAAATGCATATGTAGGTATATACGGTACCCACAACAAAAATTATATTTTTAATTTTTTGTCTGTCTGGCGGTTTTTCTGTCTGTCTGTTTGTTCCCACTAATCTCCGAAACGGCTGGACTGATTTCTACGGGACTTTCACTGGAAGATAGCTGTTACAAGGAATAACAGAGGCTACTTTTATTTTAGAAAAATAATTAGAGTTCCGCGCCAAAAATTCAAACCCATGAAATCCATGATATATACATACTCTATGTCAATTGTCTGTACCGAAGTACTCTAAATTATTTATAACATTACAAACAGACACTTCAATTTTATTTATTTGTGTAGATGAATTTGACGGCACGGTTGGTGTAGTGGCTCTTACAGTCGGCTGCTGCGTCCCGGGTCGTGGGTGCGCCTCCCGCACAGAACAAATATTTGTATGATCTGCAGGTAGTTGTTCCGGGTCTGGGTGTATTGTATGTGGAATTTGTGTCTGTAAACGCACCCACAACACAGGAGAAATCCTAGTGCGGGGAAATGTTTAGTAAAAATATATTTCAATAAGCTATTTCGATTCAATATTTTTTAAGAATTGAATAATTTGTGGAATGCATTACCGATCTCAATCAGACGGGCTCAGTCACTACCGGTATTCAAAAGACTAGTGAGAGAACATTACTTGTCACTATAATTATTATGTCTCTCTATTACACGGGTTTATATCCCCTGTAAGGGGGAACCCGGTCTTTTGATAGGCTTACGCGGGGACATGGGTCCAACACGCAGAGGCCCTTTAGAGAATTTAATCTAAAATGTAATGGGACACTAACCGGGGACTCTCCATGGCTACACTATGAAATGCAGTCTCGGATTGTCCCCGGAGGTGTAAAACTATTGTATAAGATGGAAACTACAATTATTAGGTCTATTGTAATGGGTGCTAAATCGATAATATACTTCTAAACCTGAAAAAACGGCGTCTGCCTTTCAACGTTTATAGTGAAATTCTGTGGCAGACGGTGACTCGCCACTCACAAATATAATACTAATAATAATAATAATTATTATTAGTATTATATTTCTTGCTTTTACTCTGCCTTTTGTTACATCTTTGATGTCAGTTGTCCTAATTTTGTTTATACTTGTATATTTATATATTTTATATGTATTTTATATTACCATATATGTTTATCATTATGTATGTAGTGTATTTATAATTTTCATTATTTACATATTTATTATTTAAGTTTAAGGATATTTATTTGTGTGCACCATAGACTACCCCATATCTTGTCCAGTAATATATTTTTTTTTCCATCCTAAGGTTGCCTGGAAGAAATCGCCGTGTGCGATAAGGCCGCCCATTGGACTCTATATTCAAAGTGTTACTTTTCATTGTACTTTTTAATAACTGGTGTACAATAAAGAATATAATAAATAAATAAATAAATCATTTATTATGCTGATCAATATTTATTGAATTCGCATTTTTACTAAGCAGACTACTAAGGTATGGTTTGAGGCATTTCATGTTGCGTCTGGCAAACGTCTACGTTCACAGTCATCGTATACCTACATGGAGATTGACGTCATCAAACAACGTCTCATAGAGCGCTACGTACTATACAATGAAGTATGTCATGTCAGAAATACTTACCTACATGCCTTATATATAAATAGACATTTTTATGTTCTCTCGGGAAGGCTATAATGCTATGACTCGTAGCGTAGTTTCCATAGTGACTGTCTGTGTGGGAGTAGTGTAAGGAACAATTACAGGATGTGGACATCGGGAAAACCTGATGTACTGATTTCTCATTTTAATATATGACGTTAAAGTGACCTGCGTCAATCATACTAGGTACCAAAAAAGAAGTATGTCTCAGTTACTTGCTGTTGAATATTCCCTTTTATTTTTAGGGTTCCGAACGTCCGAACGTGGCGGGAAAAATGGCGGAATCCTTATAGGATCACTCGTATGTCTGTCCGTCTGTCATAGCAAAATTTATTTTATCATTTTAAAATAAATAGTTTTAAAGTTGTTTAAGAAAATAGGCGAAAATTGACCATTCCCTCCATCTCTCATCTCCGAAACTACTGAACCTATAATTGTGAAAAACATAGAGATAATAGCTATAAGAAGTCTATTGTCGTAAAATAAAGTGTACAAACTTACGTTGCGGTTGGAATGTATGAAAAACCATGTTGTTTTACTACGATTTTGAGTTTGTTCTTGGGATAAGTTACTGGCACAAGACCGAACTCAACAATAGACAATACATTCAGCAATTTCGGAACCCTCTCCACCCGAGTTCAATTCGCACTTGTCTGGTTTTTAACAACACAGTGCACTCAAGCTAGACCCTTGCTTTCAAACTATACCGTTCTTGTTGCAGATCCATATGGCGCGTTAAGCGGATGCGCACGCACTTCTGGCGGCCAGGTGCAGCTTTGGCAGTTCCTGCTCGAAGAGCTGGCAGCAGGAGCACCCGGTATTTGCTGGGAGGTACGTATTGCACGGTAACAATTAGGAGTAGAGCCACGAGGAACATGTCTTTGACGATTCAGCAAATCCTATAAACTACGAAACAATATGCTCATCATTTTCTCTGTCAGTCTAAGATGTTAATTTATAATGTGTATAAGTGTAGATGCGTTGCCCGCGCTCTACGATGGTCACCCGAACGCAAAGGCAATTGCCCGGCATTCGCTCGCACCGACCAGTGTGTGTGTGTGCATGAATTATAAGCGTAATTCTTAAAACATATTGCGAAGAAAGAATCCGTGCCTGTGTCTATAGACGATGCACGAAGTAAACTGCAACTGTGAGATAAAAAACGTCTTTTTATACCTATGGTAAAATTTACGCCGTTCTATAGTGCAATAATGTTCGTGTATGGCGCGTCTATTTGTCAAATTTCATTAGATGAGGTCTCCTTTCGGTCTAAATGAGATCTAGTGAGAAATCCGAAGTGCTTACATGAAATATGTTGTCCGACTTTTTCGTCTTCCGTCGGTTCCATGACGACTGTCATATACATTCTCTTCTTGGACTTCACGTTCAATGCACAGTCTTTAATATTAATGTCACGTTCAAGACTTGATAGGACAACGTCTTTCATCTCTTAGTCTTGTAAATAAGCGCGACATCTGGAGACCTTCACAAAAGGAGAATTTTGGCCAAGGGACCCGTACGCGGACGTTTCCGCGGAAGGATACACGATACTGCAACACGCAGAGAGACATGATGCCACCCCACCGATAAGTGTGTAATAGTGACGCTGTATTTAGATTTTATCATATTTGCTTAATTTATTATATGGGCCTTTGTTGCTTGAAAACATAAATAAATAATAATAATAATAATGTGTTGCTTCTTGTCGCCTGTAGTGGTGGCCATTTAGGGGGCCCATCTTGTGAGTGGCGAGTCACCGTCTACCACAGAATTTCACGATCAAAGTTGAAAGGCAGACGCTGTTTTTTCAGGTTTAAGAAGTATATTATCCATTTAGCACCCATTACAATAGACCTTATAATTGTAGTTTCCATCTTATACAATAGTTTTACACCTCCGGGGACAATCCGAGACTGCATTTTGTAGTGCAGCCATGGAGAGTCCCCGGTTAGTGTCCCATTACATTTTAGATTAAAATTTTCTAAAGGGCCTCTGCGTGTTGGACCCATGTCCCCGCGTAAGCCTGTCAAAAGACCGGGTATTATATATAAACCCGTGAACAGAGAGACATATAATAATAATATATAATAACAATACTTTTTGTACTACATTTAGCAATTTCATCGATGCATGCTAGCTACTGACCTGATACCCTTACCTGCGTGGAACCCCGCGTGAGCGCAACCCAGCAAGGACCAAGCTATTTGGAACCTTTTAGTATATCTGATAACAAAATGCATTAACCGCAGGGTCCCCCCGGCGAGGGCGAGTTCCGCCTGTCGGACCCGGACGAGGTGGCGCGGCGCTGGGGCCGGCGCAAGCAGAAGCCCAACATGAACTACGACAAGCTGTCACGAGCGCTACGCTACTACTACGACAAGAACATCATGAGCAAGGTATGCACACGTCGCTACAAAAAACACTACAGACAGCTAGAGCTTGTCCAAGTGACCGATGGCTAGCAGGGAAGCTTCCTAATAATGGCTAAGCGAGTTCCATCCCCGCACGGAGCAAACATTTGTATGATCTACAAATAGTTGTTTCGGGTCTGGCTGTTTGTGTATGTGAGATGTATGTCTGTATGTACCCACAACACAGGAGAAATACTAGTGTGGGACATCGAATTTAAACTAAGATAAATTATATACTGGAAGCCTAAGCTGATCACATCAACATCCCTGAGACATTTTGTAAATGTATATACTAATCCGTAGTTTCATAAGTAATACTAGCCAGTGGGCCTTGTGGTCACAATTTTTTGTTTTATTTAAAATTATATTATATATAACGCTTGTAAGAGACAATCATCATGTTCATACTAATACAATAATAGTAGGCGAACGTTCAGAACGGATTGGTGATGAAAATACTATGTTATTATAACGTATAGCAAAATGCTACGTATAATCGCTTTTTACGATACCTCCAAGAAGTGATCACTCTTCGATAAGAAAGGTAGACAACCACAGTATTGGTGAAATGCCTTAGTATTGTTTAGTTTTTTGGTTGCAAAATGATCACATAATAAAAATAAGTTTAAAAACTAAAATTCAACTACGAAATTTTTATTAGCAAAAAATAAATAAAATATTAAGTTATTTTTATTTAAATTATTTTGTTGGAAAGGCGTCTTTTTATTGGTCCCGGTAGAAATTCTACATGAACTTCCTCCGCCGCGGGGAAGGCCGGAGGGGCAGGACGGACTCCTAAAGGTTCCCCCGAAGCATCCGCATCACGGCGGCGCGTGACCACATGCACGCCACCGTTTTCTCGTGGATCGTTCGATGTGGGCTCGCAGATTCCCTAATCTACGCACCCGCGAACCCAGAGGTCCGCCGCCTTATAGCGACGGCAGGGGGTTTCAGGCGTATGGGAATTAGGCGCCAGGGCAGTTGTTACCCCGGCGGCGTCTCCTCCTTCTTCGAGCAGGATCGGCCCTCTCCCGATCCCGTGGAATGGCGTCCTAGCCGTATAAATAAATGTCAAAAATGGTTATGTCTAAAAGTATAGGTATTCTATATTTTTAGAATGTTCTCGTTATGATTTAGGTATTGGATAACAAACATGAAAAAGAAGTGGTGACACTTTGGACCACTATGATCCGCCATGTTGGATTTTATGCAACATTATTTATAGTCTTTAACCTGCGGAATAGCACGATGCTTCCAGCTTTACCACATTTGTCAAAATACGATGAGTAGTTAAGGTGATGTGAGAGAACAATTGAACATACTAACAAACATAGATGGCAAAATCATAAACCTCCTTTTCACCAGGCGAATGACATGCTCGTAGTGTCAATCAACATCAATTCAGCCGAAAAAAAGTCCGCTGTTGAACATAGGCCTCTCCCAGAGATCTAAAAGCTGAGTCATATCGGATTAACTGCATATGGTTCAATACATTTTGAAATCATCAGCAAAGACTTTATATTTGGAAACTATTTTACTACTCAGATTATTTACGAACACTAAAAAAAAAAAAGCGGCCCCAGGTGTGATCCCTGGGTACCCCTGATGGTATGAAACATTGTTTGGATTTAAATCCCTTAAAATATACCAGTTGTGATCGTTTTCTCAAGTATGATTCGCACCAACGCAGCAATGACCCATGAACTCCCATACTTACTAATTTAGCAAGTAGTAAATCGTGAACTACCAAATCGAAGGCATTTTTAAAGTCTGTGTTAATTGCATGAACTTCTTTCAATCAATCATTTCGGCCGAATGAAGTCCACTACTGGACACCGGCCTCCCCCAAAGATCACCACAATGACCGATATGGGTGTGTTGTGGGCTCATTGGGGGGTTTTGCCATAATCGCCACGCTTGGCAGATGGGTTGTCGATGTTAATGTACTCGAAAGATGCTGCTGCCCATTCTCCGGCTAATCCCTTAGTCGACTTTTACGACACCCACGGGAGGAGATGGGGTGGTGGTATTCTGAGCTGGCACCACGAACTTCTTTACCGCCAGTAAATTTTTTGGGGCGGAAACCGTGCTAGTTATCATCCAGCAGATGTTTAAATATTTTGTTCTATAATTTTGCCACATGCTGAAAGAATTGACACTGGTTTTTTAACTTGTAATTATACTGGTAATTATATTCTCCACTTTACCGACACTACTCGACTTAATGATTGGTGTGATGCGGGCAATTTTCCACTGGTCTGGAAAATAACCTTGTGATAGCGATTAGTTGAACATCGTAGTCAGTGGGCTAGCCAGATTTTCTAAGAAAAAGTTCTACATTGATACCGTATGTTCGCAGGTGCATGGCAAGCGCTACGCGTACCGGTTCAGCTGGGCGGGGCTGGCGGCGGCGTGCCAGGCGCAGGCGAGCGACGCGCCGCCCTACTGGCACTACCTGCCACCCGCAGCGCATGCGCAGCAGCCACCGCCACCACTCGCCACACAGACACACGCCGCACCACCGCCGACCACGCAGTAACACGCAACGGTAGGACAGCTCACTTGCACACTAAAGCAGTCCAGTGCACAAGTACGCGAGAGAACTCAGTCGTCCCTCGAGCGAGCAGTACTATGGGTGCTGCGCGTCAGCACAAGTACACGGCGTAGTCAGTTCTTTAGTGCTTCAATAGTACGACGGTAGAGAATTGAATATTTGTCAGTCGTGCATAGATAGATGTATCTGGTTGTCTGGTGGAAAGAATTTGTGTAAGAACCTTACTTATGTGTTTGTTTTTAACCACGTATACAATGATGTCCACCTACAAAATAATGTACGCCGCTATGTCAAGTTCAATGAATTTTCTTAATATCACCCCTTACTCCCCTTAGTCATCTTTTACGACTGTTTTGGGTGGAGAGGGGTGCTCTATTATTTGCCGGGAACCAGACAGACAATTATTTTAAGCAGTACTTTATAATTGGTCTTAATTGTATAATTGTTTTCTCCAATAATCGAAGATTTACCCTGAAGCTCAGCTTTCACGCAGAACGGTATACTTTTGATCGTATTCCCTGCAACTCCACCATATCTACATTTAAAACTAACGAACTCAAAGTTCTTAGTACCTCACCTCTTATCAATAGGACTGTTGGACCTTATAGATAAGATCAATAAGGGATCATATCGTGGTGGCATTCATTCGTGACATGACACCCGAGGTTTCGTCGACTCGGTGTTGGCAATATTTTCCCCAAAATCACTCAACACAAACATTGGCAAAATGTAATGCTTCAGCTGGTCGCGCAATCACTTAGTACGATAGCCGGAATAAAGCCTTAAGTAATTAGTTGTAATCATAATTATGATAAGACCTATCTTTACCTGTAATACTAAACACTTGGTAGTAAACATTGATTGATATACACATTTTTGTATAGATATGTAATTAAGAACTTAACATTTATAGTATTTGTTGTTGTTATTGTTGATAGCTATAATTGTCTCAAAGCATGGCAAAGTCCTCCCTCCCCTCGTTCCACTCCTCTCGGTTTATACATTTCTGAGGCTAATCCTTCAATAGATGTCTAGCTCATCCCGCTATTTCCTTCTGGGCCTACCACGACGTCATCCAACGTCGTGAGGGCTTCACTACGTTTTTCCACATCTCATGACATGCGAAAAACGTGACTTCCAAATTCCATTTTTAGCTTTTTTATAGTATATATATACATATGTACAAAAGTTACCCTAGCTCCAATTTGGCCTCTCAACGCGTGCTAATATCTAGAGAACGTCAGTGGATGGATTAGAGGCACGTGAGGTCCACCAAAGCAATTAGAAATGGTGTAGTGGATCACTGGCTTCGGCTAGTCATGCGGTCACTAACTACAATGAAATTGGAACCAGACCTTACGTATCTAAATCTATGTATATTTAATTACCTTCGTACATTTAATTATGCACGATTAATAAGGTTACCTTCTGTTTCAAGTGCGTACGAATCATATTGTACATATCTTATGATTAATAAGTTTATATTATGTAAGTGCTTATTATCTACTTAAACCTTAGGTTGTTATTTTCTGTGAAAGCTTAGCGGTGTTAAAGTTACCTTTTTTACATGCCTCAACGTTAGCCTTTACTACCGTCTTTGGGCAAGATATCTGATGTTCACATATCCGTGAACATATTTTTATATTACATGTAAGTTTATCTTTCTTGATTACACTTTTAGTATTACTTACCTAAGTATTAAGTACTAAATATGTTGAAGTAATTAATAAAAGCTACTCGTTGTACGAAGTGGTTTATATTGCAGCAATGATGATTTAACCATCTAAGGTGGCGATAACGATGCGATTATAAATGAACCCACCCACGTATTGGACAATACGTTATTAAACTTAAACAATGTTTTGTCTTGTGTGAAGTCGAAGAGCGTTAAATGCGTAGGACCGTGGGTTCATTAACTGTCGTATCGACATCGTCAGCTTGTCCAATCTGTCGGGTTGCCATGTTGTTTCTGTTTGTTAAGCGACAGGGATTCGATTATATTATCATTTTATTGTGAATCTCTTGAGGCGCAACACTTTGCTAACCACTGTCCGATTCGATCAGACCCATGAGCCGTTGCCCGAGCGATGTAGACAGCTGCCCGACTGCTGGCCACTGCTCGATATGTGAACACCACTCATTATCAATCTCCCAAACAGTTTGCGGTGTTCACTTTGATCCATATCAGGCTGAAACCCTACTTGCGTAGTTTGAGTACAATGCCTGTATGTAGATTATAAATTAGCTTTAGTTTAGTTTTAGCCATAAGGTTGTTTTATTGACTAGTGTGTCCTTGTGCGGACTATTTATAAGGCCGGCCGTTCGAGGCGAAGAGGTGGCGCCGTGACCGCTACCCAATGAAGGACACGCGCATCACCTGGTGCCAGCGTCTTTGCGAACTAATCAAATAATAAATTCATTACTATATGATGAATTTGATGTTATTAATTAAAGGGACGTTACAAAGTTACACTAGCCATGTCTAAGTATGTAGATATATATGCAGAGTCTGGATTCGGGGTTGATGTATTGATTAGCCTTTTTCATACAACCTAGTTACGAGACGAGCAAGTCTTTTGAGCAAGACTAGTTATTTAGTCTCTTATAGCCGGTACTATCACTAACTACAGCGCCCTACTAACCGGAACACGGTAATATTAAAAGTTTTAAAACGAATTAAACAATGCTGCAGCCCGTCCTAAAGAGAAACTGGCGCGTCTCCTAACTAGAAACTATTTTCTGGTTTCTTCAACACCTCAGCCTCAGCTCTAGCCTATTTAGCGTATAATATAGTCAATCAGATCCTGTACATATGTATGTGTGGTATTATCTTAAGGCTTTGTGTATAGTGCTTTCTGCGCTGATATTGTATTTTGATGGATATTGGTAAACATGTCGATTAAAAACTATTGTTTAAGTTTATTTTCTATATGTATAAGTCTGTATCCAAGGTCGGTTCGGTACAGGTACATGTCTGTCTATCAGATACACTTCAGCAGCACTACGGTGGGTGCAAGGTTTGCATCCTTTCATTCGTGAATCACCTGGACGATTCATCTGAAATGAGGAGCACAATTTATATTTCGTTCTTTTCGCCATTATAACTATGTACGTCTTTAATTGATGATCACCTGATGTAAAAACACGTTTTGATTTCATTAAGAATGAAAGTACTCTTAACACTGATTATAACAAAGATAATAAATAATAAATAAAGTCATAACATTATAAAAAAATGAAATGTTTAAAACAGAAAGCTGTGACTTTCGTTTCATCAAAGCCGATTTCACCTGTAACCCTTTTACTGTAGATGAACACAATTTATTATATACCGTCGCCTTAGGGTGGAAATCTCAGGAATGCAGTTTTAGTAACTTGAATTTTATTAGATTTTTGGAAAGAAAACCTACGCCGAAACGCAACACACGACCTATATACATGAAACTTATAAATGTAAGAGTAACATCAAGTAAGCTCTGGTAATAGAATAGTGAACATTATTTTAAGAGGACAATCAACGAACAAGCTGTTATTTCCAATTACTTTTAATAAAACACTTTTAAACGGATTAAAAAGTATTTTTTTTATCTGTAACGACGCCTGTCACCTTAGTCATCCTGCGACCACGAATGCTGCAAAGTATTCGAAACGTCAGGAAAATCAAAAATCAAAAATATACGCGATATAATCCGTTTAGAAGTGTTTTATTATGAGTAATAATCGCGAAAACCTAAGACATTTCTATCCAATTACTTTGTTGCTATTATATTAAATAATAAAGTTGCCACATGATATTACGTACTAACTAAAACGCACACAGATAAGAAAACGAGGGGCTATAATAACTGGTGTGAATTTTCTTTTTAAATGTGCTTGGCAGTTTTACTATTTAATTATTGCAAAATATAACTTACAACGAGTAAGTCCTCTTGAAATAAAGTTCACAGATGTTGTGTAACGTAACGCACCGACACCAGCCACGCTATGTTTGTATGTTGTTAATGTGTCGTTCGATGTTATATTTTGTTGTAATATTTCGTTGAATAAATTTATATTAATGTAAGCTAGCATAATATTTCCGGTTGATATAAAAATGTTTGTTATTTATGTAAAATGTGTATTTTACCTAAATGAAAATGCTTAATAATACAATTTTTTTTTTCTTTACTTTATTTTGACGGCACACTGGAAATACGTGAGATGCACTGCAAAAATTTGATCTGTTTTGTGTTAAAATTACAGACAAATCCTCAATCCCAAATCCAAAGATTGTGGATTATATTGATTTTTAATATCGGCTGTTAGGTTCTCTCTAAGTTTCTGTGCTACCCAGCGGTAGTTTGGACCCTGGTCCCGGTACGGGTTGATCACTATTACCTAAGTGCACAGAATATTTTGGTTATAATTTTATAAACTAAGTAGATTTACTTGGTTCAATATTGAAGGTGCTTCCTCACCTAGGTGGCCACAATAAATCAGGTGTATGGTTCCTTCCACAACACAGTTCCTTGTCAATTGGTAATATATTACAAATATAATAAATTGTATCCTCTACTACAGTGTTTAATATTATTTCCTGTAGCTTCTAGTTCCTTGTCAGATTAGCGTGTGAATGTGTATGCCGCATGGACCTATATCTGTAATGCAATTATAGATATATCAGTATTATGAATCTGTCGTGTCTGTCTATTAAATGACATGGTAGGAATGAAACTAATGGTGCTCACCGGGCACGGTTGTTTCGGCGCGTACCTGCACAGGATAGGACGCGAGGCCACGGCACAATGCCACCATTGTGATAGCGACCAGGACACCGCACAGCACACGCTCGAGGCGTGCCCTGCGTGGGCCGCCGAGCGGCGGATCCTGGTCGATCGGATCGGGCAAGATCTCTCTCTGCCAGCAGTAGTGTCGGCTATGTTGGCAGAGCACGAAAACTGGAATGCAGTGGTCTCCTTCTGTGAGAGCGTCATGCTCCAGAAGGAGACCGCAGAGCGGGATCGGGAGAGGGCCGATCCCGCTCGAAGAAGAAGGAGACGGCGCCGGGGTAACAACCGCCCTGGCGCCTAATTCCGATACGCCTGAAAACCCCTGCCGTTGCTATAAGGTGGGGGACCTCTGGGTTCGCGGGTGCGTACATTGGGGAGTCTGCGTGCCCACACCAAGCGACCCAAGAGAAGACGGTAGCATGCATGTGGTCACGCGCTGCCGTGGGACGCTTTGGGGGATCCTTTACAATCCCCCTGGGGGGGGTGACCGCTTTACAGTCACCCTCTCCGAGATGTGCCAATAGGCGTGGCACCAGTGGGTGGCTCTAGTGTGATCATACGAGGACCTGGAGCCTCCCTTAGGTGCCGAAGATGACCGCTCCAGTGGTTTTAGCCGGTAGGAGTCCGGCATACCCCTTCGTCTTCCCCGGGGCGAAGGAAGTTCATGATGAATTTCCACTGGGCATCAATAAAAAAAAAAAAAAAAAAAAAAAAAAAAGGAATGAAACTAATAATGGCCTATTCATTTGAGCATGAAGCAGATATTTCATCAGAATGTCTGGCAGTTTAGGTATGTCATGCCCACTCAAGTGTCCTGCTGATGGTGGCGTCGTGTATCGGGTCGCTTAGTTGCCGTACAATATGGTTGAGTTGAGCTCGTGAACGAGTGCTGTCTGTTGGGATTGGTCAGCTTAATGCTGCCATGACAATTTAATCATAATTTAACATAAATATCAGGCTTGTTTAGTGTGGACTTTTTAAGAAGTTTACTTTTTTCTGCTACATTGTCCTCACATTATTTATTTTGAGAACAATGTAACCAAAAATACTGTAACAATTATTATGATTTAAAAAGAGTAACCATGGAGTTTCTTGCTCGTTCTTCTCCATAGGAAATCAACATCTTGGAGTGCGGCAACTAAAGCCTTGACTGTTCATAAGTGCCTGCATATGGTTTTACATGAATAAAACATATTTTTATCTTTATCTTTAAGAACTAAGACGCTCGGATGACCGACGCCATACACGGGTCACGACGACGTAGCAGCACCGATGCAGAAGACTGGGTTGCGATCAACAGCCCCACAACCAGTGTGGGGATACGAGTTAGGAACGACAGTTGTTATAGGACCCATTTCCGTCCCAAACTCTAATATCATCAGTTCGGCCGAATGAAGTCCACTGCTGGACACAGGCCTCCCGCAAAGATCACCACAACGACCGCTATGGGTGTGTTGTGGGCTCATTAGGGGGGTTTTGCCATAATCGCTTGGCAGACGGGTTCGCGATCGCAATTGAGTTGTTAATATACTCGAAGGACGCTGCTGCCCATCCTCCGGCTAATCCCTTAGTCGACTTTTACGACACCCACGGGAGGACATGGGGTGGTGGTATTCTGAGCCGGCACCACACGGCGAATTATATCAACTCGACAGATATGGTATAAGAGGAAATGCACTAAAGTTATTAGAAGATAACTTAAGTCAAAAAAAAAAATGCGTTGAGGTGTCAAGTTACTATGGACATCGTAAGAAAATTCGTAGATCACGACATTGCGAAAATAAATGTGGAGTGCCCCAAGGTAGTATACCGGGACCTTTATTATTCATTATTTACATAAACGATCTGCCCAACATATGAATATATACATGAAATCGTTTATTTCTCCTCACATAATATAACTAGCGTAGATACACAATACATTTTCCACTTTCAAAACATACATTATGTGAGGAGCTGGTGTCTGAGATAGGTATAGCCCTGTATTACAGATCACCAGGTCCTCACCCCAGCGGTAAGTTTGCAAGTAGGATGCATTTATATTCATTTATTACACATTCAGGTTATAAAATTACACTTATTTAAATTAGATGTGATGAGAGATTAACACAATTTAAGTGTGTTATCGTGCGCGTGCGTGTGTGTATTGTGCGTGCGAGTCCGTGTTCGTGAAGGCGTGTGTGTGTGTTTGCGCGTGGATGTGTATGCGTGTGTGTATTATGCATGTATGTAAGTATATGTCACTATATGCCTTTTTCCTAATTAACTTAGTAGATTTTCTGTACTTTCATAATCCATATTCCATATCCATAACCACACACAAATGTGTGCGATATGCTGATGACATAGCTGTTAATATTAAAAATAATAGTAATAATAATTTTAACAACGAAAACGTAATAAACATGACTTTAGAAAAAGTTATAGACTTGTTAAGACACAATAATCTACACATTAACATCGGAAATACTAAAATGATCAGATTTCAAATATATAATAGCAGACAAAGCCCTTTAAAATTCTAGTATGGAAATACCGTCATTGATGAAGGCCAAAATACTAAGTATAACAATAGACAAGTTTTGTAGTTGAAAAACACACATCGATAACCTATGTGCAAAATTATATAAATTTGTTTATGTTATATATCGCCTAAGGCGAGTGGTTAACATGGAGGCCGCCCTCGCGTTGAGTTGACGTTATTAGAGCCTTTCGTGGACAGAAAAAAATGTCTTAGGTCTTTATGGGGAGCTAACCAAACGGATAGTTGTATTCCCCTTTTTCGACAATATAAAATATTGCCGCTCCCAGCACTGTACATGTATGAAATCTCCGCCTTTGTACACAAATTAAATTATTGACATATCCAGTATTATTGTAACAAAACAATATATTCTCATTGATTAATTTTCATATTCTACGATTATTCAATTTTAAATTATTTTCATTACATATTTGTACGCTGGAAATGGCAAAATATTATGGATTCGTTTTTTTTATAACAACTGTATTGTACCATATTCTGACAAATAAATGATCTATCTATCTATCTAGACCGTTGTAGAAAACGTTGAAATATCATTGGATTTAATAAATATTCTATGACCTACTGATAGCGACCAAAATTGCACATACAAAATATACATGCAATGAAAGAACGTGTAACTTGTATTTATAATAAATGATGTACAAACATACAATGTTCCCGAGCTGTCCTTGCGAGGGCGGATACTGCTTCGATAGCGAGCCCACGCGCAGCGCCACCCGCTCTTACTGTCAACATTCGGGATCATTTATAATTCGTTCCCTACTGATTTTAAACTAATGTTTTTTGAGACGGCTTCGGAGGCTATGATTTAATGAAAAAACCTAAAAAAAACTACCCTATAGGCTCCAGGTTGGTCGGTAAGCAAACGAGTTGATGGTCCCTCGCACCATTACGTCGTCTACCACCACCAATGACGTCATAGCCGGAGTATTCGAGCTGAGAACTAGAATGGTTCTCTGTAGTCTTTGGGTCATCTGAGAGCTGAGTATACCATAGCGGTGCAACACCTGTAGATGAGGTTGAGGTTGGAGTAAGCTGAATGACATGTGCCCTTTTTTTTAATTGGTGCCCAGTGGAAATTCTTCATGAACTTCCTTCGCCCCGGGGAAAGGCGAAGGGGCCGGACTGCCCTAACAAACCATGAAATCCATTATAAAAAACGCAACAACTGTGCTAATCGATAGTAAACTATCATGAACAGATTGGTTGATCAAAAGTATTGAAATAGACACAATGTTTCACTGCTCATAGAGTAATTATCATTGGCCCATCAAATGATTACTATTCCAAAAACGGTTCCGTGAATTTGAACCGAGGGTTGGCGATATCTGCGTGGCAGTGGCTGCACACCGTGCACAGACGCAGACATTAGTTGCAAAATGGCGTCGAGGCTGGCTGCCCTGCTCACCACACTCCTGCTCTGTTCATACGGTAATCCATAATAATTATTTATTAATTTTCCACGACACATAGTTCTTCCACTACACAATTAAGTTGAAGCAATATAAAACTTTAAACGAGTGAAATATACATTATAATAAAACACTTTTAAACGGATTCCATCGCGTATATTTTTGATTTTCCTGACGTTTCGAATACTTTGCAGCATTCGTGGTCATCCTGCGACCATTCCGACCGAATCCGTTTAAAAGTGTTTTATTATAATGTGTAATAATCGCGAAAATCTAAGACATTACTGAGTGAAATATAACAAAGAAAATTTTGATCCTCGTCAACGAGCTATTCTTCCGTGTTAGGAGAATAAATAGCTTCTTACCTCGAAGTACGGTTTATTTATACTAAATAGTGTCCGAAAACATCTGCTGCTTCGGAAACATTGTAATGAAATTTACAACGATATTTTATAGCAGATTTTATAGCAGTGATATTACCAGTTTAAGTGTATAATCTATGAGTGATATATTGTTACTCGACAGATTAAGTACATTCTTCATTTCACAATATTTCTGGGTCCACGAGCTTATTCTTCGTTAACCCTGTGTTTTTAGGGTTCCGACTGTCCGAAGGAAAATATGGCTGAATATAGAATCATTCGTGTGTCTGTCTGCCTGTCCGTCTGTCACAGCCAATTTACTCCAAATCTACTCCAAATCTACAAATTTGGTACACATATGGGTTTCTACAATCCAAAAACGTACGTGTAACGTAAATAAATGAATTTTGAATATAGGGGTCCTTTTTGGAGGTCAATATAGAACATTTAAGAATAAAGTTTTGCGAACTGTACCGTGTAACATATGAAATGGAAGGGCTTGTTGTGAATGTCTCAAATGTATTTATTTTATAATGTTTAAATATATCGTTTTAAAGTTATTTAAGAAAATATACGAAAATTGACCATCCACCCCCCCCCCCCCCCCATTATCTCTAAAACTAGTAAGCCTAAAACTCTGAAAACAAAATATAGGTCATACATATAGCTTACAGGAAAACCTATAAGAAGTCTATGGTATTAAAATAACATGATAAATTAAGTTTGCGGTTGAAATGTATGGGAAAACATGTTTTTCAACTACGATGTTAAGTTTATTCTTGGGATACGTTTTTAGTACAGGACCGATTCCAACAAACGACAATATATTCAGCAATTTCGGAACCCTCTCCACCTGAGTCCAACTCGCACTTGACCGATTATTTTAACTTGTTCCAGGAGTGGCGTCAGTATGGTCCGAGTGCAACAACGCGACGCAGCTGTCGGTGCAGGTGGACACCCTGCTGGCGGAGTACGACCGCGAGGTTCCTCCAGCTGCCCGTGCCTCCATACGACTGACCCTCGACGTCCGGCACGCCACCATCGACCAGCAGCAGTCTGTCATGCGCCTGCTTGCTGATCTCAAAATGGTAAGTTAACAGTGGTCGTCATATCAGCCAAAAGACGTCCACAGCTGAACAAAGGCCTCCCCCATAATCGACGGGTTACACGCTGTGTGGCGTCATTTTGGGGAAAATTTGCCAGTTACTCACCACGCTTCACAGGCGAGTTGGTGGTAAGCGCAGTATGGCTGTTAATTCAGAGAAGGGACGCTGCTGCTCAATCATCCTTAGTCGCCTTTAATGACATCCATGGGTGGAGTGATGCTTTATTCTTAATGCGGACACCATGCGGACAAATCAACAATAATATCTAAGTGAATATGTGCGGGCTTCCAAGCTATATAGAAGAACAAAAAATGCGACAGAAGTACTATTTATTTTTTAAACTATGGCCCACACTAGAATTTCTCCTGTGTCGTGGGTGCGTTTACAAACACAAATTCCACACACAATACACCCAGACCCGAAACAACTACCTGCAGATCGTACAAATATTTGTTCCGTGCGGGAATCGAACCCACGACCCGGTCAGCAGCCGACTATATCAGCCACTGCACCAACCGTGCCGTCGTAGGGTCCAATTGTGAGCACCTTGTTTTCGAAATGTAATATTTTCATATTTCAGAAATCAGGAATAAAATGGCTTTTTGTGATTTTGATTGATTTTACATTTATTATTCTATGGTCACTTGGTGTGGTGTTCGGATTAAGAATATAGCACCACTCCATCTCCTCCTCCCGCCTGCTAGAAGGATGGTGACTACTGGCGAGTTCCCCCCATGACGACACAAACAAGCAACCTGCCTCCAGTATCTGGTAGAGACCCCTGGCGAGGCCTTTGTTCAGCAGTGGACATCGTTAGGCTGTTGTAATGATACCAAAGACAAAAACATTATTACAAAAGTAGTCATTCAATTTAAAAAACTAAACGTTTTCTTCTGCTGGTACACAATTACATTTATCCTGTACGAATGACTGTAACTACGCTATTTTTAGTTAATTGCCTACACCGACTACCGAGATACGCTCGCTAAGTTCTTATCAGTCCGCTTAACGGATGAGCCAAATTTATTCGGCATGCTGGAACAAGTAACGGTAAACAAATAAAGATTTCTCGTTTTTCAGTCGTGGCAGGATCCTCGCATTAGATGGAACGCATCGGAATGGAACTGCGACAGCGCGCTGACGTCAGCCGAGCGGCTGTGGTTGCCGGACGTGGTGGTGTTGAACGCGGCGGCCACGAGCAACGGTGACATGGGGCTCCGTGCGCGCCTGGACGCCACCGGCGCCGTGTCCTGGATCAGCCGCCTCGACGTGACGGTGCCGGTGGCACTCGCACTGCAGGACTGGCCCACAGATGCACAAGTTTGCATCTTCAAGTTCGGCTCTAGAGTCTACAATATTGACGAGTTGGTGCTGGACATCAGTGAGTTTAAGGTAAGTTTCTGCTCGTGGAAGTGGCCGCTTTGGTCCTAATTTGTGAGCTTGGCGTTGATGATGCCATAGAGGCAATAGTAGGTTACATAGGTTATGATGCAATAATACATGTTAGGTTTATTGACACCCGCAGAGGGCTGATACTGCGCGAAGAAGAAGGAGATGGTGCCGGGGTAACAACCGCCCTGGTGTCTGATTCCCATACGCCTGAAACTCCTTGCCATTGCTATAAGGCGGGGGCCCTCTGGGTTCGTGGGTGCGTAGATTGGGGAATCTGCGAGCCCACACCGAACGATCCATGCTGGATGCTTCGGGGGATCCTTTACAGTCCCCCTCTCCGAGATGTGCCTATAGGCGTGGCATCAGTAGGCGGCTCTAATGTGATCATATGAGGATCTAGAGCCTCCCTTAGGTGCTGAAGATGACCGCCCCAATGGTTATAGCCACTAGAGTTCAGCATGCCCTTTATTTCAGATCCAAAAATCCATAGTTCATTAACACATATTACATAAATACATAAAAAGATCTCATATTAATCAATTTAATTAAATAATTCAAATAAATGAAATTGTATTTAAAATAAATTAAATCAAATTAAAATGTCAGACTATAAACTAAAATAAATCATAAAACACGTCCGCTTATAAAATTGAAATTAAGTACCGCTATAAATTATGTCAGACTATGAAATATAAATTATAGAATTTTAATACAATTTAAAATAATTAATTAATGTCAGATTACAAATTAAACTAAATTATAAAATATGTCAGCTTAAACAATTGATATAAAGCACGGCTATAAATTGTAACAGACTCTAAAATTTAAATTTATATGACGTAGTGGGGAAGCACTGATATGAAGCATCATCCATCTCCGTAACAAGGGCAAGTCCTACCATTCAGACAACGCGCTCAGGATACTATTCGTGCTGCCGCGTAGGTGACTTAATTAATAGCCAGGCACTCCGCTTTCTTATCATCGCGTAGAAATCGTCCGTTTGTGCCTCAGCGAACATACTAGAAGCGCTACAAAATCGCGGCAACCGTAACAGAATCTGTCAGAGGCTGTCCTGCCACTCTTCGGAGCCTGGCTCAGAAGGAGCGAGCGCGTCACCTACCGCCTGACGCAGGTGCTCACCGGGCATGGTCGTTTCGGTGCGTACCTGCACAGGATAGGACGCGAGGCCACGGCACAATGCCACCATTGCGATAGCGACCAGGAGACCGCACACCACACGCTCGAGGAGTGCCCGGCGTGGGCCTCCGAGCGGCGGATCCTGGTCGATCGGATCAGGCAAGATCTCTCTCTGCCAGCAGTAGTGTCGGCTATGTTAGCAGAGCTCGAAAACTGGAATGCTGTGGTCTCCTTCTGTGAGAGCGTCATACTCCAGAAGGAGACCGCAGAGCGGGATCGGGAGAGGGCCAACCCCGCTCGAAGAAGGAGGAGACGGCGCCGGGGTAACAACCGACCTGGCGCCTAATTCCCACACGCCTGAAACCCCCTGCCGTTGCTATAAGGCCTCTAAGGGGGACCTCTGGGTTCGCGGGTGCGTAGATTGGGGAATCTGCGTGCCCACACCGAGCGACCCAAGAGAAGACGGAAATCCTTTACAATCCCCGGGGGGGGTGACCGCTTTACAGTCACCCTCTCCGTGATGTGCCTATAGGCGTGGTACCAGTGGACGGCTCTAGTGTGATCATACGAGGACCTGGAGCCTCCCTTAGGTGCCGATGATGACCGCTCCAGTGGTTTTAGCCGGTAGGAGACCGGCATACCCCTTCGCCCTTTCCCGGGGCGAAGGAAGTTCATGAGGAATTTCCACTGGGAACCAATAAAAAAAGGTAATCGGAGTTGTAAAAGTTAAAAACTAAAGAGTTATAGAATAGAATCGTATTTATTCATGGAATAAAATATATATTTTAGTCGCAGGTAACAGCAATTTATTAGTAAACTGAAGTGGCAATGGGCAGGGCACATTGCTCGTAGAACTGATGGCCGCTGGGGAACAAAGGTTCTAGAATGGGGACCGCGCACCGGAAAACGCATCGTGGGACGACCTCCAACGAGGTGGACAGACGACCTGGTGAAGGTCGCTGGGAGTCGTTGGATGAGGGCGGCATGTAATCGCCCGTTGTGGAAATATAAGGGGGAGGCTGTGGCTGATATGATGAACAGCAATATCTACTTTTCTAATTTAATTTAATTTAAGTTACTGGTATTTATAAATTTGTAAACGTCTAAGAGCTATACCAGACCGTTTTCTTTTCAAGCACGCTGTAGTATTCGAAACTGGATCCTGGGATATCCAATCAGTCACCGGCGACACCTCCACTTGGCAACGAGGTGAAGAAGAGGTGAGCATCGTGACGTGGACGGTGAAGGTTGGGCGACGGGCACCTGCTCACGCGATGGCAGTTGCAGCGGTGCTGGTGGCAGGAGCTCTGATGCTGGCCAGTGCAGTCATGTTGCCACCGCAGCAACGGCATCCACTTGCAGCTTGTGCGTCATTCACTGCAGCCCTATGGTAATGATCTCATAGTTAAAAGCATCGAATATAAGAAAATATCTAAAGGCAGAGGACTGCATCGTTGCAACCACCTTTTTTTATCGTGGCGGAATCCTCATGGACGGCTTCCGCCTTGGGAACGATAGAGAGGCATGCCGGATTCAAACCGGCTAAAACCCCACAGTGTCTGTATTTTGTTCCAGGCGCGGTTTCTATCACAGAGTATGTAATCACTCCGTTTTAGTTTCTATGCGTTATTATTCTAAGAGCATACAGAGTTTTTTATCATACAAGTAAGTAATTTAAAATGAATGTTTCCTATTCTGTATTTAATACAACGTTACAATGTTTGTTCTAAAAAAATCGTGTGTTTAATGTAAATTTAATAATGTAATATTCGTTGACGTTAATTTTATTAAGGTGTGACATTCATTTACATGCCATAAGGCTGAATATGGTGAAACGGTTTCTTTTAACACGCACATTTTAACAATTCAATTCAAGTTCTTTATTTTGCGTAGTATAGGTATAAACGTGTTAATATATAATACATGTTGTAATGTGTTAAGCTAAAAATAAATAATAGTAGAAAATTAAAAAACATGCCTTTGTTGATATCCGAATTATTAAGTTTAAAATAACAAAAGAGTGATTAGGTAACAAAAATAACATATTGTTAAAAAAATATTTTTTAAACGATTATTTATATTTAGCCTAACACATTTACGTTTATACCTATACTACGCATAATAAAGAACTTGAATTGAATTAAATTGATTTAGGATAAATGAAACCGACAGACACATGGTGATCCTAATTACTTATTTATTTATTTATTTTAAGGGAAAACAAACAGTAGTACCTATGTTAAGTCTTATACAATGGTTTTAAAACTAGACTAAATAACTATACTACCCACTACATTTTCCACAAATTACTTTATAGAATTTAACCTGTTTAAGCAGTTAACTGTTGTCACAGCAACTTTACTTTATGAAGCAAAATGAAAGGTAAATAGAAACAAAAGTTTGCAACTAAAAGAGTAAAGCAAATAACAAGAATAACCACACGTTCATGCAAGTGGGATGTATCATACAAGTAGCATGGGACTTACAGAGCCTACTGCTGATCTTTTAGAATTTTAATCATATTATTTTTAAATTTATTTTTGTGTAGAAATAATACGTCATTTGCACAAAATTGCTTGTTGTATGTATCGACTAAGCGGTGTAGCGGTGAGCGCACTCCGGAATTTGTTTTACAAACGCTGGTAGCAAAGAGGCGCCTAGTGCACACCTTCCGCCAATGATCTATTCGAGGAACCAGGTAGCATAAACTATTCACCAAGTCAGGGCAGTCAAACTTGTTGCGGCATATACTGAACAGAGTCATCATTTCAAGGGGCGTACGTCTTGACTTTATAGTAAGTAAATCGTATTTTTAAGAAGCATCTGGACTGATGCTTTTTTATGAAAACATCTATATTACATAGCACGAAGGTATTTACGTTGCACAAGTTCTATAATTTCATTGTATTTTATATAATAAGGATTCCAGGTCGGTACTGCGTATTCCAATTGCGGCCTGACTATGGATTTGTATAGGTATAGGAAAGTAGATGGACGATGAAATTCTCTAGAAGCTCTCATCACAAATCCAAACATTTGGTACGCCTAATTAACAATGTTTCCTACATGGCTATCTAGATGAAGTTTAGAGTCCAGTTCTACACCAAGATCACGTAGACTAGTAACTTCACTTATAATGCTATTAAAAAGTCGTTAATTAAAACGAATAACACTTTTCTTTTTGTAAACGTTATACTAGGCATGCCTTTTAAGTTCTGTCGTTTCCATATTTGCCGGCAATTTTGAATTTGGAACTGTTCTATATTCGAATGTGTTTAAATTTTGAATCTCAAAACAGTTGAAAGTATTAGGATTAATGCTATTGTTTAGTCACAGCGTCGATTGGAATCTGTCAGGTTTGAATCGCACGAAAATGAATCTTTCTAAGGAAAATGTTCGTGCAATAATTTTCTACAACTTTAGAAGAGGCCTGACACGGCTTCAGTGTTTTGAAGAGCTAACATATGTGTTCAGTGATGAAGCCCCATGTCTGCGGACTGTCAAACGCTGGTATTTAGAATTCCAGCGTGGACATACTAGTGTTAGTGATAAATCTCGCGAAGGACGCCCAAAATCTGCCTTCACTGAAGATAACATCATTGCTGTGAGACAACTAATTCTCGAAGATCGTCATGTGACGTATCGAAAGATAGAGGCTCTATTAGGCATCTCAGGGACAACCATTCAGAAGATCTTGCATGAAGCGCTTGGTGTGAGAAAGCTAGTTTGCCGTTGGATACTGCATCTGCTTTCCGACGATCACAAGGCGGCCCGCGTCAGGTGGTGTAAGAAAACTCTGCAAAAGCTCAACTGAGGAGAGTCAAATCACGTCTACGACATCATCAGTGGTGACAAATCTTGTATCTATGCCTACGATCCTGATTCCAAACCACAATCTACAATCTGGGTCTTTCAAGACGAGCCAAAGCCGACTAAAGTTGTTAGTTCTCGAAGCACTTCAAGAAGATGGTGGCCACGTTCGTTGGAAAAACCGGCCATGTTGCGACTATTGCACTTGCAAGATCGTAGAACGGTTAACGCAGAGTGGTATACCACAATTTGTTTACCACAAGTCATCGCCGAACTTCGAAAATCTAACTCAAGGCGACGCATCATCCTGCACTACGACAACGCACACAGCGCTCGTCAAACGATTGAGTATTTGAAGCAGGAAAAAGTAGAAATTCTTGACCATCCTCTATACAGTCCTGACCTAAGCACTAACGATTTCTTTACATTTCCTAAAATTAAGAAAAGTCATCGTGGTCAAAGGTTCCAGTCCGGTGAAGGAGCAGTCGACGCTTTCATGTCAGCCATTTTGAACACCCCCACTTTAGAGTTGAATCAATTTTATAATAACTGGTTTGAGCGAATGGAAAAGTGTATTAAGCTACGTGGTGAATACTTTGAAAAACAATAAAATATACTAAAAGGTACTAGTTGTGTTTTTTTTTCTTCAAACGTCAAAACTTAAAAGGCATGCGTCGTACTTTGACATTTAGGCAGGTTAAGACATAGCTTGTTAGATTAGCAATAGCTTGAGAAACGATCAAGATCATGCTGGCACTCAAAACCATCATAGATGTTAGGATTTTTTTTAAAAACCTTAAGTCGTCTGTATATAGCCGTAATTTTGAATTTTGAAAACAATATTTAATACCATTTATAAATAATATTGGGCCTAAAATTGAACCTTGAGGAACTCCTGATGTTACTTAATTTTTCTAGACTGGAAACCATTAATCATGACCTTTTGGGGTCTATTTGTAATATAAGAAATAAACTAACGAAGGAGGTTCCCTCTAATGCCATTGTATGCAATTTTATTTAACAGCAAACTTTTTTTATTTTTTTTATTGGCTCAGTGGAAATTCTTCATGAACTTCCTTCGGACGAAGGGGTATGCCGACTCCTACCGGCTAAAACCACTGGAGCGGTCATATTCGGCACGTAAGGGAGGCTCCAGGTCCTCGTATGATCACACTAGAGCCGCCCACTGGTGCCATGCCTATTGGCACATCTCGGAGAGGGTGACTGTAAAGCGGTCACCCCCCCAGGGGGATTGTAAAGGATCCCCCAAAGCGTCCCGCGCGCGACAGCGCGTGACCACATGCGTGCTACCATCTTCTCTTGGGTCGCTTAGTGTGGGCACGCAGATTCCCCAATCTACGCACCCGCGAACCCAGAGGACCCCACCTTATATTTAACAGCAACCTATGATCAACTTTATCATAATTATAAGTTGTATTAAACGAGCTATGCTGGCAGGTTGGTGACGGCGCTGGTGCGGCTGCCGGGCGCCAGCTCGAGCCCGCGCGCGCTGGCCGTGATGTGCGCGCTGTGCGTGTGCGGCGCGCTGGGCGGCGCGGCCGCGGCGCTGGTGCTGCGCCTGGCGCGCTGCTCCGCGCCGCCGCCGCGCGCGCTGCGGCGCCTGCTGTCCAGCCTGTCCACCGTGTGCAAGCTGACGCCGCTGGTGGGTATCGCCTTTAGCGCCGCCTGAACAGCACTGTGCTTACTTATTCATTTTATGATCTATAATATCTATAATATACTCTAATCAAATGCGTATAGCGTGAACCCAAACCCATAGCAATGTAGCTTTCAACACCTTCATAATAAATTAACACTCCCGTCACGCGGCAACTGACTTAACTCTCGAGTCTCGTCGAAAGAAGGAAATATAGGTAGGCTAGATTAAACTGGAAAGCATCACGAATTTATTGCTTACTGTCTAAATCGAACCAATCGCAATATAATCAGAGAAATAATATTGCGTGAAATACTGAGGTAAACAAGGGGCTTGCAGTTGTAAGGCTTTTATTCAGTTACATCTAACTACAAAGTGAACTTATGTGCAGGACTCGTCTATGTCATCGGAGAGCGGCGCGTGGGCGGCGGCCGCAGTGCTGGTAGACCGCGTGCTCTCCGCCCTCCTCCTGCTCACGCTGCTAGTGCTGCTCGCCGTGCAACTGTTTTAGCGACACCTCCGTGTCACGCTGCCGGCCGAACAGACATGAGGTTCACAAACCCTCGTCACACTACTGTTGCCGAGTGACTGCTCTAACAACACGCAGTGTTGTGCTGCTCGCGTGAAATCTCTCGTCTGAGAGCCTAGCTATAGTAACGTAAACGTATCGCTAATGTGAGTGAATTTTGAATTGAAAATACTTGATTCACACAACATTTTTTTTATTTAAACTGCAGACTTTATTCATACCTATATATGATACGAATTGTGTTTGTCGTATAAATTTAAACGAAAATGCTAGTAGTAAAAAAGGACAGTTGTATGTTCGATTCCAAATTCGCTCACATTAGCGATACGTTTACGTTACTATAAGTCAAAATATTCGTGCTAAGCCATCAAGAATGCGTGCTATTATTGTAGCATCATGTAGTCTGCTCGCTACTGCTGGCTGGGGTGCTCTCCGCGTTGCGCAGGCAGCAGTTGCAGCAACTAGTTTAGTGTTCTTTCATTTATATGCTAGGTCCTTCCTGTAAATATCAATACAATTTATTAATAAATGTCACGAATAGAAAAACTCCTGTGTTTAGTAATGCTATCTTTAGCTTCCATCGTATAACATTTTCGGCAACTACGGTATTCTACACAAGAGAGATGGGCGTCCCTTCTATACGGCAGTCATTCAACTTAGATAAGTTTTAATAGACGCGTCAAGAAATTCTTTTTAATCTTAAATTAATTTTCATTCTTGTTCATTTATGTGCAGGCGTATGTGTCATGGTATTTTGCATCTGTGTGCGTGTACGTATGCGTGTGTGAAAGAGAACGTCTATTAACCAAGTGATGGGTTTAGTAGAATTTCAGTCTCCTGATAATTTAATTTTTGGATCCAGCTCTGTAACCTTCATTTGCATTTTTTTTTGTTGGGTTATGAAAATATGTTATTTTGTTGATATGATTGTATAGACGGGAACTATTTATATGAAAACTTCTACTAGTAAGGGTGGTTCTGTGTGGTTCAGTTTCACACACTCTGTTCTTTCTGCGCTTGTCTTTGGCTATATAAGGAATAGCGGTATGCTTACGTAGGATCATCTGGAGTACATAGAGTTGCCTAACTGTGAGTACAGTACATTCTTTATACAATGTAGTCGTTGGATATTTTATTGGTTTGTTTAAAAAGACTTTTAGAATTGCCCTTTGTGCTCTTTCCACTAGCAGCATGCTGTTGGAAAATGTACCGCCCCAGGCTGGTATACAGTATATTAAAATTGATTGGACTAAAGAAAAATAAACTAGTTTTAATGTCTCCAGATCAGCTCTAGATCTTAGTTTTTAAATATATAGTTTCCGTGTACGAGAAACAAGGTTTCCAATATGCTTTTCCCAGTTCCCAGATATGAATCGATTTGTACTCCTAAATACCTGATGTCAGACGCGCGTGTAACACACTCCCGACAGTCACAGTCCGATTTTCAGTACAAGTAATACGACTAGTGTGTGCTTTCATTTGCAAACTGTTTGGAGGTTGGGATACAGAGGAACATGAAAAAGTAATAAATTTAGTCTTATCAACATTCAGCGTGAGAAGGTTAGCGTTAAACCAGGATATGACTGTAGATAGAGTTATTTCCGTTGTACTGTATGCTTGCCACCAATCACTAGCATGCACAATCAATGCCGCGTCATCTGCATAGGTAATAATTTTGCAGTTTTTTAGTGACAATTGACTCAGGTCATTGATGTACACCAAGAACAAGTTCGGGCCAAGCACACTTATTTGTGGAACTCCATATGATAATTACTAATGATCTTCACATACCATTCCAGTAAGGTAGCTACGGAACATTTCTAGCACGGCACTCCTTAAACCTATTGCCTCTAGCTTGTTTAGCAAGATAGGAATAGAAACGGTGTCGAAGGCCCTTGACAGATCCAAAAACACAGCAAAACTACTATACTTTTATATTTACTATTTTTATATTTCGCCTTTCGCCTTACAACTTTTACTATAATTTGCAACTTATTATAGAGGCATGATGATCATATGTCCACAGATGACTTCCATATCACGGTGTCCTCTCGTGCGGCGTGGTCTGGGCGTTGTTCATGCATCCGGTACTTTCGCGTCTTGCTCCTCACCGCGTGCACGCCCACCTCGGCTGTTAGCAACAGAACTGCGAGCAATGCGCCCAGTCCTAATACCTGCATAAATTAAATATATTATTCTATGTACAAGAGTACATGTACTCTACTCTCAAGAGCGAGTCGATTTTTCTGTGAGGTTAAGCGGCACTTGTCGTGGTCATCCCTTGCAGTTATTAGCACACGTAAGGATACTACTGCCCTTCCTCTAGATATCAACCCTGAGTAGTCTTTTATGATACCCTATTCTTTGCCGCGAACCACACCATCAGTGTTGCCAACCATACTGTACCGTACAACTACATACCTATGACCGTAAGATTTTTTTTTGGAAAACTGTAATTGTTTTATGAGAACTTAAATATACAGATTTCGTTTAATTAATTATGAATAGGGATTTACGGTCTTGCTAAAGGCGACTTTTAGATTATTAAATTTACACAAAGACACTAACTTCTTGCAATAAATATGGTAAACAAATACCGATAATTTACAGTTTTTAATAAATATTCCCAATCCGCTAAACTGGGAAATTTTGCAAAAAATCTGCAGATCTACAGTTAAAAGTGTAGGGCAACAATGCACTCCTATGAACTTAAAATGAAACTATACGTCTCATCATATTCTTTAATTTGTCAGGACAATGAAGTCTCTAAATCTGAATAAAATTGTCTCTTATTTTGAGTTGCATCTAAATATCTAATATAACGAGAGTGATTTTGATTCCGACGGAGGGCATTAACCCGACCTACAACGTCGACGTCACCGAGTCCACCGAGTTGACGGCTGGTAACCCGAGAGAGCAGAGCTCTTGCAGCGCTGGCGTGGACGTCACCAGCCTGGCGGACGTTGGACATGCAAAGTTGTATTATCTGTCTATTGCCAGAGAGTGTTAACTAAATAGTGTGCGCACGCCGCTTGCAGTATTATTAACATTTACCGTATTACGTAACAACATCATTTTGTATAAATCAGTCATTTCGGTGTGGTGTTCCGGATACAGAACGACTTCATCTCTCTCCCGTGGAAGTCGTAAAAGGTGACTAGGGACTCTAAACCAGAGGGACCTACCCCTCTGCCAAGCGTGGTGAATTGCCATCAAAATGTCGTCACAGTTGTTGAAATCTATGGGTGAGGCCTTTGTTCAGCAGTCGTCGTTCTTTTGCTGGTATATGATTATAAGTCAGTCCTGACCCTCTTGGTTGGAGTTATCATCACTACAACGAATGGTTGTGAGGGAATATAGCTACAATCACCACACTGAGAAAAATCTTTTAAAATATTATGCTTGATCAGATGATGTTAAATTTAAATTTTAACAGGATTATACATAGTCGATAGTATGGTTTCACGAAAGGTAGGTCAACTATAACGGATGCAGTAGTGAAACTAGTCTTCCTAATTCTCGAATCATTTCGGTTTTTTTTTGTGGCCACTGCAAGGATTTTGACTGCGTGCACCACAATACGCTAATCTATAAATTACGACACTACTTCGTGAACGATCTGCTGATCTTGTTTTTTCTTATTTATCTTTTAGACAGCAAAGAGTAGATAAAGGTGGGATTGCTTCTTGTGGCTCCACGGTTTAATTTTGTGTGCTCAATTAGAATCAATTATTGACCCATTTCTTGTTTCAAGGCTATATAAATCATCTTCCATATATGATGCCCAATTTATCCGATGTGATTTTATTTGCTAGCATTACGTCCCAATTTTTTTAATTAAATAGGAAACATAGTAATCTCTCTCAGAGTCTAACTGTCCTCTCTAATAATTGGTTTGCAGCTAACAACTTGCTAGTTAATGTTAGTAAAACTAAATGTTTAAAGTTATCTTTGGCTAATATACCCCAAGTGAGATAAAAATTAGTTCTAGATGACAAACATCTTAAAACTGTTGAATTGATGAAACCGTATTTTTAGGAAAAACTATCGACTCGAAATTACAATGGAGTGCCCACATTTAAGTTATATTGGGTAGGCTCAGCTCTAAGGTATTTGCAATTAGTAAAATTAGACAGCTGCCTTATGTGGCTACGGCCACTTTGGTGTACTTTGCATATTCTCACAGCATTATGTCTTATGGTATTCATAGGGTTCTGCTATGGGGATCGGTAGCCGACGTAGATTCAATTTTTATTTTACTTAAAAGTATTTATAATTTGCGTCCTCGCGAGTCTCTTAGATTTTTTAAAGGTATTATCATACTTAAATTGCCGTCACTCGAAAATATTTTGTAAGTACGAAAAAATCTGCATAAGTTTTATATAAAAAGATATAATTCTTGTTACAGTTTTGACATGTTCATTATTAACATAATCAATATCATAAAGCTTTGGCGTCTAAAATGCACTTTATAATTTATTTTCTTCTATATTTTTTATTAATGTGTGACTTTCGTCGACTTATTAGTGCTATGCATTAATAATTCTCAATGTCCTACTGTGTATTGTAGAAGCAATCGTCTGTTTTATCATTGTGTGTTTTTATTTTACATAATTATATTCTACTTTGTTCGCACATACCTAACTTATTACAATGTAATTATCAAACAGTTAATAATCCTATCTATTATAAGAGTATATCCATAGGGTTTCTTGCCGGCTCTTCTCCATAGGACCGACTTTTCCGACCCGTGCACTTAACTGTTGAATTTACTTAAGAGCCTATTAAGACCTGTATGAAATAAAACTTTTGAATTTGAACGCTTGGCAAACGGGTCGGTGACTGCAAAATAGGAAGGGTGCCTCGTATGTGCAGTGAGTGCAGCACCTGCAGCGCCGGCAGTACGTCGAGTATGGCGACGCTGACGAAGCCGCCGCCGGGCGCCGCGCAGCGCGGCCGCGCCGCCAGCCACGTGCGGCGCGCGCGCTCCATCAGCCCCACCTCGCGCTGCCAGCGCATCCTGCACATCCAACACACGCTATACTGATAGCAGTTACGGATACAGAACCAATCAACCAAATAAATAAGGATACAGGCAATCATCGTCCACCGTTGACCAGATTTTCACAATATGATACATAGGTGCTCGAGTCCATTATCTTTAATTTGTATTCCGTAACCTAGAACAGTTCACTGTATGCCGGTTGTCTCCTCGCAGGGAGGGCTCAGGTGTTCACTGGTCACGGTTATTTCGGTGCATATCTGCACAGAATAGGACGCGAGTACACAGAGCCACCATTGCGGATGCGACCCGGATACCTACAGCACACGCCCGAGTGCGCTGCGTGGATTGCCGCACGGCAGATTCTGGTCGATCGGAGCGGGCCGGATCTGTCTCTGCCCGCAGTAACAACAGCTCCAGCGCCCACCAGCACGCCTGAGCCCCTTGCCGTCGCCTTATGGCAGGGGGCCTCGGGGGTTGCGGGTGCTCAGATTGAGGAGTCAGCGTGCTCATACCAAGCGACCCCCAGTGGTCACGTGCCGTCGTGTGTTGTTTGTTGTCAGTTGCTTTCCCTATAATAGAGGGAGTGACCGCTTTACTGTCATCCCCTCCGAGATATGCCTAGTGTGATCTTACGAGAACCTGGAGCCTCCCTTCGGTGCCGACGATGATAACTGCGGTGGTTTTAGCCGGTAGGAGTCCGGCATGCCCCTTCGCCCTTTCCCGGGGCGAAGGAAGTACATGAGGTATTTCCGCCGGATCAATAAAAAAATAAAAATGGAGTCCGACATACCCCTTCCCCTTTCCCCGGGGCGGAGGAAAAAAGGGAGGGCTATAAGTTACAGTTTATGATTATATTAGTTAATCTGATATATTACCTAGTAGCGAACAGTTCCTTGTATCCAGAGTATTTCTTCATGGGGAAGGCCACGAGTGGTAACCTGAACGCCTGGATCTCGTCTAGGCTGCACTTCTCGCGCTCCGTGAACGTCTGCGTTATTATGTCGTACCCTGAACTGCGCTCCACCTCGCGAAGGATAAAACTTTCATGTCAACTGTTATGATTACGGGCATTACATTTGCCAATGACCTTGATGATTTTTTTTATGTTTTTTTTTTTTTTTTTTAAACCGTTGCCCCACTAGGATTTCTCCTGTGTCGTGGGTGCGTTTACAGACATACATGTCACACACAATACACCCAGACCCGGAACAACTACCTGTAGATCATACAAATATTTGTTCCTTGCGGGAATCGAACCCGCGACCCGGAGCGCAGCAGTCGACTGTATCAGCCACTGCACCAACCGTGTCGTCGATTTGATCTCTATACTAGTATTTGTTACTTTACCGCCAACTAATGATAAACGACCGTACTACAACAAAATAATAAAAAAATAGACAAAAACACAGATGTGTCGCAGTGTTCTCATTATTTTGCCTATTTTTTATTCGCTCTCGCTCTTTTAATTATAATAAAGTAGTTACAACTATGAGTTTCACGAGTTATATGTTACGATATTATACGTAATACATTCGGAAGGTCCGATGATGATCAGGTAAATGCTTACCGGATCTCAGTGACGGAACTAGTCACGATGACCTAGCTTTCAACATGTTTACGCTGTACCGACAACGAAATACTAAAGTAAACTAAAAGCGAAAATAAACAGCTTAGAAATAATGTAAGTACGCATAATGTTTTTACAGGTCGGGAACACTTCACTTTACATTTATGTTTATATTTAGGCATTCTCAGGCTTACTATACGATAAGTTCAAAACAAAAAACGAAACTATCCTCTTTTAAATATATTTACAAACTTAATTTCTCTATTTATTTTACGTAATTAACACAACAGACGTTATTCCGCTTTTTTTTTGGTTACCTAAAATTCATGAGTTATTGAGCCGTTATAGAGAGAAAAATTAATTTAGGTTAAAAACTGCCTATTTTATTAATGACTAGTTTTTCTTTTTCCCGTGAAGAGATAAAAACTTGTGAACATCATTGCAGTGATTTGTTTGTACTGTCTGTTATCACTACAATAAACTCGCAAACTTCGACTGTAATGGGATCGTTGTATGTGCAGCAAAGAGCATATAAATACGATATATCAGCACTATATTGGAGTTAGTAATTAAACCTTGTGAAACATATTCTAATGCAGCTTTGCAACAATTTTTTTAATGTTTTGATTGTTATTATTGGTGGTCTCCATTTAAAAGGGATCTAATGAACTCCTTAAAGTCTTGAAAATTATCAGTGTGAACCTTTCCAATCCAACAACAAATTTCTTTAGTAAGAATGTTTTATAGGCTACCACGATGTGTCATACTCTTTTACAAGATGGAGGGGTCTACAAAATTGCTACTCTCCCGATCCAATCAACTATGTAGAATCCACCACTCGGCCGCCCACGCAGGGCACGCTTCGAGCGTGTGCTGTGCGGAGTCCTGGTCGTCTCCACATTCGTAGTACTCGGCCGTAACCTCGCGTCCGGTCCTGTGCAGATCAGCAACGAAACAATCATGTTCGGTGAACATTGCGAAGGGATGATGCGCTTGTTTTTTCTCGTCCAAGCTACGAAGCCCAGCAGGAAGACCTAGAATGACGCGTCTTTTCGCCTATAGTAGTAGAACCTACTTCGAAGGCGAAAAAGCCGCGGCGGACACGTGCGATTCCCTCGGTCACGGTGTGGTAGGCGCGCTCGCCCTGCGGCAATATTTTGTGCCGGTACAGCTGTTGCGTCGCTTTGTCTGGGCTTTCCTGTAACCACAAATATGGTAAAAGGTAAACTTTGTTTTGGATACAGAATACTGCAACGACTGATTCATTAATTTTATAGTATCTATCGATCGTGTAGGATTCACCGCTGTAGATAACGTTTCCTAAAAAGTTGGTTATTTTCGTAAAATGTTCAGTAATTAGTGTTAGTTCTAATAATCACGTGATCGAAATAGTTTTGCGTTACTTTACTACTACTAAGTACCTAGCAGTAAGCCCTTTTTTGTACGTAGGGGGAGTCCCTACGTGGACTTCTTCCGCCCTTGGTTAGACGCAGGAGCGTGGCGGTGTTGTACCGGCTAAAACGCTACGATGTTCCTGCGTGCGTAGTGCGCCGGGGTCGTGGGAAGCACTCTTACATTCATCCGCATACACCTAGTACCTATAAATTAAACCGGCCTGGTTACCGGCAAAGATTAGAAAACTGCTCTCGTAGAGGACGACTTAGGAACTAAGTGACAAAGATGGGCAGCAACACAGAACGTTGTTTGCTAATAACAGCAACTTGCGAATTACGAAAGCTGGAGCCGGAGGATGCAAAAAAACCAATTTACTTAGAACTAATTTATTAAAATAATTTTACAATTATGACTAATCTAATGAAGTGATAATTGGTCGATGGTTGTACCAAGAATGAATAAACGTGGAAACAAATGTTCCAACCAGGTCCCACGCTCGGATTGGCTGCGTCGGCGCCTCGTGCCTGCCAGTTGTCGCGATGCGCAATAATGGTGTCATGTAGTCACCGATCCTAGTATTACACCGTCGCGTATTATCAGCAATCCTTATGTTACACAGTATCGTAACATGCGATCAGCAGTTCGCCTGCCAAACGTGGTGGTTATGGCAACAGCCACTATGACAGTTAATTGTAGCAATACTAAGCAATACTGCTCAGTAGGGGACGCTCCTGGGCTGATGTGAGAGAAGTTAACCCGGTGGAAAAAGTCCATCCAAACATTCAGCTTCATCACAGACATTTATCTGCACCACGGCACTAGGAAAATGAGGCTCTGAAGATTACGTCGGCGGGATAACCGTTGGCTTGTCAGTGAAGTACCTTCGGCGAGTGATGTCATCCAGTGGCACCAGGGTGGGCCTTCGATAACAGGTCCCTTGCTTGGCGAGCATCCGAATATCATAATAGACAGGACAGAATAGTCAGAACTAGGGACATTGTTCCCATTTTGAAAGACGAAGTTTTATTTAATAGTTATATCAATATACCGAGGCCATTTATCCGTAGTTCACTCAAAGTATATCGAGAATACAAAATAATAAATTAACAAGTAGTTGCGTCAAGCCACAACATACTAACGATGAAGTAGACCGTCCTATACGTGGTGTCCTGCACTCCGATGGTCATGGGCGACCGCACGAGGTCGTCGATGGTCCGCAGCGCTTTGCTGGGCGTCTGCAGGATTGCCACGATCTTCGCCGAGTACGCCGTGAACACGAACAGCGACGTCAACAAAGTGCTGAATATCACTACGCGAACTGATGTCACTGCTGGCGTTATGTGGAAACCTGTGAACCCAACATTTTTAACGAGAATGTGGAAGATTCCAGTAAATGGATGCATAGCGTAGGTTTATATTGCTGGCCGAATAGTTTCCTGCCAGCGCCGTACTCTCGCTTTGTAGAAGAGCTGTCACTGTAGTCAATGGAGTGCTGTGAAATGAACAGCTGATTAATCATCGAACCACAGGGGTGATATTGACAGAGCCAGTTCTCTGCTAAGAATCGAATGTTATAGCAATAACGAAGAATGCACCTTGCTGGCAGAGCGTGCCCAGCGCGAAGGTGCAGGTCTCGGCCAGCGTGAGCTGCAGCAGGCCGGGCGCGGGGCGCGCGCGCCGCAGCGCCGCCAGCAGCAGCGCGGCCGCCGCCGCCACGCCGGCGCTGGCCGCCCACACGCCGCGGCTGAACGGCGCCAGGAACACGTTGGACACTGCCGAACGAGACGGCTGCCGGAAGAGGAACGTGCACCTGCGCACGATACTCAAATGTAGATAATAACGAACTACTGCTTTATGTGCTACGTGCCGCGGGTTCGACCGGCACGGAAGAAGTTCTTGTATGATCTACGGATATAGCTGATTGTGCGTGTGAGATTTATGTCTGTGAACTATATCCACGATGCAGGAGAAATCCTAGTGTGGGGTACAACCAAAAAGCTTCTTATTTATCTCGATGCGACATAAAAATATTGAGACACCATCGTGGCAACTTCAATTCCTTAGCTTTTAAAAGCTATCATATAGCATCTGATAACCCCATTTCAATTGTGATCAATATAATCATGACCTTGGACCCTCGTCAAGTTCAATGCGTTGTATTAGAATGGAGGTTCACAGATCATTATCATATCAGCCGAAGCACGTCCAATACTGACCAAAGGCCTCCTCCATAGATTTCCATAAAGACCGATTACACGAAGAGCCTGAAGAAATGAATACGGCTCGTCCTGAATGCACCCAGACCTAAGTTACATACAGAGAGCTGTTATTCTGTGGATTTCGGCAAATGCTTTGCCATCCCTTTTTTGTAGCAGAATCCTCTCGAAGGACACTAACAAGGTACTGCGTTCATCGCTCCAAATGTCCTGACTCCGCGAAATTTGATCAAATTGTACGGCTTTTCGGGCTATGGACGTACTCAAGCTTGTAGGTCTCGGAGAAGTAGTCGACCACGTCCATGCGGTCCAGTCGTATGAACAACGAGACGAGCGCCAGCTCCGCCTCGTGCCGCTGCAGCTGCCCCACCGCGCCGTCGAAGGTGCCGTTATGCGAGGCGCCGTACAGGTCCACCTGGCGCAGGTCGAAGCTGGAACAAACGCAACAAATCGCTTGATGACGGAACAGCATCTGACAGCACGTCGAGAAATATAACATATAGAAACTTCATTGTCAATATATATTTTCTAATTCGTTTGTTAACCAATGCGTGTCAAAGTTTACGCTAGCGTTTTCTTCCCGTTTTCAGCAATACCCGAAACTTACGCGGTAGGAGGGACCTTAGACCTCTGAGATGTGCCTAAATAGGCACGGCGTCAGTGGGCGGCTCTAGTGTGATCTTACGAGGACCTGGAGCCCCACTAGGTTAGCCAGCCGAAGATGGCTCCAGTGGTTTCAGCCGGTAGGAGTGCGGCATGCTCCTTCGCACTTAAGAATTTAGGGAGCAATAAAAAAAAAAGTGTGACGTTAGAGCATCACTGGCACCCTGATTAGCCAGAAATAGCGATAGCCGACGTGACAGCAGCTACCGTGCAGCCGAGGCTCTACCGGTGGCAAATCGCCTGAAATTTAAAGGCGAGAATGCAATTTTTGGTTCATTAATCGTCGTCAGAGATCTTCGCCATTCAAACTCAAACTCAATTTTTTTATTTCATATAGGCCTTAATAGGCTCTTACGAAAAGTCAAGTTAAGTGCACGGTTCGGAAAAGTCGGTCCTATGGAGAAGAGCCGGCAAGAAACTCCATGGATATACTCTTTTCAAAAAAAGTTATACTACAATTTTGTTATTACATGGTAATAAGCTAGGTATGTGCGAACAAAGTAGACTAATTAAATGTAAAATACACACAATAACAAAACAGACATTACTCACTATCAGCAAATATGTAATACCAAAATGGCGTTTGGCAGCGGCGCCTGCGCGATTTACGCCTGTCGCAAACCGTTTGCCACTTAGGTAATCATGCCTGCGCGTCTCACGTTGCTCTAAGGGTCTGACAGAGCAATAACCGTGAAGTTTCGCGTAAGTGAGGGTACAATTGGAAAATATTGCAATATATTATTAATCATGTTTGTTTAGTCTCTGGAGACTAAAGAAAACGATAATATGGAATAAAAATGTGTCATAAAATCTTAAATAATAAGACAAATTATGTAATGATGTATCGATAAAACGAACTAAAATAAATAATTCATATTTTGACATAGAATGCTTCGTTGATAATGTGAAATTTAATTCGAAAGTTAATATTTATTTATTAATTTATTTCATACATACAAATATCTTTACAGGCTAAACCCAGTGCGATATTGTAACATTAGTAACAATATTATCAGTACTTATACATAATGTAATTATAAACTATAACATAACATTTTATAACTAAATAGTATAGCAGATTTTACAGACTGCTATCCTTGTGAATTCACTCAGAGCACAAATGAATATGTCTACATTGCTGTCTATGAGGTTTAGAGTGCGGAGCGCGCGGGATTGTTGGATGCAAAATAACTAGTTCTGCTTCGTTTGGATGACATAGAGAGTGTAGAGACTATCAAGCCTCCGTGGACATAACTCCGGATTCGCGTGAGTTGGCTTATTATTGTGTCGGCAAAGTGAGCCACTTACAGATCGACTCTTATTGGCTAACGCATATCTTAAACTTTTCCTATTAAACGCAGATCGATCGCCGTCCAAGTCCTAGGCGTTGTGTTGTTTTCTGTTATCGATATCGGTAGGTGAAACGTGTGATTATGCAAACAGATTGTGGTTTCTGACCACGTGTACAAGTTTAATAGTAACGCGTTATAAAAACAACTAGTGCGGCCGATGCGTCGGGTACCAACGCAGAACGCGAAGTGTGTGTACTCTATTACGTTATGTACACACACACGGCTACACGTCAAGCTATAAAAACCAGTATAAGCTGATCTCGCATTGTATAGGCTTTCGGTATGATGAGAGATCGGCGTAAACTGGTTGAATAGCTTGATTTGAATGTAATGTTTTTGTGGATGTTTGATCAGAACAGAAAATACGAACCGAAAGTGCAAATCTTGCGCCGCAAGCATTATCAGCGGGTAGGCGAGCTTGGGGAACGTGTCGATCTGCCGGTCGCGCAGGTCCGACCAGCCCCTGAAGAACTCCGGCTGGGTTACCTGAGAGGGGCGTTAGTCACTCATTATATTTTTGGAAAGCACACGAGTTAGCTGATAGCTAAGAATGAGTCAAACATATTAATAGAAAAGGTAGCGCTCAAATGCTTAATCATAATGTTGCTATGCGTTCTTAATCATTTTAAACTGATTGTAAAATGCAAGCGAATCGTGACAAAGCAGGATGACGAATCGGAAAATGATCGCCATGTTGTAATTTTGCGCGTGCCGCCGCATTCTCTAGTAGACATCATCGAAATTTTGATTTTAAGGTTCATAGGTTCTTACCACAGAAACAGCCTTCAAAAATACATTCTTCAAATCCCTCCTCCTGGACACAACAGTAGGCAATGCGCCCCATAGTGAGATCAGATCCCGTCGAGAGCAGTTCCTATTCAAGCCTAGGTTAGTCTGCAACAATGGCTCGTCAGACTTCACTTTGTACACGTCCACTAAGGTATCTGCCGAGGACCACACGACGTCTGCATCGGGCAGGATCTCGTATGCCGAAAGTGTGGCTTCTATGACAGATCGGTCGTATGTTGAGTTATGAAGCAGCAGCCAAGCATGGCGATAGTTGAGCCCACGAGATGCTGACCCCTACAATGAAATAGTCGGGATTAATATGCGGTAGGTGTGGCAAAAACATCGGGCGCGCAGATTGGGGAGTCTGCGTGCTCACACCGAGGGACCCCCGAGAAAACGGTGGCGCGCACGTGGTCGCGTGCCGCCGTGTGCGTAGCACAGCGCACAGCGAGGTCTGGGGGGATCCTTTACATCCTCCCCGAAAAGTGCCTGGAGGGCGGCCTTTTTACAACCGCCGCTAGAGGGGGTGACCGCTTTACTGTCATCCCCTCCGTGATGTGCCTAAAGGCGAGGCAGCAATGGGCGGCTCTATTGTGTTCTTACGAGGATCTGGAGCTCCTCTTCGGTGCCGAAGTTGACCGTTTCAGTGGTTTTAGCCGGTAAGATTCCAGCATACCCCTGCGCCCCTCTCCGGGGCGAAAAAAGTTCATGTAGAATTTCCACTGGACACCAATAAAAAAAGGTGTAGCAATCACAAAACATAGGCTAAATATGGCAGTGTTCATGGTATGGCCCTCACTGTCGTATGGCGCGGCACCCATTGAGCAGTGGACGTCCTCAGGCTATCGTGGTGAGGGTGGTTCGTAAGGTCACGTCATGACACGGAGGTGTACAGGTGAATGTGGCAATGATAACACGATGGTTAGTGACGGTGATAGATCCCATTTGATAAGCGGAGCCAGAAATATTTCTACGCCGAGCTTGTATTTTAAAATTTCCTGAAAAACACACAATCGGCCCATTACGGGCCCACTGCCTTTTTCACGATGAGAAAGGTTTGGCCTTAATCCACCACGCTGGCCTATTGCGGGTTGGCGGACTACACACACCACTGAGAACATGAGAGGGCCTCAGGTGTGCAGGTTTCCTCACGATGTTTTCCTTCACCGTCTAAGCAAGTGATAATCAAATTCTGATCCGCACATTAATCCGAAAAGTCTGAGCTGCGGACCGGGATCTAACTCAGGCCCTCTCTATAGAAAGCAAGCGTTTATCTTATGATGGCATCCCTGTTTTCGTGGTAAGTGTTTATCTTGCTGTCCGTGTGATGTCCGAATTAAGAATATAGCACCACTCCATCTCCTCCCGTGGATGTCGTAAAAGGCGACTAAGGGAATCGAAACCAGAAGAATGGGCAGTAGCGTCCTTTCTGTGGAACAGCAGCAATTCTACACTCACCAACCCGCCTGCTAAACGTGGTGAGTATCTACTGGTGAATTGCCCCCCAAAATGACGACCCACGGTATGTAACCGGTAGTTGTGCCTTGTTCATAGGTGATTTACAGGAAGCTGTCCACCTGCTGCGACCATCAATGTGCCTCACAAGCATGCGAGAGGTTTCTCTATGAGGCCTTTACGGGTTGCTTTTACCTTTTCAAGTACAAGGCCAGCGTCTGGACAGGCGAGGTCCAACAGCATGGCCTCTCGGAAATAGTCTCGCGGTGGCATAATCGGTAGGTGACGGAAGTCGGTCACTACCTTCAGTCGCACCCCGGCGCCACTCGCACCCCAATACAGCTCCGATGTCTGCTCTAAAAGTATACACACATCAGCCTTTACACGCCCACTGCTGCACGTGGGCCTAACAATGAGCGGTCATAAGGGATATTGCCATACTTGCGTGGGAAAGCTTAGCTTTAGTCATCGGTTGACTGGAGCTTGTGTGCTGTGCTGACTCGCCGGGGAAGTTCCATTCCGTTGCAGAACACCGGCGTGAAGTGGGTAACAACAGTGTTGCATTGCCCAACCCCCAAAAATATGTCAAGAAAATGTATGTCTGCCCTAAAGGTCAACACATCATCATGTTTTTGCGGATGTTTATGGGCAGTGCTGATCGCTTAGAAAGAAAGAAAAAGGTTTTATTCCTTTGGCGACCCGTTCGCTCGTTTGCCCTCTTAATTTATAAAAGTAAGTTCTTCTTCTTTTTTATTAGCACATGGGCTGCTACCAATCCTCTTGATATCAACCCTTAGTCGCCTTTTACGACACCTATGGGTGGAGAGGGGTGATCTATTATCATCATCATCATTTCAGCCAAATGATATCCACTACTGAACAAAAGCCTCCCTCATAGATTAACACAATTGTGTCATCAGTTTGGGGGGAATTTGCCGATACTCACCACGCTTGGCAGGCGGGTTGGTGAGCGCAGAAATGCTACTGTTCAGCAAAAGGGACGCTGCTGCCCATCCCTCTGGTTAAGAGTCCCTTACTACTTTTACGACCTCCACGGGAGGAGATGGAGTGGTGCTATATTCTTAATCCGGACACCACACGGACATGAAAAATGAACACGAACTGAATATAATACAATCTAAAAATATTTTAAATTATATTTTAAACACCTTAGTTTTGGGATTTGCCGTGTGCCGTAGATTTGCATGATGCCGTGTGGTGCCGGCTACGAATAGCACAAACCCATATCATCCTGTGGGTGTCGTTAAAGGTGACTGTTGGAACAACTCTACTGCGATCGCCATCCCGCTGCCAACCGTGGCGATTATGGCAAAACCCTCAAATGAGAACACATACCCAGACAGCTCAGTGTGGCGATCTTTGGGGGCGGCCTGTTTTCAGCAGTGGACTTTATTCGGCTGAAATGATGAATGATCAATGAAGGAATTTGAGGATCCTCTTAAGGCTACAGCTGTCGTAAGGATACATCTATTATATAACAGCCCGAAAGCCACCTCTTACCTCTAGTATTTTGTATCAACGGAAACTAGAGATAGAATTTTTAAAGTAATTTGGCTATGGGGCCCTCAGTTCATTTTGGATAAGGGGTCTCTTGCCAAAGTCTAGTTTGAGAATCCTTGTCGCTCGCTCTCACAGAAGGAGCCTACTGTATTCCAATTTGCGTGCTCTGCCAGCATAGCCAACACTATAGCTGGCCTCTGCCATATTTTTCCCGAACGGCGGGCTGATTACGAAAGTTGCAGACGCTTTGCGACAGGCGTAAATCGTGCAGACGCCGTTCTTAAACGTAATTTTGGTACTACATATTTTCCGATAGCGATTAAGCAGGCAAAGATCGCTGACGCACAGACTGGACGATTAATGAACTAAAAATTGTATCCTCGCCTTTCAATTTCAGGCTATTTTCCACTGGGAATCCTTAGGTGCGCGACAGCTGCTGTCGCTGTTTTTAGCTAATACTGGTGCCGATCGACACGACACGCCACGCAGGGCACTCTCCGAGCGTGTGCTGTGCGGTATCCTGATCGTCTCCACAGTGGTGGCACTGTGCCGTGACCTCGCGTCCTATCCTGTGCAAGTACGCACCGAAACAACCGTGTCCGGTGGATACCTTAGGCAGAACACGACGCGCCTTTGCAGCCAAGCTCCAAAGAGTGGCAAGACAGCCTCAACGACGCGCTTCTGCGCGTACTGCGGCAGGATGAGCCGCTCGCGCCACGGCTCTAGTGCACGCCGCTGAGCTTGCCGTCTCAAACTTCCGAGCGCCCCTGAAGAGACGCACGATGACACCGATCCAGTGGAGGGAGCGTTTTTGACGATGCACCCACGCATGCACCTCCGCCAGGATATCAAAAAGCGGAAAGCGTGCCAACAGAGTTGCCGCCTCAAAGGACACCGTTCGGTATCCTCGTGCGATCCGTATATCCATTCTACGCTCCAGACCCCGAATCTTGGTTCTGCAGCGCTGGACATTCGAGATGACCAAACAGGTACCCCGTAGAGGGCCTCGGACCGCACGCCTCCCCCGTAGAGGTAGCGAACGACTTCCCTCGGTCCCCTGAGACTGAGAAGGCACTCCATGTGCCGCGAACTCAACACGCGCGCAACGCGCCAACGTTGAGGGCGCTCTCTCTTTTAAATGAATTTTTCCACGAGTTCCAACATGTCGACATTTTCAATGATTATTTAGGTACTATGAACTTTCTGTGAAATTATATTTAAGTCAGAAATTAAGATAGTAAGCGTTTTGGCGTATGCTGTAAGAATACTATTATAACTGAATTGTAAATAAATAAATGTACCGGCCCACCTTGACTTGCGCGTCACCAACGCGTATTCTCGAACTAGTAGGCTCCCTGCTCCGCGGCAGTGTGTGGAACCATAGCACCTCGGTTTTGTGAGGCGCTCGCAGAGCGTCGATTTGGGCCACGACAATCGCCGCCGCTTGACAGCGCGTGGGAGTTCGGCTTACAACGACCCATCGTTGACAATGGTCAGTGACAGACTGAGGTCAAGGTGGGACTCACATGCTGCATACAAAAACGCGCGCAAACTAGCATGTATCGTACTTAGTTACCGTTTTGTCGTTTACGGTCAAAACAGTATTTTTCGTTTAAAATAAAAACTATCACATTTAATAAAATCCAATTACAATTCTGAAGTGTATGGTTAGACTAATCTATACAGAAAATTTAGAGGCTCAAATCGGTCTCTTTTGCCTGTAAAAGAGTAGTCTTTGATATGTATCTCTCTGCTGCAAAAGTTGAGCAATCATATAACGCAATAAAAAAATGAAGTCAAAGACATGATGACTGAAGTACAAAAATATCAGTTCAAAATGTTTTATAATTGCTGAGAAATATTGACATCCCTGGTGCTTATATTTTCAATTCATCAGCAATACCTACCTACTATTCCTTGGCCACGCTTTGCAACGATTGCGGCTAGCCCAGGTACCTATACGTTCACATTACCGACCCCAAATTACTTACACTAGCCTTTTTATGTTTTATTGCTCCAACATAAAGTATATTTTAGTAGTAACAGGTATGATGATGGGTGTGCCACCTACCAGGGGTCCAGCATATGAAAGCAGTCATCATGGACATGTCCTTGGTTATGAAGTACGTTACAATAAAGCCTATCAATTCCATGGTGGCAGCGCCGTGGTTTACGAACAATGCTCGTTCACCGCTCGTTACAGACTGAGGCCGGTATTAAGGGGCAGCACTTACTACACTGCCGTGTGGTGCCGGCTCAGAATGCCACCACCCCATCTCCTCCCATGGGTGTCGTAAAAGTCTACTAAGGGATTACCCGGAGGATGGGCAGCAGCGTCCTTCGAGTACATTAACAACTCCAACTGCGATCGCCAACCCATTTGCCAAGCGTGGCGATTATGGCAAAACCCCCCAATGAGCCCACAACACATCCATATCGGTCGTTGTGGACATCTTTGGGGGAGGCCTGTGTCCAGCAGTGGACTTCATTCGGCCGAAATGACTTACTACACACAACATCGACACATAAACTAGCGCTGCTGAAGCATAAACTGGGCTCGCAGACACTGACAGACTGATCACTACAATGAGCGGTCAAAATCACCACGCTTGTCAGGCGGTTGGTGATCGCAGTTTGTCGTTGTTAGCACACGGCAGGATGCTGCTACCCATCCAATGATTGATATCAACCCTTAGTCGTCACCTTTCACGACACCCATGGGCGTAGGGATGTGTGCATATTCACTGGGAACCGCTCGGAACACACTACATGTCATTGATATTCTTAATTATTTGCAAATATGATGTATATTCAACATGTCCTGCCGTCCAAGGCTCTGCCTTCGTGGATCGATCGTGTCATTCGAAATGTAAAAAGAAAAAAAGTAGAATGCAGAGTACCTAGTAGATCTTTATTTACAATATCATCTTTATCAACAATAGTGCGGGTTGAACTCGTGTGGAGAGAGGTTCCGTACGATGAATATGTTGTCTTGACGTACGAGAAGTGACCAATGCCTCGCCTAGTTAAGGAGAATGAGTAGAACCAATAAATTTTTCGAAGAACAAACTTAACATTGTAGTTGAAAAACATGTTCTCCCATACATTCCAACTGCAAATATAAGTTTGTACGCATAATATTGAAAGATTTACCATGTTTTTTAAGACCATATACTTATTACAGTTTTTACTGTAATCTTTAAGTAAAGAACTATCATATATGTTTTTTTTCTAAATTACAGGCTCAGTAGATAGTTTCGGAGATAGGGGGGGATATATAATTGAATAACTTTAAAACTATTTATTTTAAAATTAGAAAATAAATATATTTGTGATCCTCACAACAAGCCCTTTCATTTAATGTGTTACACGGTATAGTTAGCAAAATTTTATTCTTGAATTTTCTATATTGCCTCCCAAAAGTGACCCCCATATTCAAAATTCATTTATTTACTGTGACAGACGGACAGATATACAGACACAAGAGTGATCCTTTAACGGTTCCGCCATTTTTTCCTTTGGAAGTTCGGAATACCCTAATATAAAAGTAAGAAAAAGTCGATGATAATTTACTTACGTACAAATATAACAATGGGATAAATTCAATGAATATTTGGCTGTTTCAGTTTAATATTCTTAAACTCGGACACACTCTCGTAACACATTCTCCTTAACCAACATTAAATTGACAATCATTTAAAAACGTCCTATGTTTGTGAAGCAATTTTTATGCCCCATTACGTAGCTAGAAGATAGTGCATCGGTAATATAATGAGCCCCACTTAGCAATAAATCAGCATAATTCAGCTAATATGCGTGTGCCTCTGGCCGTATGTACATTACTGCAGGCGATTAGATAAAATAAGGAGAGCAATTGAAATGTACACAACAGTTAAGTATTTTAGTGCCGCAGTGTAACTACCTACATACTGCAGTAGTTCATCGTCCTTACTATTAAGTGTATAGTCTATGGTCCTTACAGACAACCCGTTGACGTTTTCGTGGGGCCGTCACAGGATACATTTAATACATAAAAACGATCTGTTGCTAATGTTAATCTGGTATTTTCCCACCAAATAACAGTTTACTGACGACTGTGCAATTGGGACACAAATTAGGCCCTTACAAATTTCAAACAATCGATTGTATAATTAGTCTGCAAATCGTAACCCACGAGGCGCAAACAAAGATCAGCCCATCTCCTTGCACGATTGCTCTACAAAAAAGGCTCACATTGCCTGACTGTATGGAAATAGCTATTAAGTAGGGAAGTGCCATGCTTAGATATAGATACAGCCTGGTTCCAGCTTAGTGTAATCTATAATCTATTTATTTATCGTGACCGTGACGGTACGTGAGAGTCTTGGATTTCCTCCTTACCCACGATTGTCAATTGTCCTATTGTTTTAAAGATTCTATAAACAGCATGGCAATACTAGGTGTTGATTTGTTTACACAGCTTTTGTGATACGTTGTTTTGGGCCATAAGGTCTAGAAAGATACAGCACAATTTAAAAAAATGTCACGATGTACTAAGGAAGTATTAGCAACATTGCTGCGCGGCGTAGCATTGAAATTATAGTCATAATAACTCGCAATGTTTGAAAAATCGTTTTTACTTCAATGTAGGTAGCTAGTAACCTCTGCAACTGAAGTTGTCCAACACATTAACATTATGTTTGTACAGATATAATTAACTATATTTGTATAACTTTTTATCGTCATACGATTCCAACACTAACTTAAAGTAAACTTGTTTTCTGACTGAGCTTAGTAGTAGTACAGTAGCTTAGCATAGTACAATTAAATTTACAGGCGTTATAATGTATTAGTATAAAAAAAACGCAACACTTTAGGCAATATAATCCACATTTATTCATGTTATTTCAGCAACTTAAATTAATCAGTTAGGCAATAGAATTTACAGAGACAAGTTGAACCATAAGCATAATCAAGCATCATAGATAAGTTGAGAGGGAGGTAAATGTTGCGTACGAGGCATGCCTTTTAAATTTTGTCGTTTGAAGAAAAACACAACTAGAACCTTATAGTACTTGTTATTGTTTTTCAAAGTATTCACCGCGTAGCTTAATACACTTTTCCATTCGCTCAAACCAGTTATTATAACATTTATTCCACTCTAAAGTGGGGGTGTTCAAAATGGCTGACTTGAAAGCGCCGACTGCTTCTTCACCGGACTGGAACCTTTGACCACGAAGACTTTTCTTAATTTTAGGAAATGTAAAGAAATCGTTAGGGCTTAGGTCAGGACTGTATGGAGGATGGTCAAAACTTTCTAGTTTTTCCTGCTTCAAATACTCAATCGTTTGACGAGCGCTGTATGAGCTTGCGTTGTCGCGGTGCAGAATGATGCGTCGCTTTGAGTTAGATTTTCGAAGTTGGGCGATGACTTGTGGTAAACAAACTGTGGTATACCACTCTGCGTTTACCGTTCTACGATCTTCAAGTGCAATAGTCGCAACATGGCCGGTTTTTCCAACAACAACACGGCACAAGCCAAAGATTTAAATCCTTGACACAACCGGCATGCAACATCAACGACGTTTACAGAGCGAACACAAACGAACGAACGGTCCATTATTGGTTTCCCGCTTCCGTTCTGGAAATTTCTATCTGGAAAATGAACACCGTGGTTATACGAAAACTCTGGCCGACAATTAATTAAAAGCGATTATGGAACCTAATGATACTCAATCTACGGCTGAATTAACAGCAGCTTTCGACGCTAGCGTCAAAACAATATTGGTCCATTTGCGTCAAATTTTAAAGGTAAAGAAGCTTGACAAATGGGTGCCCCACGAACTTAACGATCATCAGCGCAACGTGCGCGTCGACGCCTGCCTTGCGCTTCTCAACAGACACAGAAACGAACGAATTTAGAACCGCATTGTTACCTGCGACGAAAAGTGGATTCTGTTTGACAATCCCAAGCGCTCAGTAAGTTGGTTAGATCCTGGTTCAGCACCTAATCAATGCTCTAAACGAAAAATGACCCCTATAAAAGTGATGGTCACTGTTTGGTGGTCTAGTGCCAGAGTTATTCATCACAGCTTCTTACCAAATGGGATGAGCATTACGCAGATGTGTACTGTGACGAATTGAACACATATGATGGAGAAGCTCGCTCGTCCCCGCTGCTCCAGCACGACAGTGCGCGACCCCATACTGCACAATAGACGGTCTCCAAGCTACAAGAGCTGGGGTTGGAAACCCTCCGTCATTCACCGTACTCACCAGAACTTGTGCCTACTGACTTCTAATTTATCCAGAATTTGAAAAACTTCTTGGCGGAATAAAAATTTCATACCCTAACATGAAACACGAAATGCCTTTGAAGAGTTTGTCGCCTCTCGTCCATCTGGTTTCTTCAAGATGGGTATCGATAAACTGCCACTGCGTAAGCAAAGGTGTATCGATTGCATGGGTAATTTAATAATTTAAAAGGGAGAAAATAATTTACTATAGGTACTAACAAATTTCTGGGACACTTGGTGACAGAAGTATTCGTGATGAGTGATGACGCAGAGTGTAGAACATTGGCGATTAGAGCTAATATGATCGCTGATAGATTTAGTCGATGCACAGCGCAGGTCAGTTTTTAGAACTTACCTACTGTACAAAATCGTATACTTGCAGCCTGTGGACGCATTACACGCGTATACGTATGCGTGGATGGAAGGATGTTGTCACGGCTGCCGCGGACGCGCATGAGGCTTTCATGCCATACTGCGCATGCGGAGCGCACCAACAGCATCCTGGCTAAGATAGCGAGCAGGCTGGACAGTCCCTTTAGTAGTCACTGCAACAGCTTGCACTTAGTCTGCGTATGAATTTATACGACTATTCTAATATATAAAAATCTCGTGTCACGGTGTTAGTGGGCACGCTCCTCCGAAACGGCTCGACCGATATTAATGATTTTTTTTTGTATATTTGGTAGGTATGAGAATAGGTCGTAAAGTATTTTTCACCCTCCTAACCCCACCCCCCATTTTTTATAGCGATTTTAGAATTTTCGTATGAACAATATCCATGATGTAATTTCCAAATTCCAGGCGTGCGAAACCGCGGACAAAAGCTAGTAGTTATGTAAGTTCTTCTATACTAACTTCTGTATCTTTTTTTTTTTACTTTGCCCCACACTAGGATTTCTCCTGTGTCGTGGGTGCGTTTACAGACATAAATTCCACGTACAATACATCTTTGAATTATTATTTTAATGTGTGCTTGTTTTGTCTATAGATCGCAGTCTGAATTAGATGTTTTCGGACAGTTAAGGACATACTACGTACGTACTTGACTTTTTAATTTATTTGTTTATTATGGAAAATGACAGATTGTCGATTGATGTTGATTGTCTCTCACAAACGACGGGATTAGTCAATCGCACTGCGTGAAGTTGCACTTTACATACGTATTTAATATGTGCTACAACTTGAAATGTATTTTGCTAGTAAAAAATGTACCGTAGGTGGTGGTGGTGGACTGTCGTCTGTAAGCAAGGGCGTAACAATGTTTATTTTTTATAAATTATTCTATTTAATTCTGTGGTTGACCAGAAGGATTATGTCCAAGGTTGGGTCCACCTGCTCCCCCTTCCCTGCTATGCCAGTACCACCAAGTGCCATGGCCCTGAATTCTACCAGTCAACAGTTACATTGTATGTTAGCCGCACTTTGACCAATAGTTTAAGTTCACAGGGTTAAGTTATAAATCTTGCTAGGCGATAATAAGATTAGTGATCAAAACCCTACTTAGTGGCACATTGTGTGCGGTAACTAGGCATCGTGTTATCAGCGCGCTCTAGTTGACCACTATAATCAGTAGTACGTGAGCAACTTGCTCGCTCCTTATCTGTACCGCGAGTGCTGCCGGGAAAGCTATAAATTCGTCATGTCGTGGCGACTGAGCTATTACATAAATCGATTGTTCTGCTAACATAAAATAGGGAAATATATGATATGTCTTGGTCGCTATTAGTGCGTCAGATTGTTGCATCTTGTCTCTAGCCATAAGAATGTTATTATAGGGGATTATAAGTACTAGTGGTCGCCCATAGGTTGAAATTCGACCGTAATTTTGTTTTTATAATGTTTTATCCTAAATTTTTACTTTCTGGACTCCTCCTCTATGTGAACTTAAACTATGCCAATTTGCTTAAAAGAGGTACAAAGTTTTTCCTTCACGCATTAATATATGGATGGCCCAAGTGTAGCATTATGTTAACGAACTTTTTTAATTATAATTCATTGTACTTAAAAACGACTGTAATATTTGTTTAACACATAATAGTGTCGGAAACTCAAATATCTACAGGAAGCAATAAAACAGCTGATATAACATTAACATAAATAGGCTATATTTAATCTACTATGATCTAGAGGTTGGTGAGCGCGGCGATGGCGGGGCAGGGGGCCGGCTGCACGAACAGCGGCGTGTAGTTGACGACGCCGAAGGTGGCGGCCGAGCCCAGCACGGAGCCCAGCTGCCCCACGGCGCCGCACAGGCGCATGCCCCGCGCGCCCCCGCCGCGCGCCCAGCCGTACACCCACATGCGCGCGTACGAGATCACGCCCGACGCCAGCACCCACGCGACCACCTGCCGCCAAAACACAACACGTCAACTACCAGCCCACTAATGCCTGTGGGCCATATTATTATTATACGCAGGTCCAGCTGATTTTGTCATCTTCAGCAATCCAATATGGTAAAACACTCAACCTATACATTATTAAAAAAATGTTTTCAATGTCATACCGATACAAACACATCATCATCATCATATCAGCCACAGGAGGTCCACTGCTGAACAAAGGCCTTAAATTTCCACAACGAGCGGTCACATGCCGCCCTCATCCAACGACTCCCAGCGACCTTCACCAGGTCGTCTGTCCATCTCGTTGGAGGTCGTCCCACGCTGCGTTTTCCAGTGTGCGGTCTCCGTTCGAGAACCTTTTTGCCCCAACAGCTATCAGTTCTACGAGCAATGTGCCCCGCCCATTGCCACTTCAGTTTACTAATACTTTCAGCTATGTCGACAACTTTAGTTCTTCTACGGATGTCCTCATTTCTAATTCGATCTCGTAGAGAAATACCAAGCATATCTCTCTCCATAGCTCACTGAGTGACCTTAAGCTTTCTTGGGCGGCAGCGTCCCTTTTGCTGAACAGTAGCTATTCTGCGCTCACCAACCCGCTTACCACGCGTGATGAGTATCGCAAATTCCCCCCAAAATGACGACACAATTAAAAACACGCGCTACGCGCAGTATTTTCGTACAATAACTGAGCGCTGATAATATTTGTATGATCTGCTGGGTGTAATGTGTGGAATTTATGTCTGTAAACGCACCCACGACACAGGAGAAATCATAGCGTGAGATAAGGTTAGAAAAATGAGACATTGGCCGTATAAAAGTAATAAATTAAAATATATTGTTTTCTTCATTATGGTACATTTGGATTGATGGAGCAGAATAACATTATTATTTTTGTACAAAATGCAATGCTTCTTATAATCTTCTTAAAGTGGTAGACTTTAACTAACTATCGGTGAACGCAGCAACAAACGCAGTGAATACAACAGCGAATGATACTCCCAATAAACTTATTCGTCGCTTGGGACGGCTGCTGTGTGCGGTCTAAACGCTCGGCATGATTGGCTGCCGACAAAGTCGTCGGTGTGTTTTAGTATCATTAGCCAAGTATAATGTTGTGTTTATTCAGTTCATTGGATGAGAACTTGTAACTGTGTGCATTAGTGTGCTTTTATGCAGAATGGTAGGGGAAAACTGGATATCTAGGCTCGCATACATTTTAAACTACCTGGCATATTCCTTTCTTCTAATACCTTTGGTGGACTCTTATGTCTGTCCAACTCATATGACACTTTTACCATGTTAATGTCTTGTCTCATCTCTTGGCCGAGCCCTCGTGGTTGTGTCGGGTCTTTGTTTTTCAGTAGTGGTTCTTACGGTGCGCCTCGATTGGGCTTTATCATATAGCATTGAGAAAACATTCGATCACGTTGAATGATAATTGGTCTTTAAGAGGTGAGACCCTCGCAGTGGGGAACAACTACGGATTTCTTGCCTTCCAGCCAGCGTTTCACGACCAGACGCGTTCCATCGATTTCTGATTCCAAGTTACGTGGCCGAACAGCGTGCAAACGTATTTGTATATGAACGCTTGATGATAAATTTCCCTTATCTTAATCGATTGTTCTCCGATTAATCCTCAAGGTCCAGGTGTCAATTCAGTGAAGAAAGATTGAATAGTTAATCTGCGACAGGTAATTTGCGTTATTTTTTTACTAGTTACAAAAGCGCAAGCGCAACGTTTTCGGAGGCGCACAATTTGCAAAGAATTGGAGTCTGATCTTGGATAGATCAGACTCCAATTTGTCAGCAATACTGGGTTTTAGGGAGCTGATTCTGTCCAGGATTCTCGACCTATTTTTCGGTTCGATTCAGTAAAAAATAAAAAGTAAAAATAATATCTTGATTTGCACCATAATATACATTTATTTCTTAAGAGTCAATACAAACAGCTTTGGTCAATGGCCCCATGCGCCTATCGGGCACCAAACATATCTGCGCCTCGCGCTCGTTCACTGTACGGACCGGGAGCGTATGTAAGCTGCAGGTGGTTTGCATAGATACTAGTTTTTTATTGTTATAAAATTTGGTGCAATATAAATTGTTAATGGTAGTACTCTACCACATTGGATATTTTGAAAATTCGGGGTCCAGGTCGTAAACGCCAAAGTAGCAACTTTCCAGGAAATGCAAAAAACGTAAGGCGATAAATGTTTTGGGTATGAAAAAGAAAATTGGGTGTGTACCTAATAGTGAAAAAAATCGCATTTATATTTTCATAACGAGAAGTTTAAGTTAACCATATTTCAAAAGGTCAAGTGAATTTACGACTCGCAAATAACAATAGAATAGTGCTTACGCGCCTCTACAAGCAAGTGTTCTGTGAAGTATCAGTCATCTAACCACTGGACATACCCACACAAATTTTGGGCATAAAAGCCAATACCGTCATAATAATAGATCGTACACTGTGGTTATTATCATTTCAGCCGAAAATCGACCACTGCTGGACAGAAGCCTCCCCCAAAGATTGCCACTACAACCGGTCTGGGTGGGTCATGTACTTATTGGGGGGGATTGCTATAATCGCCACTTAACTAAAATAAGTGAGTTGTCATCAGTAAACAGTGCAACACTGCATATACCCTGTAGATAGAATGGTAAATAATTAATATAAACTAAGAATAAAAAAGGGCCGACAATTGAACCTTGAGGCACACCTAAAGGAACAGGCATTCCGGAAGACTTGGCACCATTAACATCGACGCATGGAAACCTATTATTCAAATACGGCGGATATTCAGATACAGTACGCACGGCATGATTGGCTGCCTACACAGTCGTGGGCGTGTTTTAGTATGAGTAGCCAATTATAATGTTGTGTTTATTCAGTTCCATGGACGAGACTTTTTATGAAGAATGGTGTGGGAAATCTCGATTTCTAGGCTCGCCACACATTTTGAACTACATGGCATATCTCCTTTCTTCCAATATCTTTGATCATAATTGTTAATTAGTTATATATAGTACATTAATTAAGACCATACCATAGTTGTTAATTAAGACCGCAACGAAAGACGTAATAAATCATGGAGCGAAAATGTTCTCTAGTCAAATTCATTTTGTAGTACGATACGCAGTTTTTAAATTGCCGCCAATTAGTAAGAACACGACATACGAATTCAATTTACATCTACAGCAGTCTTTCCCAACGTGGGCGATAACGCCCCCTTGTGGGCGCTGCAGGCCTAAAGGGGGGCGGTAAGAGACCCAGAAAAAAAGGGGGCATTGTGTAGGGCTTTGGGGTCGATTTATAATTTCATCTACCTAGCTAGGAAGACTCTTAGACACCGACTGAGCTCTCGACTCTCGACTACATCTTGTGAACATCAACTAATATTAATTAAGATATAGCTCAAACTCGGTTCGATATAAAAGACCGCGGGCAATCATGTTTTAACAAGTTTTTGTTAAATAATCCGAATTGTACATTCCTATACCAATCGGCTGGTTCTATAATACTTGTTCTTGCTTGTCGAGTACGATTGGGCGTCGAATGAGATAAACGAGTTTATGCACGTTTGTCTTATTCCTGTTGGTGCGTGATGCTTATGCAATCCTATATAAACGACGTAAATTTATTTTATTTTCATTTGCGGTTTCGCGCATAATAGATAAGCAGTACTGGATTTCAACACTTACGTATTTCTTAAAACAAAACAATGTCGGAAGTAAAAAAGAAGAGACGGCAATACTCTGCGGAATATATTAAATTCGGATTTATTGAAAATCCCAAAAACCCGTCGTCGCCTTTGTGTCTTCTATGTATAAAAACATTTTCGAACGAAGCAATGAAGCCTTCAAGAGTGCAAGATCATTTGAATAAAATGCATCCAGATAAGACAGAAAAGAATGTAGCACATTTTCAAGACCTAGAGAAGAAGCATAATACTCAGCCAAGTGTATCGAAACTATTTTCGGCGGCTGCTAAGCAAGATGACGACGGACTTCGAGCTTCGTACAATATCTCTTTGCAAAAAGGCAAACCACACAACATCGGAGAAGAGTTAATTTTTCCAGCAATAAAGGAAGTAATAACTACTGTGCTTCATAAACCGGCCGCAGATATTATCCGAAAAATTCCTTTGAGTAATAATTCTGTGCAAAGACGAATTGATGAAATGGCTGAAAACATTGAAGAATCATTGTGCAATCATCTGAGGACTAGTCAATTCTCAATTCAGCTCGATGAGTCCACTTTACCAACTAATGAAGCGTTGTTGCTATCTTACGTGAGGTTTATTAAAGATGAGAAAATACGTGAAGAACTATTGTTTGCCAGAAATTTGGAGACAGATACAAAAGGCGAAACCATATTCAATACATTGGAAAAGTTTTGTGAAGAGAAAGAGATTCCTTTGAAAAATATTATATCAGTTGCTACGGATGGCGCTCCGGCTATGACAGGGCGCCATAAAGGCTTCATAGCATACTTAAAGAATAAAATTCCAGATGTCCTTGCTATACATTGCGTTATTCATAGACAACATTTGGTTGCTAGAAACTTAAGTGAACGACTATTTCAATCACTGCAATATGTCATCAAAGCAGTCAATAAAATCCGTAGCAGCTCTTTGAATGATAGATTATTTCATCAGCTTTGTGTTACTAATGACGAAGATTTCAACCGTTTGTTGCTTCATACTGAAGTTCGTTGGCTGTCAAGAGGCAATTGTCTGATTCGATTTTACAACCTGTTTGACTCTATGATAGAGTTCTTGGAAACTAAAGATACAGAACTGCGCAACAAGCTCATAACATCAAAGAATGATATAGCTTACATGACAGGCCTGTATAAAATGTTCAACGACATGAACTTCCAACTGCAAGGCGATGGACTAAATTTAATTAAAACAAAAAATGTCGTTGCTGCTTTCGCAGCCAAACTGCTTCTGCACAAAAAGAATATGGGCAGACGTGAGTTTCACAATTTTCCGAATTTATCAGTATACTGCAGTAACGACGACTTGTTTGCCTACTGCCAACATTTGGAAAACCTCCACATTGACTTCACCGAACGATACCAGGACATTTTAAACTTGGAAATACCAGACTGGGTGTTGGATCCGTTTTCAAATGTCAACACAGCAATGTCACCTCAGCTGGAAGAAGAAATTATAGAATTGACAACAAACGAAGAAATAAAAATCAAGTTCAAAAATGGATATCAAGAATTTTGGCTACAAAAACCGATCCCGCAATTATACCCTGGATTGTGGTCAACTGTTCAACGATTTTTGATAGCATTCCCATCATCATATTTGTGTGAACGTGGATTTAGTGCTGTGGCAACGCTGCTTACTAAAAAGAGAAATCGTTTGCGTGTTACCGAACGTGGCGACTTGCGGCTGTTTTTGAGTAAATTGGAACCTGATATCAACAAACTTATTGAACAGCATCAGATTCAACCTTCACATTAGTTTTTATATAAGAATTGATTATGTTTGTTTTATTTTCAATAAAAGATACTCTTTCCGAATACTATAAATTTGCGTTTCAATAATCAGTTATAAGTACTTAGCGGTTTTTAAGTATGTTTAAAAAGGGGGGCGTTAAAAAATAATTTATTCTTAAAGTGGGCAGTAGACAAAAAAAGGTTGGGAACCCCTGATCTACAGCTTCCGAAAGAGTTCTTTATTCGAAATTTAAATATATTTTTCATCGGTAACTTTTCTTACTGGCCAATTCTAAAAACATTCAGTGTGTTCTCGAAATGGTTGCTGACACTGCGGTCGGCATATCATTTAGGTAACAGGTAACAAGAGTGTGTTGATATAGGACATAGAAGGCGAAAATATATATTTAAATAATATAGTTTATTTCGGTTTCTTTACTAATTATTATGGGACTGCTTATGTATGCGTTTGGTAGTAATTTGTGATCATTAAGATAATTTTTATGTACCGGCTTATGATAACTTCACAGGGTGACCCATGTCGACGTACAAGATAAAACATTACTCAAAATATTGTACCAAGGTCGCATATATGTAAAATAGTTATCTCTTTTATCAAACGATTCGATTATATGGATGTGGAGAGAGTATATGATTAAAACAAAGTTCTCGTTTGATTTGCCAGTTTGTCACTGTGGAATTCTTGTGAGCACTGCCGGCTCCATCCTCAGACTAGTTTCATAGCACCATATTAATATCATCAGCTGCGCGAGTGTATGTCAAATATCAAATCAACCGCGCGAGTAGTCGAATGGACACGAGATCGTGGTTAAAAGTTCGTTAAGGCAATACTCACAACGAGCGCCTCCCCCGCAGCGCTGTGCAGCAGCGGCGGCGCGGGGCTGAGCAGCGCCGTGGCCAGGATGTAGGCCACGGGCAGCGCCGCGGCCGCCAGCGCCGCCGCCAGCGCGCGCGGCGCCAGCGGCCGCAGCCACACGCCCGCCAGGCACGCGCCCGGGTTGGCCATGGCGCCCAGCGTCACGGCCAGGTGGTACGTGCGCGCGCCGTACGGCATGCACGAGTACGACTGCACCGACGGCAGCACGCCGTTGTTCAGCGCGTTCAGCGCCGCCATCAGCGCCATCACGCCGAGCCAGCGCGGCGCCAGCAGCGACGAGCGCCGCGTCGCGGCCTCGTCGTCCTTGGCCGCGGCCGCCGGCGCCACGCGCTCCGAGCGGAAGCCCTTGTAGTTGTTGATGAAGGTGAAGCTGGCCAGGCTGTTCGCCGCCAGCCCGCCGAGCACCAACAGGAACACCGTGGTGTCGAACCGCGCCGGCGGGTAATGTGGCTCCAGTGTGGAGCCGTCCGGCGACGGCAGGCACTCCGGCTCGCCGCCCACGCCCTGGATTAGCGCCAGGATGCTCGACAAGAACCCGCTGAGCCCCTCCCCCACTAAGTACGTCGCTAAGTACACGTCACGGAAATGTCTTAAGTACGGGTAGAACAGCACCGAGCTGGTGCAGCCCACCAGCGCCGCGAAGAATGTTAATATTAAGTAGGCCACCGAGCGCTCCGTACTGCCCACCACAGCCGTCTGCTCGTACAGAAACGCGTTCAGGACGAGCGCGAGCGTCCCTATCACTAATAGAGCGTATATGTAGAAAGCGTCCGAGATCCTGGGGATGAGGCGGCGCAAGAGGCCGTAGATGAGCAGGCCACTGTTAGCGAGCTGCACGGCCATCACCATAGAGGAGGGCAGCGCCCAGCCCTCGGGCAGGCGCTCCACCAGCAGCGGCAGCTGCATGTAGAGCCCGTTCACGCCTAGCCACGTGCCGACGCCCCAGCACGCCATCAGCACGTCCAGCGTCACGCGCCGCTGAGCGCCCCACATCTTGACCACACCCCTGTCTCCTCGGTCCAAACACGGCGAACTTTCCTTGTCCTCGTTCAACCTGCGGCACACGACGCTCTTTGTGATTCAGGACGACTCGCGAATTAACGAACGAGGGCCGCGTTATTTTGGCGCGGACTTGCAATTATTTTAAAACATAATTAGTCGAATTACGAACTTAATGCACAGTATACATACACGTATAGTGAAATGTTTGCTTTATATAGTCTAGTCAGGATATCGCTCAGAGCCGATAAGATTAGCAACGGTTTGTTTCGACTGTGTTGCAATGTGAGGAACGACCCGATTGAAACCAGAAGCTACACAACAGAGTCTTCAAACAACAACATTCTAACTGTTACAGAACCTTCATAATTGTATATACTCCACACAATTACATACCAAGCACAAGTGTCAAAGAACCTTTGACTGATAGTCACAAAAACTGATAAAATGACAAAAATATTAAGATAATGACTATCGATAGCACCCGAGTGCGCACAACAGGAGGCTAATAACTGTGAAACAGTATCGCGAATCAGACGTCTTATTGCAAGGGACGATTCCACAACTGTGATCTGCGGGGATACAGCGCGTTTGAAAGACCTACGTAAGTGAATCGCAGTAAATAACAATATATCTAGAAATAATGTTGCTGCCGTCGAAGTCATTAATTTATAGGATTAGTGAGTTATGATGACAAACACTTATCAGAACAATATCGTGGTAATTATTTTAATGAGTTTCTCGGTCTGCTGATTCTACACGTTGTGATAATTAAATTAAAGATACTGAGAACACCATTTTTTCGGATGTGGAATACGTAAGATGTTATTGTTTCTGTTCTGTGGAGCATCTTGTGAGAGTCTTGTGACAAGCAGTGGGCTGAGTTGCTGCTGATGACACAATTTTTGCGATAAAAATGTCGCTATTGTTAACTATATTTAATTAAATTTATTTTTATGTTCCTGTCATGCAATTAGTAGGGATCATCCTCCAAGGAAGAGTGTCGCTACGACTGTCCCGCCGAATCAATTAATTCACGCTAGCATCTCAAATGCACTCGTACCTCTATCAGCTAATCTGTACACGACGACATCGTTGCGGTAGCGGTGCAAGGGGCAGTCGGCAAGTACGTTACTCGCTGTAGTTTTTTTCGGCAAGAGTATGAGGGAAAAGTCGCGAGACAATCACATGTGGAGCCGGTTCCTTAGTTGACAAATTGTAAAACCTAGTCAGCTGCGTCCATTGATAGCTATCGCCCTTAATGCGTCCATGTACCTGCAGCATAACATTATACTGCGAAACCTATTACACACGGTAACTACTCGTAATACAAATACGGAAACTCGCGTCACGGATGGCAGATTCACTCGTACACGTAAGTACTAATGAGAATCATTTTCGCAAAGCGGACACGGCCAAATCGGTGAAACGCTACAATAATGAATATAACTAGCATCTAGGGCGTGATCCTAAAGCTAAATTTTATACATATGAAATTTCACCGAAAACATACCTGCCATCCATTTCGGTGTGAAAGTTATTAGTAATTGTTAGTAAGGACGCGGTGGACGTGAGGGAGCGCACGCGGCACGGAGGACGCAACGTCACCGCCTCATAGAGACACACCGACCACTCACTCACCGACCTACCTGCAATGACCACTTACATCTTTACAACTGGACGTCGCCCTCGCACACAACTCGTACCGCGTCTTTAATGTTTGTTAGACAACAATAGCTAATGTTGATGAGGTTTGAATACGACGTGCAAAGTTACGTGTCGTCACAGCCGAACGAGCGGTGAACACGTAATCGTGAATTTTAATTAATTCAGACACAACCATCTATTAAAACAAAACGTCTCTAAATGAAAAGCGAACAGTTAAATATGTTAGCTCTTAAATTATCTGTATATGTAAATACAAACGACGTGATAGTGGCAGGAGCCGGGAGGCTGTTGTTTGAGGTCGCTGCTGAAATATTTGTTCATAATTTGCCAGTTACTAGTTGATAAGGTGTGTACACAGGTACTAGCGGGAGGCAAGGAAGGAGCTACCTACCGAGGGCAAGGCTGAGCCATAGCGACGCCGGGCGCGGAGCGGCGGAGCGCGGCGGGCGGTCATGCCGACGGCCGCAACGCTACCGCGCCGCGAGGCGTCAGCTGTGACATGAGCCATGTAATGGGTGAAGCGGAAAATACACCTGGCAAGGTATCGACAGGTACAGTCGTAGAGCAGACATTATCAATTGATCCACTAGTAACATGCAGCATAATGTATCTGACGATACACTGGCCCGGGTATTAAGGGTGCTTGCATTTATTGCTACAGAATATATCTCACAATTTTAACTAACTCTTGTTTTGGGGGCATTTGTGTATACTCTTGTCTTATCAAGTACATATTTTGAGTACATAGACAGACAGCATATCAGTCTGGCTTTACATCATGTTTATATTATTTAAAGTAATTAAATATGCTGTAAAATGTTGGTGGAGGCAATGCAACAGATAACAACTTTCATGAGAGAGATATATTTTGTATCAATAAGCCCTAAAGGAACAAAAGCACATTAAAATATTAGCAACAAAAATGATGACTGAATTCATTAATATAACAGATTTGTTAATAAGCTGCCCATAAAGATCTGTCACATTGGTTTATATTACAGTTTATTTAATTCTTTTTGAAAAACTTTATTTTGAACAGTGAAGAGAAGAATGTTCTGGAACATAAATGCCTGTTAGTTGACCACCACATTCAGAACTAGAAGCACACCCCTCTAGACAGTACACTAGGGATTCAATATATTTACGCTACATTTCTTGCCGGTTTTTGTTGTCTATCACCATCATTGGCACGGTAAACACATTTTCATTTGTTGGCTATAGATGACTGTGGCATTCAAAAGGTTAAAATGTCTTTTTGGAATTAACCATTCAGAATTTAGCTTTGGAGGAGGGAAATGATTACATGCATATGAAGGAATCTTCTTAGGTTTTCAAAGTCACTAATATGCGTAGTAAAATAAAACAAATGTGGCAAAAAAAACACCCAGTAAAGCATTGTGTAAGTTAAATATTACCAATGTAGTTTGCATGTTAAGAAAATATACTACAAAATAGCAAATATGACCATCTCTTTTGTTAAATCGCCACAACTAAATACTTAATTTATAACATAAACAGTAAAACTCTGAATTGAAATCAATTGGTAAGCAATTGACCAAGACAATTGAACTCAGTTTTATATACTGAAGCCATCTCTATCTCAACAAGATAATTAATACAATTGACCAGTACCAACCCACAACATTTAGTAAGAGGTTAATAAATAGCTAAGATAAGTGAAAATTATAGTAACATACTGTGTAAAGGAAGCCGGCATTATCCTCTTACGTCATATAGAAGACACTAGAGAACGCCGGTCACCTGGAAACCACAACAATTCAGTTCCAATACAATTGGTCACTACCAATGGCAACACTAGTAGTATTTTAAACTATTAACAGTTCCAGCTAATTAAAAGCCAATATCAGAATAGTACATGAAACAAATTTACTGACAAATGGATTACATAAACAGTAATGTAACAAAATACTTAGTAATAGGCTTAGTAAAAATAAAGACTACTACATTAAAAATAAAACCCATTCACTGATGAATATTTGCTACAGTATTATCAATTATGCAAGGTAATTCATTATGTAAATATATTAACTATGAAACTGGTAATAGTGTATTAAAGTTCCACCCAACAATCACAATGTACTCTCAAAAAATATTAAACAGCCTTGATATAATATTATTTGGAAAAAAAACAAGGATATGAAATAAAAAATAATTAGTGACCTATATGTGTGTCATGGCATACTTATCTGCACACCAATACTAGTGATTTATAAAACTGTTTACAAACCTCGCAATGCTTGCCATGTCAGTAGTAGCAGGGCAATTATTCAACACTTATTGTCCGTCGCGTCTCAACATGAGATTCACACTGTTTTGAGTGTTTCAATGTTGCGTATAATTTTACTTCCTTACATCATTCTCTTTCACATGTTTTCCACATTATTATAACATACTGGCACTGCAGGAAATGGACCTCAATAACTTCGGTACTATATGGAACTTAACTTAACTCATATTCATGTACAAAAAACAAAAGACACAACAATTGTAAAAGTTAGAACTATTTAACGTATGTTTCAGCGTATTTCTTACTGAAATTATCTGACAGCGTGACAAACAGCTGTCCAAAGTCTAATAAAAGTAATGTTGCAAAAGTAAAATTTCAAAAATTGGTAATTTGCCAGCTGATTAACGGTAGAACTCGGTAGATGTGAAAATGAAATACGTATCTAGTAACTTACTCAATCATCTAATACAGTACAAAAAAAACTAAGTATCCTGTTTTGTCCTCATACCATCGTTTAGTGGCAATTTTCGGGAACATTTTTTTATTTACCTATAACGAATAAAGCTGTTTTGTTCTCCTACACATAGAAAGAAAGAAAGAAAATGTATTTATTGGCAAAATAATTAAGTAGGTAAACAAGGACATAAGAATTCCACTGGATATCAATAAAAAAAAAGTACATACATATACATAAGTATAACCAAATTGTGAAGTTATAATGATGTTTATATTTCTTTGTATAAGTATCACATTTTTCAGATGGTCCCAGAATAATCAAATGTCAGAGTATTTTTTGGGACAAGCCCGCCATACATTCCCAACCACTGCAACCCCTGTAAGCCAGGATCTACAATGGCGACCACCGAAAAGAACACCGACTAATGAAGGTCGGTGTGTCCCAGAGAAATGAATAACTGTCTTGGAACCCGCAACGAAATTAATCAGAAAAGAAAAAGGTGGAGTAGGAAAGAATATACGTTCCTTTCCTTCCATAGCAAGCAGAAGACAGAGAATACACTTGCCATAGGCACAATAATTGGGAGTGTACAACTAGGATAAGCCTAGTTGCCAAGCACCACGGGTACAAAAAATTTATTTTATTGTGAACTTTTATTTTTTTATGAAATTTAATTTTTTATTTTATTATGAACGGTCAATATAGAATCACCGGATGTTTTACAAGCTTCTTTAATCATTCTATTAGAAATTTTATCTTCCCCAGATGCTTTATTAAGTGGCAGTTTATTGACAATGTTTATGAATTCGTCAGTGGATGGAAGGTCTGGGGATACCGGTGGCTCAGCAGCCCACGATCTGATCTGTTGATGATACACGTTATGATTTTCAGGTAGATCATCAGGTATAAGACTCTTCAATATATTGTTGTACGGTATACATATTGTTAATTTAAATGTTTCGGATATAAGCAAGATCGACTGATCTGATCTTTAAACTCATGGTACAGAGGAGACCACGGACCCTCTCTATCGAGTGTTTCCACTATTTTGTGTAACAAATTGCCCTTTGATTTTGCTACCGCGGCTCCTTAACTAGATCTGGCAATTCTGAATTTATTTAATATTACAGTGAAAGTATCTCTGTTTTTTGCGCGCCTTGCGAAAACGTTTACGTTCTTCAGTTAAGTAGCTATTCCGCCAATCACATCTACGAGTATTGGTTATTGATCCGCGACCTACGGTGACGTGAGCACAATATGTAAATGTGTCTGACATTATTTCAGCACTTTCTTCTGCTGACAGCCTATCACGAGTGAAGTCTCTGGCATGAGTGCATGCCTGCCTGCATGACGCAAAAAGTGAGCTAAAGAAATCCCAGTTCGCCCCTTTAGATTTGTATCTAAAATTTGATTTAATATTCTGAGAACCTTGTGTCAATCTAGGTACAAATTCGTACACGATCAGGCGGTGATCACTACACGACGCGTCCGGAAGGACACGCCACCTGTCCAAGCGAACGTCTGCACTAGATAGTGTGACGTCAATACAAGACTCGCCCATTTGGCTGCAAAAAGTAGGTGGTGCGTCAGGGGTATTGTGTATTGATAGGTTCATCTCGGCGATGAAATCCTCGACAGCACAACGTCGTTCAAAATCGGTGGACCGTACTTGGCCATACCAGTGATGATGACGCATTAACGTCGGCGCCAATGATTATTTTGCGGCCTGCAAGCGACCGTAGAACGTGGTGAAGATTATGTATGTGAGGGGCAACAAGGTCTGAATATTGAAAATAACAGCTCACAACGTAAACTTTATAGAGTGCTTTTGAAACCTCCGCGACAGCACAGTGTGGGTCATAAGATCTTGTATAGCTGTTACAGTGAAGTTAGTGGCACGTGAAACATAAATTCCCGCTCGTCCTTTGCCATCCAGTTGTACTACTTTTTGACGTAAACTTGCGTTTTGATATTGTTCTTGAATAAGGACAATAACTATGTAATCTAACTCCGACGTGGCCACCCTATCGTTGTGAAGATTTAATTGTGCAATGTTAAGATTATCTATCGTATAAGCCATCCTTAGTAGGATTGAGCTTATAGGTAGGACAATCCTGCGAACCGCAACGATGATCGCACGGTTTTTTAAAACGCTTACACGCTACGCATATCGGTGAATGCTCTAAGTTGTCCTTATGAGGGCACTCCATTGTTTCATGTGCCTCAGCACAATTAGCACAGGTATGGGTTTTATTTATGCAATGCTTCCTAACATGACCGAAATATTGGCAATGTAAGCAGCGGACTTCGACATCATCGATAAAACGACAAGTGGCCCAATCAACAAATAATTTATCCTTGGTAGTGACCAGGTGTTTACGCACTTCGGATTCTATTTCTACGCCTATCCATTTCCACCCGTTTTCTAAGGAACGCCTGCGCCTGCGATTTTAGTAGATTTTATAAACTCGTCCTCAGTAAATGACAACTCGTCTTTAATATTTTGCCGGTATAACGCGGTCAGAAAAGTACGATCTTCCATAGAAGAAGGGACGTCCTTAATTAAGATACGCGGTTTTCGACCTTTTGGCTTTTCAAGCCGTAAGCCAGCGGATCTAATGCTTTTTTAACGCCTACGATTTGAAAACCATCGTCGCTAGGATTAATAGCTTTCATTAAGGCCTGTTTTGTAGCGGACGATGACGCATAATCAGCTGATCGCTCCGCGGTTGGATATGCCACTACGCAGGGAAGCGGAACGCGCGACTCAATCGGCGGAGCAACTTTCGCTAAACGGAGTTTCAATGAATCGGCATATGATACCTTATTTACTTGCTGACTGTTATTGACACACGTATTCGATTTAATTTTGTCTAATTCACGTTCCGTGTTTGCTAACTTCGGAAAACTTTCGGAAATGTCGGAGTATGCTAACAATGCTATAAAACTGACTATGGGAGAAACTCGGATATCTATGAGAGAAACAGTCATGTCTCAAGTCAGCTCCCACGAACTTAAACGTTAGACCTTGTAACTTATCTAGTCATCGCGAAACCTACTTTCATATGGAATTGCACTATCTTAAATTTAAGGGAGGTCATTGGGTCGTTGGGGCTTCGAAGAGCACTTCGCGCGCCTCGTCCCCCGAGTCGAGAGGGTAGTGGGTGCATTACACCGGGTGCTGCCCAATCTCGGGGAACCGAGCGAGGAAGTTCGCCGTCTCTACGGGGGCGTCGTGCGGTCTGTGGCCCTCTACGGGGCGCCTGTATGGTCGTCCCGGCTGTCAGGCGTCCAGCGCTGCAGAACCAAACTTCACAGTCTGCAGCGCAGAGTGGCTATACGGATCGCACGGGGATACAGGACAGTGTCCTACGAAGCGGAAACTCTCCTGGCACGCTTTCCGCCTTTCGGTATCCAGGCGGAGATGGATGCGTGGGTCTATGACCAGACACGCTCCCTCCGCCAAAGTGGGGAAAGCGTGCCTTCAGGGGCGTTTGACAGAATGAGGCGGCTGGCTCGACGGCGCGCACTCGAAATGTGGCGACAACGCCTTCAGGTGCAGTTCGCGACCAAGCGCGTCCTCGAGGCCATCCTGCCGCTCTTCGGAGCCTGGCTCAGAAGGAGCGAGCGCATCACCTACCGTCTGACGCAGGTATTCACCGGTCACGGTTGTTTCGGTGCGTCCCTGCACAGAATAGGATGCGAAGTCACAGCACAGTGCCACCATTGTGGAAGCGACCAGGATACCGCACAGCACACGCTCGAGGAGGGCCCTGCGGCCGCCCAGGCCGAGCGGCGGATCCTGGTCCATCGGATCGGGCAAGATCTCTCTCTGCCGGCAGTAGTGTTCGGCTATGTTGGCAGAGCATGAAAACTGGAGTGCAGTGGTCTCCTTCTCCGAGAGCATCATGCTCCAGAAGGAGACTGCAGGGCGGGATCGGGAGAGGGCCGATCCCGCACGGAGACGGACGAGACGGCGCCGGGGCAACAACCGTCCTGGCACCGAAGTCCAAAACGCCTGAGCCCCCTGCCGTCGCTACATGGTGGGGGGCCTCGGGGATCGCGGGCGCGCAGATTGGGGAGTCTGCGTGCTCACACCGAGCGACCCCCGGGAAGCGCGTGCGCACGTGGACACGTGCCGTGCGCAAAGCGTGGTTTGGGGGGATCCTCTACAATCCTCCACGAGAAGTGCCTGGGGGGCGAGCTTTTTACAGTCGCCTTGCCTCCGCTAGAGGGGTTAAGCGCTTTACAGTCATCCCCTCCGTGATGTGCCTGAAGGCGTGGCACCAATGGGTGGCTCTAGTGTGATCTTACGAGGACCTTGAGCCCCCCTTCGGTGCCGAAGATAACCGCTCCAGTGGTTTTAGCCGGTAGGAGTCCGGCATACCCCTTCGCTCTTCCCCGGGGCGAAGGAAGTTCCATGTAGAATTTCCACTGAACAACAATAAAAATAAAAGATCTCTTAAAGCCCAGTCAAGGTTAGTGGCTGCGTAAAATGTGCATTCTATTTCCCAGAAAGGGAAGCGCGGCGAAGAGGAAAAAGAGGTCTCTCCAAGGTAACTGCATCGACCACAATCACGGTCACGGTGCCCGAGAGCTCCCCCTATTCTAGGTTGGATGAAGTCATAGCTGAGGCAAGGCAGAGCATCACGATCGCCCACCTCAGCACCGGTCTGGACATCGTGATCATGAAGGGGGCAGCTGGCGGTGGATTGGTGCCGTCCATCATCATCATATCAGCCACAGGACGTCCACTGTTGAACAAAGGCCTCCTCCTTAGATTTCTACAACGAGCGGTCACATGCCGCTCTCATCAAACGACTCCCAGCGACCTGAAGCAGGTCGTCTATCCACTTTGTTGGAGGTCGTCCCACGCTGCGCTTTCCGGTGCGCGGTCTCCATTCGAGAACCTTTTTGCCCCAACGGCCATCAGTTCTACGAGCAATGTGTCCTGCACATTGCCACTTCAGTTTACTAATCCTTTCAGCTATGTCGACAACTTTAGTTCTACGGATCTCCTCATTTCTTCTTCTTCACTACTTCATTCGATCTCGTAGAGTAAAAAAGTTATCCAGTTTCTGGAAAACGCAAGGTCTGGTGAGCACGACGGATGATGGAGAGCTTCCAACCCCATTTCTTGTAGCTTGGATACCGTCTGTTGTGCAGTATATAGGTGGCGCGTTGTCGTGCTGGAGCAGCGGAGGCGAGCGATTGATCAAAGCTGGTTGCAGATGTGCAACTTACACTGGCAGATAGCTGATGTTATAAGGAATAACTTAGGCTACTTTTATTTTTGAAAAGTAATTAGGGTTCCGCGCAAAATGATTAAAACCCTTAAAATCCAATATAGGTATATATTCTATGTCAAGTGTCTATGTCGAAGTACTCCAAATTTGTTTTAAATTAAACGCGGGTGAAATCGCGGGTCCCAGCTAGTATGAAATAAAAAAAACATTGACATTGAACTACTCTTTAAAATAAAGAATGAATGGAAGTGCAACTAAATGGGACACCGACCCTGAAAATAGTATTATTATAATAGCGTGTAACAGCGCGTCCAGGATCGATTCCTTTATTGGGACGTGTCATTTAGTTTTAATACCTTCCTACTTAATAACTCTTTTACACCCGGCCAATTATCTTTGTTTTTTTATACCTGTTATGTGGCATACATCTGGCCTGCATGATGGTAAGTGGTTACCGCAACCTATGAACGCTTGCAACACCAGTGGCATAACTCACACGTTGGCGACCCTGAAAAAATTTTTTCACGTCCTTTTTGAAGAGCTCCATGCTGTAGTATCTTGGTGTACCTCGTTAAACCTTTGTACGTCTGCAGCACTATACTTGCACTCATCTATTTGTGGGTCATAAATTTTTTTTTGTGTCGATCTTCTTATGTTAATTACTGGTGTATGTAATGCAGTAGCCTAGTTGTAGTGCCCGACCGTGTTATCGCTCGAACGCCACGAAAACGGGAACGCCCGCGAACAGTGATGAGAGCAATCTAGGAAATAACACGTAGGAATCCAGGTCGTCTAGTGCTCGCACCGCCTTGCAAGAGTAACGAAACACGAAACAAATTAAAAACACGCTCGGTTCGACAGTTATTTTAATTTAAAATTTCAAAAAGCAAATACAATAATCTCCGCATGACTCGTCTCATAAAGCTTTACACGTAAAGTAGTTATCTTTAATAGTACATAATAATAAATATAACAAACAGTGAAGTAGTGGGCGCGGCGCCTACTTGTCCTTGTCGCTGTCGGCCTTCCTGCCCAGCGGCACGGCCGCTCGCACCCTGCAACACGAGACACGTCACTCATATCCTTGCTGGGAAATTCAGATCCAGGTGGCATAATTTTCTACATAATTACTCATTCCTACTGGGACTAGTAAATGTCTCTTCACAAGTTTATTACATCCCTCTGTAAGGACGAACCCGATAGGCTTACACGGGGACATGGGACCTGTACGCAGAGGCCCTATGGAGAATTTTAATCTAGAATGTAATGGGACACTAACCATCTCTCCATGGCTGTACTATGAAACGAAATCACAGATTGTCCCCAGAGGTGTATGCGATTAACTATTGATAAGGGCAATTACAATGGGTGTTATATAGAGTGAAAACTTAGTGATAATGGGAAGAAACGGTGTCTGCCTTTCAAACATTAGAATTAAATTCGGTGGAAGACACAAGATGGCCATCACTACACCATACCGCCTTGCTAGCAAAAATGGATTAGGAAATTAATTGAAATTCATAATCGTTTTAAAGGTTGTTTTAGCAGAATACGGTTATTCTTACAGCGAGAACACATCATCATCACCGACGGTGGGACGGCACACGGACCCACGATCGTGGATGGTAGAACTCATTAACAGACGTGATCACAGACACAATTAAAAATCTATTGTGCTGGTCAGCCCGCGGCTTGTGCCAGTTGAGTGGTACTATAAGATCGCTATAATCGGAAGGGTTGGTGCAGTGGTTGATACAGTCGGCTGCTGCGGTCCGGGTCGTGGGTTCGATTCCCACACGGAACAAATATTTGTATGATCTACAGGTAGTTGTTCCGGGTCTGGGTGTATTGTGTGTGGAATGTATATCTGTAAACGCACCCACGACACAGGAGAAATCCTAGTGTGGGGCAACGTTTTATGAAAAAAAAAACAAAAGATCTTAGAAAGCTAGTACACAACTTGTTACAAATGAGCCGTACGTCACCAGCAACTGTACAAAGTTCAAACTCAATCGTATAAATGGTACAAGAACGCATATGAGACGAACAAACAAAGAAACGTTCATTTGTATATAAATAGTCGGGCGTTACACCATCGCCTTTGTGTGACATGTGTCATCCGCCTGAGGACATGATCATAACGGAAGCTGATCGGTATCGGGACCGGATGGTGATACTGATACCGGATATGAGTTTACACAGTGAGCATTTAGATATCCTCTTAGGTCAGCCATCGTCTAACTAATGTAAGCATAATAAAATTTTCTTAAACATGTTTTTGAAGGAGACATTTCTTTTTTAAAACACATTTCCCCACGCTCGCATTTCTCCTGTGTCGTGGGTGCGTTTACAGATATACATTCCACATACAATACACGCAGACCCGGAACAACTACCTGCAGATCATACAAATATTTGTTCCGTGCGGGAATCGAACCCACGACCCGGACCGCAGCAGCCGACTGTATTAGCCACTGCACCAACCGTGCCGTCAATGAAAGGATAGAGAGAATAATATTAAATGTAAGTGCTGGTACAGTGTGCTGTGTGCCGTGGGTGTACAAGTGGTTTTTGCGATTTGTGTTATGTGTATTCATCATATCAGCCGAAAGAAGTCCACTGCTGACAATAACCTCCCCCATAGATAACCAGTTATCTGCCATATTTCTTAATTTTGGGGAGGAGTATGCCAGTACTCACCATGCTTGGCAGGCGGGTTGGTGAGCGCAGTATGGTTGCTATTCTACAAAACGGATGATGCTGCCCATCCCACTGGTTTCATCATTTCGGCCGAATGAAGTCCACTGCTGGACACAGGCCTCCCCCAAAGATCACCACAACAACCGATATGGGTGTGTTGTGGGTTCATTGGCGGGTTTTGCCATAATCGCCACGCTTGGCAGACGGGTTGGCGATCGCAGTTGAGTTGTTAAAGTACTCGAAGGACGCTGCTACCCATCCTCCGGCAAATCCCTAAGTCGACTTTTACGACACCCACGGGAGATGGGGTGGTGGTATTCTGAGCCGGTACTACACGGTTTAGAACCCGCTGATTTAGAGTGCCTTAATCACCTTTTACGACATCCTCAGTAGGAGATGGAGTGGCGCAATATTCTTAATCCGGATGGCACATGGAGTGTGATGTATACTATGCACTATAAGTTACAATGCTTTATATGCGAGAGTTGTCAAGAAATTGCAATGACTTGATTAAATTCAGTGTCTTTGTTTTAAATGTTTAATACACACGCACTGTGTGTGATGAGATATATTAGAGTAGCATTTGTTAACAATGCATAAATACTGCTTGGTATTCAGAAACCAACAAAACGCTGCGCAGTCTAACTATAGCCGTATGAATCATACTGATGACTCAACAGTTCTTTTTGAGTGACTTGGAACTTTTGATGTTCCAGTTAGCGCGAGACTGCCATCTGTTGTCATTTTAGTCAATTAACTTAATTCTTTATATGTATGAACTTATAGCTGATCAATAACAGCTGTCAAACATATTATATGGCAATAGATGTCTCTGTAATAATTGTTTGTCATAGCATCTGTGGGTTGCACCCACCATTAATTTCTGTCGATTCGTATGTTCGTGCGCTCACCCAATAACTATACAAATTACAAGTTTCTTTCAGTTAAATAGAAGATCCCTGGACCCCAAATATTTGTCCACACGGCTAACAATAGACACTACCCCTCTCACCTAGGGTGTAAAAGGCGCCAAAGGAGCTTGACAGGATGGGCAGCGACATCCTCACGTATGCGTATAACAACATACTACAATCACCAAGCCAGCCAACGGCATGCCAAGCGTGGTGATTATGACAATGCAATTGGTGCAGTGGCTAACAGAACTAATATTTGTATGATCTACAGACAGTTGTTTCGGGGCCGAGTGTTCGTGCGTGTGGGATGTATGTCTGTAAACTGGCCTCGTACTCGCAGCACACGAGAAATCCTAGTGTGGGACAAATTATTATATACATATTTTTTTTTTAACATTGCCCCGCCCCACACTAGTGTTGCTCCTGTGTCATGAGTGCGTTTACAGACACAAATTTCACACACAATACACCCAGACCCGGAACAACTGGTGCAGTGGCTGATACAGTCGGCTGCTGCACTCCGGGTCGTGGGTTCGATTCCCGCACGAATATTTGTATGATCTGCAGGTAGTTGTTTCGGGTCTGGGTGTATTGTGTGTGGAATTTATGTTTGTAAACACACCCACGACACAGGAGAAATCCTAGTTGGGGCAACGTTTTTAAAAAACAAAAAAGATCATACAAATATTTGTTCCTTGCGGGAATCGAACCCACGACCAGGAGCGCAGCAGTCGACTGTATCAACCACTGCACCAACCGTGCCGTCTAAATTAAAAGAAATCTCTATAACCACTCATTGTAGTTATCATTGGAAGGCACATGTTCAGCAGATGGACGTTGACAGGCTGATGAGTGTTTGTGCTGGGAACTGGAAATGCTGTCATAGTGGCATCGAGTACATTGTCCGCACATCAATAATATGTGACCATCATCTTGAGTTATAAGCTGTAATAGCGTCTATATCGAAAAATATCGTCATCAGCGAACTATGGGCGTGCAATAACGGCACGGATATGCGGGACTCATCGAGGAACACAAGCGTGGTGGTGTGGTGATCACTAACTTACACACATACAGTGTGATAGTTACAGTGTCATGTACCCCCCTTTTGGTGCCCGGATTAAGAATATAGCACCACTCACATCTCCCGCGGATGTCGTAAAAGGCGATCAGAAACCAACAGAATGGGCAGCAGCATCTGTGGAACAGTAGCCATACTTTGCTCACCAACCCGCCTGCCAGGCGAGTTGGGTACTGGTAATTTCGAGCCAAAATGACGACAGAATTGTGGAAATCTTTGAGGGAGGTCTTTGTACGTTGATATGATGATGATGATGTGCTGAAGGCAGACAGTGCTGTCCCGCTACCCCCGAGCTGCCGGTGAGGGTGGCCTCTGCAGAGTGACCGGCACTGTAAGCACACGCAGAGCTGTGCGGTGCACTCCTCCAAGGTTATGTGAGGTATGTACTAACTTAGCGGAGATCTCGTTGATCTTGCCGCGCGCTAGCTCGAGGTTGGCGTCCACCTGCGCCTTGTTCATCTCGTACGCCTTCGGCAAAGTGAATAGCGCTATCCACCCTGGAAACATACACAATACACATTACTTATCAATCAAAACACATCACGTACACAAGGCTACATATTTAGCTATAGATTTCTAGATTTCTCTATATATTAGCTGACCTTTCATTGTACGGGAAGACTGTACAATGCGACATCAACTTAGACTGGAAATGTATAGCTGTATATGTAACCGTGCGTACATGTACACCGGTAAAGCAAGAAATAAACAATTGTCAACAGTTCAACGGGCAATGCTGCCGGCTGGCAACCGGCAGGGGGTCGGTCCGGACCCTACACAATACACGCAATGCATTTGGCTAAGAATACCACCACCCCATCTCCTCCCATGGGTGTGGTAAAAGTCGACTAAGGGATTAGCCGGAGGATGGGCAGCAGCGTCCTTCGAGTACATTAACAACTCAACTGCGATCGCCAACCCGTCTGCCAAGCGTGGCGATTATGGCAATACCCCCAATGAGCCCACAACACATCCATATCGGTCGTTGTGGACATCTTTGTGGAAGGCCTGTGTCCAGCAGTGGACTTCATTTGGCCGAAATGATGATGTACAGTTTTATAAAGAATTGAACATGAAAGATATTGGTGTAAATATTTAATCTATACAATTGAATAATAAAAGAACCGAAAGAACCGGGTAACATTATTTTAAAACCGGTTCTTATAGACAAGGTAAGAACCGGGTGAATCCCGGTTTTGCTGAAGCGGGTAGAACCGGGTGCATGCTCTAGTTGAAACTATCGACTGCGCTATTTTAGAACAGACGGTTGCACTCATTGATCGGAACACGATCGGTGACGTTAAGCAAATAGAAACGCTCGGCGCGGTCAGCCTATAGATGGGTGACCACACAGAGGTACTTGAACTGAGCGTCGCTTCGGGGGCACGTCAAATCGGTCGGTCCCGGGTGTTGTAATTACACGGCTCAGTCCCACCTTTGGGCAACTTGAACAAGGTTGGCCACCCAACGAAATAAAGACAACGTTGTTAAAAGCGATAAATATTTTGTTAATTTTCAGAATCTTATTAAATTTTATGCGCGTCACATTAACGATAAGCTATACTTAGATTACTCATACGCGAAATAGAAGCGCGTAAGTCTTATTTGTGTATAAGGACATAACTCTGCGGCAGCTCTAGGTAAATGACGAAATGTCGCACTCACATATTGTATACCAGTTTCTAGCTCAACACGCGCAGTACTTATGTACCTACCTATACGTTACTGTGAACGCCGGTATAAGTGAATGTTACAATGTATCAATGGACGTCGGCAATCACCACGTTCAAGTCCGAATTTGTTTAGTTCAACTTTAACATACATCGGTCAATGTCGACGTATAAGACGATCCGTGTATCTTAGATATAGCGACCTACAAATTACTTGAATGGTAATACGCCACAAATGTGAAACAAATATAGTTAATATGGAATGAAAAATATTATTTGCCGTGTGGTGCCGGCTTAGAATACCACCACCCCATCTCCTCTCGTGGGTGTCGTAAAAGTCGACTAAGGGATTAGCCGCAGGATGGGCAGCAGCGTCCTTCGAGTACATTAACAACCCAACTGCGATCGCCAACCCGTCTGCCAAGCGTGGCGATTATGGAACACCCCCCAATGAGCACAAAACACCCCCAGACCGGTCGTTGTGGCGATTTTTGGGGAGGCTTGTGTCAAGCAGTGGGGTTTATTTGGCTGAAACGACGATGGCCGTTGGGATAAAAAGGTTCTTGAGTGGAGGACCGCGCACCGGAAAACGCAGCGTGGGACGACCTCCAACGAGGTGGACAGACGATCTGGTGAAGGTCGCTGGGAGTCGTTGGGTGAGAGCGGCATGTGACCGCTCGTTGTGGAAATCTAAGGGGGAGGCCTCTGTTCAGCAGTGGACGTCCTGTGGCTGATATGATGAAACGGATTACATCACGCATATTATAATTGTTTTTCCTGACTCATCAAACAGTTTATTTCCTAGTCATCCTGCTCACGAGCACTGCCAAGTGTTCGAAACGTTGGAAAAACAAAAATATTATAATATACGCGATGTTGGTAATCCGTTTCATCATCATCATTATATCAGCCACAGGACGTCCACTGCTGAACAAAGGCATCCCCCTTAGATTTCCACAACGGTGTCATCATTTTGGGGGTATTTGCCAGCACTCACCACTGGCAGGCGGGCTGGTGAGCGCAGTAAGACTACTGCTTCTCAGAAGGGATGTAATCAGATTAAAAGTGTTTAATTATAATAAGCGAAAACCTAAGACATTACTTATTAATATCGGTCCCGAAAACCATACAAATAAAATAGTAACATTAGCACCAGCCGCGTAGTTATTATAAGAGGATTTGTACACCATCCCTTCCACTGCCGGGGGTGCAGTAATTTTGCATGCGAATCTCGCACCCCCGGCGATAGGTGGACCGAATGAACACCGCGATGGCCGGTAAAACCGACATCATGGCAATGAACTTTTTAAACTAGCGCGAATTTCACTCATAATTAGACTATGATATCGGGACTTTTCGAGCACAGATAAGTTAAAACAATATTTTGCCTAACCTCGAAGTTTCGGCCAAGTTGCACTGACCGTGGTCCGCGGTCACGAGAACACTCTAAGTCTTACGACTTTCATCTGTGTGCGAAAGTCCCGAAATCATCGTCTACCCATGACAAGTTTACCACGTAAAAAAGGCCACCTGCCCATTTTCTAAGGGGATTAAAAAGTGGCGTTTAGAGACAGCTGAGCTCTACTGACGACATCCTCCGATCACCACGGCGGCACCTCGCTAGTGCTGATGGCCAGTACTCACCGAGTATGATAAGTGTGATCCCGTTGAAGCAGGCGCCCACGTACGTGAGGCACCACAGCAGCACGCCGAACTTCAGTGAGTCAACCAGGTCCTCGACCAGGAATAACCTGGAAACGTTACCAATGTCGTTACTGTATTGTACCGCACGTAGCTTGAACTTACTTTTAACGTATTCAATTTTTTTTTTCTAAAACATTACCTCATGCTAATATTTCTCCTGTGTCGTGGGTGCGTTTACAGACACAAATTCCACACACAATACACCCAGACCCGGAACAACTACCTGCAGATCGTACAAATATTTGTTCCGTGCGGGCCTCGAACCCACGACCCGGAGCGCAGCAGCCGACTGTACCAGCCACTGCACCAACCGTGCCGTCATATCATTCGTCAATTTCGATGTTTAAGTTAGCAAATTCTCCCTGCATTACGGATAAAATCATCTAAAAAATGAGACATTATTCGATTCTCATCGCACTCTTGCCGCGGAAAATTGAATCAACATCTTATGGAGGTATTAATTTTTGTACAAGTTTGTGAATGTCGATGAACTTGTCATTTGTGTAAGTTTGTGTATGTCGAAGAATTTGGCTTTTGTGCAAGTTTGTGTATGTTGATGAAGTTGTAATTTTCTCCGGGTATCAGAGATGAAAATATCGCTAATCCTGAGGATCGGTGATAGGATAATGAGACAAAATATTTAAATTATTGCATTGTCATCAGTCCTTGATAAGTGTGCGAAGTTTCATATCAATCCGCCGTTTTGAAGGGGATGAAAATCGAGTTCAAAAAATCTGTTACATAGATACATACCAAACTAATAAAAGCGCGTTAAAAATGGTTCATTATAACTTATTATCACTATTGATTACAATCCATTGTAGTTAATTACAAAATGACATCTCTTAGGTTGTTTAAGTTGACTGACATTTTAATTATTTAGTAGAAATTTTGCTAGCCACAGACTATGGCGAAGTATGTCGAGCTTAACTAGGATAATATTTATTATCTTTATGAACTTATTTTATGTACCAGGCATAAAGCAAATAAAGATCGTTTCTATTCATTTCATTATTAAGTATTTCCTAAATGAAAAAAAAAAACATGTACTGTAAATTGTGTTATTTGTGGTATCACAGTCATCATAAATAACTTGCCCTGAGCTTTGATAGTTAACAAGACTTATTATCATCTTGATCATTTGAAACCCTGCTTATTATTTACTAGCTGGGACCCGCGATTTCACCCGCAGACACTTGACATAGAATATATATTGGATTTCAAGGGTTTTATTTTTTTGCGCGTAACCCAAATTATTTTTCTAAAATAAAAGTAGCCTAAGTTATTCCTTATAACAGTAGCTATCTGCCAGTGAGAGTCCCGTCAAAATCGGTCCACCCGTTTCGGAGATTATCCGGAACAAGCAGACAGACAAAAAATTCAAAAATAGTTTTTTGTTGTAGGTACCGTATATACTTTTATATGCATTTAGTAAAAAGCTGTTATTTTGACATTACAAACAGACACTATTTGTACAGAGAAGGCCTGCGGTGTGCGGTGTGTGGTGTGTGGTGTGCGGAGTGCGGAGTGCGGAGTGAGGAGTGCGGAGTGCGGAGTGCGGAGTGAGGAGTGCGGAGTGCGGAGTGAGGAGTGCGGAGTGCGGAGTGAGGAGTGCGGAGTGCGGAGTGCGGAGTGAGGAGTGCGGAGTGCGGAGTGAGGAGTGCGGAGTGCGGAGTGCGGAGTGAGGAGTGCGGAGTGCGGAGTGCGTGCGTACGTACCGGCGCAGCTCGTGCGCGGCGGCGTTGAGGTGCGCGGTGGCGCCGGCCGCCAGCGCCTGCGCGCGCTCCGCCGGCACGCTGATGTCCTGCTCCAGCAGCCACCTGCGGGGACGCCGTGGTCAACAACACGATCCATTGCAATAGTACCTGCCCTTGCAAGTTATATGTACGAGTTATCTATAAATCCAAATGATTGAAACGTCTCCCCTATTTCCAATCGTTCCCTCCCGTCCCATATCTTTGACACAAATGCGGCCAGCTATACCATATATCCCTGTAGGGAAGCCACAGTTCACCGATAATGGTATTAGTTCGTAATGTGATTGTGTCGTTGTACGTTCGCTATTGGTGATGTTCCTGACAGATCTCGACCTGAATCTATACGTGTACCGCGTACTTTCTAATTTGCGTTAGACCAGATTTTGTACGCAATGCGTAATGCTCACAGTAAAACGTTCACAATATAAAGCTACTGGATGAGCTCAAACTGTCACACTCTGCTAATTTGACTACAAAAAATATTAAACAACGAGTGCAAGAAATGTATGTCACAGCGTTTCGAATTTCTGTTGCAAACAATTTCCTAAGCGCAACAAGATACTTTAACCTACTATTAAAATACATTTATTTTTTTATTCATTTATTAATTTGGGATTTTTATCCGCATGGATATATCAACCCCATCGTACCCTATAACATTTTTCTATTAAATAATAAAACTTAACACTAACTTATTTGTATACTAAAAGAATCACTGATTAGTTTCTTTTATCAAAGAACTTAGTTTTTTAGCAATGTCAGAATTTGGGGCAGATAATATTGTTTGGATTAAACCCACATCTAAAGTATTTAGCTTAAACTGATTAATAAATGACTCTCTTTCTTCTTTATTTCGGACACATTCCATCAGCAAATGTTGTACATCTTCAATTTTATTGCAGTAATTGCAGTTTGGCGACTCAGCTTTTTTCATCAGGAATGCAAACTTTGCCGATGGAAAATACAATTTAAAGAACTTGAAACAATTCCGAACATATTAAACATTTTACGGTTTATACAAAACACTAACTATACGCAAGCGTGGCGATCATGGCAAAAGCCCCTAATGAGCACATAACCCACCGATACCGGTCATTGTGGTGATCTTTGAGGGAGGCCTGTGTCCAGCAATGGACTTTATTCGGCCGAAATGATGATGATGACGCAAGTTTATTCTAGAATCATCCAGACTAAATTCAAAATTAACAATCACGTGGCTAAATAAGATTTATAAAGCTGGAGCCACACTAAGGTTTAACGCCGTTAATTATCGCAATAATGGTTAGGTGTTGCCACGACTTAGCCCGCTAATTTTGTAATGACATTCATAACGACCCTATTCTTTATTTTTTATTGGGCCCAGTAGAAATTCTTCATGAAGTTCCTCCGCCCCGGGGAAGGACGAAGGGGCAGGCCGGACTCCTACCTGCTAAAACCACTGGGGCGGTCATCTTCGGCACCTTTTATATTATTTATTTAAATGCAGTCGTTGCCACTCAAATTAACGCATTATTTTGTGGAACATTAGTGTGGCCCCCGCATAACAAAAGCTCTCTCACGACAACAGTTCCAACAAAACATTAGGATTCACAAGATAGCGCCCCACGTGTTGTCACCTGAATTACAATTAAACTCACTTATATTACGTAAATTATTTGAACATCTGAATAAACACAAGAGCTCTGATTATACTTCAGTACACAGGTTGGTTCGTCATCGTCCATCGCTCGCTTCGTACACAGGTGGTGTATCGAAGTAAGTAGAAATAAATCAATACACGCTGAAGTGTTGGCAACACGACATATATATGAGCGTACAATGGAAAAGGCATGTCTTTTCATAAATCGAATAGAGTTGGCATTCCGCAGTGATGTGGCCGCCTGGCATATGGCGGAGACTGGCACAAGTGAGCACGTGGGCAGAGCAAAGAAGACTTGTCTGTTAGTATACTTCGTGTAGATAATTGAGATTTCCACGTCGTGTACGCGTGATTTCCGTAAGCGTTCTACGACACACAACGAATATTGTAGGCAAAACGTTGAAGTTGTCTATTTACAAAAAAACATGCCTAGTTTTTATTTTGTAAGTTTCTATGACCAGCAGTGGACTGTTATGGGCTGATGATGTCGATGATGATGAAGGTTTCTACTGTTCAGTATATAAGTTATCATTTTTACAAAAAAGAAAGATATTTTCAATTTACCTTTTTTGTTTGTTACTTATTTGGGTTGTCTAACAGATATCCGGCCCCCTGCCGTCGCTGTCTGGCAGGGGGCCTCGGGGGTCGCGGATGTGCAGATTGGGCAGTTTGGTTGCTCATACCGAGCGACCCCCGGGAAGACGGTGGCGCACACGTGGTCACGTGCGGCCGTGTGCGCAACACATCGCACAGCAAGGCATGAGGGGATCCTTTACAATCTTCCCCGAGGGGTGCCTGGGAGGGCGATATTTTTACAGTCGTCATCCCTGTGCTAGAGGGGGTGACCGCTTTACAGTCATCCCCTCCGAGATGTGCTTATAGGCGTGGCACCAATGGGCGGCTCTAGTGTGATCTTACGAGGACCTGGAGCCCCCCTTCGATGCCGAAGGTGACCGCTACAGTGGTTTTAGCCGGCATGCCCCTTCGCCGTTCCCCGGGGCGAAGGAAGTTCATGAAGAATATCCACTGGGCACCAATATAAAAAAAAGTACGGGCGCGAGCAGCTTGTCGCGTCTACTTATCATCATGATCGTCTTAATATAAACACAAATGGTGTTAGCCTGGAGAGTAATGTTTCATGTCACCTTTGACAGCTATTTATTTAAAAATATCGACTTTATGGTAAATATTTCTAGCAAATAAAATGATTTGATTTGATTTGAACACTTATTACTGTGTTATTACGTCGAGTATCTACACAACTAACACAAATCATTACAATCGCCTTAACGAGGGGACCCTATTGTACTCTTTATCTCGCAAGAGCATAGATAACGCTGGCTTTCAATGTGACATGCGATAACCAAAACAAATTAAATGTTTTTAACAATTACACTTTCATCTGAATTGAATACTAGTTATTCAGTATGCATTCACCACAGTCAATAGACATTAATTTTATATACGAAACAACTGGCAGTATTGTGTGAAGCCCACCTATGTTCTTATGGATTATTTATTGTATTGTATAAAGTATAGTATATGGTTGTATATATTATTTTAGTAATTTATGGAATTCGTATTATATTTAATTGTCTAGATAGGCTATTTGATTATATTAATATAATACATAGACCACGGACTACCCCCTTTGTCTATTTCCATCTTTTTCTTGTCGATCCAAAGGTTGTCTGTAAGAGATCGCTAATAGCGACAAGACCGCCCATTGTACAATTACTGTTCATAGAATGATTCCTAGTAGTTAGTTTTAAAATGGTGTACAATAAAAAATATTCTATTCTATCCTATTCTATTCCCACCACGCTAATAAATTATCTATATTTGTTTTGCGTCTGTGGCGCTAGCAACTTGTCCTGAGACCAGTTGCCAAATCAGACAACATTCAGATTCATTTATTTCACCAAAAATTGTGTACGTAATCGTAGCTATGTCAACCGCACGTAAAACATTTGGTTGACAATATTTGACATGCATGTGCCAGACGAAAACAATATAAATCGTGTAAAACTACAATGTACGATTTTAAAACATAATTGCAGTTAATAATGTAATAAATAGGGTCACAGCTCACAGTACAGCCGATGCCAGAAATAGATTGTAACATAATTATAATCATTCGATACAATTGTAGTGTTGAAATAGAGATTGAGTGAAAGGTGACATGTTTCCTACCTCATTGGACCTAACGCCATCATTGGTGGTGCGGGCGCAAGGCAGCGCACTCTTTCCAATGCGTTCTAATCATTAAAATGGTGGTTGTTTACTGGTACCTAGCAGGCACTGTTATCACAGGAGTTTGATTAGCGAAGTACCAACAGGTCAGATATTGCTGCCAAGCTGAACTCACAACATACTTATAATGTGGACATTATTATGTTCCAGTTTGGAGACTGTAATTAGTAGAATTACTATAACAATAATTGCTATGGGCAGACGTGGCGTCAACTTGTGACATTTACGACATTGAAGCTAGATCGGAACTGTATTTTCAAATTACGAGAATCGGCTCGCACGTTGTAGAAAACAATGTAATTGGCCAACATGGCCAGGCAACTGACACGAGCTGCCTGGCCACGCGCTCGGCGGCACTCACTTGAAGGGGTGTCCATCGGCGGTCTTCTGCACGGCTTGTAGCACGTTCTTGTAGATGCGGAAGGCAACGGCGGCCGACAGCGCCAGCAGCGAGGCGTAGGCCAGCACCGACACCACGGAGCAGCACGCCAGCGCCACCAGCAGCGCCAGCCCCGCGCCCAGCGCCAGCCCGCTGCGCGGCGCCGAGCGCCAGTACAGCAGCGACTCCACTGCGGGGGCGGACCGACCCGTTACACCACTGCGAGGACTTCTGGATCCGCAGACTCATCTCTCATTTCGTATTGCGGACTCAGAAGTGCTCACTGGTCGCGCACGCAATAGAGCAACAAAAGTACAAAATAATGTAGAAAATCTTACAACAAACCACTCCAGGTTATAACGATAACTTCCGTTTTTAGTACAGACATTAAAGGTTTCAAATAAGTCGTCGGTGGCGGAGAAAGTTTCGACAAAACTAGTTATATCCGTCGATGATCTCAATCAGTTGCAATTGAAATTTTTTATGGCATAACGGTAATCATTGTCGGCCGAGAGTTTAGAATGCGAATCAATTTTAATTTATAATCTTCTACCTTTCCCAATAACACAATTTAAAACAACCTATGCCTATTATGGTCAGAGTGAATCGAGTGGGACAGAATACCGTTATGAAGTTTCGGCTGTCGTCTAAGTTCTATGGATCACGAACACGAAATATCACGTTACTTTCATAGTCAGTAATAAAATAATACACTAAATCGAACCCGTATCTAACATATGCTATCCGATAGCCTTGTTCTATGCCAACTTAATGTAAACTATCGCACAAAGTGATAACATTACGTATGAAACCTAATCAAAGATGAAAGAAAACTTATAGTACGCTTGAAAACAAACACCGCGTCCCGTGCAGGTAGCCTACATAACTGGAGGCTTGCGTTCCACGTCCACACGGGCCCGGGCGATGCCCTCGACATGTAACCGTCCGGCCGGGGACGGGGGCCCGTGGGGCGCAGCTCGTACCTGGTCCTCGGGGCGGGAGCTCGGCCTGCGCGGAGTGTCGCGGCGAGTGCTTGGGGCGCGCCATGGCGGCGGAGTGAGGCGGCGCCGCTCGCTAGCGACTCGCGAGCACATGGCGCGGCCACGCGGCGCTACCTTTCACACGTCACCGCGCCCGGGACCGCGGCGGACACCAGCGCCGGCCGCTGCCACGCTACACCGCCACATTATTGACATTACACGCGAAAGCCTATCTGTACTAATACAATAAAGCTGAACAGTTGGTTTGTTTGTTTTAACGCACTAACATCTGTGGGATCTGAAAAATTGTTTTTGCATAGCCCAATTCTTGAGGAAGGTTATAAGCTATTTAATATCACGCGACGACGCTTAGGAGCCGAACAAAAAGAAAAAATGTCAGAAAGGACGCTAAGTGAAAACGAAGTACTAGCACAGTGACGCAGTGGGTCACCGACGAGAACCGAGCATTGCCGAGAACAGCCGAACTGTGCATGCCTGTGTCAACTGTCTATGCCGAAGTAAAAAGAAAGAAGAAAGAAAGAAACTATTTATTTCCGCGACACATCGACGCACAATACACATTAAAAATATAAAAATCGACAAAAGGCTTAGAAACTACACAATCTACTAAACCTGTGAATATAATAACTCATCCTTTACATTTTAATGCATATGCTGGCAACACTGATAATAATACAATGTAATAAAATAATAATTCCTAGATGTGATAGTGCGTCAGTACTCTACATAATTTATAAATAATCCGATTTATTTTAAATTGAACGGCGGGTGAAACCGCGGGGCACTGCTAGTGGCTCGAGATGCTATTCATTGGAACCAGTTTACTAATTATATCCCCCTAGCGTGGCCATTGGGTCGGCTTCCAACTTCCAACCTAACCAGATGCGAATTTGCACAGACTGCACTTGCATTGCGGATAAGTATTAAGGACGCACAGTATCACTTTCTAAATCGAATCAAATCTCGATATCCTAAAATAACTACCGATACCGGCATTTCAATTGCATCAAGGGTTCGATGTTAAAGATCCAGACAGGAACAGTATTGATGGATGGATCTCTTCAATCGAACATTACCGTGACTCATGCTACTATATCGGGAGCTTGCCGGTCGTCGGCATGATTTGAATTAATGTATAAAATAATTATGAGGCAGCATCTAAAAATAATCAGTGTCCTCACGTAAGGAGTTGTCAAGTTCTAGAAAAATCCTTCAATGACGTTGTTTCTGTAGAGCATATCTGCGGCCACGCTGTTCACATGCCAACCGTGGTACAAGGTTCACATACACGATGGTGCATGGCATATGGTACAGACCGCATTAAATGTAAGTGGTGATTGTACACGGTTATTTAAGAATAACAGCTTAGCTCATCACTACATATTTAATGTTTTCTTAATACTTAACACAAATATCGCGAAACAATCCAAAATATTCATTCAATTTATGATGCGAGTGTACTTCATTGTGTGCACAACCCACATCGACTCTCAAATATTAATCTCTACTTAGAAAGTTCTCCAAAGTATAACTCATTTTGCAGTTGCGAAATTAATTCATTTATGCAATTTCTATTCCGTACTTGAGTGCTCTTTTTAATTTAATTTGCTCTTAAAGAGAACAGACACTTGTTTATAGATTCAACAGATGTTTTTTTTTCATTACAAAAGTAACTAAGACAATGGATAACAGCTGATCACGGTGGACTCAATTAAAAAAAACCGGACATGTGCAGTTGAACTCTTATACCAATAACTTATCAAAAGAACAAACTTAACATTGTAGTTGAAAAACATATTTTCCCATACAATCCAACCGCACAATATTGATAAATTTACAATGTTATTTTAAGACCATAGACTTCTAATAGGCTTTCCTGTTATCTATAGGTTTGATCTATGATCTGCATTTCTTTTCAAAATTTTAGGCTCTGTAGTTTCGGAGATAAGCCGGAATCATCAATTTTCGTCTATTTTCTTAAATAATTTTAACAGTTTATATTTTAAATGTGTGAATGCTCAGAATGCCACCACCCCATCTCCTCCCGTGGGTGTCGTAAAAGTCGACTAAGGGATTGGCCGGAGGATGGGCAGCAGTGTCCTTCGAGTACATTAACAACTCAACTGCGATCGCCAACCCGCCTGCCAAGCGTGGCGATTATGGCAAAACCCCCCAATGAGCCCACATCACATGCATATCGGTCGTTGTGGTGATCTTTGGGGGAGGCCTGTGTCCAGCAGTGGACTTCATTCGGCCGTTAGATAGATATTTTAAAATTATAAAATAAATACTTTTGAGACTTACTTTTTTAAGCATAATTGAGCGCACGGAGGAGTGTGCTATTTGGCATACTGAAAATTTATACGGAGAAGGAGTGCAGAAAGCTTAAATAAACTTTAAAATATAATGAATTACGGTCGAACTTTGACCAATTGGTGACCAGCAGTAAAGAAAAAAAATGCATAACTTCGGCCTACTGCCATATAGATGAACAAATGAACATTACGATATTATTTATTTTCTTACATGGTAAGCAGAGCTACCTCCCAGTTATACTCAATGTCTACGGGAAAGTAGACTCCACGTTCAAAATGATAGAGCAACGCGGGACAACAAAACAAACCCAGACACAGGACAAAGTAGGCAGGCAGGCACATACTCGACACAACAATGACTTGGACTCAACAATATTCGTAATAGATACAATAACATGCGTGCAATGGTGCAAGCGCAACACCCGAGTTAACATACCAACAACATACCGGCCGCAAGCGAGCTCGAACACAACGAGAGCGTTGAAACTGAAAGTTGCTGCGTATGTGCAATGCTTTCGATATCATAGACTACGCTCGCGCAGCCAGCGATGGCGGCGCTCGCACTTGGCACCACCGACGCACGACGCACGGTCAATGCCCGTCTGCCTTGATTACCTTATCAATAAGCCAAATACACTACAAATGCAGATGGCGACGCTACGCTACTTCGATATTCGACAAACGTGCAGCTGACCTCTGTGAAGACCGCGACTTCGAATAACTAGTGTCATATGTAGGGCTTCCATCCGTCCCGATATATCGGGACTGTCACCGTTATTAAGCCGTGTCCCGATGTCCCAACAAAACCTATTTTTGTCCCGATTAAATTTGTTCGTTATATTGTAATTTATAGTTTACAACACCTTATACTAGGATCCACCATCGACATCCTCCGCCCCGGGATACCTCGGGGTATGACTCTTACCCGCTAAAATCAGGATCACGAGAACAAACGCACGGGAGTTACCCGTTGATGCCATAACATCCCTTCGTGCTAAAGCCAAATTTCCTAATGGATGTAAATTTCAATGAATGCTTCCCTGGACAAGAGAACCGTCCCGACGAGATCCAAGACAAATATGGCAACCCTAACCATATCATATATAGTTTTTATAGTGATAAGGAGCACAACACCTGTGCGTAATTGATAACAATTAGCAGGGCAGTGACACACTGGCTGATTGATTGGACTTAAGAATACAATAATGTGTTCTCATGACAACTACATGAGAACCTACGTAAAGTTACTCTTTGTGTGCGATATCAGAAGGCCCCTATCTCCGCATTGCGCTGGTACTCCGATGGGTTCATAGATAATAAAAGTGAAATCAGGACAGTTACCAATCAACTGGAAATTTAAAACAACATAAATGTTACAAATATACAAGTATCTAATATATTAATACGTGAATACTTTGTACCCCTTTTTCAACTCACTGCGCGCACGGAGGAGTGTGAGATTTGGCAAGAGTTAAAGTTCATAATTATGGAGGAGTGCATAAAGTTAAAATGTACAATATGTGTTACAAATACATTCAATCTTTTTTATGTATTAAGGCCTCATTGCCCCTAGGCGACCACTAGTATTATTCTAATCGTCAGACCGGTCATTGTGGCGATCTTTGGGGGAGGCTTGTGTCCAGCAGTGGACTTAGTTCGACTTAAATGATGATACAAGTATAACAAAAAAGGAATAACGAAATTAATCATAATTTATAATAAATAATTGCTTTAATGTAATCGACTTCTGATTTATTCGACGATTTTGTACTTTTTCTTTCGTTTCGGCCGAATGAAGTCCACTGCTAGACACAGGCCTCCCTCAAAGATCACCACAACGACCGACATCGGTGTGTTGTGTGCTCATTGAGGGGTTTTGCCATAATCGCCACGCTTGGCTGGCGAGTTGGCGATCTCAGTTGAGTTGTTAATGTACTCGAAGGACGCTGCTGCCCATTCTCCGGCTAATCCCTTAGTCGCCTTTCACGACACCCACGGGATGAGATGTGTTGGTGCTATTCGTAGTTCTTTACATCACTTGGATTTTAGATTAATTCGCTTACAGAACAGACCAACTCTTGTGACTGTAGAGAACGATGTATTATTTGGCAGCACGTTTGATATAATATATTGCTGCATCGAGATACTTTCAAAGAAAAGGTTGACCTAGATATAATTCTTATGATCCTATGAAAACTTTTTAACTTCTCGGATTCCGCATACTGATTGCGGCGAACTTCATCACTAAAAATGTTTATAAATTAGCTGTACCCTAAACAAACGTTGAGCTCCGTCGTTATCACAAGTGTATCAGTCGTTGCCACACTGGCATTGTCCTGGCACTACGAACTGTGAATATCTTGACTTCTCAGAAGTTCTGGTCTATATTTGACGGCACGGTTGGTGCAGTGGCTGATACAGTCGACTGCTGCGCTCCGGGTCGTGGGTTCGATTCCCGCACGGAACAAATATTTGTATGATCTGCAGGTAGTTGTTCCGGGTCTGGGTGTATTGTATGTGGAATTTATGTCTGTAAACGCACCCACGACACAGGAGAAATCCTAGTGTGGGGCAACGTTTTTTTAAACAAAAAACGAAAAAAAAATAAAAAAAATATTAATGCATTTTTTTATTCAGATGCTTCATGCATGACATATATTTTGTCATTGTAATAGTACCTCGTCCTTTTTGCTACAGCACAAGTGCAACGATACCAACCGCTGTGTGAAGTCTGCTAATATGCATTTATACACACATCTGCATATTACATGATGGCTAATCGATTCCGTACAAAGCTGGACGCATTTCTAATTCAATCGAACGGAACCTTACTCAGTGGCTAGTTTGGTGAATGAATGTGTTTTTAGGGCGCAACGTGCGGCAAGATCAAAGTTAATCACAGCATTTAGGAGAGAGACAAAGGCGCGGAGGTCGCCACGCCGCGTCGTCGCCGAGTGTCGAGCGAACAGCGGTAAAAATAACGCAGCCCCACTGACTGCGGCTTCCGAGTACTGCCACACACTCTCTTTAAACAGAAAGTATCTAATTCAATCGAAACACGCATTCCTGTCTTGATTTATAAAGAACATTCACAAATCTTACAACCGTTTGACTAATGTATGTGCTTCGATGATAAATGCATCAACGTATTAAAAAGGTAAATCATCAATAAATTATGTGCCCACAACAGTCACAGATAGAAACGGTTAACAAAGGAAAATAACCATGATAAGGTGAAGTAACGACTCTTTGTCTCCGGCGATAGTCGGGCCAAAGAGTCCACGATAATATCTAATTGAAAAACCAATGAGAGTTAGATTCACTTTAAGTATCGATGTTATAGAAAACTGTGTCACGCAGAAATGAACTTTACGAGTTGTGACCGACGAGGGCGACGAGGCAACCACTGATATACTGAAAAGGAAGTTTGCGTGACAGTCTATGGCAAAAATAAGTAGCAGTCTTGGAAATAAACTCAATGGTTCAGTGTTATGTCAGCGGCTTTTAGATAATTCACTTGAGAACTAGCAAAAGAAGCTGAAAATAAAATATTATCACAACACTTTCACTTACACAAACGATTACGAATACGTCTAGCTATATTAAATGTGGGCACCGTTCAAGAGGGCAGTCGTACGACACTTGTAGCTATGCAGCCACCGCCTTATATCTATGTATGTCAGGTGGGAGACTGGTGTGACCGATATCGGCGAGTCGCTTATCAGCGCGTCGTCACCAGCGGTCACTCGCGGCTCACTGGGCCAAAGGAAGCAGCTCATCTACCACTCGCCGACCCTACTCTGTCGTTGGCAATGTCTTGCACACTGTGCGACTAAAATATGGATGGACTTCAACGGTTCAGATGTAACTACAATCATTATAGTAAGCAGAAACCGATTGCTGATCAATTAGCGGTGAATTATAAATGACATATTATCATAATGGTCATCTAATGACCCATTTCAATGATTATCATACCAGCTTTCATGAAATTAGAACGCCGATTAACATAATTCACTGTTCGCTTTAGATGGGTCGATCGATATTCATTGTCAGTTCACCAAAACCCTCTGCCAAGATTTCCCTTTGTCAAAATAATAATAGAATCATTTCATAATTCATTTCGGCCGAATGAAATCCACTGCTGGACACAGGCCTCCCCCAAAGATCACCACAACGATCGATATGGATGTGTTGTGTGCTCATTGGGGGGTTTTGCCATAATCGCCACGCTTGGCAGACGGGTTGGCGATCGCAGTTGAGTTGTTAATGTACTGGAAGGACGCTGCTGCCCATCCTTCGGCTAATCCCTTAGTCGACTTTTACGACACCCACGGGAGGAGATGGGGTAGTGGTATTCTGAGCCGGCACCACACGGCACAGCCAAATAATAGAATAACATTTCCCAATTCAAGGAAATTGTAGAAACGTCTGAAAGTACAAAAAGGTCTATGGCCTCCATACCATAGTCACAGAATACAAGACGAAAAAGTAAAATAGTCATAAGATATTCCCACGTTCTGTTACATGTAGCCCTTGTCGGTTGCTGCCGCGGGACACCACGTGGCCACGAGCAGGCCGACCAGGGACACACGTGTTATCTATACTTTACATAGTCCATACACTTCCTTGTGAAATGTGCCTTTTATCTATTGGTCTAATCGTATCACTGTAGCAATAAACATACAAATTAATAATCTAAATATGCTTCGATCGTTTCACCTGTTTTCCACGCTATTATCGCGTGTATGCAAACGAAACATCATTTATGGCTTTTGCAATATGCATGACGTAAGTGTCTGTTATATCGGCAAGTACAATTAGTAAGTAGCCATTAGATCAAGGCGAAACCAATAAGAGTGCGCAGACGAACTACGACTTGTAGTGAGGTCATGGTGACCACAGGTACCGCAAACAATACCAGTAGCTACCGAACACGTTTGAATCATAACCACGAGTATGGCTTGTTGTCGAACGTTACATTGTACCGACCGCGACCAAGGACGTCCTCAGTTCTGACATATCGATTACTTCACTTTCGTACACATTTTGACGTGCTTAGAGGATTAATGTGAACACTAACATTGTTCTAATATTAATAAAATTATAGTAAATAGTGACTGGAATAGTGTCGTCTTGCTCACGGACGAGGCACGTAGCAATCCGTAACGGATACCCAGTAGCAGTTATATGTACATATGGATATAGGATTCCTGCGACCTCCAGTATCCGATCGAGTTACTTGGCGCGTAGGAAACCAGGAAACAAAGAAAACCAGCCTTCCATCAAAACGTGTATGACGCGGGGCTACACAGCTGCAGGACATTCGCTTTTAATTTAATTAGGTAGACATGAGTGAGTTAGAACGAACCGACGATAAGCAAGAAACAAATACCTCACAAAACAAATGTTCTGAAAGTGTCTGGGAATGAGAGGAACCCACAGTGCGGACGAACGTCGATATAGAATAAATCGAACCAACTTAAGCTCCCTTTGGCATGCTTTTAAGAATGTTACAATTATACAAATAGACACAACCCTATAAAAAATCGAACAGTGTTATAGTTTTTATAAATTAGATACTAAATTAAACGCTGTTGAGAAAGCTTTTACAATCAACATTGTAATCCCCAACTTTTTTAAAAAGAGTATCCATGGAGTTTCTTGCCGACTCTTCTCCGTGAGATCAACTATTTGGAACCGTGCAATTTAAATTCTGACGTTTCATACGTGCCAATATTTGGTTTATTAGAAATAAAAAACTTTGACTTTGACGGAAAGTGGACTTTAAAACGAGGCCGAAACAAAGTAAGTATTAACATTAGGATACAATATCAATAGTGGAATATTTTCTGGCAAGGCACCGGCCGGTCGTCAAAGTAATCCGATAATCAAAAAGCTACGGAACGGAGATAGTTTCGGACATGTATTATATTAATTCGGACAAGTCAGGCCGATGGATCGGTACTATCAATCAGACAGTTACCGGCCTCAGTGTCGGTTAAAATCAGTCTAATTTCATCTTGGCTGGCGATTTGATGTCTGGTGAGCAGCAAGGCACCGCGCATGCGCGCCGCGTCACATTCATTACCAACACAATATTAATGACATCCAAGATTCGAACGATGAGCGATAAAGAACAATACTTTATCACAGACATGTACCTACGCACCGTCGCTGTCCGTAGCCGTGACGACACACAATCAGATAGTTACGCACTGCAGAGATAGGTATTTGCACCTTTTTGTCCCATGTGACCGATATATAAATAACCTAGACGATGCAGTGGAATTTTCAACTACCTTCGTGGTCAGTACGACTTACGATTATTCCGCAATTTGGGAATCAACATGATTTCGATTAGGATGAGAGACATTCTCTCTTCTGTTTCTTAAAGCAGGCAAGCGGGTTAGGGTCATCATGTGCGAGCCATTAGTGATCTAATTTGTTGCAAATATTATTAAATAATAGGACGGCCTTGACTCGACACGCGGAGTTATTATTGTTCTGTCACCGGCGGCGGCGAACACATTGCGATTTAACTATTTCTGAGAAGAGGGAGTTCACGACACGGAGCGCGACCGGGACGCGCCGGGGCGACCACCAGACCACGTCACCGCCACCACCATCACCACCACCGTGAGCACGTACCATCAGCACTGGCGACAGCCGCCGGCCGGTTGGTCAGTTATCGTTAATATCACTGGAGCGGTGTTAACACTGAGCTCGCACACTACGAGCGCTAGCTGGTGCAGAGCGGGTCACAGTGCAGGGCCGCAGGCGCGAGGCGCTGCCCGGGCGGCGAGGCGGCCCGGTTGGCCGCGCGCCACCTAAACGTATGCGTGCCCTCCGCTCGCCACGACCACTCACCTTCGGGGTGCAGCCTCTGCGGGTCGAACCAGGCATCTGGAATAGAAGGCTGCGCGTTAGCGGGTTAGTCGCGACAGACAGAGAAGGAAAGCGGGCGAAGCGAAGACGGCGCGGGGGGAGGGGTCACTTACGCGGGTCGAGGACGCTGCAGAGGGAGGGCCCGGAGTCCGGCATGCTGGTAATTTACGTAACGCGGAGCGTAAAGCGGATAAAGGCGGCGGTCGGAGCGCGCGCCGCGCCGGACTCTCGCGTCGATACTGGCCGCGCAGCCCCGCGCCGGCCCTCCCCGCCCTCGCCGCGGCCCCCCTCACGCGCCCTGGCTGCACGCATGCGCACCACCGGACCGCCACCACGTATGACCAGCACCCTTAGCGTGCTGCAGCACCACCACCGCCCGACATCGCGACTCACGCATGCGGTCACCCCTCACCACTTAGCTTACAATGTATACATAGTAGGGTTAGTTTGACAGGGTTAGATAGCGTCGTGCGGTTAGTAAAGTGATTATTATTTAGTCGAGTGCAAAATACAAATAGTAAGGAACTCCACCTGGGCAGAAGTAACGAGTAAGAGCGAGATATTGGGTCTGATACCTATGCATGTAGTACACAGGCCGCGAGCACGCGGCCGGGTCGCAGGTTACAGGCAATAGTGTCAGAATCGACCGCACTGACCTGCAAAGTTCATTCGCCTCATGTACTCCACTCATTTTAACATAAAAACCGATGAAGTCGAAGTCTGAAGAAACGTTTGTTGAAGTCCGCGGAAAGAAAGTAAAGTTTACAATACAACGTAGTGATCACGGCGAACGTGTGTTTACGACTTATCTGTTACCTTTACGGTGATTCATGTAACCGTGAGGCTGAAGTTATCGTCGTTGGCGCACAATAGCTACAACATACTTGTACATAATACGTGTTAATAAGTACCTGCCTAGTACGCTAGTGGGTAATACAAACTAGTCTCGTCTAGTAACAATAAGATTCTCGAAAAACGAAAGGTCATCGTCGACTGGAGGGACTCATGAAACGGGGTTACAAAATGTTATTATGACGTCAATTCTACTTTCAGGAACTCCTTTTTTGTTTTAATAATAATACAGCCAATGAAACGCAGCCAACTTTCAAAACCTCTCGCCTTCACGCATCGCAAACCGTAGCACAAAAAATGACTCGGACACTGACAGCAGAATAAAGTTAAAGATACTGTGGTGAATAAATAAATCCGCTGAATGTTAACAGTGTATAAGGTGCAAATATTTGTAAGGTTAATATCGACGCCTCGCTAAACCAGAAACAGTTAAGTACAACCATCGAATTGTAATTGTAAATAGAAATGGAATTCATCAAACATTTCAGTACAAAGTGTGACCCACGATAGATATAGATACATACAGCTGATCTGGAGGCAACTAGGCTGCAAACCGCTGACTTGTATGTAACGAGCGAGCGGATTGATTCTATAGCACCAAGCGCGAGCCATAGTCAGCGTTTAAACGCGCCCAGTAGTAGGAGTGAGTCACCGTGGTTACCATGATTATGGGAACTACACGCGAGTTTTTAATTACCCACCCAAAAACTACACGCTCATGTTCCTTCACGACTCGACTCATTATATGTTTATTTAAGAATTAAACAATGCCCAGAACACTTAGAATAAGGTTAATGTCTCTTCGGAGTAGTGTCCGGCTTAACAATATAGCACCACTCCATCTCCTCCCGTGGATATCGTAAAAGGCGACTATGGGATTAACCGGACGAGCCAGCAGTGTCCTTCGAGTACATTAACAACTCAACTGCGATGCATGCTAAGGGACTCTAAACCAGAGGGATGGGCAGCAGCGTCTCTTCTGTGTAACAAGCAGCCATAGTGCGCTCACCAACCCGCCTGCCAAGCGTGTGAGTATTGGCATATTCCCCCTAAAATGTTGGTATGTAAGCGGTCGTTGTGGAAATCTATGGGGGAGGCCTTTGTTCGGCAGTGGACGTTCTTTGGCTGATAATGATCTAACCACAAAGCGACAAAATTGATAATTGACGACAAATATCTGAGGAGTCAGAACCTGGACCTATAGAACAATTGAAATCATGATTTATGCAACAATTAAACAAGTATCTAATATGATGTAACAAGTGAACAACACTCACGGCCGACCATTGCAGCACCCAGTCTTATTGCTGCCAATTCTTTTCTAATAAGATGCTCACTTATAACTGAGAAGTGCTTGATCGGAACAATATTAATTTTATATAGTTTTATATCACCACACAGCATGCAGTTAAAATTTTCAAAAATATGGTCGATATCAAATACGATCCTTGATAATTATGATATTCGAATACGAACCATCTTCTGAGATAAAGTTAAGACTACTGTAGATTAAAGTTGAGATGACGATGATGAGTAGACGTGTTGCCTTTCCTTCCGACAGACATCCGCTGAAGAACAAATATGGAGTAGAGGGAAAATGAAGCTAGGTTAACAAAGACAAACACAGATATTGTTATACGCCCGTGGACGGCATATTTGAATGAGAATAGCGAATGGCGTTAAGCAGAACAGACGGGAGCAGGCTCAATGGTTTTTATGTTTATTAACTCCTAGTTATTGTATATTCGTATGAAGATCAACTGTAGCTTAGTATTGAAGTTATATTCCACACCCACTGCCCGTAGCTTGAGATTTTGAAACACGACGAGACAACCAAAGAGAGTTAAGCACACGGCCTATATTTTATCCCGAAGCAAATGGTTTTGTTCGACGTTTTCTTACAACGAACGTAGCCCAACATTCAGTTAATCCTTTCTAAAACAATATACTTCTTAATGCCCGCAGAAGAAGAAGAACAAATCATGCTACTGATTCAGTTTTAAATCTTGACAAAAAACACAATGAACAGTCTTGTTTATAGGTGTAACACCTGGGAGCAGGGAATTCGCGTTTATCGAGTAGGTTGCATAGTAAATTAAACATGAGTGACGTGTGCGACGCCATGTCGCGCCGGTTAAAAATAGCCTGAACAAGTGCGAGACGGCCACGGTGACGTCACCGGCTACCTGGATAACACTTGTATGTTTCCAACGCTTCCCCTCATTTAAGTTCATTGGCTATTAATTAGGAAAATAACCCAGCCTTGAGGCCAGTCTCTTGAGACGTAAGGGAAGAACTAGCTAAATGAAATTACAATTCAAGCTTACTTTGTTTTTAAAATTATATGCGTATTTTTCCTTCAGGGTGGTTAAAGCAAAAGAAAATGTTCGGCGGATACGACGTGTGTTAGCCCAGGTGCGTCCGGGAGGGTTCGACGAAGAGAAATCAGAGCCGTGACCGAGAGCTAATAAATCTTCTGCTAACCATATTCACTTCGCGATGAAATTCTACACCAGATATGTCGTGTTTATAACCATACAGAAATGGGCTTTCAAGGTGCCATAAAAATCAACGCTAGTCAATAACATGCGCATATCGTGAACCAAGTTTAAGAGCCAATTATAGCTTCCATACGTAGTGTAGAGTTATAAGTAGAGATTTGAAAGAGAAAGGGGTAATTGATTTAATAAGCGGGTTTCCCCGCTGCACCGGCCCGCTCGCCCTAATCCAATACATTACAAGCGGGTAGTTTTTATACATATATACATTATTGGCTGAACATTGTTAGGGAAATTGTAATTACCGTAGACTATTTATGTGCAATGTAATAAGGATTCATTGAACTGACATAGAGAAATATAGTTCAGTAGTCAATACGCACACTCATGGAAGTAAAAGCTCATAGGGTAGCAACAACTTGAGCCGTTTAAATAAAGAGAGCAGACGGTGTGTCTGTGTGGCGCTCGGCGAGGATATCGATCGCCACCCCGCGCCTTCCCAGCGACGCCGACGCGGCACCCAGCGGTGGCCTAGCCTTTATTGCATACATGTCTGGGTTTTTCCAGAAATTCAGGACTAGAAATCGAAATACGCACAGCGGCAAAAGCTGTCCGGAACATTTTACGAGACCTGAGGGCGGAGTTACGGTAACATTTGACCAAATTATGAAACTACTCAAATGTTAAATCGATTCTGAAGGATAAAATTATTATTTTCTATAGTCTTATGTATTCTTACGAAAGATCATACGAAAAGCATACGAGAACATTGCAATAAATGTGATTGAAAATTCAGGGTTACTTACTTTCTATAAATATATTTCTCTGCACGTAGGTAAGTCGTACGCTTATGGAAGGCACTGTTCTGACCATCTTATTAAAACAGTGTTGAACAGCATCACAGTACTAGCATTTACATTAATTAAGAGAACCACTTTCATAAATTAAAGCAGTTACTAGCCAGTTACTTTTACAGTTACAGTTTACTTTCTTATAAAAATAATTCACTAAATACTTTTTTGCAAATTATTAATTTTTTTGGCAAACCACTCTGATTAGGTTCAAAATAGAGTAATTATTTCGATCCAGTAATTTAACGACTCCTGTCTGCGTTATAATGAGTGGACAAACAAAGGGGGTGACAGAGAAATGACGTCACTCAGACGAGAACAGAAGGGTGACACGGGGACCTGCGCTACATTTTTGTGAAGAGCCTGAAATTGGGTCAACGATTGCGCACAGGATGGGCACGTGGCGGTCTTGACACGGCATCCGCGGTCACTATCTGCTGCTTTTGATGCAATATGAAAGCAAGCAGGCAAGCAGTCGGGCAGCATTACGCAGATAAGGGGGCTTATAGATGTAACTCGCGTATGATCAAATAATACAAACAAGCATCAACTAACAAGTCGACGGACAGACACGCTTGCGAGCTATAATAATTGATCCTGATACAGTCGATATTCAAATTCCCGTTGATCACGCTCGACATGAGAGCTAAGAAACTAAAGATGTTGAAACCGAACGTTGTGGAAATTTTGCTGATAACCGTATAATGGAAACAGCTAACGTTAAGGAAAGGATTTTCTGTAAACAGTTTTGCCGTATTGATATTAATTCTGCTTTTGGCTGACTATAATTTCGAGGCATGTTATTCGGAGAATGTCAAAGTGTTTGTATTTACATCAATATAATCTATAATTATTATACTAAATGAAAAGTGCTGAATGTTGTGCCACTCAACCTACATAAAGACTGCAGAGTTGTGTTCATTCGAGTGGTTCTGTCGAAACAATCAATCGTTTTAAGGTTGGAGTGGATTGATACCAAACTGTCATTTCCATCAAACTGATACTCGTGTATATAATGACGAGGTCACTTTGTACTTATTCATAGTGGTGTTCCTGATTACTTTACTTTACTGATTGTAAGTACTATTGACAGACATTTCTTCCATCATAGAAAAAACTAATGTTAATGGCGACCATAGGACCACATGTTTAAAAGAGTAGACTTGATTTTAATACGGGCAGGATTTATCATGTTGTACGTTAGATTTCTTGTAAATTCATAGCGTCGCTGTCAAGAATGGTAAGACCGCCACATCATAAAAAAGACGAAAGTTCGTTTAGTAGTTACGCACATTTGATCGTTCCGTATATTTGTACGGTGCTGACACATGGACTTGGTTGAACATGGAATTGGTTTCTGTGAAACGGTAGCCATACTGCGCTCACCAACCCGCCTGCCAAGCGTGGTGAGTATTGGCAAATACCCCCCAAAATGATGACACAGTTGTGAAAATCTATGGGGGAGGCCTTTGTTCAGTAGTGATGTATAAATGGCCGATATGATATGATGACACATGTACGGTAAACATGGCTAATCGCAAACGTATCGATGCGTTTGAGATGTGGTGTTAGAGACAAATGCTCAACATCTCGTGGACAGCGTGTAAGACAAACTTTTTGGAACCCGAAGAGATTTTAATCAAATATAAAGAAAGAGAGCGAAAAAACTAAAAGAACTCTCGAGTAGTTTTGACATACGCAAGGACTCAAATAATATTGAGCAATTAATCATCACCGGGAAAGTCGACAGAAAGAGACCGCGTGCTCCGATTCGTTGCTCTAATCATATACGGGACACATTAAACGTCATACTTCGTGATGCTCTCCATGCCGCTGTAGTAGGGATACCTAACTAGATACCATAAAAGAAAAATGTCATCGGAAGCCACAGTCCTCAACAGTGAGGAACCGACGCTAGAAGAAGAACATACTTGATAATAGCAATACAATGTGTCGATATTGCACTTGTGCAGAGCGCGGCGAGGTCGATTCGGACGAACAGATCGTTTCGAAATATAAATAAGGCGATATCTATACTTCATCTTACAAAATACTCATATAAGAAAAATGTCTACAAAATATTATTCGGACTCATTCAAGACCATTTTCAAACTATGAATTTGAATATAAATTTTGAAGATGTCATTTCTAAATTAACGACGGAACCTCTGACGTAATTTTTATGCAGAATATCGCGCGGATGTTTGTTGCGGATTTATTCCAGGAATGTGACCCAATGGCCGCCACCTATGGCCATCACCGCAATAAAATCATATAGCTGATAGAACTAATCCAATCCAGGGTTAGAAAGCAGTTTTGTATAACTGAAGCAAAGGGCTGCTTATGCAAATATCACTTTTGCCGGTACTTACGTGTGATATCGTCACCGGTTCCGGATCCCATGTTTCACTCACAATAATATCCACACAAAAGACAAGTCCTCGCAACTGTGACTCACAGCACGACTCACTACGCTACATGAATGTCAAGTCAGCACTCGGAACAATATGCTGGTGAGCGGGGAGCGGACGACGTGAACGCGCGGCGGGTGCTACGCTTGTGAGCATACCGCGGTGCTGCTTCGGCGATGCTAAAATTAGCGATGTTGGCGTCGACGATATGCATACCACGCGTCACTCGCCGCCGCTCCCTGCGACCGCGGACTCACGCACTAACCCATGCTGAGTGCCACTTTTTTTGCTGAATCTTTATCAAAGGAATTCAGATAACGCAGGATACATTTAGATCGCGATGAAGCACATGGATCGAGTTAGATGGAAGAACATTACGCAAACAACGCTTATATTGGACAGTTGGCCTCATTTATGCTTGCGCTTGTAACTTCTCCAAACGAAATTAAATGTACGGTTTATGAAAATACATAACAAACACCGTTTACGCCGTCTAGTCTCGGCATGGTTTACTATCGATAAGATAAAGGCTCGCTGATAGAACTCGTTGTCAACTTGCGAAACAGATAAAATAGACCCCTAAAATGTTGAAAGCAAGACTAACTATTAATTAATTCGGCAAAATAAATGAGCAATAACCGATACCAGGAACTGATATGAATATAAACGATGAGACACGCAAGAAGTTACCAGAGGGCAAGTTTGCGTGATTGTACGTTTGGTTCAATTCGCTAGACCGTATACAAACAGATAAGGCAAACGAAGACTTGACAATTAGAATGTACGCGAAACTAGGAGACTAGTGTTGCAGTTGAGATTGTGGACCCAGACTATGACTAGCACATATTGTCCTGGCTACTGCCGACGTCCACGAGGACCGCCGCGCAGCTGACAGTAACAAGGTTGTGGATGTTAAGGGTTGACGGGTCGACGTTAGTTGAATAATGAATGGTATTGGTGCCGGTGCGGGTCGGACGTCCGAGTCGCGCGCGTGGGCCCGCGGGTGCCGTTACCCGTCGCTGCAGCGCGGTCAACGCTCTTGCCGCTCCGCCACCTCTGCAGCCGAGCTCCTCCACCCCTCCAACCGCCCCACCCCGGTTACCCCTATCGTTGTCCAAATGTTACGTATATAAACTTATTAGATTATTTTCTTTTTGCCAAACGTGATCTTTCAGGAAGACGTATAAGGTGAATCATTTTGTATTTGAAAAAATGTGACGAGGTATTACGTCATCTGCGATTAGCAGACATAGGCGGAAACTTTTGTTCTCTGATGCGATTTTACCAAGGATAGTCTAGGCGAAAAGACATTAAAATCAACATCCCATTCGCCTACGATGATCCAGTTGGCTTTAAAAACTCAAGAATTCATGTTCAGGTGTTACAATACACTTGTAGATATTGGAGTGCGCGGGCATTGTTCTCCTGCAGACGTGATTCTTCACGGTCCGTGGCGTGCGGCGCTCGCCTCAAATGAAACCATTCTAAAACTCACCGTGTCGTACAAAAAAGAGACGCGCACCAGCGACACCTCGGACAATGAAATTACTTTTACATACAATTTATAGCTGTTTCTTGTACCTATACACATTTTTATTATCGAGTTTTATGCATTTATCGTTCCGTCAACACTAAAATTACTGATGATCAGTCAAATTTGTGAATTTCTGCTCACAATAGTTACAAATATAACGCATGATTTACCAATTTTAACATAACATAACACAACATTTTATCATTTACCTAATTTTGACGTTGACTGCATTATTTAATTTAAGAAAGAGATATAGCTGTACGTGAGCTTCACAAAGATTGTAACAAAGTGAAAGCGTCTTACCGAGTCCCATCTGGCAGAAGATGACCTCGGCCTCGATCACATGCGCCGTAGGACGCGGTGGCTCGGGCATCGCCGGCTTCGGCGGCAGGATCGGCTCCGACTTTACAGGTTCCGGTTTGGGTAGCTCACGCTTAGGCTCCGGAGCTGCTGCGGGTTTGGGCTCCTCCGGTAAAGGCTTTTCTGGCGCTACTGGAGCGCTGGGAACGGGGGTCGGAGCCGGAACTGGAGTCGGGGCTGGAGTCTGGACTTGAGCTAGGGGAGAGGCTAGGCCCGGGGCCGACATCGGGGCAGCGGATGGCGCCAGCACGGGTGTGGGGTCGTGTGGCGGCTCGGGCCGGTGCACAGGCGATTCGCCGGCGGTGTCCGCGTCCGACTCGCTGTCCGTGAACTTGTCGGCGGTGTGGTCGGCCGAGGCGGAGGGCGCGCGCGGCGCCTCGGGCAGCAGCTCGCGCTCCATGTCGAGGAAGCTGCGCGTGGCGGCCGCGGACTGGCGGTGCGGAGACTCGCCCGCCTCGCGCCTCCCGTCGCGGTCGAGGTGCTCGAAGTCGTCTGTCGATTCCTGATCGCGCTTCATGGCGGGCTCAGCTGGCGGCGCATCCGCGGCCGGTGCGGGGTCCCCACTCGCGAGACCCCCGAGGAGAGTATCGGCGCTTTCCATGTTTCCTTATGTAAAATATAAAATAAGACCGGTGTCGAGAGTGATCGATAGGGTGCGGGGAGAGCGCGAGTGTGAGAAGCTGCGGACGTGGAGGGCGGGTCCTGTCGTGAGTCCTCGCCGTATCGTACTGCGGTCTGCGAGCCGAGTGCCGGCCGCGGCTGCACGACGTCACTCAGCACGAGAAACGAACGGTATTACTCATCGCCGACCCCTCCGATGCAGCGGGGGCGGCACCGCTTGCCGGTAATATTAGTATAATTGGAATTGTAGTACGTAAATGAAAGCAAATTTTAACAATTTAAGTAATTTCTAAAACTGTAAAGATAGTCAAGTATTAAGTTCTTATAAATATGGTTACAGAAAAAACTAAAATGTCTAATGCAAGCAAGAAATTGCGAAAAGTATTGACTTTCCGATTCTGACCTTTTTTGAAGGCGCGCTATGTAAACTCTGTTTTACCGACACTACTACATTCAGTACAATCACAATCCGATATGTTCTGAAAGGTTCTGAAAGTAGTACTGGTGCGATACTAGCGACATTTAATAAACAGCTGTTCTAGTGTGACCAACTTATTTAAAAAAATAGACTTAACAGCAAAGAGATTAATAAAAAAAAGGTAAATATGGCAGGATTAAACAACCAATGTAAAATATAATGCATGTGTATCTCTGTAGTATTCACAGGTGTTCTTCATTTAAATACACACTGGCCGTTTAGGTGATCTGCAATTTAAAATATTCAGGAGAGAATTTTTATGTGCAATACAACTTACTTTATGTTCAAGTTTATAGCTCTCGTTCATTTAAATGCACGTTTTAAATAATTAGAAGGTTTATTTTCAAAGCCTAGGCATGCAAAATGTTTACTATTTACAATACATTAAACATTGCGCCTTACGAGGTTTGGCGACATTGAAACCGCTTGCGTCTCAAATCACATCTTTGGAAATTGGGTGTGCTATTTTTGCAATTTTCGTAGAGCTAAAAGATTGCAAATGTGATTATACTTCTATGCATTCAAATTTAAAAAAGGATTGATTAGCATATTAACTAAGAAGAAACGGCAGGTGCCATAACTGAATTCATAATATCAGACAAACTAATACTGAGCTAACGTATTCTCAGGAAAATAATTTGCATTACTAGTAGTTTTGAAGTATAATAAGAATATAGTTGAATGTTTCAATTTAAGACAAAAGTTACTGAGCAAGATGTAATATAGGTAGTACGCAGATTTTTTGGTAATTTTTCTAGGTATGATCTTATCCCGCACAGAGGATGAGACGGTGCCGGGGTAACAATGGCCCCGGTGCCCAGGTCCAACACGCCTAAGCTCCCTGCCGTCATTACATATTGGGGGGCCCCGGAGGTCACGGTGCGCTGATTAGGGGGGTGTGCGTGCTCATACCGAGCGACCTCCGGGAAGACGGTGGCGCGCACGTGGTTATATGCCACCATGTGCGCAGCACAGTGCACGGCAAGGCATGGGGGATCATTTACAAACCTCCCCGAGAGGTACCTCGCGGGTGAGTGACCGCTTTACGGTCACGCCCTTCAAGATGTGCCAATAGGCGTGGCACAAATGGGCGGCTCTAGTGTGATCTTAAGAGGACCTGGAGCCCCCTTCGGAGCTCCAGTGGTTTTAGCCAGTAGGAGTCCAGTATATTATTATTAATTAATTATTTGACTGTATTAATTATTGTTAATCTTTTTTCTGTTAATTTATTATATTCTAGTTTTGTTTTCTTTGGAAGTGTTTTGAAAATGTTCTTAATCAAATTATTGCATGTTTATTTAGTTTTGTTTGAATATTAAGTATTTATATTTTAATGTAAAAATTCTACTAATTCAATTTAATTTAAATGTTGTTAATTTTTCTATGTTGGTTCACCTAGATATACAAGAGCACGCTGTGGCTTCCTATAATTGGAGGTGCACATCAAACACAAACTTTTATACCAATTTGTAGTAGCCCATGTATGTGTGTATCCTCTTTTGGAAGTCCATAATAAGAAATAAATAAATAAATATCCCATCGCCCTTCCCCAGGAGGAAGGAAGTTCATGCAGAATTTCCACTGGAGACCGATAAAAAAGGTATGATTGGACTATTCGTCAAACATTAGGTAATCAATTATCCCTGATTCAAGAAAGGACTAGGTAATCACATCATAAAGTATTAGAACGGACTTCAGCTTATCATTGCTGGAAAGGTTAGCACTTTAGATATCTTATACACAGGTACGCATCTACCCGTAATCTTTACATTACACATTGCTCTCGTGTTTTGACCTCTAAATAATGTTGATCAATCAATTCTAGGTTGCTGCTCTCAGCACACAAACTACAATTACGCAAGAAAAAGTAAATGCAAGTTAAACACTGTATACATACCACGCTCTTTTTTATGCATTAATTCATTTACATTAAATTATAATTATGTTTATTTTAAGTAAAAACGTAATCTTCTATTACCAATCTGAAACAAAGTACTAAATTGCCTTATTTAGTTACTTAAAAATTACTATTTTAGAAGCAAATATTCATTGTGGCAACCTATTCAACCTATTGTAGGAATGTGGCCAAAGTACTTAGACTCCAGGCAAAAATAATAACAAATACAATTGTAGGAATAAACTAAAAAAATACTGATTTACAATCTTATAAAAATAACTGTAAAACATCAAATCGATGTTTTGTAGTTGTAAGGAAAGATTAGTAGCCAAAAATCTTTTAATTTTTAGATCTGTTTGTTTCATTCGTACCTTTCTTTAAATTAAATATTTAGGCTTACATTGATTCACACGATGTATACAACAAGTATACATTTTTATAATTAATTTTAGAATAACATATTTTCCGTTTTAGTTCTTCATCTTCTCTTAGATCATGGCTTTTGTAGAGTATCTGCCACAATTTCGCCATTGTCAAGTATAAGGCAACGTTGTACATTCCTGTATAGAGTACTCGGTTTACGTTTTTAGTTGTCCATCTGTTTTAGAACGAAATTCTGATGTGCGGTTATGTCATGTTTAATTGTCACTGTCTGAAGTCGGTAAAGCAGAGGTCCAAAGTGGTTAATTGGACAGTTTTAAAGCTATTCAGCGCTTTTCTTGTATTTGAAGTCTACTAAACTCGGTTTAGAAGTATTGTATCAACCTCTGTCACAATCACAAACTCTGTGGTCGCAAAATACAGCGTAGCCAGTCGCCGCTGCTTGATTGTTTCTTGTTTCACAAACCTACCACAAGGATGGCGGCGGCAGTAGCGAATGGTCGTGTAGATGCGAGTGAAATATATTCTCAAAAACAAAAAGACTGCAATGGAACTGAGGGAAATTTGCTTAATGGAAAAGTGAACGATCACAAAAATGGTTACGTCAAATCTACACATTTAAGGAATGGGGACACGGTGAGTAGATTTTCATTTATTTTTATAACCTTCCTGTAAAAACACGATGTTTAGTTTCGCTGGTACATAGAACTGTGACACGCCCCGTAGGAAGGTGCGGGCTTGGTCCCAGCACGCGTTCGGCTTACGCCTGGTTTTCCTGTGCATGCCACTGCCCTGCTGATCCAGTACGGGATGACCCGCTATGCTTGTACTGGGTAGTTTAATTTCAGAGCTAAATTCAATAAAAGCCCTAATAACACCATTTCATCACATTTACAAAAACATTAATGACTAGCCTAACATTTAATTCGTGCAGAAAAAATCTAGCAGTATAATCAGAAAGTGACAATACACAATACAAGTTCACTTATGCTTAAATATTCCTATTGTAGTAAAATTTGTATGAAAGCGAATCAAACTCACATTGATAATCCTTGTGCCTTGATTCAAAAATAATAACTATGGTGAAAAAAACACATCTTGCTAGTACACATACAGTTAAAAGGGAAAGCCCTTAAGGAATTACCCAGGTCCATATAATAATTTATTATCCTGACATTTTTCTTATGCAAATTTATTGTGTAAAATAGTATAATCATCTGCCTAATATGAAACTTGTTTGTTTTGTGTTTCTCAAAATACATTCAATTTCGTACATGGCTGTCTGATTGGCAGTGGTATACTGGCACAGTTTATCTTGAATTGAATATATAAATAAAAATATATAAAGCATGTAAGATACGCCATATATAATTCATTGGTAAAGTCACATATTGATTATTTAGTTGAAGTCTGGGGATCAGCAGCCAAATCTAATTTGCAAAAATTACAGGTAACTCAAAATAAAATAATAAAAACCTTATTCAAGTATGACTACCTGACACCTACTATCAAAATTTATAAAGAGACAAATCTAATGAATATAGCACAAACATATAAATACAATAGCTGTATCCTAATAAGAAAAATACTAACTAAAGACATCCACTCCCAAATAATACTCACAAAAAGACAAACCTACCATAAATATATGACTAGACAGGCTAATAACATTAACTTAATATCTCCAAGGACAAATTATGCAAAAAAGAGTATTTTATATGAAGGCGCACAACAGTACAATAAATTACCTAAATCTATAAAAGACGTTACATCCTTATTTATCTTTAAAAAGCTTCTAAAAAGCCATATCTTAAAGGATTTTTCACTAAACGGTCTATTAGTGTAATATTGCTTGCCTATGCCACAGGGTGTGGGTGGATATGTATGTACATGCTAGCCTGTCCGAAACAGCATGGGTTGGCAGTTATAGTCTACCCTACCTATAGACCCACACTTCTTCATACATATTTTAAACAATTACACGCATTTAGCTTGCGTTCGTTATATGGACACTGTATACATATACCTATAATACATAAGAATGCTTACATTAATTAGTTATATAGGCATTATATGTATGGGATACATATTCCTATAATACATAAAAATACTTACATTAAAACATACAAGAAATAATACTAATATTTCTATCTTATCTTATCTATTATTCAATGTACACTGCGTTATACACCAAACATATCTCAAACTCTTAACGTGACCTGATCCTATCATACAAATCAATCAATAACATACAAATTACTTTAACTCCGAAACAGCCACTTTGTCATAGGCCTTAATAAACATCTATTAGCACAATAGAAACTTTACGGATCTACCCTGCCTGTGTGAGTTATTATAATGTGATAGTTTTACGCATCTACCTACCTGTATGTATTGTACTTCCTAGCCTGTTACACTGGTGAGCTAAAAAAAAAAAAAAAATTGTTTAATTAATATTGTATTTTCTCTATAAGTGATTTATTTAAGTCTTTTGAGAAATAAATGTCTTTAACCGTATATGTATTAAAATATTACCTAACAATTTCTAAGCACAAGTAGACAAGTTTAAGATATTTTTAGAAGCATGTAGAGATTGAACACTTCTCACCAGCACTAGCAGAACATTCAACAACAAAGTACTTTGAACAGTAAAGGGATGTTCAAAGAATTTAGTGGAGCGCATTAGCAAATTTAGTTTTAGTTTAGTTAGAACTCAAAATATTATTTGAAATAAGAGAGGGTCGAGGGATAAAGAAAATTACTGTAAAGTGAAAAAAATACAGCATAATTGGCACATTGGTAACCAACTGGCTTTCTGTGCTACGTGTCATGAGTTCAATTCCCACATTGAAAAATGATTTGTATGATAGTTGTTTCAACTTTCAAGTCTGGGATTTTGTGCATGTGAGATTATGTCTGTGAACTGTAGGGTGCTTACTGTGTTAATGCAAAATCCTACAATGGGGAATAATTTGAAAAAACAAATGAGCGGTAATTGTTTTAAGTGCGCAATTCTGACAAATGATCATATTCGCGTAATTTAAGTATAAATGTAATACAAAAATAGTCGCTTGGCCACTTAAGTCTATCAGCAGAATTTAATTTCTCTTTAATGGGCAGCCGTGCGGCCGTGCGGGGTTCAGACACGCGTCGATTCGTATTGCTGAGTGGTTGGTCGTAACACAATCGCGCCACTCGTTATCAGGACTGCGCACGCGGCGCCGCCTGCTCGTGGCGGGCGAGCCTGTGGGCGGAGGCAATTGATACCCAACTTTGACAATATACACATGTAATTTTAGGCCTGGCTATATAAGTAACTACTCGTAAAATAAAATCGCCATAGTTTTGCCAATAAGAGTCGCGTTTCAAGCGTAGTTTCCCGTGTACCGAATAAGTATTTGTCCTCATAGGCAATTGTAAAAACCAATAAATTATCGCCATGAAGTTTGACGACACGGCTGGCGCAGTGGTTAAGCGATGCGCTTCCTGCGCTACATGTCACGGGTTCGATCCCCGCACGGAATAAATATTTGTATAATCTATAAATAGTTATTTCGGGTCTGTGTTTGAGCTTGTGACATTTATGTCTGTGAACTGTACCCACGGCACAGGAAAAATCATAGTGTGGGATTGTGGTCCATCGAAAAAAATTGTGGTGAATGTGCGTAAGGTGGTTTAATTCCATATGGTGTCCGGATTAAGAATATAGGTGGTGCTATATCCTTCTCCTGTGGATATCGTAAAAGGGGACTAAGACTAAGACTAAGACTCCCTTAGTCGCCTTGTAAACCAGAGGGATGGGCAGCAGTGTACCTTCTGTCAAACAGTAGCCATATTGCGTTCACCAACCCGTCAAGCGTGGTTTGTACCGACTGGCAAATTCCCCCCAAAATGATGACACCGTTGTGAAAATATTTGAGGGAGGCTAATGTTTAGCAGTAGACATCCTTTGGCTGATACGATGATAATAATGATTGAAATCCGCGGATCCCACCCCTCCGGAACAGGGTAGGTTGAAGTAACGCCGTAGTGGTTTGAGCCGGTAAGAGTGTGTGGGCTTTCACTCCTCGGCCTTCTCCAAGACAGAGGATCTCCAAAAGGACTTTCCCAACCAAAAGAAAAGAAGGAATGAATTTATTCGTAGCCGAATACTATGTACTCACGGCCTACAGTGAGATGGACAGACGATCTGGTGAAGTAGCTGGTTAGTAGAGTCTAACTAATTGGTCGCTGTGGGTATCTATGGGGTAGGCCTTTGTTCAGCAGTGGACATCCAAATATGATTATGATGACTGTTCAGTAACGTTTTGCTTTTATTTACAGCAGAAGTTTGGCGACGAGGGCGGAGGCGTGGGCGTGGAGAAGATGGACTGGTCGCAGTATGACACGTTCCCCGGCTCGTACGAGAAGTGCACCCTGCTGACCGCGGCGCTCACGCATATCGGACTCTACATACTCATGTTCCTCGGCTTCGTCAACCAGTTGCTGTTCAAGCCGAAAGTCGCCACGGAAAAGAACAGAGAGGTACGTACGTACTGCTCATGATATTACTGTTGGGCAGCGGCTGGCTCATATCAAGTGTTATGATTTGTAGAACCCTTTTTTGATGGGTAACACCTTTCGTGCAATCTGTGGGAGGGATTTCCTGAAAAGGGACGAAAGTTTGTAACAGGAAGTCACGGAAAATTTAAAAATATAATCAAATTATAACACTTTTCTGTAACCAAATAATGTTATAATACATTATTTTCCATTACGATACAGGGGAAATCCAAGAAGTTAATATCACCAAGGATATTGCATCAATTTTGTTTTTCTATCGATCATAAATGCGGAGCGCGCCATTTTTATAGCATTACAAAAGAGTTTTGATTCCAATTATTTTATCTGTGGCAGCGCCCGCTGTAGCTCATGCGCGGTGATGTGCTGGCTTTTGGCGCCATTCATACATTTTGTTGTTTTTTTTTTTTTTTTTTTTTTTTTTTTTTTTTTTTTTTTTGTTGGGCTTCTCGCATACATTTCTGGGAAATGTGGTTGCTTAACCGGTCATTTGCTGGCGAAGCCAAAAGAGGCCTCCAGCCAGGCTTAAATTAAATATTAAAAACTAAGCAACTTTCGCTAAGGGCGCCCCCTGCGGGACACGGACCTCGGCTTAGGGCGTTGCTGGGGATATCAAGCTATTGTTTTGGGGACAGCTGGATCGGTATTATTTAAATTGTATTAGGGGACATTTAAAGCTACAGGCTCGGCACGGGCCGGCGCGAGCAAGAGACGGGAGGGAGAAGTGCTAACTTGAACGGGAAGGTGACGCGGCGATAGGCCTCCGCGACGTCGGTGAGGCGGGCATCCTCGGCGGCGAGGGCGGTACAACGGTCGGGTGTTTAGTGAACGAGACAACGCGAGTCTCTTCATGTGATCTAACGTGATTTTATCGTCTGGATCGACCAGAACGTGCCTCGGGCGGCGTACTCTACTGATACGGGAGGGTTCGTAATCGGCGGCTGATACCACAAGGGGATTTGGGTGGGACAGGGCAGAATCGAGATAGCGTTTAGACGCTTGTTTCATAAATTGCCTGATGGTCGGCAAGTTAAGGTCGAAATGGAGTTGGTCGTTTCGCATGTACAGAGGCGCTCCGGTGGCCTTGCGCATGAAACGGGTTTGGAGGGTTTCGAATCTACGGAGTGGGTATGATTCAGCGTGTGCGAACACTGGGCTGGCATAGGTCATGATGGGTCGAATGCATGTGGTGTAAATTCTCACCTTATTTCTAAGGGATAATTTACTACGAGCGTTCAGAATATAGTGAAGGCGACCGAGCACAAAGGCAGCGCGGGCACGCACCGTCTTTGTGTGGGGAATGAAGGTCAGTTTTTTGTCTAGGGTGACTCCAAGATACTTGGCGTGCGGTTCCCAAGGAACCGATTGGCCCAGCATCGAGATCTCCCTGAAGCGTGGGTGGTCGTCGCCTAATTTGCAAAATAGGACGGCTTTACTTTTGATAGGGTTAACTTCGATCCGCCATTTCCTAAACCATTTACCGTAGACGTTGGCTGTGGTTTGGAGGATCTTAGTTATACTATCGGGAACGTAACCAGAGTAGAAAATGGCCGTGTCATCGGCGAAGAGTGCTAATTGGGTCGTATTAGCAGGTCTTTTGGGGAGGTCACTGGTGTACAGTGTGAACAGTAGTGGGGCTAGCACGGATCCTTGTGGGACTCCGGCTCTAATGGGGTGGGGGGAAGAGAGAGCGCCCGTGATTCGATATCGGAAACTGCGATTTGACAAGAAGTCTCGTATGATGAGAACGAGACGGTCAGGCACTCCGAGTTGATACAACTTATATAATAAGCCATTGTGCCAGACTTTGTCAAATGCTTTCGCAACATCGAAAAAGAGGACTCCCGTCATCATGCCGCGTGAGAATCCGAACGTGATGTGTTCAACTAGTCGGTGGACTTGTTGTACACACGAGTGTTTGGTTCTAAAACCAAACTGTTCGTCGGGAATGAGTTTCTTGGAATCGGCAAAATCCTTTAGTCGGGAATAGATAATCCGCTCATAAATCTTCGCAAGAGAATTGAGAAGGCTTATGGGGCGATAGCTGGAAGGCTCGCACTTGGGCTTACCGGGTTTGGGAATACCGATAACGGTGGCCTGTTTCCACGTATGCGGAAAGAGGTTATTGTTTAATGCCGCATTGAAGATGACGGTCATTAAGGCGATAAGACGTTCGGGGAAGAGTTTAATCACCTTGTTGGTGATACCGTCAGAGCCGGGGGCTTTGCGAGGGTGAATCTTTTTCACGAGATTTCTGACCTCGTCTGCCGTGACCGGAGGGAGGGGGTCGTCAGGGTCCTCGGCAGGCGGAATAGCTGCTCTACGTTCGACTTCAGCGTCAACCTTTTTGAGGTGAGCTTGGTCTACAGGTAGAGTGCTTGGGGAACATTGCGCTTCTAGACTGTCAGCTAGGCATTCGGATTTTTCGTCGTCATCAAAGGCCGGCCTTTGGTTGGGACGGTTGAGGGGGGGGACAGCATTGGATGTTTCGGATTTGAGTTTCCGTTGCAGATGCCAGAACGCAAGGTGGGTTGGCTCTAAGTCGCCCAACATCTTATCCCAGTTAGCCTCTCGGCACTCCTTAATACGTTCCTTGACAGCACGCTGCAGGTGGCGCATAAAGAGGCGATTGGGTTCGCTGGGAAAAGATGAGTACGCTCTAAGGGCTGCGTTCTTCTCCGTCATCAGTGCACGTACATCGTCAGGGAGTTTCATGCGATGGTCTTCCATCGCAGGAACTCGCCGTGAACACTCGTCCACGACGGACTGTACATGCCCGGTGAGGGAGTCGATCGCGCCTAGCGTGTCTGCGACTGACGTTATGCATTCGGGAATTCTATCTAACTGAGCGGACGAGGGGTCGTTGAGGCGTTGCCTAACTTTCCTCCAGTCCGTCGTCACAATGGTCTGAGGGGGTAGCCCTGTGTCCGTTGGGCCAAAGCGGGAGGTGAGGTGAAGGATCACAGGACGGTGATCGGAGTCTAGCGATTGTAGTACTTCAATGGAATGCAACTTGAGGTTGACATTCATTAGAAGTGCTATGTCGAGTATATCCGGGCGATGATTAACATTGCTGGGGTAGTGAGTGGGATACATCGGGGCGATGATGTCAAAATTGAGGAGGGTACTGAGGGAGTATAATTTACTTCCTCTGTGGTTGTGGGTGAGACAGTTCCAAGACTCATGTTTGGCATTCAGATCTCCCGCCACTATGACGGAGTCGCCTAGATCGAAGAGTGCTTCGAGATCCGATTGGATTGGATCGTCTTGGGTATTGGGGGATTGGTAAGCCGACACTATAGTGATCGGTTGATGACCTGTCATGCCTATTCTGCACACAGATGCCTCTAAATTGGAAAGGGACGGGGTATCTAGGGGCATGCAATAAAGGGATCTCTTATAGTAAATAAGAGTGCCTCCTCCACGGGAGTGGGTCCTGTCGTTGCGCACTATATCGTAGTTTGCAATTCTAGGGTTCCTGTGAGAGGGTTTCAAAAAGGACTCTTGTATCAACATAATGTCAATAAGGTGGTCGCGGAGGAATAAGGCGATTTCGTCTTTTTGGCCATTAATGCTGTTGGCATTGAAGATGCCTATTTTAAGGGATCGGGGTTTTGTTCTGCACCTGTTTTGTGTATCCATTACGGATGAACGCGGTAGGAGAGGAGGGCGGATGAGACATCAGCGAAGTCGCTGAGTACTAACATGAGGCCGTATTGGCCCTGGTTTGCCCTAATGGCTGCGGCCATTTGGGCGACTCTGTTCGGGTCGACAGAGTTGAGAAGACCGAGGCAAACAGAGAGGTCGTCGGTTTTGAGATGGGGTGTGGATTGGGGTGAGGGAGGGGCGGCCCTCTGAGAGTGCACTTGTGGTGCGGGTTGGTTGTACGGCACGGGAAGGTACGGTGCCGTATGGGGGGCGGTCATCAGCGAGGGAATCGCTGACGCTTGGGTCGCCTGTTGGGTCAGTAAACTAGGCCTCAGGGCGGGGAACGCTTGCTGGTGATTCAGCGCGTTCCACGGCGATGGCCTTTGAGGGCTGAGTCGTTGGGACGTGGGAGGGGCCTGAGAGGCGTAATGGGCGGCCGCGAAGGCTTGGGTAGCCGCTTTGCGCTTTGCTGCCTTGTTGTTAGCGCGCGGCGCTTTGGGGCATCCGCGATAATTCGCGGGATGACCCGACTCACCGCAAAGCACACAACTCGGAGGCTCTGTGCAAAGCGTGCGATCTTTGGGGCGATCGCAGTCGGAGGTGCTGTGGTCACCTAGGCACTTAACGCACCTAGGTTTGGCGTAGCAGTGTCGCTGCGCGTGGCCGTAAAGCTGGCAGCGACATTTTGTTGTACTCAATTTCGATCTTTTATATGTTGCTTATTTACCTGCGCCCGTACTGTGGGCAGATATAAATAATTTGCAATTGCAATTTTCTAATGCATTCAAAACGCAACGCTATGTACACGCGGAATTAATAAATAACAATACTATCGCAGGTTCGAGCACGCGTGTCCGCAGCTCACGTGCCACAGCGAGACGAACCTTTCATTTGTTTCCACTACTCACGCTGTCCAACCCATTGCCATTCACTGGTCGACATGGGCATGGGAAAACGCTCGAGCAGCCCGGTTATCCAGGTATGACGTCTATTTCAGTGGAACAGGTGGGTTACCTACACGAGACCGATATTTTTATAATAAATGCGTATTATATCGCGTTACGGAATGTAAAGCTAGATGCAATACGATAATAATATTGGATTAAAAAACGAGCGAGCCTTACAGTAATCGCATATGGTGTGTAACATCTGACATCTCGCCTGGGTTAGGCGAGATGTCAGATATTTCGAGAGAGTTCAGATATGTCGAATATTTATTATTATCGTATTGCATCTAGCTTTACATTCCGTAACGCGATATAATACGCATTTATTATAAAAATATCGGTCTCGTGTAGGTAACCCACCTGTTCCACTGAAATAGACGTCATACCTGGATAACCGGGCTGCTCGAGCGTTTTCCCATGCCCATGTCGACCAGTGAATGGCAATGGGTTGGACAGCGTGAGTAGTGGAAACAAATGAAAGGTTCGTCTCGCTGTGGCACGTGAGCTGCGGACACGCGTGCTCGAACCTGCGATAGTATTGTTATTTATTAATTCCGCGTGTACATAGCGTTGCGTTTTGAATGCATTAGAAAATTGCAATTGCAAATTATTTATATCTGCCCACAGTACGGGCGCAGGTAAAACAATAGTAAAAAAAGACAGTTTAAAATAGTGAGGTCGCAAATAACATTCCTATATATAAACTAACATTCTTTTTCTTCGTGCATCAATCATGTCGGCCATTTCCCCCATAGATTCCACAATTGTGTCATCATTGCGGGGGGTGTTTGCCAATGCTCACCACGCTTGGCAGGCGGGATGGTGAGCGCAGTATGGCTACTGGCACACAAAAGGGACGCTGCTGCCCATCCCTCTGGTTTAGATTCGCTTAGTCGCCTTTTACGACATCCACGGGAGGAGACGGAGTGGTGCTATATTCTTAATCTGGACAACACACTGAGGTTTGCTAATTTATACTTGCAATGAGGACTTATCATAAATCGACTGCTGGCGGAGCTACGTTGGGCTCTATCGGGCAGTAGAATCCGCACAGACCACTTGATACTAAATAATCAGCAAATCATTGTGCCGTGTATCGAAAATAGCCGCAACTCTCTCGACTAGACTAATGTAAAAAACGGGCTCACGCTATCGTGTTTTAGCCGCATTGCAGGACTTTTAACGATACTCGTGGTTTATAAGGTCAGGCATTTCGGGCGCGCCCGTTCACATTACATTTCTACATCAATAATTAAACGAAGTATAGGTCGCTCTAAAACGATTTAGGTTTTCCATACAGAAACTCTGTTCTTGTTTAGGTATACCCGAAGGAAATATATTCGCTAATAACAAATTCATTAGGTGACACATTTTGCGTGGCGGTTTACCTTTCTTCATTTGGGGGAAGGATGGGTTCTTCCGTCTCCGTACTCTTGACGTCATTGCGACAAATAAATAACACGTTTGACACACAAATGACGAATGAGGATTAAACGTAGTTTTAATAGGAAAATAACAATTAAATCAAGTTAATATTGTACACTCAAACACAGGTTGTTACATGCATCACTACATGCATTATTAATTTGTCTATTATATCGACTGTTGTTGCGTTGAACTTTAATACAAATAAACACAAAAAAGTACGATTTTGCGTTTCGAAAGCCGTTTTTGATCCGCATCTATCGCACGCAGCGTACCTCACCTAGGTAACGAGTGCGGCAGTGATTGACCGTAGATAACTACCCAGTGAGCTGTCGTGTGAGCTGTGCAGTGTGCTACCGCGATGGGCAGCGTGCTGGCTGTTATTGTCCCCATGGTGAGTTATCTTGAGACGGAATTTTTGAGGTAACAGGTTTTGTTTGTTCGTCACGTGAATGATGATGATCAACGCCGATAACTGGTGACGTGTCAATTGTCCGGCTAGATGATCGTTTGTTATCTATTGCGGGTCACAAGCAGACCTGAACATCTTGAGTTAGTTGTTCCATGTTTCGTCAACCAATTTGTCAAAATGAAAGTAGTTGAGAGATTCAACTCGTTTCATTTTCGCAGTGACATTGCTTGACCGAGCATGTCGTGTGACTTTGTCCACGCTGGCGAACTGCTAACAAATTAATTACGTTTACAAGCATTGAACCAACTCTTAACGAAGTACTATTTTAATATTGTGATGTCTGTCTGCATGGGTTAATTTGCATTGCATGAGGATTGCAATGGGTGTTCATCATTTTCATCATTTCGGCCGAATGAAGTCCACTGCTGGACACAGGCCTCCCCCAATCCTTCTCCTCAATGGCCACCACTACACGATAGGCAGCAACACCGACGTGAGCTGCTCGGGGTGTCGAGAGACGCGCCGGTTTCACCACCGCGCGTCTCGACGACAGCGGGTTTCCTTGATATTACGCAGTTAGACACTTCCACCCCCGAGCATATAACTAGCTCTAGCGGCCCTCCACTGACCGGCCAACTAAGGCATGCCAGAGTTGAGAATCCTACAGGCACTCGTGGAGTTCCACTTAGCCAGCCAATAAAGCCGGAGACGAGACACTGTCCGTCTCTCTGGGACTTGGGTACACAGTGTCACCACTTACAGAACAGTTGTCGCAATGGTTAAGCGATTAGTTTTGTGGGCTACATGTCGCGGGCACCTAACTTCCTAATCGCACGGCACAAATGTTTGTATGATCTACAGACACATGTTGTACATTTATGTCCGTAAACTGTACCCACAACACAGGAGAAAGTCTAGTGTAAGACTACTTAAGAAAATACGCAGATTTTTTTTGTCAAGTGCCAACACAAATGTACAAAGTTTAACTCAAATTCAAAAGCTTTATTTGCTCACTCGGATTAATGGTATATGTAATATAAACGCATACGGGACACAAAGAAATCCTTAATATATTTATATATACATAGATGTAAAGCAACGTGTTTACTCTGTGGCAGTCCACGTACTTGCCGGCCGGCAGCTCCGCGCCGGTGCTGCACTCGACGTAAACAAACGACAAAGCTTCATACGTCTGTTAAAACTGATGATTCATTGCATTCCGATTGTTCCACATAGGTACACGTAGGTATACGTTGACGAGGGCAACTCGAACATATAGGATCGTAGATTTCTAAACAGTCCAATTATAAAAAACCCCTTGTACGTCGTTGTCTGTTCCACCGCTATTTACTGAAGTAAACTTCTAAACAGGCGAATTAATGTTACAATATCCAATCGTCATCATATCAGCCAAAGGACGTCCATCGCTGAACAAAGGCCTCCTCCGAAGATTTCCACAACAAGCGCTTACGTGGCGCCCGCATCCAACGACTCCCAGCGACCTTCACCAGGTCGTCTGTTCGATTCGATCCGTGGCGATTAATGTTAACTAATAATTTTGTGTAATTATTTTAATAATTAAGATTCTTTATATGCTATCAAATCGCTTGCCATGTTTTTATGGTACGAAAAGTATAATGGAAAATATAATTATCCTATAGCATTTTCGTTTAAAGTTTCCGAAAAACATAATTCGTATATTATATATATATATACACTATACATACACACTTTATTCATACCTATATATATGTATATACAGGTATGAATAAAGTTTACAGTTTAAATAAAAAATATGTGCGAATCAAGTATTTTCAATTCAAAATTCACTCACATTAGAGTTGCAATTACGATACTATACGTCAAAATATAGGTGCTAGGCCTAAGATGTTTGCTAGGCCCTCTGTTTCTTCATCGACTTTGTCAACTGTGACCCATAAATAACTTGATACATTTGAAAAATCACCTATTAAGCTTTCCCCTGCTACCTCAGGAGCTTAGGAGCAGGAGGAATACTCTTAAGATAAACTGTATATAGGTATCGGGCGTGGCTATGACAAAAGAAACATAATTTCGACGTATGTGCAAGGCACAATACTCGCAGATCTATACGAATAACATACTTCATGGTGACTACGATTGTCCTTATTGTAGCCGCAGACAGTGTGCAGTGCTAATGTAGATAGTTCGCTTACAAAGTATGCCATGGCCTCCCTTATCAGGATAACAATAAACAAGACGCGAGCTCGCGTCCCGCAGCGCGCTGACTCACGGCTCCGTCATCCGGTAATATCAACAATCATACAAAGCTGCGATTGCGCGCTGTTGCTTTCTTTTTGCTCCAATTTAACGGCGCGCACGCATGCAAGCCCCCCCACCGCCTCTGACGTAAACAGATATCAGAATACTATGCTCTATTTACTGAGTGTTTCAATAAGCAGACGGAAGCGCCGATCAATACATTAAAATTTGTTTTAAATTTCCATATGACATCTGGTACTCGCACATCCAATCCTATTTATCAAATACGAAGAGAAGTGAGGTATTTCCGGTATTTCTATCAGAATAATATAAAACTTTTTTTTTTGTATGTTCCTTAAAACCTTCCGCGGGCCGAAATGCCGAATTGGTCGAGCCGTTTTCGAGTTTTGAGCTTAGCAACATTCATTTTTAGTTATATAGATATGATATAAATAGGCCGCTCCTTCCTTTGGACGAGTAGAATCAAATGGAATTGGCTTTCCTATCGAATTAGGTGCAACGTAAATTCTGACATCTCATACGTGCCAGTAATTGGTTTATTTGAAATACAAACATTTGACTTTGAACTAAAGTCGTCCGATCACCGATATAAAGTAAAAGGGAGAAATGTTAGGCCATGATTATCTATACATCTATACAAATAAATTAAATTGAAGTGTATGTTTGTAATGTCAAAATAACAGCTTTTTACTAAATGCATATGAAAGTATATTCGGTACATACAACAAAAAAACAATTGTTTTATTTTTTGTCTGTCTGTCTGTTTGCTCCGGGTAATCTCCGAAACGGCTGGACAGATTTTTACGGGACTTTCACTGGCAGATAGCTGATATTATAAGGAATAACTTAGGCTACTTTTATTTTAGAAAAATAATTAAGGTTCCGCGCAAAATAAATAAAACCCTTGAAATCCAATGTATATATTCTATGTCAAGTGTCTATGTCGAAGTACTCGGGTCCCAGCTAGTGAATAATAAATGTATAGATAATAAAGCCAATAGTTACTAGTACATTACAGCGCATGGCACAGCCTCGCGGGACTGGCACAAAGGGACGTTGACACACGTTACGTGTTAACTGTAAGGAAACTGGTATAAAGTGTCAATAATTTATACATAATTTGCTGCATAACAGTTTGTAATTGTGTTTTCCACCAGGAAGGAAAATGCAATACTTAGGAGTCACGAATTGCCCAGATATTTACTGACGGGAGCAATTATATTAATTAATAGAGATTGGTTACATGTTGGCTACATATTGTATAGTTAATTGGAAGGCGGGAAAAACACTGTAATTTAATATACACAGTAAGTCATTGAGTGGTTACTAAGGGTATACAACTCCCTCGAGATGAGACGATGGTACAAACGCATTTGATAAATCTTTTTATTTTTCATATTTTCATAGTACTTATAATGTACGGTATTCTGTTGTGGGGGAATGCTGCCGACATTCAAACTATTTTGGTGCTGAAAAACAAGCTATTCGGTCAATTTGTAAGTTGAGCCCGAAATGAGAGAGAAATTTAAAGAGATTAATACAATATAGTCAATATACCGTCCCATCTCAGTACATTTATGAAAATGGTTTTCATATACATCAAAATATTAACCACTTTGCAAAAAAACAGCGATATCCATATTATTAATACAATGGACAAACACTGGTTGTTCCTGCCATTAGATAGGCTCCACAAGATAAGCAAACCATTTAAATGTTATACGTTTATCCCAAGTCATATTCAAACATTAAGCCTTCATAAATTGAAGTCTATTATAAAACAGAAGCTGTGTAGAAAAAGTTTCTATAACGTTACAGACTAATGGCCGAAATGAATAATCAATCTAATCCAAAATCTTCAAATATAAGATTTTGAAATTCATCCGTTACGTGTGTTACGATTAACGAATTTAACACAAAAAACGGAAATATCCGTAATCCGAACTCCAAAGATTTTGGATTAGATTGATAATTAATTTTGGCCGACTTTGAGTCTTGTTAAATAGTAAGATTATATTACGGTTAACTTAAGTACAGTGCCAAATATTCCACTGAAGTATATCGATTTGATGGCTAGCTTTTTGAAATGTGATCAAAGAACTAATCCCTCGATAGACGAGTGCAGTGTGCGCACCGCAGAAGTAGTCCTGGGTAACATTACAATTGTTACGTCACGTCGTTTACCACCTGATGAATGCTCGTCTCGTCTCTTCGTCTTTCACTCTGCACGAAATGAGTCTAGACGATCTCATTAGTACAACTGCATATTTAAGCAGCTCGTTAGACGCGATCGACTACATCGCTATCGTTATTCTTAAACATTTTCTAAGCTATTCAAACTTCAATTATACAAAACAGGTAAATGGTACTAACTTCAGCGATAATGACTTCTGTTAAAACTTCACAAAATAATAATGTTTATGTCGCTGTCGATATTTTTTCTGCTTGATTCAATGCATCATAAAGCAAAGTACCTACCTAACACTTGGTTTCGTACAGAAGAATACTGCACAAACTCCAATTCTGACTACTATTATTTTTGCACAATGAAAACATTGACATTCACATTGTAATAATTGGTAGCCATGATAATCGTACAATGATTGCTCGTTTGACGCGAATTTATGAAATAGCAAAGTCGTCTTCTAGGTCACGGCGCGTGATCGCTCAAGGTCAATAACGACAAAGTCACGGTAACTAACTATATTGTTTTCGTTTATCAAACACGCTTATTCGTAATCTCAGCCACTATGGTAAAGCATGGTACCAAGTATACGGTGCGATAAGTTATTACCTTCAAGTGGTACGACCGTTTAATGTGTAGTTTTAACGGCGTTATATCTCCCAGTTCGCTTTGCTCTTGGGCGTACCGCAAGGTTGTATTTTAGGGCCATTCGTGTTCTTAATGTACAATTAGTGACTACTGGTATTACCTAACCACTATTTGTGTCTTCATATTGTTAGCAAATTATGAATCATTAACATAATGATTACAAGTTAGGCGAATTATACATTTATACGTCACGATACAGGTATACCTGGTATAAAAATGACAAGACAGACAGGCTCATTTTGGTTTGTTATATTTAATGTGAACATTTTTTCATATGCGGAAAATAATGTAGTGGACTGGACTGGAATGGTAAATTTTCGGCTATTTTCTTAAATAATTTTAAAACTATATATTTAAAAATAATAAAATAAATATATTTGAAACCCTCACAACAAACCCTTCCATTTAATATGTTACACGGTACAGTTTGCAAAACTTCATTCTTTAAATTATAATAAAACAATTTTAAACGGATTAGATCACGTATATTTTAGATTTTTGTTTTTCCTGACGTTTCGAATACTTTGCAGCATTCGTGGTGGCAGGATGTTTTATTATAATCTATACAAATATATAAAATTGAAGTGTCTGTTTGTAATGTCAAAATAACAGCTTTTTACTAAATGCATATGAAAGTATGTACGTAACATATAACAAAAACACTATTTTTAAATTTTTTGTCTGTCTGTCCGTCTGTCTGTCTGTTTGTTCCGGGTAATCTCCGAAACGGCTGGACTGATTTTGACGGGACCTTCACTGGCAGATAGCTGATGTTATAAGGAATAACTTAGGCTACTTTAATTTAAGAAAAATACTTAGGGTTCCGTTTAAAAAAATAAAACCCTTGAAATCCAATATATATATTCTATGTCAAGTGTCTATATCGAAGTACTCTAAATTTCTTTTAAATTAAACGCGGGTGAAACCGCGGGTCCCAGCTAGTGTGTAATAATCGCGAAACCTAAGACATTAATTCTTTAATTTTCTATGTTGCCCCCCAAAAAGGACGTTCGTCCACAGTAGGTTTCATACCGCTACTAAGTGCCATAGTCCCTTGGGCATTCTCCTTTACGACGCCCTTGCTATAAGTCAATACACAAATGTCACCCGACCACCGACTACAAACAATGGCAGCACGTGGCACTCATGGAACTAGCTAATTACCTAATTAGGAAGGTACTGTGAAGCGGGGACGCGGGATTGCCGTAGTAATTTTTATGATAAGTAATCTTGGGTTAATGTTTTGGTACGTTTTTACTGGTTCGGGCGAATATGGGAAAGTGCGCATGCTCGGTACGTAAACTATGGAGAGTAGAGGTACCTCTACTACCCTCCTTAAAGTACGCAGTACGCGTTATTATGTAGCAACTGACATTTGAATTGCAAAAAAAAGAAACATAATCTAATATATTCAGGGGGACATCAGACACGACTGCAATGTTGGGTCCTTTATTATTACACAGTATACTTACCTCGGATCTCTCTGTCCCTCATTACCACACGCGTTGAAATTTAAATCTTCAAAATTCGCAAACCTCTATTAGGACCGATTTTTTTGCAAACAACCCTATATCAACGTGTTCTCAATAAAACAGCGCTTATGTTGTAAGTAACTGGCATCGACACACCTGTTTATACCTGGCAACCCAGTAGTTCGTCCACGTAAATAATAGACAACCCAACGTCTGCTGCACATTCTATGTTTTATACTTTAAGTCAGGATAACATTTTCTTATTATCTCGGTGTTGCAACATTTAATGTAAATCTTTTTTTTTAATAATGAAAAATATTCTGTCCAGGATTTTTTAGCAAACCAATTTTTAATATATTTTCTAATATACTAAATTTATTATAAAATAAGTTTTATTCTATTATCAGCTCGGTGAAGGTCAATTTAGGTTCAGTACCTCTATCATGAGTTATCACGGCCAAAACTCGCTAGCGTCTCCGTAAATGATTTAATGAATGATTGTAAAGCGCCCCTAGCGGTCACAGAAAGAATTAAAATTCGTACCATTCTATAGTCACTAACGTTTTCAACTGTCGCCATATAAACCATGAGTCACAAATTCGTCAGAAGCGGACGAAATATACGCTTGCGATAGTAGTTACGTAGCTCACTAGCATTTTGAGATGTGAAAAATTTGTTTACATTATAAGTGAATACGTTTTTGAGTCTATTAAAGTCTAAATAATGTCTGGAAGAGCTTAGCATTGCATATGTTAGTGGCTGTTGAATTTAATGACTAACGACGTGAACAGCGTGAATTTCAAGCCTAAATAAGAATTTATGTTGGATACCAATTGTAAAATATAAGTGAAAGAAAGTATATTAAACTTTAAGGTCATTCCGGTTACCCTCAGAGGGCCTGGTTGATGTCAACAAACTCAGATCCAGTGCCCAAGTTCGTAAAGGATAATTTCATTAAGGCTACGAATGGCACCAACCCATCTCATCCCGTGGGTGTCGTAAAAGGCGACCGGAGGATAGGCAGCAGCGTCCTTCGAGTACATTAACAACTAAACTACGATTGCCATCCCACCTGCCAAGTGTGGTGATAATGGCAAAACACCCCGATGAGCACACGACACACCCAGACCGGGCGTTGTGGCGATGTTTGGGGGAGGCCTGTGTCCAGCAGTGGACTTTATTCGCCTGAAATAATGATGATGATCATGAGCAAATGGAAGTACCTATTACAGGAAAATGAAACTTCTAGCCATTTCCGCAGCTAGTTAAGAGGCTTTCTGTGATGGATATTAACTTGATTTCTAATTTATAGATGTTTTCTACATAAAGGTTTTTATTTTTCGCTGACACCTCAGTCACATATCATACTATAAGGAATAAAAATTCAAGAACCACTAAATACCATAAATAGTCCGCTTACCGCCTTTCTATTTAGTGGGATTATTTCGTGATATTGACTGTCATAACATTTTTAGCATAGTGATACCACCACATTTTAAGCATATGAGCCGTTCTCTCTTTTTAATGCTGAGAAAGAAAGAAACAAAACATAAGGAGTGAAGTTACCTAGTTAATACGTTGTGCCAACATAACATTTCAAAGACGACACAATCTATCGAGCTTGCCTTAGCATCTGCGTAAGACTTCGCAAAACTCATGGTGCAAGCATTATAGAAATCTATTTGATCCACGTTAGTACGTTAGCGAGGTTGACGCTAGCGGGTAAGTTTTCTGTAACAACGCATGGTAGAGGTACGGATCTTAGACTATTATGTACGTGTGAGATGTATGTCTGTAAACTGTACCCACAATACAATTTTGTTTGAGAGATGACTTTGTGAACTTTCCGTTGACTTCATAAATTGTAAGGCTCTGCGACAGTCCGATGAAGCGTATCTCTCATGACGAGTACGGTGCTACCAGCAAGCGAGCGTCGAGCGTAAAGTCGGTCGATATGCCGCTTGTAACGAACGACTAAGCTTCAAGAACGCTTAAAAAATAAATACATTATACGCTTGACTAAACAACACTGTCAAAGCATTTGTACACCGCGCGTATCTTGTTAACGAGTGGTCGATGAGGATATAACTCAGAATGTCCACAATATTTGTGTTGAATATTATATGAGTCAGTGATTACTTACTTGTTGTAAATCCGTAAGATTTTGCTGAACATATATTGTTTTTTTGGTAGGTATTGACCCAAGGTCTCAACCCCTGCAGTATGTCGTGCTATTTACTGGACAGCCTGTGTGATAAAATTCCGGAAAAATAAAACAACCCAGAGATAACTACTTTCCAACAAAACTACCAAAACAAAAATAACCAAGAAAACATTATTTATTTAAATTTTTAAGATTAAATAGGTAGGTATCATAAATATAATAATATTTAACATAAATATTACATATAATTTATTGTGCATTGTCTGTAAATATATACAATGCACAATAAATTTATGCTATAGAATGCAATAAAGAAAAATACATGATTTTAATTATGAATAATAAGTATAAAAAGTATAATGACGCACTCAGGGTGCTGCCTGGGTTGCCATGGAGGTGCAGTGCGTCAGGGACGTTTGCGGTGGCACATATTGATGGGTTCGCTATCACCAGAGAAAAGGTGTGCCTCCCTGATGGCGCGTTCCCGTGGCAGCACTAAGTCCCCGATGTTGCGGAAATGGAGGAGGGGTATAATCTCTTGCGAGCTAAGATGTTTTGCTTGCGAGTATGTCTACTAACACGACGACTACTGGCGGCATGGCTTCCCGCACGGAACAAATAATTGTATGATCTACAGGTTGTTGTTCCGGGTCTGCGTGTATTGTGTCTGTAAACGCACCCACGACACAGGAGAAACCCCAGTGTATAAAAAAAAACTAGTATTATGTATATTGTTACTAACACTCTATGGACTTGATCTGCATTAAACGTATTTATTGTTATAATACATATATGTAAGTATTGAATAGTTGGCCCAAAAAAAAGTAAATAATATCAAATACATATTAGGTACACACATACTGACATAATTATAATAAATATCAATAAATTAATGAGTTAAAGATGCTTTACTTAGTGCTAAGCCAAGTTTCGTGATGTATAAAATATACAGCTTTAATGTTTTGCAGTGCCCTGACAGGGTGCATGTTTTGGGACTTGTAATTAAGAATTAATTAAAGATATGAAATGAGTTGAAATTGTACTCAGCTGTGATGCTAATGTTTGTTGAGGTACAACATGCCTATTGCCTCTGTGTTGTAGTATCAGTAGTTTCCTTTAAGTATCCTTTTTTTTAATCGTACCTTTTTTCTATTTATTGGTCTAGTTGTTTGGGGGGACTTGCCTTGGCTTTAAACTTTCCCTCAGTAAGGTCTGTAACAGATTTGGGCAGCTAATTATAAAAACGTACACAATTCCCAAGGAGTGACTTATTTGTTAACTTACTAATCTAAATTTGAACACTACAATTTTATGTTTATGTCGTGTATTTAATTTATATTGTGAAAATTATTTTTTATATAAAACTTATGCAGATTTTTACGGACGTATAAAATATTTTCAAAGATATAGAGTGACGGCAATGCAAGTATGTTGATATCTTTAAACAAAGTTCTACGGAGCGAGGACCCATATTATAGATAAAATAAAAATTGAATCAAAGTCGGCTGCCGATCCCCACAACAGAATACCATAAGACATAATGCTGTATGCAAAGTACCTACACTAATCTGGCCGTAGCTACATTTGTAATTATACCATCTAATGAGGTGCGGGTCATTTTCAGTTTTTATAAATCGTTACTCGATATCTCCTTTGCCAATATATTAAACACTATATAATCTATACAAATAAATAAAATTGAAGTGTTTGTTTGTAATGTCAAAATAACATCTTTTTACTAAATGCATATGAAAGTATATACGGTACCTATAACAAAAAAACAAATTTTAAATTTTTTGTCTGTCTGTCTGTCTGTTTGTTCCGGGTAATCTCCGAAACGGCTGGACCGATTTTGACGGGACTTTCACTGGCAGATAGCTGACGTTATAAGGAATAACTTAGGCTACTTTGATTTTAGAAAAATAGTTAGGGTTCCGCGTGAAAACAATAAAACCCTTGAAATCCAACATATATATTCTATGTCAAGTGTCTATGTCGAAGTACTCTAAATTTCTTTTAAATTGAACGCGGGTAAAACCGCGGGTCCCAGCTAGTGTAAAATAAAAGACAGAGTCTGCCGTCAGCGTGTTGCAGGTGAGGAAACGTAGTATACGACCAGTATACGACAATCACAAATCGTTTTTAATTCCTTCCTCAAGTCTTCTCTGCAAAGCCACTACAACTCAAACACACTGATACGACCTCGACACTATTTAGTTGTTATTGAAACGGTTTCACGGTATTTCGGGAGTTGTGATCAAATACATTATATCACCATATTAACATGCTACCGTTACCGATGGCGAAGTCCGCAGGAGCAGAAAAGGCCATTAATTAGGTTTATTATTTCCTTTTTTTTTATTGTTGCCCAGTGGAAATTCTTCATGAACTTCCTTCGCCCCGGCTATAACCACTGGAGCGGTCATCTTGGGCGCCTAAGCGGCTCCAGGTCCTCATATGATCACACTAGAGCCGAGGTTTGTTGAAATGAATCTGCTAGGAATGAATAAATTTATTGTACGTAACGGTAGCCGGAGTGGCATGACGTATTTCTTTTAAATTAATAGGTACAAAACAGGCTTGTGTCATTTAATGTTGTGATGTTCTTGCACAAAGTTACGCAACACCAACAGCTCGCCAGCCCGCCACACGGGGCGCGCGGCACGGCGGGCAGGAAACACAGGATGCGGTCGCCTCGAGGATGGTGGCATAGATTTTGTTAATACTTCCTTGTTCATCAGCTAATTGACTAATCTATACAAATAAATAAATTTAAGTGTGTAATGTCAAAATAACAGCTTTTTTCTAAATGCATATGAAAGTACATACGGTACCTACAACAAAAAAGCTATTTGTGATTTTTTTGTCTGTCTGTTTATTCCCGCTAATCTCCGAAACGGCTGGGCCGATTAGCCGATAGCTGATTTTATAAAGAATAGGCTTAGGCTACTTTTATTTTCGAAAAATAATTAGGGTTCCGTGAAAAAAATATATACCTATGTCAATTGTCTATGCCGAAGTAGGTACTATAAATTATATATAAATAATCCACTTTCTTTTAAACTAAACGGCGGGTGAAACCACCGCTCCCAGCGAGTTGATCAAATAAAACCAATCGTTCACAGACCTATTTCCGTTACAGTTATCCGTCGTTTGCAATTGACGCTTCAGAGTTAAAGCCATCCCCTGAGTGCCAGGGCCACTGCCTGTGTTTAGGGGCCTCACTCGTTATGCCATGTGAGATAATTCCACGCACGGCACGGGATATTTTCATTGATTTGTATACAATTACTTCATCACGATTGCGTTCTTACGTGGAATTACTTGACGAGAACTTAGGGGACTAGCACGAAATATTTTGAAGTATAGTTAATCGTAACGTTAATGCGAGTCAATTTTTAATTAAAAATACTTGATTCGCACATAGTTTTTATTTAAACTGAAGACTTTATTCACACCTATATATGATACGAATTGTGTTTGTCGTATAAATTTTAACGAAAGTGCTATGGGATAGTTGTGTTTTCGATTCCAAATTGACTCACAATAACGTTATGATTATGATACTGTACGTCAAAATATTCGTGCTAGGGCCTCGGAAGTGAGGTGAAAACTACAGAACTTATTCGAAGCTCACGTAGTACACAATTGTTCATATACGCCATAAGTTCATAAGGCCCGTATTACAGATCGAGATCGCAAAACTCAAGTAGATCTTGAGTCGAGATTGCGTTAATCAATTAAGATCCCTACGTACCAGGCTCAGCATTTATTATTCTCGATCTGTAATACGGGCCTCAGTTTCTCAAGATGTAAACGTTATGTAACAATAGCTATTTCTTAATATTCGGCCCCTCTGGTGTACCGAGCTTACCAACTGTTCGAGGTGAACATTACACCGCAGCATAAGAAACCCTTAACTCTACGTATTTTTTTATACACCTTGGTGACAAGAAAACATGTACTTAGCCTAGTAAGTAGTTACGCAGCCACGTGCCCTGCACCGGAAGCGGTTTCGAGTAGTATTATTGTTAATAAAGCTGATTTTAGGTCAATTATCGAACTGTTAACGCGCGCACGCACGTCCTTCCCACTGAGCGACGCCTGTTGCATAACTACAACAAGTACCGCTTATCATTATGCTCGATGAGCACCAACTTCAAAGATAATATGTTTCAGTTATTTTAAAAGCAGTAATGAGAAAATATTGCAGTTGTTTTAAATGCAATAATGAGAACCAAGTAGATATCCTCGATATGCCATTAATCCATTATGCGCTCCGATCAGGAAAACCGCATTGGGTCAGAATTCGCCAATTTATCGAATGTCTAAACTATATGTTGAGTGCAGTGAGTTAGTAGACATACACAGTCTATCACTATCGAAATTTCATAAAGCTCTTGCTCAAATATATCTGAAAAGGGTCCAGCACAGTGAACCTTAGAACCTTAGTCCCTGTTAAGCAATGTCCATCTTGTTTGTAAAAGATGTTTGAGAAAGAAAAAAAATTGTCACATGAGTCACAATATAATATTGAGCATAATTCTTATGCAATTCATTATAATTTATATGTAACAGTATATTGCATGTGGTGTTTGCCTATAAAACCTAATTGTTAAAAACAATGTAATAGCTGTTGGCAATCCTAAATAAATAAATAAATGAATCTTTTGTGGTGACTCTCATTGGTTTTGAAGATATATTTAAATGGTAATTAAGTTTTTCCAGCGAAGTCACGAAGTCGTGAAGCTACCTGATTGAAGCGCATATTCAGTGCCATGTCTGACCGTCTCAAATGTAGGTTAAATTGTACATTGTAGTACATAAACATTGTAGTAGTTCCGCCGAACGATGGAATAATTATAAACGAAAACAAATTTTATCATTCTTATAACTTTTGTAACTCATTTGTTAAACATTTGTGAATATAATTGACGAGCCGCATGATTGTTGTCCTTACGGTGAGAATGACTACTATATTATTATACTCTTTGGGTGAGAACCTGGGGTGCAATTCTCTAAGCTCAAACATCCATATATCCTTGAATACAGAATTAATATAACGGTGTTAACCCAATTTGGTATTCGCTAAGACTGGTCCTCATGGCTTACCTGCTGCAACGTATCCTTGAATAGCTTCAACCGTGTCTTAGCGACTACCGAATTGGTTTTACACCATTATTTCGATTCTGTATTCAAGGATGTATGGATGTTTGAGCTTAAGGAATTGCACCTCCGTTCGTGCAGTCTCACAGCGATGTTTGAACTCCAAAGAACTCGTTTCACACATTAACGGTAAAATAGAACAATTAGTAAAATACATTGAGACTTTTCGTTGAACAAAAAACTGAAAATGCTTCTTGAACCCTGAAATCTTGTTAACAGATAAAATTGTTTTAGGTATAAAAAATGCGATTCCTAATCTTATTAGCAACATATAATATTATTATGTTTTATATGGACCATATTGCAATGCATTAGATTATTTGTTTTATTAGTTTCGCAATATTTTATGATTTACGAGCTCGGACCACATTGTAATGCTCGACAATGGAAATGGTTACATCATCATTTCGGCCGAATAAAGTCCACTGCTGGACACAGGCCTCCCCCAAAGATCACCACAGCGACCGATATGGGTGTATTGCGTGCTCATTGGGGGGATTTGCCATAATTGCCACGCTTGGCAAACGGGTTGGCGATCGCAGTTGAGTTGTTAATGTAGTCGAAGGACGCTGCTGCTCATCCTCTGGCCAATCCCTTAGTCGAGTTCTACGACACCCACGGGAGGAGATGGGGTGGTGGTATTCTGAGCCGGCACCACACGGCACATGGCTACATCACAGTCTTACATTTAAGTTGTTTTTTTATTTGAGATAGGTTGAATGATAAGTTGATGTAATATGCGTGGTAATGTTTGGGGGAAGTACAGTAAATTGTAGGACTTTTTATTTATTTTATACAACGACGAGACGAGCATGTCATTCGCCTGGTGGTCGTCACGCCTGCCCATGACATTGTAATGCTACCCAGGACTAGACCTGTGTCGCTTCACTCCGCGCTCGTCATCTCAAGATGTGAAGTGGATGGAAGTAATGTCACTAACTACAGTGTCCTTCTAACCAGAGCATAGTTGGCGCAGTGGCTGATACAGTCGGCTGCTGCGCCCCGAGTCGCGGGTCCGATTCCCGCACGGAACAAATATTTGTATGATCTGCAGGTAGTTGTTCCGGGTCTGAGTGTATTGTATGTGGAATTCATGTCTGTAAACGCCCCCACGACACAGGAGAAATCCGTGTGAACAACGTAAAAAAAATCTAAAGTTTAAACACTACTGCTTAGCGGCGAATATCTGGCACTGCGGTGGTACAAACATTTATTTTTATTGGACCTAGTTGAAATTCTTGGTGAACTTCCTCCGTCGCGGGGACGGACGAAGAGGCATGCCGAACTCCTACCGGCTAAAACCACTGGGGCGGTCATCTTCGGCACCTGCCCGGCTCCAGGTCCTCGTATGATCACACTAGAGCCGGAGGTGGTACCTACCCAGCCAGCCTCGTGCAATAAGACCTACCGCCAGTAGTGTATAAGTATGGGTGTGGTACACTTAGCTCCTTGAAATACGTCTGTGACGTTACGTATTGACGATATCTAATCGCTGCGGGTACTATGTAGATATGGTCGACCGGTGACATCGCGCGCTGTTTATATAAACCATCCTTTCAGTTGTGATTGATCGATTCTAACAAATTTCAGTAGTTGAACGTGCAGGCATCGGAATACCTTCAATTGCAATTATCGAAGCTGCGTCTACGTTTATCGTCATCAGCCTAAAAACGTCCGCTGAACTATGACCTCCCCCATCAACGGCCCTGCCGGCCCGGTTACGTGCTGTGTGTTGTCATTTTGGGGGGCTTCACCAGAATGTTCGCTGTTCAACAGAAGGGACGCTGCTACCAATCGTCTTGGTTTAGAGTCCCTTAGTTTTACGATGTCCACGGGAGGAGAGGGTATGGAGCTATATTCATAATAAGGACCTAATGTAATATGATGTTAAAAAATTGCACACTCAAAACACGTTACCGGGTAATGTTATCATACTGCACTTTTACTTTGTTTTTATCTTTGTGGTGTCCGGCGACTAAGGGACTCTAACCAGAGCAGCAGCGTCAGGCGTATGCAACAGTAGCCATACTGGTCTCACCAACCGGCCTGCCAAGCGTGGTGAGTACTTGGAAATTCCCCGCAAACTGACGACACAATTGTGGAAATCTATGGGGGAGGCCCTTGTTCAGTAATAGATTTATAGATGGCTGATAAGATAATGATGATCTTTACGTTGACTGTGTGACCCGTTCCCAGGGATACGCGCCTCTGTACGACCCGTTCGAGACGTTCTTCTCTCGCTACGTGTACCGCCGCGTGCGGCACTGCTTCAACCGGCCCATCTGCTCCGCGCCCGGCACCGAAGTCACGCTCAAGGAGCGATGCACCGACGACCGCAACTGGACGTTCAGGTAACTTTGTGCACTCGACTGCAGCGCGACTGCTGGCTCGACGGCGTCGGGTCGACTCACTCCACTGTCGAACACACGACCAGCCTCGTACATGTTCGTGTTATCTTGGTTCTAGTCAATGTACTCATTGTATCAGCAAGTATATGTATAATATTATATAATATAATAATACGTGTATTTTCTTGCATATATATCGATATCATTATATACATCGTCGCACTTTTAAATCCAGCCAAGGTTGTCTTAAATAGATCGCTTTTAGCGATAAGAGCGCCCATTGTGCCACGCTAACTATTGTAAATAATCCTTTATATTATTTTGGTGTACAATAAAGTTATATTCTATTCTATACGTTGAATACACTTGATAATTTTCGCCATTGATTTATAATCTGACATAATATTCAATTTCTTTTCCTCGGTCCAATGTCCACCATTAACACACAATACACTGACGCTTATCATTCATAACATAAAATTGATGTCGTGGCACCAGCTGAAGCGCCCTCGACCATTACAATGCTCTAAAAAGACTCAATGATTCTGTTTATCAGTGACTACTGAAATATCCAGTTGGTTTGTTTGAATGTTAATACAAGGATACTATTTATAAAGCACGATTTAAAGCTAGCATAGACTTCATGCATTATGAATCCAATGCGATTGGTTTTTTCTTAATCTTTACTAATGATTTCTATCATGATACTAGTGATGTCAGCGAATAAAAAAACACACGTTTTTTTGAATAAGGACGGTGCTTAGAGTCTGTATTATGTATATAACCAAGCTATAGAGTGCGCCGAACCGAGTATGAACAGTCATATCAAGTATGAGCATTGTGACATTTTATGTTTATGTCAAATTAGTCGCAAAGCAGAGCGCGCCCTTATTGTATCAACGAGCAATATTTATTCACATTAATGATGGTAAAATGCGCGGTGCCGTGTAGTAAAAATGAAATATCGAAAGTTCTAGATAAAAAAACATAGAAAAGATGGACAACTTAGAAAACATGCTATACACGGCCTTGTACTCTGTCTTGCTCACTCACATGGGTAACAATATGCGTTGCCAACTAATGAGATATATTGTTTCCATTTCTTTCAAATTTAAGTACTAATTAATATTATTTATTCGTTATATTAATCTACCGCTTAATAGTTGAATTGTCTACACCGAAGGAAATTTACATGTAAAAAAATTTGGCAGTAATCTTTAGCTATCTTTCTCTTTTCTTTACTCATAGTGTTAAGGCAAGAATTTGTATACAAATAAAGTGCAAGTAATTATATAAAAAGCAAATTCAATGCCATTACTTTACAAACACGTAATTCGACCACAGGCGATACTATTAGTATGTAATGTTATATTCTTCAATTATTTATTTTATATCTCAAAACCCCCAAATCTTAGACACAATTATTAATATAGCGACTGTCGATATTTTCGCATTAACCTCTCTCGGCGACGTACGGAACATCACTATATTAGCGTAAGTTATCGACAAGTATCTAAAGTAAAGAGCGATGCGCATATTGTATAGCTCGCCCATGAATACTCTCAGGTCAGTGTAATTGTCGTGCAGGTTGACGGGCGCGGAGCAGCGCTGCATAAACTTGGGCTCGTACAACTACCTGGGGTTCGCGGAGGGCGCGGGGGGGAGCACGCACGCCGCCGTCGTCGCCGCCGCGCGCCGCTACGGCCTGGCGCTGTGCTCGCCGCGCGCGGAGCTGGGCTCCACCGCGCTGCACCGCGAGCTGGAGGACACCACCGCGCGCTTCCTCGGCGCGGAGGCGGCGCTCGTGGTGGGCATGGGGTTCGGCACCAACACGCTGGGGCTGCCGGGGCTGCTGGGCCCGGGCGCGCTGGCGCTCAGCGACGAGAACAACCACGCGTCGCTGATCCTGGGCCTGCGCCTGGCGCGCGCCACGGTGCGCGTGTTCCGCCACAACGACGTGCGCCACCTGGAGCAGCTGGCGCGCCGCGCCGTGGCCGAGCGCAAGTGGACCAAGATCGTCATAGTGAGTGGTGCATCGTAGATTCAGCTGGTGCTACCGGTTACGTCACACAAATTCATTGAAATCGCAGTTTTGCATGAGTTTTGGTGGCGCAGCCGCATTCGAAATGATAAGGATCGCGTACGCCGCAGGTGGTAGAGGGCGTGTACAGCATGGAAGGCTCCATCGTGCCGCTAGCGGCGATGGTGGCGCTGAAGAAGCGGCTGGGGCTGTACCTGTACCTGGACGAGGCGCACTCGGTGGGCGCGCTGGGGGCGCGCGGGCGCGGCGTGACGGAGCACGCGCGCGTGCGGCCGCAGGACGTGGACGTGCTCATGGGCACGTTCACCAAGAGCTTCGGCGCCGCCGGCGGCTACATCGCCGGTACGTACCCCACACTTGGCCATATTTTTTGTATATAACATACTCACAATACGAGCAAATTCTTAGATTTGATATATTCTTTAACTTATACTTACAGGTACCAAAAAATTGATAAACTGGATCCGCCTACACGGTCACGCGCACACATACGCACATGCGATGTCTCCGCCTATCGCGCAACAGATACTATCCGCCATGAGGCTGATCGACACGCCGGTCGGGCGACAGCGGGTGAACGCGCTCAGAGACAACACGCACTACTTCAGGGAACAGTAAGTTATCATTAGCAACAGATACTATCCGCCATGAGGCTGCTAGACACGCCGGTCGGGCGACAGCGGGTGAACGCGCTCAGAGACAACACGCACTACTTCAGGGAACAGTAAGTTATCATTAGCAACAGATACTATCCGCCATGAGGCTGCTAGACACGCCGGTCGGGCGACAGCGGGTGAACGCGCTCAGAGACAACACGCACTACTTCAGGGAACAGTAAGTTATCATTAGCAACAGATACTATCCGCCATGAGGCTGCTAGACACGCCGGTCGGGCGACAGCGGGTGAACGCGCTCAGAGACAACACGCACTACTTCAGGGAACAGTAAGTTATCATTAGCAACAGATACTATCCGCCATGAGGCTGCTAGACACGCCGGTCGGGCGACAGCGGGTGAACGCGCTCAGAGACAACACGCACTACTTCAGGGAACAGTAAGTTATCATTAGCAACAGATACTATCCGCCATGAGGCTGCTAGACACGCCGGTCGGGCGACAGCGGGTGAACGCGCTCAGAGACAACACGCACTACTTCAGGGAACAGTAAGTTATCATTAGCAACAGATACTATCCGCCATGAGGCTGCTAGACACGCCGGTCGGGCGACAGCGGGTGAACGCGCTCAGAGACAACACGCACTACTTCAGGGAACAGTAAGTTATCATTAGCAACAGATACTATCCGCCATGAGGCTGCTAGACACGCCGGTCGGGCGACAGCGGGTGAACGCGCTCAGAGACAACACGCACTACTTCAGGGAACAGTAAGTTATCATTAGCAACAGATACTATCCGCCATGAGGCTGCTAGACACGCCGGTCGGGCGACAGCGGGTGAACGCGCTCAGAGACAACACGCACTACTTCAGGGAACAGTAAGTTATCATTAGCAACAGATACTATCCGCCATGAGGCTGCTAGACACGCCGGTCGGGCGACAGCGGGTGAACGCGCTCAGAGACAACACGCACTACTTCAGGGAACAGTAAGTTATCATTAGCAACAGATACTATCCGCCATGAGGCTGCTAGACACGCCGGTCGGGCGACAGCGGGTGAACGCGCTCAGAGACAACACGCACTACTTCAGGGAACAGTAAGTTATCATTAGCAACAGATACTATCCGCAACTGAACACGCTAAGAGAACAGAACCATCATGAAGAACTACAGTCCCATTCATAACATTCTCGAAATGATGTTTACAAGACCCATGTAGGGAAACTTGGAAAACAGCAGTGTTCGATTCTGAGGCTGTGGAGCAGTCGATGGGATAGTACTCGAAAGTTGGGTAGAGACATCTAGGCACCTCGGACGTGTCCTATAGCTTGAAATATCTTTCTACTACCATATGTCTACACTTAAATAACGGGGGGAACGACACGCAGGACCGTATCGTAGGCGAGGTTCCATAATAGGGGGCCGAGAACTGACCCCTGCGCAACCCCGCACGTAATCTACCTCCACTTTACGCTACCGTCCCTGCCCACGTAGCGAACATGCCTGTCGCGCAGATATGCCCCGATGATACCCTGCAGATAGGAGGGGCACTGATGGTGGACTAGCGCCCCCTAGTCGCACCCCACGGGAGAGAGTTAAAGGCGTTGACTATATCAAGGGTGACAGCCAACGCCACCCCATCCCGCCGGGACACCGCTTGTGCTGACAGCGAGCGGACGCGAAGAACGCGTCGATTGTGGACCGCTGCTGCCGGAAGCCATACTGGATGTCGGCCAGGTCAGGACCTACTCGCGACAAGTGCTCAACGAGTCTTCAGGCAATTATTCTCTCGAATAGTTTTGAAGCCTCTTCGAGCAGGCAAAGGGGACGGTACGAGGGAGGGAGACTCCACGGCCAATGCCATCCGGGCCGGGTGCGGTATTTCGAGCCTTCGGGCGACTAACAGCTCGGTCCAACTCTCCAGTCTCTATCCTATCTATCCAGGACAGGCCGAGTCTCCGCTACACGGATGGCGCTATAAAGCGTCATCGTGGCCGCCCGGTATCCCATTCCCTGCTCCTGCCTTATGACTCCTGATAGGGTTTTTATTCCTAGCACTTCGTGGTACTACAGTGCAGGAGTTTTATCCAGGATTTTAATACATCATATCAGCCACAGGACGTCCACTGCTGAACAAAGGCCACCCCCTTAGATTTCCACAACGATCGGTCACATGCCGCTCTCATCCAACGACTCCCAGCGACCTTCACCAGGTCGTCTGTCCACCTCGTTGGAGGTCGTCCCACGCTGCGTTTTCCGGTGCGCGGCCTCCATTCGAAAACATTTCTGCCCCAACGGCCATCAGTTCTACGAGCAATGTGCCCCGCCCATTGCCACTTCAGTTTACTAATCCTTTCAGCTATGTCGACAACTTAATTCTTCTACGGATCTCCTCATTTCTGGTTCGACCTCGTAGAAAAATACAAAGCATAGTTCTCTCCATAGCTCGCTGAGTGACCTCTTATTATCATCATCACTATCATCATCATCATCATTCATTTTATGAGGCCCATTGTGAATGACCACGTCTCTGTTCCGTATGTCATCACTGGTAAGTTGGTAACACACACTGGTTAAAGATTTTCGTCTTGAGGCATTGCGATATTGGTGACGAAAAGACGTTGCGAAGTTTCCCAAACTGCGTTTGAGAAGCCGAGTCGGATTCGACGACTGAATTCTTTTTCGAGCACTACAATGAATTAAACAGATGTATAATTATAATAAAACACTTTTAAACGGATTCTATCGCGTATATTTTAGGTTTTTGTTTTTCCTGACGTTTCGAACACTTTGCAGGGTTCGTGGTCGCAGGAAAAACAAAAACCTAAAATATACGCGATAGAATCCGTTTAAAAGTGTTTTATTATAATGTGTAATACTCGCGAAAACCTAAGACATTATTAGATGTATAATTTGTCCAAAATAGGTATCATTTTACTTTCCGAGTTAATCAACAGCCATAACTAATGCGTGTGTTTCGATCAGACTGCGCGAGATGGGCGTGGTGACGCTGGGCCACCCCGACTCGCCGGTGGTGCCCATGCTGGTGTACACGTTCAGCAAGATGGCGGCCACGGTGGAGCGGCTCACGGAGCGCGGCATCGCCACCGTGGGCGTGGGCTTCCCCGCCACGCCGCTCAACAAGGCGCGCATACGGTACGGGACACTGGCACAAGCCAATACAACTTATATAAAGCGACTTGGCACTACCACTTACGCTGTATTTATGATCTCTTGCATTAGATTTATTTTTGAGGTTAATTTGTTATAGTCTATGATGAAACTCTTAGTAATGGCCTATGTGGTAAGAGCGAAAAATACAGAATTTAGATTTGTGATTTCTTAGTTAAATATGTAATACGTCAGTTTAAATTGTGCATTCGTTTAGTCAAGATTAAACTTCGAAAAATCTGTGAACTAAAATACAGGGTGTTTGGTGCATCGTGTGTCAAACTGAAATGGTCGACTGGGGGGTCATCTGCTATCCTTTCAGACCCCTAAACATTTCTCATGCCCTGTGGATTTTTTTTCATCGACGTATTATTAAAAAAATATCCAAATTTTACATTCAAATAAAAAATTTAAAAAAAAGTATAAGTCGTAGACTCTGAATTTTAATCTTATTTAGATGTGTATTGTATTACAGTACTTTTAAATTGAAAATTAGTGACATTAGCTATCTAGTTCTTTTTTTTTAATTTACTCACAAAGTTTCGGACTTAAATTAAAGCTGTGTTTACTAGAAAAAAAAAGCATTTTTAACATTTATTTAATATTTTTTTACATATTCTGCTCAAATTGTTGGCCTCTATTGCGAATGCAGGCCCGACATCTATTTCGTATTTCCACTGTTGTGGTACGAAGTCGCATTTCCTCCTTAATTATATTGAACGCCGTTTCAATGCGTTGTAGTAATACCTCCCTAGTCGGAACCTCCGTGGCGTATACCAGCTCTTTGGCACGTCCCCAGACATAAAAGTCAAGCGGAGTTAGGTCTGGGGAACGTGCCGGCCATGCAATAGGGCCATCGCGACCAATCCACACATTGGGGAACACATCGTCGAGATATTCCCTCACAGTCAAACGCCAATGCGCGGGACAGCCGTCATGCTGGAATACCTTGGGTACATTTTCATTAAATACAGGTACCTCGGACACTAATTCGGGCAGGTCATTTTGAAGGAACTCCAAATAGTTGTCGCCATTGAGGTTATCGGGCAGGTAATGCGGTCCAACTACCTAATTCCCAATCACTCCTGCCCAAACGTTTACACTAAACCTCCTTTGAAAAGATTTCGGTCTTTTAACACGTGGGTTTTCCATTTTTTTTGTCCGGTAGTGCAGATTGTGAATATTGAGTATCCCTTCTTTGGTAAATTTGGATTAAGCAGTCCACAACTATTCTTTTAAAAAAATTAGGATCATCCAAATTCGTGTGTAACATAAACCGACAGAATTCCACTCGTCTGTCAAAGTCGCCACCCTCAAGACCTACAAGCAAAGAACTCTTTTAAATTCCTGTTGAGCAGTAAATAATTGCACAATAAGATTTTTATGGACCGGCGGACCGCCTGTATGGGCTAACTGATTCACTACGTGGAAGTGACGTCATACCATACCCATTACCTGCTAAACAAAGGCATCGTCAAATAAAGCGTGTACGGGTTTAAAGTTGTTTAAAATTACGTACCTTGCACCGGAGTGTAGTGGAATGGATGCTTTTCGTTTTGCTGAAGAACTTTGCACACTTTCCATATTGAAATATCAAGATGTGCTGCCACATTTCCAATGCTTCTTGTAGGGTCTTCCTCAAAAAGTGCCAGTATTCTCTCGTCCACTTCAACATTATGTCGCACAATATGGCCCCTTGGTTCATGAAAAGTGACACTGCCAGTCTCGCGTATGCGTCGGTATGTCTCTTGGAAGACTCTGCTGCCAGGTAATCGTCTACCAGGAAAGCGTTCCTGGTAAAGTCGTTGCGCAGCACGAGCGACACCATGGGCGGCTCCATAAGCCATCATGATGTCAGCATATTCTTCGTTAGAGAACGTCGCCATTGCAACAACAAAAAGTCAACAAAGTTTAACAATAACACCAAAAGTGAAAACGTAACAAAAACCAACAAAACACAGTAACAAAATGAAAAAATCGCGGAGTACGATGAACTAGCACACACGTCAGGTAGCAGAGGCAGTGATGTCTCGACTAAAATAATGACGGATTGAGGGCGTCGTCGGCGGCAGTTCGTCGTTTGTTCACACTAGTTTACGCTATGCAAGAAAGAGATAGAAGATAGATTTTACTTCGCGAGAAATTTTACCTGTTTCTCAAGTAACAATTACGCAAAAACATTATATATTAATAACATATTTTGTGGCTCGATTTACAATTCTAGCTAATTCACAAAGTTGTAAAAAGCTTTTTATGGCATGTGACACATCACTAGCAAGAGGATAGACTAGAGAATTTTTGAGAGAGTTGAAAGATCCCGGTCGCTTTTAGTTTTTTTTTATAGCCATGTAAATAGCTGTAACATGGACAGCTTTAAGTCCGAAACTTTGCGAGTAAATTAAAAAAAAGAACTAGATGGCTAATGTCACTAATTTTCAATTTAAAAGTACTGTTATACAATACACATCTAAATAAAATTAAAATTAAGAGTCTACGACTTATACTTTTTTTTATTCGTATTTAAATGTAAAATTTGGGTATTTTTTTAATAAAACAATAAAACGTCGATGAAAAAAAATCCACAAGGCATGAGAAATGTTTAGGGGTCTGAAAGGATAGCAGATGACCAAGTCGACCGTTTCAAATTGGCACACGATGCACCAAACTCCCTGTATAATCCAGGAGTCAATCAATTCGGAACGACGAAGTTTTGAAATTTGCGCGAGAAAATTACATTCACGTTAGCAATAGTGGCAAAAGTTATAAACATGTTCTATATCTCAATTATTTATAACTTAATGTTGGCTCCGCGCCCCTTAGCACTAATTTGTTTGTGACTTTTACTATTTATCGGGAGCCGCAACATCCACAATTCCGCATCGAAAGACTGCTCGTTATTCCGCAGGTTCTGCCTGTCGGCGTCGCACTCGCGCGCGCAGCTGGTGCGGGCCGTGGAGGCCGTGCGCGCCGTGGTGGGCGAGCTGGGCCTGGCCTACTCGCGCCGCTAGTCAACCTCATCGTATACTACTTATACTCAATAAATTATTTTCTCACGCTTCCAAATGTTTTATTTTGCTGATTACCTCCTATTTAGTAACATCAAAACTAGACTAAATGATATATCTGGTAATTTTGCGTTTAATATTTTAGCAACGTTGGGGATGCGTATATATAACAACTGTTTCTTTACCGGTCAGAACAATTGAGATTAAGATTGCTAGCGAGCTTATACGAAATAACTCTTATTTCTAAAATTTTATTATCATTGTCACCTTATCAGTAGACCGCATCGTCACTAACATTAGGTAACATAGTAGTAACGCAAGCCTGGTTTTTAATATTTAGTGACATATTAAGCATGATATTATTTATAAATAAACTGCAACCCAAGTAAAACTGTCCCATCACTTGAGTCGATTTTTTGATAACATTATCACAATATATCAGTACGGTATCTCAGGGATCCTTACTGGGTCCTTTACTTTTGTAATATACAGAATGTACGTGATAACTAAGGTACCAAAAACTTCGGGTAGAGGTTACACTTAGACCTATAATAAAAATATCGATCTCGGGAATAATAGGTTACAGTTTGTCATTTTAAAGCACGCAATGGAAAAAAAACCATAAGACGTTGCCGACATGTTTTTTAGATGTTTTCATATTTGAGAAATATTTTATGAATATGTAAAATTTGTTAATCTAAACACCGTACGACGTTGCCTTATACTTGACATTGGCAAAACTGTGGAAGATACTCTACAGAAACGATCATAGATGATACATATATATAAGATTGATAAGCAACTCTAACTTTGAATAAAATGAAATGTGTCTAAGTTACGGGGCGCTCGCCACTAAATGGCGCGTTTTAAAAAAAAACCTAAAAAACATCTGTACTGAAGTTTCATCCCCCTGGAAATATAGCTATCTACCAGTGCATACATATAATTATACAGCTCTCAAACATTGCGGGAAGAAAGTAAGAGACAATGATAACCACCATGCGGCATACCAGTTGTTAGAAAGAGATGAAAATACGCCATTAGTTACCTTGCATTAGCAGCAGCATGGCGCATACTCGTTGACCTGAATGCGGATGACGTAGCCGCATTGAACCGCGTAACAAGACAAAATACTGTAATTTTATTTACAGTGTATATGATTATCGATCGAGGAAAACCACGATGTTATAAAAATCCGTATATTCGATGTATAATCACTTAACAATTAATTAATATTATTACGTTAATTTAACAATGAGAGTATGTACGATCACGACCTTATCGGCGCACTACGCACGCGCACTACTTACTCGTCTGGTTCCTAATTTGGGACTGTGATCGCGCGGGCGCCACCTGAGCGCCGACTAAAGTTGGGCGTTATAACACATAACACATTAAATATTCAAATATATTTTTATAGCAGTATAACAAATTATTAGAAATCTAACAAGACTGTTATAATATATATTATAGCCATTGTTTTAATTTTAATTTCGATATTTTGGTTACAGCGCCATCTAGCTTCGTTTAGATTACAGTACATGTACGTACGATATCGAAGAACTAAGTAATTCAATCTAACTTATAATAGATGGCGGTTGTTTTACTTATTCAAGGTTAAATGAGCACTCTCTACTTAGAAATAAGAGCTACTTTGACTTGCTACAACCAAAAATAATGAGATAGCATGATTAATTTATAATGAACTCCAAGAATTACATTTTAACAGTTTAGAGTTCATTGCACCGAACATATTTCGTTGGTTTTAAATTGCGAATATTTATTTGCAGTTGCTACCGACAAACTACATAATGTTTAGGTTTTGCAAAATTTTGGAACAAGTAGGTAGTTTAGTTTAGTAAATATTTTAATTTCGTTTTCATCATCATCATCATCATCGTAGTTCGATTACGTATGCTATAAGGTGTAAATATCATCATTTCGGCCGAACAAAGTCCACTGCTGGACAAAGGCCTCCCTCAAAGATCACCATAACGACCGACATCGGTATGTTGTATGCTCATTGGGGGGGTTTGCCATAATCACCACGCTTGGCAGGCGGGTTGGCGATCGCAGTTGAGCTGCTAATGTATTCGAAGGACGCTGCAGCCCATCCTTCGGGTGTAAATATAGGTCTAGTGTAAAGTGTAAATGATTTAAGTGTTCTAGATATGAACACAACTTATTTTGTACCAAATACAACTCAAAAGACTAAATAAAATCAAACCGTAATATTAACTTTTATAATGTAATACAACTCTTTCAATACAATGTAACACTAAATAACATACAACTCATTATAATTATAACAAACAACGCTTTAACCAAAAATAAAATACAACTCATTATAATTATAATAAACAACACTTTAATTATAATACAACGACGCATATAACTTATAACACTCTAAGATATAACATTATTTCAAATAACATTTTAATAAATATTATAACACTTTAAACCAACAGTTTAAAAAATATAATACAGCAGTATAATTCATTGAAAAATTATAACACTTTAGCCCATCTTTAGCGCCGACAAGGCAGCGGGAAGAAAAAAAAGGGCGGGAAAGTCGAATTAAAAGGCGCTATTTTTTAAATAAAATAATTTTAATTCATTTCGAGCTATATTAACTAGTTATAGCCCTTATTTTCTAATTCCATGAGTGAATTTAGTAGTGGACTCATGGAGTCCTCTACTTCCGAAACCACTTTAAAGCGGAAGAGTACTTGCATACATGAAGATGAACCGGTTCCCAAGATGTTACCGAAGTTCATAAATACTAAGAGGGGTTTATTCAAAGACATCCTTCCCACCTATGAAGAATTGAACAGAAAAGATTATCCCGTATTACTTTTCCAGGACAACAAAGAAAAAATTGATCTATTTAAAATTAATAAAATTCTTAAGGACTTGGTTCCACTTAACACGTACGTTAAGCCCATTGGTCATTACTATATCAAGATATTCTTTCCAACAAAAAAAGAAGCGAACTCTTTCATTTTGAATAAATCCATTCATAGCAAATATAACTGGTCAGTCAAGATACCTTTCGATCAAATTGAAAGTCAGGGAGTCATCAAGGTTCCTACTGAAATTACCGATACTGAACTTTTGTCGTCTTTGAAATCACCTGGGTGTGAAGTTTTAGGTATCAAGAGATTTAAGAAGAAGCTTCCCGACGGCTCACTTACTTGTCTGCCAACAGTACTGGTAACTTTTTTGAATATTAACAGGCCCAGTCATGTTACTTATGAACATTTATGGTTCGAAGTAAGAGAATATTTTAAACCTTTAGTTCAATGCTTTAACTGTTTCAAATTCAACCACACTAGTGGTTCTTGCAAAAATGCTCAAGTTTGTTCCATCTGTGCAGGTAATCATTTCTATAAAGATTGTTTACAAAAAGATAAAATTAAGTGTAATAACTGCCAAGGACCTCATGTAGCAGTCGCATATGAGTGCCCCCTTAAAGCTTCGAAAGTTGCTGAAATTAAAAATAGAATTTTGGGAGGTACAACATATGCTTCAGCTATTAAAGGCACCAAATCAGTCTTACTTGCATCTAATGAAAAAACATCTAAAAATATCCCTTTGAATTCTAATGTTAATACCAAAACTACTTCACCTCAGAAACGATTTATTATAAGCGATATATTGAACTGTGATTCAACATTAAACGGCATTATAAAAACAATTGTAGATTTGATTTCTAAGAAAGATGGGGCACCAATTACATCCAAGATTATAAAAGAATTGTTAATACACAATTTAAGCAATACATAATCATTTATGGATAAAGTTTTAAAACATTTAAACATAATACACTGGAATTCTAGAAGCATTTCCCCTAAACTTGATGTTTTTAATGACTTTATTGACCTCAGTACTGATAGCATCGACATTATTTCAATTAATGAGACCTGGCTTAGTAACAATAAAAAATTTAAGCTTAAGGGTTATAATATTATCAGGAGAGACTCTGAGCGTCCTCACGGAGGCGTAGCCATTGCAATTAAAAGTTTATATAAATACAGTATTATTGATACCTATTCGGACTACAATTTTCAAAATATTTTGTGTGAAATTGAAATTGGTTCCTTGTACTTGAATCTTTTATGTGTATATTGCCCTCCTCCACCTAACGGTAAGTTTCGTATTCATTTGCTGGAAGAAACTTTTAATAAAATAAAAACAGAAAATTTTTTAATCATTGGAGATTTTAATGCTCTTCATCTGTCTTGGGGTGGTAAAAATAATAATAGTAGAGGCAATTTGATTTACAATTTCATGAATGATAAAAACTGCATTTGTATTAATGACCATAATATAACTACTTTAGCTCCTTTCGGACAAGAGGGTAATGTGTTAGATTTAGTTTTTGTTTCTCAATCTCTCAGTTCCAGTTGTGCCTTTTCTATATTAGATGATCCTATGAGTAGTAATCACTATCCTGTTCTTGTCAAAGTCTTCTATCAGACTTCTGAGATATATTTTGCAGATACCCCAAGATGTGTTTCTACTGATGTCCCTGAAATTTCAGAAATAAACTTTAACAAAATTAATTGGCATGTCTTTGCTGATAAGTGCAATACAGCATTATCATCGTTTACTCTAACTAATGATCCTATTGGTGATTATAATAGATTTGTTCAATTATTATATTCAGTATTGTTAACATTCCAAAAAAAGTCTACTGTCCATCTTCGTCAAAAGAGAGTTGTGTGGTGGGATGAAAAGTGTGAGTTAGCAGTTGCGAAAGTACGGTTAGCACTCCAATCTTATAAAAGATATCCTTCATTAGAAAACTATTTGATATATAAACAGTTAGATGCTGAAAAAAAGTTAATTATACTAGAAGCTAAACGTACCAGTTGGCAAAACCTATGTTCATCATTTAGCCGCTTAACTTCCATTAAAATAATTTGGGATAATATACGTAAATTCAAGTTCTCTTGTGCCCAAGGAAGTAAAAGCAATGTCTTCATGCACAATCCAGAATATGCTTCTGCTTTTCTAAATGAAATCACTTCTCCGATTAATAATGCAGACTTTAACCATCTTAACACTTATTTCTCACAGTCTGGTAAAGAGTCATTTTCCTGGTTAATTAAACCATTTTCTTTTGATGAATTTATTGTCTCTCTGCATAATAAAAAGGTTACATCCCCAGGGCCGGATTCTATTCCTTACTCTGTAATACAGAATTTACCAATTAATATTAAAAAGATTTTATTATTAATATATAATACATTATGGTCTACTTGTTCTATCCCAGATAGTTGGAAAATTCAATATGTAACCCCTATTTTAAAGCCCAATAAAGACCCAAACTCTATAAGCTCATATAGACCTATCTCATTAACTTCCTGCTTTTCTAAACATTTTGAAACAATGCTCAAGAATAGACTTGAGTGGCATTTTGAACACCATTGTTTGATACCTCCACTTCAATTTGGTTTTCGTAAAGGTAAAAGCACTCTGCACAATCTCAGCTGCTTAATAGGTGAAATTAAAAATGGATTTCAAGTTAACAAATCTACCTTGGCTGTTTTTTTAGATATCCAAGGTGCATTTGATAATATTGATCAAAATTATTTAATATACACATTATATAAGTTAGGAGTCCCTGGTTTAATTTTGAAATGGATTCACAAATTCCTGAATGGTCGCAATACTTGGATAAAGGTAGGTAGACAACTATATGGACCTAAAAAATCCCATAAAGGTACTCCACAAGGCTCTGTAATCTCACCTTTAATCTTCATACTTAGCCTTATTAATTTTATGTCTAAAATACCTATTCAGGTCAAATATTTATTATATGCTGATGACTTAGTTATTTATTTACAATGTGAGAGTGTTAAAGAAGGGGAACAAACTATGAATAAGGCCCTCCATCACATAGGCTCTATATTAAATAATAAATTGAAGCTTAAAATTAATGTTGATAAAAGTGCTACCATATTTTTCTCAAAAAATGGACCTCATACTCCTCAAATTATCTATGACCATGCAATTATTCCTAATTATGTTTGCTTTAGATATCTTGGTTTGATTTTAGATTCCTGTTTATCTTGGAAACCTCATATTGAATATCTTTGTAGAAAAGCCGAGTTAGGTCTAAATATTATGAAATCATTGGTTGGTCTTAATTGGGGTTCTGATCCCAAAATCCTAAAAATTCTTTATATTAGTACTATTCGTAGTTATTTTGATTATGGCTGCAGCTTTTACTATGATGCTGACAGCTATCTATTAAGAAAATTAGATGTCTTACAGAATAAAGCTCTACGTATAATCTGTGGAGCTATGATGTCTTCGCCTATTAATTCTTTAGAAGTTGAAACTGGAATTGTTCCTCTCACTATTAGAAGATCTTATATCACTGACAAATTTTCTATGAAGTTAATTAGCCTTGATAATGTTATAATCTCTAAATTACTCCATAACTTTGATGTTCCTGACTATAATAATGAAAGTATAAAAGTAGCTATGTCTCTAATTGAATCAATAACATTTCTGAATTTCAACTTCCAAGATATTATATTCTGGTCTAAGCAACATCCTTATTATAATGTGGACTTTGTCTGTACTTATATGAACATTCCTATACATGTAAACAAATTTAATTCCAAAGTTGAATTTTTACAGTTTTTAGACACCAAGAGTAACTTCATAAAAATTTATACTGATGCTTCTAAAACTCCAGAAAGAACTGCTTTTGCCTTTTTTGATCAAATATATAACTATGGTAAAGTCTTCAGATGTAATGACTATATGTCTGTTTTTTCAGCTGAAATGCTTGCTATTTTACATGCTCTTCAATATGTACTTAAAAATTACAATAACTATACTCAATCTCATTTTCTAATATTATCTGATTCAATGAGTGTGGTAAAAGCTCTCTGTAATAAAAATATGAACATGTATTCTCACTATACAATCTATAAAATAAGAAGTTTGGTTTATGAGCTTTCTTTCAAGGCCCTGTATATTGAATTCTGCTGGGTTCCGAGCCATTCGGGTATACTTGGTAATGAACTAGTTGATAGCCTTGCAAAATCTTCCTATTCTGTAATCTGTAATTGTCCTGTGCCATATACTGATTTGAATAATTATATCAAAGACTTAATGATTAAGCGCTGGGAGATATCGCTTAGCTATACTCGGCAAGTAAAAGGAAAATGGTTAGCAGAAATCACTCACAAACCATCAACGTCTTCTTGGTTTGAAAGAAACAAGATATTCCTTGGTAGACAGTTAATTACCACTATTTGTAGGTTAAGAATTGGACACTGTAAAATACCTTCTCACTTGTACAGATTAAAACTCATCGATAGTAAATCTTGTATATATTGTAATTATGAAAGTTGTGACCTGCAACATTTGTTCTTTGATTGTAAACAATTTTCAGTGCAACGAGTATTGTTGATTTGTCAATGTCAAGACTTGCTAGGGAAATGTGACCTACCTAAAAATATTTATGATTTATTAAAATTTCCTATTTTATATAATTCTATATTTCAATTCATCCAAAGTACAGTTGGATCTGTATGAATTTTAGTTATTATTTGCATAGTTAATAATTTTTGTTGTTGTAAAGATACATAATTTTAAGATAACTTTGTTTATCTTTGTAATTTGCGTTTATAATTTATAAGTGGTAGAGTCATTCTTAACTTTGTTTATAAGTATTTTAGTTATTTATAAGATAAATATTCTGTTACCTTGGATAAGAAACTGTTATGAGTTTGTAAATCTTTTGTTGGGTTGATGGTTCGTCCAATGCCCATAATAAATGAAAAAAAAAAAAAAAAAAAAAGGCAGCGGGAACGGGGGGTTGCGAGGGGCCTCGCTGGCTAGAATAGAGCTTCCTTTATTATTACGAGCGATAAGTGTAGATTTACGCATGAAATTATGTTTTTTTCTCACGGGTGCAATATAATTCGTGCATAAACGTTCTATAAACACAGGAAGGCATTTTTTCCGCAATATGTTGCAAGCATTCTTTTTACGGTTGACGTCTAGCCGCGGCACTGGTCTTTGCGTGACTAAGTGAACTCCGGGCAAATATCTTGCTTTCATGTGACCATCATAGAGCGTGGGCAACGCATCTACATTTATAAAAACATCTTAGATCACAACGCTGAGTGATTATTGTACTATGATATGATATTATTATGCTTTTGCGAGAGATAACCTTATTCGTGAACTGTAGCGAAACAACAGCCATTTAGTTTTATTTACAAAGCAGTTTTTTGTAAAAAATAAATAGTTTGTTTTATACTGAAATCAATTAAATAAACTGAAAAAAAAAATGAAAATACATGAAAAGACCGACGCAAAAGTCTAACGATGTGAGTTCTATAATCGTGTAGTGAATCCACGTTACTTCTCTATATCTATTGCGATTTGCTGACGGCAATGCTCGGCATCTATGATACTATTCCGTCGTTAGATGACATGAAAGCAGTCTAGGAAGACCTTTTTTATAATGGTGGTAATATATAATGAACTTCCTCCGCCCCGGGGAAGGGCAGAGGGGCACGCCGCACTCCTACCGGCTAAAACCACCCTAGTTGTCATATTCGGCACCGAAGAGGGGCTCAAGGAACTCGATAAATCTCCATCTAGAGCTGCCCGGGTGCCATGCCTTTAGACACATCCCGGAGGGTGGCTGTGCAGCGGTCACCCCTTCTTGTGAAGGGGAGGCGACTGGGCAAAGGACGCCCCCCCAGGCACATCACGGGGAGGATTGAAAAGGATCCCTCCGTCTAGAAATTCACTGCAGAGTGAACAAACTGGATCTTAACCTTCTAAATGTTTTTACACACTACCTATACGTTGAGGGGTCAGTTGCTTCCTAAGGATACTCGTATTCGTGACTTGGGAGTTGATCGTGATTCCAAGTTCATATTTAACACTCATATTGACTCCATTGTTGCTAAAGCTTCGAAGTCTCTGGGTTTTATCATAAGATTTCTAAAAGCTACAGCGAAATTAAATCTTAAAATCTTATAATGGACCTATGTCAGGATTTATCTAGAATATGCTTCACATATCTGGAATCCAATCTACAACACACAGATAAAACGAATGCATATAAAGACGCTTTACTTGGTACTTGTATATTTTCGTCTAAAGATGGCCATACCGACCACAGAATTGTCTTGAATTGTGTAGGACTTCATTTGCCTCTTGTAAAACGCCGAGAAACTGAGGAATGTGTAAGTATATACTTACTAATAATACTATCTTGCGAAATTGATTGTACCGAACTGTTAGACCGATATTAAATTAAATGTTCCAAGTAAACGCTCAAGGTTTAATTCCTCTATGTTCCTAAAGGATCGACGAACTACCACCAAAATGTCTGAAGACGTGCGAGCGAATAGAACTTATGGAACTAAATATGACTAGAACCGTTTGCAAACAGTATTACATACAGCAGCAAAGCGTGCTTAACCCTTGATTTTATTTTCATAAAACTGTCGTTATAAATCGTTTTATACATAAATTATTATTAAACCTTTATACAAAGATTAAGATTAGTAAATCGATCTGGAAAAATTGATTAGATAATTTATTTTTCATCGATTCATCGTCGTCATCATGTCAGCCAAAGGACGTCCACTGCTGAACAAAGGCCTACCCTATATATTTCCATAATAGTGCCGTCATTATGGGGTGAACTTGCTAATACTTACCAAACTTGGCAGGCGGATGGTGAGCGCAGTATGGCTACTGTTCTACAGAAGGGCTGCTGCTACTCATTGCTAGTCTGGTTTAGAGTCCCTTAGTCGGCTTTTGCGACAACCACGGGATGAGACGAAGTGTTGCTATTTTCTCAATCCAGACACCACACGGACTTACTTCATCATCATAAATGTAGATAATAAATAAATTCGACTCTTTAAACACCCACTGCTAACACTGGTTCCATACATATACGGTACACATGTGTGCAAAATCCCCTAAAGAGCACACAACACACCCAGATCGGCCGTTGAGGCTATATTGGGCTTGTGTCCAGCAGTGAACTTTATTCGGCTGAAACGACGATCGACTTGTGTGCCAAAGGCACACGAAAAGTTCATTAGATTTTATATATAGGGTCCTACAAAAATAGGGAACATTTTTTATGCTCGAATAGCAACTTTACAAATTAATATAGCAAGAGAATTTACAAATTATCTACACTTTCTTTTTTAATAAACGCCATCTCTATATCCTACTGATGACCCCGTAGACGTCTTTTCGTCAACAATACCGTAATGCCTTAAGACGAAAGTCTTTGACCAGTGAGTGTTACCAGTGATGACATATGGAACAGAGACGTGGTCACTCACAATGGGCCTCGTAAGGCAGCTCAAGGTCACTCAGCGAGCTATGGTGAGAGCTATGCTTGGTATTTCTCTACGAGATCGAATCAGAAATAAGGAGATCCGTAGAAGAACTAAAGTTATCGACATAGATGAAAGGATTAGCAAACTGAAGTGGCAATGGCAGGGCACATTGCTCGTAGAACTGATGGCCGTTGGGGAAAAAGGTTCTCGAGTGGAGACCGCGCACCGGAAAATGAAACCTGGTGAAGGACGCTGGGAGTCTTTGGATGAGGGCGGCATGTAACCAGTTGTGGTAATCTAAGAGGGAGGCCTTTGTTAAGCAGTGGACGTCCTATGGCTGATATGATGATGACCCCGTAGAATAAACTTCACTATATTTGTAGGACTCGGTTCCTGGAAAGAGATGTAAAGGCGAAGACATATTTTCGGATTTGACTTAAGACGTTGAATCAAGTTCAACATTTAGGTACTTGACACGACTGCTGGTGGCCAAATTCCGTAAGTCCAAAAACTTGGCCGTAAGTCTACTAATGACCCACATATGGCTGTAACCTACAAACTCGCTAATATCAGCGAATGAATCATATATCCATATCTGCTTATCAAGCAACAGCGCAGATATGACAGATAACACGAGGTATCGCCCAGTTTCGATACACGACGCTGAACGCATCCATCTTATACTAGCTCTTCGCGATGTTGTGTATCCCACACGTGAAGTTACCGACTGTGATGTGTGTATGTTGAGACTTAATTAACTAGTGTCGTGTGAGACAATGCGAGTGTGTGGGCGCTGTGTATACGCACTGCTGTTGATGCTGGGCACCGCACAGGCGGACGCCAACGTATCGGTCGTTTGGAAACAGTGAGATTTTGATTTCAAATGTTGTCAGCTTTTAAAATGGATTCCTTCGAATTTGGTTGCTTCAGCATAATAATTACAAGTCTAACATACTCGTAGCTACCAAATTTGGTTTATAACAACCTTATTTTTACTAATAACTAACTGGACACAAGCTCCGGAAGTCAAAATACCCATCTACTATTGTTTCATATGTTTGCACAAAAATTACTAACTTCGTACCCCTTAATATGCATGCTAATGTTTTGACCGGCTTGGGAGACGCCAACATTCCGCCATGTACGACTGTCTTAATTTGGACGATAACAATGAATTGAATTTCTTGCAAAGGCTGGACATGATACCGAATGACATGATGAACTGTTTAATACGATATACCTACGTATGCAATGAATAATTGAAATGTAGCCTGCACTATCGCGGCATTCCTCGACAGGTTGACGTTCGAGGACACGCACGAGTTGGTGGTCAACGCCTCCGTCGAGTACATTCTGCCATTTGTGCCGGTAAGTCTACATTCACTAACATTGTATTTCTTACATATTACCACGCTACAATGGAAACAGTGGCCTATCTACCGCTAGTCTCATTAAACTGCTCCAAATGCATTATGCGAGAAAAATATGTGCCTTTCCCTAATTTATCTTATATGCCGACCGAATCTGGACTTGGACTTGGCAGCGGCGCCCGCGCCTGTGGAGTTTGGACTGGGAGGCTCCCGACTGACGCACAGCGTATGTCTTGTCACGAACACCACGTCCCGTACCGCTCAGTTGTCGGTGTTGAGGTGTGCTCGGGTGTTGAATGTTTCGTGCCCCAGAGTCACGCCTCATTGAATATTGTTTGAACTAAAACACACCAACAATCAGATCATTCGATTCCAAATTAAATTAAAACAATTACGCAACGGTCCGTGTGGTGTCCGGATTAAGAATATAGCATCACTCCATTTCCTCCCGTAGATGTCGTAAAAGGCGACCAAGGGAATCTAAACCAGAGGGATGGGCATCAGCGTCCCTTCTGTTAAGCGGTAGCCATACTGCACTCACCAACCCGCCTACCAAGCGTGGTCAGTATTGGCAAATACCCCCCAATATGACGACACAGTTGTGGAATCTATGGGGGAGGCCTTTGTTCAGTAGTGGACGTATAAATGGCCGATATGATGATGATGAATTAAGCAATCTGTTCACAACTATTAAGACATGGACACTATCTCGCGGCAGCGAGCGGCAAATTGTACTCACTCACTGTGCTACTCCTACATATCTTGCGTAATGCCATTTCAATTTTGCCGTAAAATACATATACTGCCGTACAACGCCGTGGTACTGTGTTGTAATAGGCATACAGAACCACGAAGTTGTACAGTAATCAAGTCTCTATAAAGAAATATATTTCTAGGATGCGGATCAGGGCCTCTGGCCAGTCCGGGTATGGATCAGCACCGACGGTGGCGACACCGCGCGGCCCCTGCTGGTCACGGCACGACGAAGGATAGGTCGGTAAAGTGGTGAATGGATTTGGTCCATTCTGCAGTAACATGTTCCTTCAGAGTTGTTCCGATGGGTAGCTCGTTAGACAGAACATTTGGCTGTTTACAGGCGTCAGCTTGTGCTATGAACGTATCAAGCAATCAAATATATTTTGTATGAATTAATTATGGAGCAACGCCCACTAGACCGTTCCGACACCGTTCAATACTGTAGCGTGTTATAACTGGACCGAGAGTAAATTGACGAGTAGGTGCCATCGCGCTTAGTGCATGGTACGATACGTTTAGTGTGCGTAGTAGTCTGCGTCATTTCTTGTCCGTGCCTGATAAGTTCATAGCACAGTCATGGTATGGTACGGGCTAATCGGCGGACGCCCTTCCACTGCATTCAGCAAAAATAGTTATCCATAGCTAAAGTGCCATTCTCACCGGAAGACAGTATCTAATGTCTGTCTGTTGTTCCAGTATGACGTATAAAGGACATATTCAGTGATTCTATTATATTCTTCTAGAGTTAAACACTACTGCTTCGCGGCGATTATCTGGCAATAGGCTGGTATCTACCTAGCCGGCTTCCTGCAGTAAGAGACCTTCTCTCTTCAGAACGTTTGTGTATTGTTTTTCAGTGTCATTGTCTAATCTTATTTACGCCACACAACAAATTATCACTCACTAACTAGCTGCACTGATCATCTGATTCATCTCGCATGAATAATATGGTGTCATTTGTCGTACAGAGCACCCAAAAATAACATGTGGGCCCGGTGATAGTATCTACGTTAAGCTGTGGTGGATACTTTCTGACACGCACGCCTACAAAAATATTCGGTATACGAAGGAGCAGTTATTCAGAGAGCTGATCCTAAAGAGCACTTTGCCTGTTAAGCTGAGTCAGTTAGGACAGCCGTAAGAAGTTTTAAAGCTGCTTATTTACTAATAGTGTACACTCAACAGGCGCGACGACTTGGCAGTTGCCGTACCGATCAGGGGACGCCATTTTGTACGAGTTGGAGCGCACGCTCTGCCCAGATGACAGCCTTGAAGCCCACACGCTGCAGAATGGCTGCGGTCAGTAGATACTCGTACTTCTAATGTTCGGTTACTGCTGCATACAATAACCTGCATCGTAACTGACTAGCTGAAGAGAAAGTAAGTGTCGGTTCGATTTGCTAATCGAATTTAGGTGGCTTGACGGCCGAGCTTCCTCGGGGCGTCAGACGTTCTCGATTTCTGTGATGCTTGTGAAATTACACTGTACTGAAGCAATGAATATTGAATCTTACTTACCCCCGAGTGAAGCCACCTAGGTATAATTACCATAACTCGCTCGAGTTTGGTTAGGAGGGCCCCAGCCTAAAATGTTGCAGCTTAAGATTGTCCGTCGGTGAACGAACGTCGGTCAAAATTGAGAATTGCAGGCAATCGATCCATCATAGAACTCGCTTCTGAAATACAGGTTTTTCTAACCAGAAGCTACATTAATGTGTCATCTCGTGTATTATTTCAATCAAATTCCTACTTTTTATTTTCCAAACCTACACAGAGGACTCATCGATATCATCGCCGGGTGAGTTCTCTCTGCACATCGGCTCGTCGTGCATGGCCTCGGCGACCGTGCAACTGCGGGCGTCGCTTGCTCGCGACTGGCTACTGCCCTACGAAGCCTCCACTACAGTAAACACGGTTCAGGTACAGGCCTATTATTCGCCTTGCTTTTTAAGTGGAAATAAATTAGTGCAGCTACGTGTCCCGCCCGCGACTGGAACTGGACCCTGGAAGCCATCCACCTGTATGCCTAGATAACATTTGCTCTTACATGTACATAATTCATAGTGCATAGGCTACGAAATTGTTATTTGCTGGTAACAAAACTAAACTATTGTATTCGTAAAAAAGTTGAGTGAAGTTGAATCGAAAATACCAAATATTTGACAAATTTGTGAGGGTTCGTAAGAAAAATCTGCCATTATGAATACGAATTTGCCATTACTCAGGCGGGTTGATGAGCGCAGTAGTTATGGATACTGTTCCACAGAAAGGACGCTGCTACCCATGTCTCTGGTTTCGGGTCCCTTAGTCAGCTTTCACGAGATCCACGGGAGAAGATGGAGTGGTTCTATATCCTCAATCTGGAAATCACACGTACACACACAGTCTTGACTCACTAGTAGATTGATGGCAAAAAATGGGTTAAATGGGCACTTCGTAATAATAAATAGTCATGATACAATATTATTAAAATTGGTTAGCACGTAAATAATACCCCTAAGCTGCGGCTATTATATTCTGTGAACTTTTTACCGCTATCTCTTTCTATCGGTGTTTGAAATAGTAATGAACTACATTTGAACACAGTTCGTGTATTATTTGCAGGGCGCGCCCCGCGTTCTCTACTACAGGTTCATGTCGGAGCAGGACAAGGTGCGCCTCGTGGTGGAGTCCGACGACGACATCTGCTCCACCATCGCCGTGCAGAACTACACGGTCGGTATTCATGACATTAACCCGGCTCTATACAATGACACTTATTTTGTTGTCACAGCGAGCAGTCGCTGTGCAGTATTTTGTTCGAGTTTCGATCGTTACATTGACTATTTTAACACTGTTAAACACTGTTTCCAGTGCCCGATATCCGAAACGTTGGAGGACATAGAAATGACGACGCTAAGGATGACCGTTCAGCGATCCGGTGGAATGCAACTTTCGGTAGTACACTATCTGTTATATTTGACTGAATTGTTAACACAAGCAAAGAAATAATGTTATTCTGACAGTAAACAACAAAACAATGTAAATAACAACAGAATATAGCAAAAATATAAAACTTAAAATAAAACATGCAAACAGATTTTTGAGTGAGACATTAAAAACCTATATGTTGTTTAACTCGATGACTATATGTGCTATTGAAACATATTAAAGAGACGATTGTTTGTTTGCATGTTACATTCGAAATCATTGAAATTCACGTAAATTACTGGATTGGTTCTTAAAATGTTACTGTTACGAGAAGCTGTACTGTGCCAGATCGACATGGGCTGCGTCCATCGCGTGATGAACGAAATAAGGGCGAGACACCTGTTCTATAAAAGTACATTTTTTAAGTTCTAATAGATTTTCAGTAGAATATGGAGGTCAGAACTACTATGTTCTTAATTAAAAGAAATATGAACTATTTGTGAACTATAAAATATCGTAACTATCGCGGTGGATGGATGTTGTAGCAATTAGCTAATGACCATGCTGGCGAGCGAGACTCGCCTCTTATTGACTGACAAAAAGCACTTAAAGCATTCATCTGTGCGGTGTGCCGCACCCTGATTAGCTAAAAACAGCGACAGCAGACGTGACAGCGGCTATCGCGCAGCAAAGGTCCACCGTTGGCAAATCGCCTCATATTGAAAGACTAGGATGCAGTTTTTACTTCAATGATCGTCCGACTGAGTATGCGTCAGAAATCTTCGCCTGTATAATCCCTATCGGCGAATACGTAATACCAAAATGACGTTTAACAGCGGCGTCTGCGCGATTTACGCCTGTCGCAAACCGACTGCGACATACATAATCAGCCCGCGGATGCCGTTGATGTTATAAAAGGCGATTAAGGGGCTCGACGCCAGAGGCTTGGGCAGCAGTAGCCTGTGGAACAGTAGCCATACTGCGCATAGCAATCCGCCTGCCAAGCGTGGTGAGTAATGCCAAATTCCCTTCAAAACCACGACATAATTGTGAAAGACCAGGAGTAGAAATTTTTGGTGATATGATGACTCAAAGCATCCAGTTTTTTCAATTCATCAATTCATTTCACGAGGAGGAGGTAGAGAGTGAATTATGATGTGTATAATATTCCAGCGGAGCCGTTACCCGCGCGGATTCTACGTGATATCGGTGGTGCGCGACACGGACGACGCGTGCCGCGCGGAGGCGCCGCCCGACGACGACTGGCTGTGGGAGGCCGCCGTGCTGGCCGCGCCGCACCCCCCGCGCGCCGCCGCGCCGCCCCGCGCCAAGCGGCTCACCATACGTACCCAGGTACTACGCATACCCGCTAACCACAGGCACCCTGATTAGCTAAAGACAGAGACAGCAGCTATTACACAACCGAAGATCCACCGGTGGCAAATCATCTGAAAATCTTTCTTTTTTCTTTTTTATAAAAAACGTTGCCCCACACTAGGATTTCTGCTGTGTCGTGGATGCGTTTACAAACACAAATTCCACACACAATACACCCAGACCCGGAACAACTTCCTGCAGATCGTACAAATATTTGTTCCGTGCGGGAATCGAACCCACGCCGGAGCGCAGCCGACTCTAACGGCAACTGCACCAACCGAGGATGCAATTTTTAAGTCATTGATAGTCCGACAAAGTGGTCGTTAGAGATATTCGCTTGTTTAATCGCTATTGGCAAATACGCAATACCAAAATGACGTTTGACAGCGGCGTCTGCGCGATTTACGCCTGTCGCAAACCGTCTGCGACATACGTAATCAGCCTGCGGACCATATATTCTCCAATTTTAGAATTTACTTATTGGAACGAAGTTCTTTTACGCGGCTTACAGTAGAGTAAACTGGCATAAATCGTCACGTAAGGAAAAAGAACGATCTCTCCCTCTCTTTTTCTTTCTGTCTGTCTCTATTATATACAGTAAGTGACCTTTCCCTCTCTTTCTCTTTATCTCTGTCTTTTTCTATTATATACGGTTGTATGTGTGTGCGTTAGTGCGTGCTATTATCGAGTGCGCGGTCAGCTGTATAACCTCAATTCTAAATGTTATTATTAAGTGTACATATTATTTAAACTTATTTATTGTTATTGTTTCAATTCACACGGGATGTATATTGTGTCATTATTGCAACTAAGGAACTTCGTTCCGGTTCCACGACCACACACTTTTTATTTTTCTGTTTTGTTGTACCTGGCAGTCGCTGATCACCCCCCTCCGGCCATAGGTGATGTAATTCCTCTTGATATCAACCCCTAGTCATTACTAAGGTTTGATATGATGAGAATGGGCAGCAGCATCCTCCCTTGTGCTATCAACAACATACTGTAATCACCAATCCGCCTGACAAGCGTGATTATGGTAATATCCTCTAGGACAGTTCATTGTAGCGGTCATTGGGAGGTCCACGTTCAGCAGTGGACGTTTACGAGCTGATGAAATTCTCTGTCATCAGTCTCCACACGGGCTGCCGTGGCTGCATGTATTATGTGTTGCAGGCGGCGCTGTCCCGCGCACAGTACTTCATCGGGGCGAGCGTGACGCTGGCCGTGTTCGTGCTATTCTACGTGTCGTTCGGCGCGCTCGTGCTGGCGCAGCGCCTGCCGCGCTGGAAGGAGCTCGTTGGGCCACGCGCTGTGCTCGCTAAGCAGAACAGTTAGTAGTAGTAAACAACATGAAACACAATGGAAACGATTTAAAAATTCTCAAGATTATACTCTTTCGGTATCGATTAAGATATTGGCAAAAAAGGCTGCAATAGCTCTGTCATGAAAATCAAAGCTAAAAATAAATATAAACACTACTACTTAAGGTACATAAAATATGAAACAGGCAATTATGTATGTGAACCGGAAATATGTAGGTAACTCTTTCAATGATTTATTTTACAAAAAAAAAATAGGATGTACGTCCGGAGTTTATCCACCCTTTTGCGCTGACTATGATGATGATGATGATGAGATAACTTACTGCGTGGGTGTAAGAGGCAGTGGAAATAACCAGGTGTAAAAGTGGCGCGAGCGCGCACCATCTTTGCGTGCTCTAGGAAGGACAAATTTTAGTCAACTATACCTATATATAACTCATACGAATTTAGCATGCGGTTCCCAAGAGATCGATTAGAAAATGGAGATCTTTCTAAAACGAGAATTCTGGTAGCTACTTCTTCAGAAAAAGATGGCTGCGCCTGTGGTGGGGTTGATTTCGATTCCTGAACCATAGATCTAGGGTGGTGAATGAGCTTTGGATGATACGGGTTATCATATCAGTGCTTCTGCCGGAATAGTAAATTCCCGTGTCGTTGGCGAAGAGGGCCAATTTGGCCTTACCTCGTTCGCTAACATTTGGAGGGTGCTAAGTATTCTGTCGAGGCTACAACCAGTGTAATAGATGGTCGTGTGGTCGGCGAAGAGGGCCAATTTGGTAAATCGGCATTTCGCAATGCCACTGGTCTACATCGTGAAAAGTAGTGGGGCTAGCATGGATCCTTGAGGAACTCCGGCTCTGATGGAATGTGAGAATGACAGTAAGCCCTCGATGCATTAGTGAAAGCTGTGATTCGATAAGTAGTCTCAAATGAGCACGAGACGGTCAAGCACGACAAGGTTATACAGCTTCTATCTAATCAGCCGTTGTGCCAGACTTTGTCGAAGGCTTTCGCCACATCGAAGAAGATCATCCCATCATCAGACTTCGGACTACGGATATGTTCAACTATGCGTTGTACTTATTGGACGCAACAGTGTATGGTTCGAAAACTAAATTGCTCATTAAGAAGAAGTATGTTTCCTTTCATTACGGCTACTATATATATATATGAGCTGACTAAAATGTTGTAGAAATTTTCAGATTATTTGCATTCTAGACGTTTCTATGGCTATGTTCTTCTGCTACCAGAGACCAGATGCGCCACGTGTCATGGTTCCATGATGTTATAGGACTACTCAAAACACTCGAGGAGTTTCTAGACTCCCAGGTGGCGCCACGTTTCGGTATTAAACACTGAACAATATACAGATAGAAGTATTTAAGAATATTGCAGTAACGTTTGGAACCCACGTTACATAACAAACATACAACAAACAAAATCCATGTAGTCAAAATATATTAAACACTTCAATTACCGTACGAGATTCAGGTCTATTATATACCTTATACTACGGATTGTCGATAAAGAGTAGACGAACAATAATGCGTTTGTTCTTCCTTCACAATATTTGTAATAGTGCTATAGATTAAACTGACTGAATCACTTTGTCCTCAAACTGAGAGAACCCTCGTATCGCACCAGAAACACTCAATTGTTCGATGCATTTCATAGAAACACGCACGTTATGGCCAGAGTTCTGTCATTAATCTCATAAAACGATTTTACAATAAGATTTTCAGCTTCAGTATTTTTATTACAAGCAAAGGAACATTACAAAAACACGTATAAGTACTAGTACTATATTTAATGAGAATGACCACACAAATACTATCAAATGATTACACACAATTACATTGATTGGTGAGTTTCTCAATACCCTCTTCTATTTTTTCAGAGCCGGGCGAAGAAGGGCCTTTTAGTGAGGTGGAGAGCGCGGTGTCCATGACTCCGGCGCGACGTAGGCGTGACTCCAGTGGGTTCATTTTAATTCTGTCCACTTTTCGCTATACGCGTATCGTTGCTTTTTAAGCTTCTGAAGGTTGCGTGTTCAAACCTGGCGTGTACTATATGAGTTTGTCAATATTATATGTACTTACGACCCTGGTTAATCGAAAACCTCACTGACTTTGGGTGACCGTATGTATATGAGAAAATGCCTTTGTACTGCTCACAGGCAGTTAGTTATAGCTGATATTATGTTTGTTGTTATAATATATTGTTGCATATTTGTATGTTACTAGCTGGGGCCCATGGTTTCACCCGCCGTTTAATTTAAAAGCAATTGGATAGTTTATAAATAATTTAGAGTACTTCGGCACAGACACTTGGCATAGAATAATTTAATATTGGATTTCATTGGTTTTAACTCTTTGCACGTAATCCTAATTACTTTTCTAAAATAAAAGTAGCCTAAGTTATTCCTTATAATATCAGATAATATATGCCAGTAAAAGTCCCGTAGAAATCGGTCCAGCCGTTTCGGAGATTAGCGGAAACAAACAGACAGACAGACCAACAGACGGACAGACGGACAGACAGACAAACAAAAAAAGTTTTTTGTTGCAGGTACCGTCTATACTTTCATATGCATTTAACAAGCTGTCACTTATTATTACAAACAGACACTTCAATTTTATTTATTTTTAGTATTAGTATGTATATGTATAGATTGAATTCTAGTTTTTTACAATACATAAATATTTTAATTATCTGTACACCCCTAATTGCTAGCTCTTCTTATACGATTCTTATCCATCCTCTAGTTGTTTATTTATTAAGTAAAGCATTTCTAAGGATTTTTATTTTAACGGCGCGGTTGGCGCAGTAACTGAACGCCTTGCTTTCTGCGGTGTGGGTTGCGTGTTCCATTCCCGCATGGAACAAATATTGGTATGGCCTCTACTGGTACTTATTCCCTGTCTGGGTGTTTCGTGCGTGTAAGATTTATATTTGTAAACTGTATAGTGTTTCACATTTCTGTAGTTTACTGTTTACAAAAAGAAACTAGTCCGCAAACTAGTTCTTTTTAATGTTCGTATGTTATATTTCTGTATTTCGCCTTGTTGTACAATAAGCATCCTCTACGCTGTTTCTATTCTACTATCCTTGACAACAGAGATGTACGTGTTAAAAATTAAAAATAAATTCTGTGTATATTATAGCTGCAACATTTGATAGCAGCGATAACAGCGACACGGACGAAGAGGAAGAGGATGAGACCGTCACAGCTACGACAGCCGCCACCACTGGGGTCACTGACACCATTACTAACGCCGGCACAACATCTATCAACAATGTGATTGAAAGTGATTCTAATACTGTTCGCGCCACTGGCGACACTGCCGCCGCGATGGACGAAATCGTCGCCACTAGTGAAGTACAACGTGCAGTCAGAGATGACGCTATTCAGCCGGCGAACGGAATCTATGTGATCGACGCGAACGCAGACGCAGATCACCAGGTAACCAGCGTAAAAAAAGATGATGTACCTATTTTCTGTTTATGTCGCTTGGTATTGTGAATATTATATAATTGCTGTTATTGTAGTGATTTGGATGATCCTCTTTGGACCATCCATATCCTCAGAGGGGTCCCATATTTTGTCCAAAATCTGGCAAAGCGCTTTGAAAATAGACATTAGACAACGTAACTCTCTCAACGGTCGAGTAATGGGGATACATCAGGAATTATTAGCGCACGAAATGACCAAAATAGTTCTTCTGGATACTTAACTACGGGGAAATGTTAGTACTGGCAGCATTTTGCAGTATTAAATACATAAAATAATATGTCCGTGTGGTGTCCGGATTAAGAATACAGCACCACTCTATCTCCTCCCGTGGATATCGTAAAAGGCGACTAAGGGACGCTAAACCAGAGGGATCGGCAGCAGCGTTCCTCCTGTGGAATAGTAAACATACTGCGTTCAGCAACCCGCCTGCCAAGCGTGCTGAGTATTGGCAAATGCCCTTCAAAATGACGACTCAGTTGTGGAGGTCTATGAGGGAGGGCCATCCCTAAAACGAGGGCTGAGTCGCAACACTTGCGTCGGCAGGCGGCGCGGCCGTTCGGGCTGCCGGCGCAGCTGCGCGTGGCGGCGCTGGCGCGGCGGCGCGCGCACGTGCTGCGCGCGCGCTCGGACCGCTACCTGTCCACGCTGGGCACGGTGGCGCTGTTCTACGCGCTGCCCGTCGTGCAGTTCGTCGCCGCCTTCCAAATCGTGAGTGCTCGCCCTTAACCCGCTCGCTTTAGCTTCACGCGGAGCATACTGTTCTATCTCCGGAGTGCGAGAAATAACCCTCGGAGATACTTCGAGTTTTTAACGGTGAGACCAAAGATGTTGGAAGAAAGAAGATATTGGTATATGTAGATCAAAATGTATGCGAGCCTAGAAATCCATTTTCCCACTACCATTCTCCAGTAAAGCACACCAATGCACACAGTTACAACTTCTCATCCAATGAATTGAATAAACACAACATTATAATTGGCTTCTCATACTAAAACACACCCATGATTTTGTAGGTAGCCAATCGTACCGAGCGTACAAACCGTAAACGACAGCCGTACCACGCAACACGTAAGTTTATTGGCAGTACCATTCGCTGTTCTATTCACTGCGTTTGTTATTTACCGATTGCTAGTTACAAGTGGTAGGTAAGAAGCATTGTATTTTGTACAGAATTAATAATGTCGTTCTGCTTCATCAATCCAAATGTAACATAACAAAAAAAACATTTTTTTTTATTTATTCTTTATATAGACAAATATAAGAAAATTCCTTCACTTGCATATTGTATATGATTCCTGCCTTGATAAAGTTATTATTTTCGTTACGGTTTTTGCATGTTATCCCCGAACAACACGACGATTTAACAAAGTTTCACTTACGCGATCGAATCTCAACTGATGTTATAAAACGGCCATTTTTTCCGGATGGCCCAGATTGTGCATGTCGCGGTGGCGCGGTTACGCCCCCGTACCACTTCTGCTTATTTCCTATTTCTGTGGGTGAGACTATATCGCGCTCGTTCCAGGCGGAGATACAATGGCATCCTAACAATTATATTTTATACCATATCATTGCATCCTAAAGACTGTGCGAAAAACCGCGCTTCCCGCGTCGTACACGCGTGTACTACATTGCGGTATTTAACTCACTTGGCCACTTTTTTGTTACACTAATACAACATACGGACAACGTACATACACCATACTTTCCGTGTGGTGTACGAACTAAGAATATAGCACCGCTCCATCTCCTCCCGTGGATATCGCAATAAGAAACTAACGGCAGAAATTAATAATAGATCTAAGCCAAAATCTTTAATTTTAAGACTGAACTTGATCTATTTTTGTGCTACGATCACAATTGACACAAAAACTTCGAAATCCAAAGATTTCGGATTAAATCGATTATTAATTTCAACCGTAAGGAATTCTAAACCAAAGGAATGTGCAGCAGCGTCCCTTCTGTGGAACAATAGCTATTATGTGCTTACACAAGCCTTACAAGCGTAGTCAGTACTGGTTAATAGCGCCCAAAACGACGGCACAATTGTGGAAATCTATGGGGAGTTGGGGAGGCCTGTGTATCCAGTAAGTAAACTACGGTAAGCCAAAATACGTCCTGTAGTGGATGATATGATAACAACATTGAGATATTCAATAAAATGTGAACTAAATAAATCAAAATTACGCATGCCTCAACGTGGAATCTGGATGTACTTATCTACTTTAATATTATCTGCATCATACATGTAAATGACCTATATTCTCAAATGACGTATTGTATTGTATGTATTTGTATATACACTTATAAATACATAACCGATTTTGTTTTTGAGACATGTTGGCTTGCTGAATTAGTGCCAGAACAATAAGAAAAATAATAATTCCCTGCCCACTGCAGATCCTGAACGTGTCTGGTTCCCTGGACGTGTGCTACTACAACTTCCTGTGCGCGCACCCGGCGGGCGCGCTGTCCGACTTCAACCACGTGTTCTCCAACGTGGGCTACTTGCTGCTGGGGGCTCTGTTCATGCTGCAGGTGCGCAGACGGAAGATGAGAAGACTTAGGAAACCCAGAGATGAGGTATATAATAATTATAATAATTAAACCCCTTTGGGCAGTCGTTATCTCACCATGGGATAAGGTAATCCTGGAGGGCAGATTAAAGTAGCTGCTTGATTTCTTCCTACCTTCTGATATAAAAAAAAGTATATCATAAGAAAATAAAAAAGTATATTAACTAGCTTACAGAACGCAGGGCAGTTTGTGGCGAGCTGAATGTGAGTGGCGACACTGCGTACCCGAATGCAGAGAGTCGGTCAGGGCCTCGTCTCCGGCTTGCCTTTATTGGTTGGTTGGAGTGGTACCCCATGAGTGCCCGTAGGATTTTCAACTCTGGCTTGCCTTAGTTGGCCGATCAGAGGGGGGCCGCCAGAGCTATATGCTCGGGGGTGGAAGTGTCTAATGGCGTAATAACGGGGAAACCCGCTCCGAGTCTTCGAGACGCGCGATGGTGAAACCGGTGCCGCACCTCTCTACACCCCCTCTCTACACCCCTAGCCGCTCACACCGGTGTTACTACTTGTCGCCTGTAGTGGTGGCCATTTAGGGGGCCCATCTTGTGAGTGGCGAGTCACCGTCTGCCACAGAATTTCACTTTAAAGGTTGAAAGGCAGACGCCGTTTTTTCCGTTTTTCTTAGTATTAAATCCATTTAGCACCCATTGCAATAGACCTTACACTTGTAGTTTCCATTTCATACAATAGTTTTATACCTCCGGGGACAATCCGAAACTGCATTTTATAGTGTAGCCATGGAGAGTCCCCGGTTAGTGTCCCATTACATTTTAGATTAAAATTCTCTAAAGGGCCTCTGCGTGTTGGACCCATGTCCCCGCGTAAGCCTATCAAAAGACCGGGTTCCCCCTTACAGGGTATACAAACCCGTGTAATAGAGAAACATGTAGATAAACATGTAGATAATAATTAACTATCTCACCATGGGCTAACGCAAGCCCGGAGGGCAGACTAAAGCAGCTTTCTCAAATCATCCTCCGTTTTGATACATAAAGAGTATATCATAACTAGATCTAATAAGAAGCCTACAGAACGCAGGGCCGCTTGTGGCGAGCTGAATTTGAGTGGCGACACTGCGTACCCGAATGTTCCAGAGAGTAAATCCGGGCCTCGTCTCCGGCTTACCTTTATTGGTCAGCCGGAGTGGAATTTCTACGGCCTTAGAGGCACGCGCGAACCTGCGGGCTCTCATAGTCGCGCTCACCGACAGAGCCCTTCGCTCTCTATTGATGTCGTTATCATTCCTAATCCCAGCAGTCAATGCGTGTCCCAGGCACGTGATGTACCCTAGCTAGAGATATCATCCCCAAAGACCATGACTACACTCTTTTTCACATTGTATACCAGACCATGTGCACTGGCATAAGCCCGACATATATCAACAAGTTTCCTTAAGCCACAGATTGACCGCACTGTCATCTGCACAGCTTATATTGTTGACACAAGTGACAAGAGGCATCTACATAACAACCAGCTCGGCTGCCGCTTAGTACCGCGATCAGCTGGTACATCATCATTTCATCATTTCGGCCGAATGAAGTCCACTGCTGGACACAGAACTCCCGCAAAGATCACCGCAACGACCGATATTTATTTATTTATTTATTGTTAAAACATTTTGTAGACTTAACAGGTCAACCCAAAACGTCTACAAACAAGTTCAGTTAAACATACACGTACTGAAGCTACTGTTTGCATGCTATATTTATTTTGATGTTAAAATTTAATGCTCGTCTCCTAACGTGCTATGAGTGTGGAGTAAGGAAGAAGAATGTGAGGTGGATCCGGGCCGCGGATATGATTTTGTTGAGTTTGTCTGAGAACAGGTCCACATCTTGTGTAGATATAAGTGAGTTAAGAAGTGCAAGAGTACGTCGCGTAGGTGCGTTCGCTGTGACGCGGGTGCGAGCGACTGCCACGGCCAGCAGGGACCGCCGTCGACGTAGACTGCGGCCTCCGACACCCTGAATCGCTCGCATAGGAGCGTATAAGTTTATATCCATCAATGCTGAGGGATTGTCGATCTTATTGGCCAGCAGTTGGCAAACGTGGATGATTGCCTGTAAGCTCCTTCGTAACTCTAACGTGTCGAGTCCGAGCATACCCGTAACGAAAAGCGATGGATAAAGAAACGGATAGAATCCGTACTTCTTTTTGTACAAAAATCGGCAGAATTTTTTGTGAATTTTTTCTATAACCGCTTTGTACTTGACTTCGTACCGGTCCCAAATCAAGGCATTATATTCCAACCGGCTGCGAACGTACGCATTGTATAGCATTATTGCCGGTCTACAGTCCTGAAATGCATAAGTTTGGCGCATGATGAAACCAAGTGTTCTATTCGCCGTTTTCGCCACGGACAAGACGTGTTCTCTAAAATCAAGGCGAGGATCAAACGTCACACCGAGATCACGCATTTCATAAACTCTTGCCAGTGCTGTGTCAATCATACGATAACTGTAGTTAATGGGGGTCCTAGATCTGGTATAAGTCATTACTTTGCATTTTTTTTTCATTCAATTGAAGACGACTTCTGTTGCACCAATCTATTATGTTGCGTATGTCGTTCTGGAGAGCTATACAGTCGCAAACTGACCCGACGCTCGTGTATACCTTAAGGTCGTCAGCAAACATCAGGCACTTTGCATGGTTGATGACCTGGGGAAGGTCGTTGATCATGATTAGGAAGAGAATAGGTCCTAATGTGCTGCCTTGACCGACTCCGGATCTGGTGTAGTAGGACTGAGACTTGTATCCAGCAAGTTGGACATATTGCTTACGGTTGCTCAGGTAACTGGAAAAAAGTTGAAGTAACTTCGGAGTAAAGCCTATAGCTGAAAGTTTGCCTAGTAGCACATCGTTATCGACCCTATCAAAAGCTTTTTGGATATCAAAGTAGGCCGCATCTACCTGCCGCCTTATGTCGAGTTCGGAATGAGTATAGTTAACGAAGTTTATGTGATTAGTGGCAGTAGATCGACCCGCCCTGAATCCGTGCTGAGCATCGTCCAGGCGTACCTTGATTTGTGAACTAATGTGATTGGCTAATATGGCTTCAAAAATTTTACCAAATATGGAGGGGACAGCAATGGGCCTATATTCATCCAATTTGTGTCTAAGTGAACTTTTGGGTACAGGCGTGACCCTGGACGACTTCCAACACGTCGGGTAAGTGCTGGTTGTTATGGATAGATTGTATATATATAGCAGTGGTATTTCTAACACAGAAGCACAATCTTTTACAATGAATGGTGGGATGTCGTCAGGACCTGATGATGAAGATGGTTTTATTCGCTTTAGGGTGCGTTTAAAGTCTAATGAACTTATGGGATTGACAGAAACGCGGAATGAGTCCGAAACTACGCCTGGATAAGGATATAGATTTTCTGGATCTAAGGTTGGAATCTCTTTATGGAAGACCGAAGCGAAGTACTCCGCGAATGCGTCGGCGGCGTTCTGCCCTGATACGATCTTACCATTATATGAGTAATCATAATTTGTTTGCTTATCGTTCCTTAGATTCCTAATAAATGTCCAAAATGCCGACGGTTCGGTACTAATTTTTTTCTGCACAGATTTAATGTAATTATTATAGGCTTCCTCAATTTGCGATTTTACTAATTCGCGATAATACTTAAATAATTCTTTGTTTAATTGTTTACCCGACTGTTTAAACATTTTATGGTTATAATGTTTGTATTTAATATTACGTATGATGTCTGCCGTGAACCATGTAGGATATTTGTAACGACCTGAACAACGTTTACGCGTTTTGATAGGGACTGTACTGTTTATAACAATAAACAGTTTGGTATATAAAATTTCTACTGCACTATCTAAGTCGCTAGTGCTGGTGACATCGCCCCAGTCAATGTTAGCTATATTCTCATATAGTGTACAGAGGTCTGCCTTGCGATAGTTCCATTCGGGGTGGGAGTTAAAGGTAAGTGTACCGGGGTCCGGGAGGCGAGGCGTCGGCTGCGGCGCCGGCGCCGGCAGCAGTTTAGTAGTGGCCGGGCGCCCGAGTGGCCATGGATATGGGTGTGTTGTGGGCTCATTGGGGGTCACGCTTGGCAGACGGGTTGGCGATCGCAGTTGAGCTGTTAATGTTCTCGAAGGACACTGCTGCCCATCCTCCGCCTAAGCCCATAGTCGACTTTTACGACACCCACGGGAGGAGATGGGGTGGTGGTATCCTGAGCCGGCACCGCACGGCATATTATATGAGCTGGTAAATATCAGACATATATATATATATATATAGCTTGAATCCTCAATAACAGAAATTATTATGCTTCAACAACCATTGTTAGCCGCTTATACTGCTTCATGTCCAATGGCTTGAAGAGGTAGCGCCAATACTTAAATAACTCTACAAAGTAGCCAATGTAGCCAAGTAGATCCCACTTGTCACAGCTGTTGGCTATTAAATCACTGTCCTGTGAGGTACGGTTATTACAGGAACGGAAAGAACCAACTTTAACTTATGGCAAACGAACAGGTATGGTATGATTTTAAGTATGAATATCATTAATGTTACTGTGACGCTCTGTGATGCGCAGGAGTATGGCATCCCGCCGCACTACGGGCTGCTGTCCTCGCTGGGCGCCGCTATGATGATGGTGGCGCTGCTGTCCGCCACCTACCACATCTGCCCCAACGGACTCAACTTCCAGTTCGGTAAACAATACCATTCCTAATAGCTCAAATATGCATAGGTGCAGGGATTGTAGATGAATACGTAGAAAAAGTTTCCAATTGTGTTCTCAGAGTTCGCATTTTTGCGACGGCAAGTGGAGACCTAGTTTGTATGAAAACTGCTTATACATATGATGCGGTGGCCGTGCGCCAAAAATTTTCGGTTTTCATACAAAGTAGCGCTACACTAAATCCGCCTTACCATGGAGTAGATTGCTTGTTTTTCTCCATAGGAAATCTACATCTTGGGACGCGGCAACTAAGGTCTCGACTGAATAGTCAGATTAGTTGCCGCAGGCACTATGAATATAAGTGCCTGTATAGGGTTTAAATAAATAAAGAGCAAAAGGCAAGGCCAAAGATCTAAGTGCTAGTTATATTTTTCATCTATTCATACTAAAGAAAACTTAGATAGCGGTCTTTAAGTTCTATAGCATAGATCACTTACAAATAAACAGAGAAAGTCAAAACAGTTCCAGAACCGAAGTTCTTAAGCAATTAAATAAAATCTGTAATTACCTAATTACGACAAAAATTTGGGCGTGAGTAAGACCAAATCCATCAAATAATTTATTTGACTACTTTGTAGGTATGTGTAAGCTCAAACATCACCTGAAATCTGTACAATTGTTTATTTTCGTTCTGATTTTCTGATTACCAACCTCCAGCATTAATGAGGTCCAAAAATCTATCAAATTAGCCTATTAATTAATTAATTGATTGTTAGAATATGATCGTGTGTGACAGACACGGCGTTCATGTACGTGCTGGCAGTCTTGAGCATGGTGAAGATCTACCAGTCGCGGCACCCCGACATCAACGCGCGAGCCCACGCCACGTTCGGGGTGCTCGCCGTGCTCATCGCGCTCGGTACGTACCACACCATAAAGTCGACGCGACGAGCGGAGAATACGTGAGGGAGCATAGTCAAGCCTGTATAACAGATGTAGCAAGTCATCATTTCGGCCGAATGAAGTCCACTGCTGGACACAGGCCTCCCGCAAAGATCACCACAACGACCGATATGGGTGTGTTGTGGGCTCATTGGGGGGTATTGCCATAATCGCCACGCTTGGCAGACGGGTTGGCGATCGCTGTTGAGTTGTTAAAGTACTCGAAGGACGCTGCTGCCCATCTTCCGGCTAATCCCTTAGTCGACTTTTACGACACCCACGGGAGGAGATGGAGTGGTGGTATTCTGGGCTGGTTTCAAGTTGTAGCAATTAACAAAACAGTATTTCTTAACAAATACCTCAGACTTAAACTCATCCCGCGTCGGTAATGCTTGCAGCCACCCCACTGGGTCGATGGTAAGTACCTACCAGCAAGTATGTATGGAATCCATTTGAAAAAATATATAAATTAGAACTTGAAAAAGTGCTAAAAACATTCCTTAGAAACCTATATAAACAAATAAATGGTTACTACCCTTACTTCTATCCCACGAAATTCCTTTTAGGTTGCCTCGGTTTTAATTCCTTGGAGGTGCGACGGACTTATGACCAGGATGATTGTAAGCTGCAAAATCCTTAAAGGGAGGATCGATGTCAATGATCTTCACAACAAAGTGTGCCAGTTATTTGTTCCTAACAATTACCGTCGCAGCAGGAGCCATCAGTTATTAGCAGTCCCTGCATGCCGTACTGTTGCACACTCCAAATCTCCCATACCCCGAACAATGACTGCGCTTAACGCTCTCTTGGATTCTAACCCCGACTTTGATTTGTTTGAGGATGCCTGGAAGACTATTCTGTCGAAATGTATAAAGTTTTATGAAAATAATGCATGAATGTGTTAATTGTGTGTTTATTTGTGCCTTATTTTTAATTAATAATTGTGTCTTATTTATAATTCTAGATTTTGAAATTTTACCTTATACTTAGTTGTGATAATTTTATTTATAATTTATTGATAATTGTCTTTATGTAGTGTAATTGGCTTTGGCCGTTCTATTTAAAGTGAATAAATAAATAGGTGATACTTTTTCTCGCTGGTGATACTTCCGCTCGGCATTGTTCTTTGTTTCGGTTGGTTACTTACATCGTAATCTCGCCGTTCCTCAGTCCACAGCGGCCGGGTGCACCCCGTACGTCAGTTATGTAAGGCCAAACATGTTTGGCGCTTCTCACTATACACATACAATTAAATACGAACTTGGCGTGTGTCAACAGTTGTGTGGGGGGTCCTGGGCGGTGGACCGCTGTTCTGGGGCCTGTTCACCGTACTGCACGTCTTCACCTTCCTGCTCCTATCGCTGCGTATTTATTACGTAGGACAGTTCAGACTGGGTAAGTGTTAGTATGTTCTACGAGCAATGTGCCCCGCCCATTGCCACTTCAGCTTACTAATCCTTGCAGCTATGTCGATAACTTTAGTTCTTCTACGGATCTCCTCATTTCTGATTCGATCTCGTAGAGAAATACCAAGCATAGCTCTCTCCATAGCTCACTGAGTGACCTTGAGCTTTCTTATGAGGCCCATTGTGAGTGACCACGTCTCTGTTCCATATGTCATCACTGGTAACACACTGATGGCCGTTGGGGCAAAAAGGTTCTCGAATGGAGACCGCGCACCGGAAAACGCAGCGTGGGACGACCTCCAACGAGGTGGACAGACGATCTGGTGAAGGTCGCTGGGAGTCGTTGGATGAGAGCGGCATGTGACCGCTCGTTGTGGAGATCTAAGGGGGAGGCCTTTGTTCAGCAGTGGACGACCTGTGGCTGATATGATGAAGTGTTAGTATGACTCGGCGGCACGGGTAAGGGTTCCCCGTTTGCAATGGTAAAGTTACCACAATACAAATTCTGTCTACCAATAGAGAAGGAGAGCCTGCAGGTGGCGGCGCGCGAGCTGGCGACGCTCCCGATGCTGGGACTGCGGCCGCTGTACACCGCCAGGCTCGTCATGCTACTTATTGCCAACGCCGTCAACTGGGGCTTTGCCCTTTACGGGTACGTAGCAACTCACACACAAATTACGGAACGCGGTTCGTCGAAGCAATCTTAAAGAAATGCGCCAATAACTTAATGTGCTCAAAACGATTACCGACCGTACTGACACAGCAGTTTATAGATTAATGCTTTAATCTGTTTAACTCGAACAGTATGGGTCACACGCAAACAGACAGGTTGAATCATTATTGCTGGCTTGCGACGCTGGACACTGTTTGTTGGTTGATGTGATTGTACAAGCGCGTGACATCGAACGAGCTCCTTCCTAATGTCCGCATCACAGCCCGTGACGTACACTGCTGAACGAGGACATGCTGATGATCGGCTCATCACAATAAGTGATTGGTGCTAGCGGTATGGTTTTATAAGCACATCACTGTGTACTGTGTACTGGATACTGTAGTCGTTGCCGTTCTCGACATTATACGTTAGCTTTTACGGTACCCACGTGCAGAAAGAGGGTTATTCTTTGGCGGCCAAGGATGGGTAAAATGGAAACAACCCAATCTCGATTCAGACTAACTGTATTAATTTATTGCAATGTTTTATACTACGTCATAGGCCATCGTCTCATATACGCAGTTATATGAAATATATACATATTTCCACTGTGGTTATACTCTCATTTAGCATCTAAAAAGTGACGACTGTTATCACCAGCATCTTGCCATTGCTTTCCAAGTGAAGGCCGTCACTACTCAGTGTCGCAGTAGGTACGTGCGGCGTAGAACGCGTGTGGTGTGCGCAGGTTGTTCACGCAGAGCGCTGACTTCGCGAGCCACCTGCTGAGCGTGTTACTGTGCAACACGTTGCTGCACATGGTGTTCTACCTGACGATGAAGCTGCTGCACGGCGAGCGGCCGCGCTGGTACTCGTGGCTGTACCTCGGCGCCGCCACCGCCGCCTGGGTGCCCGGCCTGTACTTCTTCGTGGCTGGCAGCACCGACTGGTAACTATGTAGTATTATGACACTGTCACATCACGACCTATCTATACTGAGAGTCAAGCGGTTAAAGTTTCCATACATTGTTAATATGCCAGCTGAACATCTGTCGAACTTGATAAAAGAGTAGAACTCGGTCGAAATCTGACGATTCAGAGCCATTTTAGAACTTGCCATTTTAAAAGCAATTTTTGGTACATCTGCAATAAAGTCTGCTGCACGCGAATTGACGGACTGTCCGAGGCCAACTGCCACTTCAGAATTAAAGTTTTACCTTGAGAAAAGCTATCTAAACGAAAAAACTAAATGAAAGCTGCTATTGCGACAAGGGGAAAGTGGTAGATGAGGAAGAGTCCAGCTTTAACTTTTGCCAACATCTGTCGTGTACTGGACGACCGTGTGGCTGTGGCCGGGCGATGTCATGAAGGAGCAAATGACAAAAAAGCAGTGTAATTGGGTCTCGGTTGTTTGACTGCGAGCTTCTCAATCATTATATTTTGACAGTAAAATAAGAAATGCCTTGTTTTTTATATTTACTTCACAGCGTTTTGATCTGCAGTTGGAAATATCGCAAGTCGGCATTTTCTTTTAAGTTTTAGCAGCAAGTCTCAAAGAGTACTGAGTAAGTGAGTAAGCGTTTAAAATTGTAGGCACGCGTGCCCCACCCCTTTTTCCGTTCTACTATATGGCTTGCCGTGTGTTGCCGTCTCAGAATGCCATCACCCCATCTCCTCCCACGGGTGTCGTAAAAGCCGACCAAGGGATTAGCCGGAGGATGGGGTGCAGCGTCCTTCGAGTACATTAACAACTCAACTGCGATTGCCAACCCGTCTGCCAAGCGTGGCGATTATGGCAATACCCCCAATGAGCCCATAACATATCGGTCGTTGTGGTGATCTTTGGGGGAGGCCTGTGTCTAGCAGTGGACTTCATTCGGCCGAAATGATGATATGGCCTAGTGTTGGCAAGCGTTCCCCGCCCACTTTTTCGTTCCATCTTGATATATTTCTTTGGTTTTAACACTAACATCAAAGGCCAGTGCAGCCGTAGTTTAAGATGGATCCGCTCTCACTATCACCCCCAATTTGTCAGTATCGATTAAATTCTTCGGGCCTCACGAGGTTCGCTTGTGAAATCAAAATTTCCAGAATGAAAGCGATGTTAGTTCGTTGGCAATGTGAGGTCGGCGTATTATTATTTCCACGAGTCCATTTCCATTTTTCTATGTGCAAATGATATCGCAGGGATAACAAAAACCAAAAAACTTAGTATTTTTGAAAAAGGAGTAGGTAGCATGGCATAAAAAATTCCAAATCAACCTGAACATATTTTAGTTCAACTTGACCGGTTCCATATTTATAGGTGTACCTGTTAGTAAAGGTTTCACCGTTAAAAACCTAAGCATTTTATTATTTATAGGATTCCGGTGGATTAGTACTCCATAACTCAATAACTAAACTAAAAATAATCTTAGTTTCTTATGAGTTGATTGGTATTCGATCTCAAGAAAATCTTGGGAAAAGACTAGAATGACAGATTCAGAACGCGAAGGTGTTAAATTGGTTGCAGGTCGACGACCCCGGCGCTGTCCCGGCATATGAACCACGAGTGTCGCGTGCTGCAGTTCTACGACTCGCACGACCTGTGGCACATGCTCTCCGCTATCGCTCTCTACTTCTCCTTCAACGCTATGCTCACCTGGGACGACGGCCTCGCCGCCGTCAAACGCACCGAGATAGCTGTGTTTTGATATTCAATAAATAAAATAAAATCTCTCATTGATTTCCACAACCGTGTCGTCATTTTGGGGGTAATTTCGAACATCAAACTCAAAGTGACGTTGACGGCACGGTTGGTGCAGTGGCTGATACAGTCGGCTGCTGCGCTCCGGGTCGTGGGTTTGATTCCCGCACGGAACAAATATTTGTATGATCTGCAGGTATTGTTCCGGATCTGGGTGTATTGTATGTGGAATTCATTCCTGTAAACGCACCCACGACACATGAGAAATCCTAGTGTGGGGTAATGATTTAAAAAAAAAAAAAAGTTATTTGCAATCTAATGGCCAAATACTGAAACACCACTTAATATTTAAATCCCGCTTAACGATTTGAGACGCCCGACTTGGGATCGAAAAGGGATATCTGAAATAGTTAAGTGGGATTTAAATGTTAAGTGGCGTTTCAGTATTCGGCCGTAAGTGTACATAATTATACTTATTAAATTGTATTGAGTTAGCACTTACAACCAGGCGGCCGTCTGCAGGCTAAGTAAAGGCTTATATTAATATACCAGCTTTTGGCCGCGGCTTCGCACGCGTGGAATTTAGTAATGTACGTCATGATATTGAAAAAATGAAATAATTACCTCAACTTTTATTAGGAACTTGCAATAGCTGTAGAGGGATCATGATATATTTCCGAATGACACGACCCATATGCCTGCCGCCATGCCATCCTCCCATCCCACCACATACAGCGTACAGACTGAGTGAGCAGACCGCGCGCTTCAAGCGAGCATACAGCGTGCCGACTGCGAGCGATCTGGACGCCACCAGTGCCGCCCATTATACAGACACGCGTTCAAGATCACTCATTATAATCAGACCACGGACAGCAATAAGTCGAACCCCGACTGTCGGCGCTTAGAAGACCAACATGACGACGAATAAATGTCGCTATCTACTGGGACTGTCGCTGACCTCCTCGAGAGTATCGTCCCAGTGTTTAGCATCGTCAAGTAGAAGGAGCGCTCTATAGGCTGGGCGATATTTTGAAACTTAACGGCATCAAAAGCACCGTGTGCAGTAAAAGGCGGAAGAAATTTTATTTATTTATTTACATTTACACACATACAGCTACCATTACAGGAAAATCCTAATACGATAGCTACTAGCTACTAACTTAAATAACAATTAATAAAATAGGTAACAATCAACAATTACGAAAAATACAAATAACATAATGTATGTAATGTTACTCTTGCAAACTCGCTCAGTGAACATGAGAAGAAATCTAATTTATTAGCAACTAAATTAAGTGTGCACGGCATGCTGTGTGGTGCCGGCTACGAATAGCACCAACCCTTGGGTGTCGTAAAAGGCGACTATGAGATTAGACGGAGGATGGGCAGCAGCGTCCTTTGAGTACATTAACAACTCAACTGCGATCGCCAACCCGCCTGCCAAGCGTGGCGATTATGGCAAAACCCCTAAGGCTTGTGTCCAGCAGTGGAATTTATTCGGGCGAAATGATGAAATTAAGTGTGTGCATTGTTCGCGTGAAAGGGGTGTTGTCTAACAATTTAGTTCTACCACGCGGTACCGCGAGCTCGGCCGTCGTCTCCGTTACATGTACTCATCGGGTACAATCAAGCCTATCCACTGCTAGCGACATCGGTTGCCTTGAACCCGTGACTTATTATTTGCACCTGTCTCATAATACACAGTAACATATTGTATAATTAATAAAATATCAACTACAGACCATACAGAATATTTAATATAGAAATTGCTTTTCAAGAGAATAAAATTAATGCAAAACATAATCCAAAAAGTAAGATTGAGGTAGGTTTGAATCTCGAGAACAAAACACTGACAACCCGCGTATCAGTTATAAATAGCAGGCTACGTTAACAATTACGAAAGGTTACGAAATAAGCTTTCTTATTTTTAAAGTCTTTCGTTTAGGTCCCTTTAGATATAGTGTGATGGTATTTTTTTTTTATAATTCGTATAACGAATGTATTTACTTGTGTGATTTTTCACAATATTCACTGTAAAACAAAACTTTGTAGACATATTGTTATACTACTAACCTCCTATGTACAAAAGTGTTATGATTCTTTCTTTCATTTTTGCCCAATTTCAACTAATTCTATACTGTAATTTTTGCGTTCCCATCCAACATATAAACATACAAACAGACAGAAATTCTAAAAATTGCAATTTTGGCATCAGTCTCGTTCCTAGAGCACGCAGTGATTTTTTGTCAAAAAATATTGCAATTGCAATAGACTATTTTATTATATATAAACAAAAAATACTCTCAAAAGATTACCATTTTTATTAAATAGAATATTACTCTATTCTATCTACTCTAATGTAGAACTAAATTCTTCTTCTTCTTCTCTTAGATTATGGCTTCTGTAGATTATCTTCCACAATTTCGCCAATGTCAAGTTAGAACTAAATTCGAGATCGTCACAAAGTAACGAAACGTATTGAAATGTCAGTGACACAGTGACGTCACGTCTGCGACTGTCGCGTTCTCATTATTTTTATTTCGCAATTTCAAGAATATCTGCATATATTTATTGTTTTGTGTGGGAAAGATAAAATATTTAGCTGTAGAACATATCATCGAAATGGATAACCAATACTACTACAAACTAATGGCGAGCTATCTATCGAAACGGAACTGTGACGAGTCGTTCATGAGGTATTTTTTCGGTAAAAATTCACTAAAGAAAACTCCCGAAGAGTTGGAACGGGCGGATGAGAGAAAACGAAGACTACAACGAGAAAGGTCACGTCGATACCGAGCTCTGAAAAATGCGCGGAGGCAGCACGAGGGTGGTGGGAGCAGCGGCAGCAGGGACAGCGCTGACGGCGACGCGACCCGCACTAAGTCACATACGCTTATCCTTGAAGAGGAGTTTAGCGATGGCGACGAGCCACCAACACTGTGCGACCTCAGCTACGACGACAAGTGGCGGGATCACGCGCCTGTGTCGGACTGCGCTTCGGACGACAACTCGGCGCAGTCGGCCACCGAGCTGGGGGAGGCGGCACTGACTGGCGATGCGGCACTCAGCCTGCGCGAGCTCCTCAGCTCGCCTAACGCCGAGCTTGACTACCCCACTGTACACAGCCTCATGTTCCACTGGCTGCAGACGTAACACTGTGTCATTCACACTCCACACTAAGTTGCACTTATTGTATCAGCATTTGCCCAATCATTTTTCCAAATTGAATATAAATTTATACCTGATCCAGCCTGCATTTACTGTATGCCATATACATATTAAGCCTTGAGTACTGGGTTATTGTCCAATATTTGGTCAAGCAGTGAAAGTATTAAAGTTAACTCTCATCCATTAATTTATTACAGCTGTGAGTGGTAGAATTACACATATCAAAATGTTGCGGCTTTTATGATATTCATCACGTGTCGACAGAACCGTCCTGCTATGATCTATTGACTAAGTAGGTAGTAGTATAATTTGACTGTAGATGATAATAATAAATGGTTCAGGGTGGTTTTAAAAGCTAAGCGATATAGGTACATGTTTGTTTATATAAGTCTACATGGAGCTTTCAGCGGGTGAAGGGCATATTAATGCCTCTGTGTGATGTTTATGAACACAACTAAAAGTACAACTTGATCCCAGTTGTGGTGTTTACAAATTGTAGCACATACATGTGAAGTTTATCACACATATGAATATTTAGTTATAAACTAATATTATTTAGTTATGAATGAATTTAGAACATAGTCTGCAAAGAATTCATCAGCATAGAAGAAAGCTGGCTTGGCAACATTAACAAGTGTCAACATATATTTTTGCATTGTAAGCCATGTCATTTGCACTGATCAAGTGGAAGTAGTAGTAGTACGCTACACAGTAAAAAATGTTAATAACAAAACATTGTGATGATAGAATGTGGCAGTGATTAGCTATGAGCATGTTGGTTAAAGAGGGTTGTAATGTGATCACAACACCGGCCACCACTAGGACATAGAGTATTCCACTAGACAATAAGTTGTTGTTAAGTTGCCATATCCTAATAATTAGATACTCAACAATTATACATATATATATCATATAGAAAAGTATAGAGTATTATATACCTATAGTTTGTGATACGAATGAATTTACATTTTGTGGAAAGTCTACTATATTAGGTATAATAGGTTCATGTTATCATGGCAAGTGGCCACCGAAACCATAGCAAATGCTAGCTGTGCCCTATGGAGTTCCACGCATACTGCAGTGGAATTTGCAGTTGCAGAGCATTTGTGCTTTTCATTGTTATGCTAAACAACATTCCTAGAACTAAAATATAACCATAACATTATAATAATGTAATTTAAAATTTTGAAATGTTTAAATTATCATTACAATTTTGTTATATTTTTCACTAATTATAATTTATATGTGACTGCATATTCAAAAAAACATAATTTGCATTTACGAAAAATACTCTGGACTTTTAATAGTTTGCTCTCTCATGTTAACATTTATTATATAGCATAATTATATTATTTACATGAACAATTGAGGTGTTTACACTGGTCACATAATTTTTACATAGGTACTGAAGTTTTTATTATTATGCTAAGAATACATATAATGTAATTTCTACAATAGTTAAGTTATTTTACTTGCTTTGTTTAGTGTCGCCACTGGTTTATTTTATTTTGTATACTATATCAATTTTACCACTCCTATGGTAAATTCCGGCTACTGGCAGTTGAAGTAATAATGTCAGTTATGCTCAGCATGCAGCCAAACAGCAAGGAGGATTAGCCAGCACCTTCATATAAATCACACACACATACACCTAATGACATCAAGCAAGTATATAACGTATACACTCACGTTAAATGATGCAAGTAAATATAAATATAATTATTATTATAATATGAGTGCATTATACGTACGTAAAGTATTCAGTGCGCGACACAAATAGCCATATAAATTACTTTAGAAACATTAGTTATAAGTGAATTTCAGATTGCACATTCTAAACAGACATTGAGAGACGTACTTACAACCTGACTAATATCAGTATCAGTGGTTTAATCTGGAAGACATAATATTATTTGATTAATAGGTGCTTTTGTTTGGTGTATGTTTCGATTATAATTGATAATGTAGAATAATAAATTGGATGTAACCGCGTATTCTGAACAAACTGCTAATTAGATTATATATTTTCTTAATTCTTCTCATTTTGCTGCTTGTAATATGAACAGTGCTAGATATTATTAGTGCCATTAATCACGTGGTATTCAGCACACGACCCTGTGGCCGGCGATGCCTTCCACGAAACTGTTATGTAAAACTATACATAGGTACTTTACGGTAGTGCCATATTAAAAGAGCTTCCTGTCTATTTTTTATCGGTATTTTATTGAACTTTGCTATTCATCATTGATAGTAGATAAAACCATTAATCGCATCCATTAGTTCTAATCTATTGTCGGCTTTATGTCGGGCTCAGCTGTCGCCGTACGCACCTCGACCCTGGACCTTTTGTGTTGACCTTTGACCTATATTCCGTTGCTGCCACATCGAAGAGTTCTTGCAGGTACATTGCAATTGTGCCAGCATGGAACTGCGTGAATCATCTGGTACAGGATAAGGCTATTCCCAGGTGACTTGCCCTACGCCTAGCAAGAGCGCCGCAGTCACACAATATTTGTAATATCAGACTGTCACCCCTGCCACAGATATTATAATACATTGGTACCCCTGCAGGATCGTGATGCATGAATCCATCGTGCTCAGCCTCATTCTGTGGAGGTGCTCATTGGTACTGAAGTGCGTGGTGAGTGGACATACCTATCTAAAAGATGACTCAGTTGTGATTTGTTTAAGTTTAATAATTTCACTCCACAGTATTTTCTTGTGCTGCAGAAGGTCTTGGAGTGGTTTAGGCCTACTGGCACCCTCCATTTTTTGTTTTTGTAAATTGTGCTCACAATAAAGAATCATGAAATAGGACTAAAAGGTACAAAGGTACTGTTTTACTTGCTCTTTCCAGGCATGTGCATACAATGCATGATGATAGGTTCCGTGAAGAATACCTATCGAGGGATAAGGCCCAAAATAACTGCGTTTGTGAGCCAACCCTTGCTAATTCATCACTTCATCAGCCTTCTCATTTGCCTCGACATCTTCGTGTCCAGGTACCCAGAGAAGGCTGACACTTTCGTAAAGCCTAAACAATCTGGGAAGACCCGGCTGTTTAGGCTTGCGACGCCTTCTTTGACCAGTTGTGAGCTAACCTTGAAGGAGTTCAGCGCTTTCAGGCCGCTTGACTACCGCTGAGTATGTAAAAGGTTTCACCTTTGACATTCCTCCGTTGCATTTCTTTGATGCTGACAATTATTGCATGTTTCTGCTTGGAACACCGACGCATAATGCATACTTTGACTAATCCTGCAATGTATAGAGTAAATCCCCGCGCCTGTACCTGACTGCATTTCGGAGCCGTGCGTGTACCACGTGAGGTGAGTTTTACCAACCGGTTTGAGTCCCCTAGTCCACTCCTCCCTCCGTATATGAAGACTGTACCTCTTGTTGAACATGAATGTTTTGTTTACTTTATCACATACCATATTCATCAGGCCATCCAGTTCTTTCACAGGATTTATATGTGTGTTTTGTACAGGACCGATTTCCCTTTCAAGCTCCTGCTTTCGCAAGTCTGTACACTACTGTCGCTACTTTCTTGATTGTGTCCGAATGTGGATATGCAGTGGGGTTAGACCCATTATTCACTCAAATGCCAATGTAGCCGTAGTTTTGAAGGCCTCTGAATCTTCCTTAAAGTGTCCTTGCAGACTTTTAATTCGGTACTTGTCCACCATACTGCGCTGCCATATGTAAGAATATACTCACCATCATTGTGTAGATCCATTGAATTGAGTCCCTTGGTTTGAGTCTCCATGTTTTTCCATATGCAGATCGGCACATGTTAAAGACTCGGACCTTTTCGCTGTTTCTTCGACATGAGTGTGCCACGTTAGTCTCCTGTCTAGTATTACGCCCAGATAAGGATAAGGAATTTAACTTCCATAATAGTCCTATCAGTAATGATAGATCGATCCCAGTACAACGTGACATGACTATTTTCAAGAACTGGGTCGGGCACATACTTTTAATACGGTATCTCAGATTCCACAAGGTTGTACTTTAGAGCAAGTTGCTGGTGGATGATCCTGGCTACTTGGTAATGTCTGTGCAAGTATTCGCTGTTAGCAAGAGCAACCAGAAATTATATGTCTAAGGGATTCACCAGGACAGTGGCATGCCAGACAGATATCAACCGTACCATCCTTAACAATCTATTTCCGTTAGTTGTTCGTCATAACTTCGTCCATAATTGCATAAACAAAACCTTCGGTTTCCCCGAATATGTCACCGAAGCGTAGCCAGGACGTTAGGAAATCGACATCGGGACCATTAATTACCCGATAGAAGAGTCCATGTAGCTCCTTGCTCTGCCATACCTCCTTACGGTCGTTGGTATTAAGTACGACAGGTTTGCGCCAGTTCTCCTTAGCCAAACGGGGTTAGTCCGTTGTCTACGGCGACGACATCTCGGTGCATCCCCCCCTTCGGCACGGAAAAAATAATCCCTGAGGCTGCACACCCCGCGGTTCTGGAAAGTCTAAGCGTTTAAAAGCGTCGACCTCCATATTTCCGCGGGTCGTAGGTACACGGCCACCAGCCAACCAGTTGTCTTTAGAGGAGGCCTTTGTTCAGCAGTGGACGTTTTTTGGCTGATATGATGATGATGATGGCAAAACGACAATGAGCGCTGAGACCCATTGCTAAGTGCTACTGTGTCGTTCCTTCACTTGCTCACCGTCTGTACAACATGCATTCGCCGAAAAAGAAAAAACTTGCATTTATGTTTTGCAGCAGTATCATATCGTTTTGTGAAAGTGGCTCTGAGCTGGTTCCGCGTTTTGTATTCTTACCAATTCTTACTTTACCCTGTTAACCTCCTAGGGAAGATACCCTTGCCTTAGTCGAGATGGGGAGATCTAAAGCTTCAGGTGGAAAAAAAAAACAAATTAAGTAATTTGAATATATTTATTATTACTACACACATTGCTACACACTGAATTTATTCACATCCAAGACGAAGACCTTAATAAGTTACCTAATTTGCTAAATGTTTGAGCTATCGCTACACCCACGTAATATCAAGTAAAATGGTGCCTGCACCAGTCGGTTTGGTATTCAATGTCAACTGGCTTGCGTCACCAGACCATGTTCCTCATTTCGGATAGACATTAGGTACGATATTGTAAATAGTCCTTCCTATTATTTTGGTGTTATATTCTATACTACGGTGTATCGTCACACCTGATGATGTTTTAGAGAACAGTTATTATAATTGGGTATTATACAATATGTACCAGTAACCGTGACCGATCCGTGCAGGTCATAATATTATATGTGATTATATTTATGTAATCATATTCTGAAATTGAGAGTATAAAAATCTATCAAAACGGGATTTAAAATACCACGGCTTCACCAGTCTCGGCCACGCGATCTTCGCTGTACAGCGCCGCCGCCGCCGGTGCAAACGTGCTCCAGCAAGCTGATTGAATTATGGATGAACTATGGATATTTAAAAAAATCGTAATCATTGGCACTTTATATAATTACCGAAATAATGTGCACAATCGTTTCGGGCCAGACAGGGTTTAAGATACATAAGTTTGTACAAGTACTCATTAGTATTTTATTCTGTTTGGTGTAAAAGCGTAGCTGAAGATTAATCTTCAGCTACGCTACTTTAACAGACAGGTGAAAAAATAAATACATATTGCTTTACAACTCACATTGTAGGTTTCTTGATTAAACTAATTACATAAATAGAAACAATCCGGAATCTGTATTTCATCCTAAAGATGAATATTTATAACCACTACTAAAATTGTTTGCTACTGGCTTATTGTCTACTACTGCCTCATTGTCTACCTATATATCAATTATAAGTTACATACTATTTAACATAATATAAAATACATCAAAATAAAACAAATTTGATATAAATTAAATTCGTAAAAGCAATTTAAATTATTTATCACATCTTATTCCACAAATCATCATGTGTATACGTTTTTAGTCTATCTCTCTCATCGTGTAAGTGTATTCATGCATCTTTGCGCCAAATTAAAGTAGAATTTAATATTTTAAATCGAATATAATTTAAATAACAAAACAAAATCAGTACACAGACGTTATTAACTGATATAACAGAAAAGGTACACTAATTTATACATCGATCAAGGAACCCACTCGCCTTTTGTAAGTGGACCAGAAAAGTATGCGTCTTAAGCATAGTCAGTGGAGTGGAACCTCGTCGTAAATCAGTAAGGCAACACTTACTTTATTTTCCAACTGTAAAAGTTAATTAGAAGCATAATGTATGCTGCGCGTGCGGTTCTGTGTGGATGAGCACGGCGCTGGGAGCACGGGCAGCGTCGCAGTAGTCCGCCATCGCAAGCCGCCGCGGCCGCGCTGTGCTCCCGCGCCGAGCTCCGCGCCGAGCGCCTCCACACGGGCGTGGGCGGGCCACGGCCGCGCGCTGTGCGCACCCACGGACCTACACTTCCTAGTGCACTAGTGTTGTTAGCTCTCCTTCACACAAATTATGAAAAACTCTACCATGTACAAAATAACTTATGTGACAAGGAAAAAACAGGTAACTTTCTACATTAAAAATATTTTTATAACATTGTTTAATCTCTAATACTGGTTATTTAATGCCTTATGGTCTGATGTATATAATGCCCTTTCTTTAATGAACCCGTAATTATCAGGAGGAACTTATATGTCATTATCATAAATCAATATGTTCCTCACAGATGATGACAGTGGAAACTTGGTTGTGTGGCTCATCGTGCCGTCACACACACCATCATAATCGTCAGCATTCAAGGAGTATATCATTGCTCCTCGCAATTTGTAGTCTTTGATGAATTTCGCTTTCTCCATGACACTTTCAGGAGTGTCGTAAGAAACCCATTCCTTATTCCTGAATAAGTAAGAAACCTTAGCCTCATCATCTTGCTTCACAGTGACATCGTTGTTGAAATTTGTCTGATAACTACACACATCAGGATAATTGACAAATCCTAAAGAACCTAGTGATCCAAAACCAGAAGCTGGGCTACTTACTCCATTGTTGTTGGCATTGATTAAAGTGAATGTGTGACCATAAGTGGGTATCCCAACCACAATTTTATTGCGATCAAGCCCCTTGTCCATGTACATATGTACTGTGTAATTTATGTTTAGAGTAGCTAGATAAAGTTGTTCAGTGGCTCTTCGATATAGCGGTGAGTTATAGCCAGTAAAAGGAGTATAGTTAGTGAAGAAATGGAAGTCATATGTCATTATGTTAACAAAGTCAAGATACTGGTTCAATTGGTCAATGTCATATGATATATCCACAATAGTTTGAGGAGCTGCCGCAGCTATTGTGAGGATGTAATCTTGTTTCTCTCTTATATATTCCATGCGTATCTCCCGGAGCAATTGGGAGAAATGTTGTCTTTCACGACCACCAACTTCCACTTGGTGTAAAGCTGGAAACTCCCAGTCAAGATCGATTCCATCCAGGGTGGTATTTCTTAATAAATTCTTAATGGACTTAATGAAAATTTTTCTTGATGCATGATCTAATACCATGTCTGAAAAGCCATTATCATTGCCGGATCCACCCACTGAGAGCAGAATTTTAAGCTCAGGGTTTTTGTGCTTAAGTTTTACTATATCAAGTAATATATTGTACTGGTAGTCTTCTATTTTAATCTCCTTATTTACCACCCGAGCAAAAGCCACATTAATGTGTGTACACAGGTGCGGATTTATATCAGAGGGCATCAACTGGTTAGTTTGATGCTCACTAGGAAAGTTGTAGTAGCAGGAAATCACTTTAAGTGGATCAGCTTCTGGTGCTTTGTCCATGCTGCTATCTAGTAAATTATTGTATCTTTCCACTTGCTCTGGGGTCAAGCGGAATTCGCCAAACTTGCGCAAATGTGTCTCATGCATATTCAGCTTTGCAGTAATGAGAGATATGAATCCCAAAATGCTGATGATCAACGCTACTGCATAAGCAACTACATTATAAACCGTCACATTTAGTTGCTGTTCATTATCTAGACCTCCGTGTTCTATTGTAATACATTTTTCACCTTGGCTAGTTTTACCCATCATAGTACCTAATATGATCTGAAATGAACAAAAACTATAACTATTTTACTTTAGAATCACGTAGTCTGAGAATTCTAATACAAATTTATGAATAATTAATAAAACATAGCTGCGTAAATAGTGGAAAACTGGAGATCCTTCTAAATAACAATAAAAAACAAACAAAATGTTGTCGGGGCTTACCTTAGGTAGATAGAGATCGTAGAGATGTAGAGATACTATACGTTTAGTTTATCGATTGGCTTGTAATGTAATTTTTAATAACGTCGATATTTTTAGTTAGGTTGCAAAACATAACGAAGTTAAGATGATTATGCAGCGTTGCCAGACTATACACCGTCTATGGTACGCACAACTCTCCAATCTACTGCATACACAAAACTACAGCAAGGTATACAAATTTCATGTATGTACATAGAGTGAGAAGCGCGGTAAAAGATAAAAAAATTAAAGTGCGTTTACGGGAATAAAACGGATTTTGCTACTTTAAAATTTCAAAAGAATAAATGAAACCCATCAGAAAATTTATTAGGGTTGAATTGCACGGTGAACACTCGATCTATATCACTGTTAGTTGCTTGACCACACGCGAGTATGCCTAAAGGGGTGTCCAAATTAAACAAGCAGTCAGTAGATACTCGTGGACTATCGTAGTATGTTAGCAGTGTCCCGTACCTTATGCTATTATAGTCTAGCAAAGCTAACTCTGCATAGGATTATAGCAACACCGCAAACAATAACTATCAAAACGTTTACAATGTTCATTTATATGCAAATGCAAAGGTGGTTTTGTCAGACAAAACAAGTAAGCACGGACCAGGCAAAAGGTTTATATTCCCTGTAAGAGGGAACCGGTGTTTTGATAGGCTTACGCCCCCGCGGGGGTGTAACACGCAGAGGCCCTTTAGAGAATTTTAATCTAAAATGTAATGGGACACTAACCGGGGTCTCTTCATGGCTGCACTATAAAACGCACTCTCAGATTGTCCCCGGGGTTGTACAACTATTGTATGAAATGGAAACTTCAGTTATAAGGTCTATTAAAATGGGTGCTAAATGGATTGAAAACTATGAAAACCAGAAAAAATTGCGTCTGCCTTTATACCTTTAAATGAAATTGTGTGGTGACGGTGACTCGCCACTCACAAGATGGGCCCTCTAAATGGCCACCACTTAAGGTGATAAGGCACCATGAGCATTTGCCGTGTCGAGAGGGGCGGGACCGGTTATATCATCGCGTGTCTCGAAGTCTCGGAGCGGGTTTCCCCGTTATTACGCCGTTAGACTCTTTCACCCCCCGAGCATATAGCTCTGGCAGCCCCCTCTGATCAGCCAGCTAAGGCAAGCTAAAGTTGAAAATACTGCGGGCACTCATGGGGTTCCACTTAACCCTACCAACAAAGGCAAGCCGGAGACGAGGCCCTGACCGACTTTCTGGAGCATTCGGGTACGCCACAGCCACTGACATCCAGCTCGCCACAAACTGCTGTGCTTTCTGTAAGCTTCTATATAGATCTCCATAAGATATACTTTTTTTTTTCATCAAAAGGGAGGAAGAATTCATACAGCTGCTTTAATCTGCCCACCAGGATTACCTTATCCCAGATAACGACTGCCCAGAGGGGTTTTATTGTTATTTCCTTTATTTAAATAAATACATATTATATTACTTTTTTTTAATACACTATACAAAAGAAAATATATTTAATTATTAAATAATATAATTAATAATAATAAATATAATTATTTAATTATTTATTTTAAAATAGTGACGCACCGGCATCGGGAACAGGGTCCAACCGGCCAGTGGTTAGGGCTTCAGAGAGAGGAACCTCCTCACAATAAGTGCCGTGTCAAGGAGAACCGCTTTCTGTATCAGGCCCTTGACCAGCCGCCTCCTTAGGCGGCCAAAATCTTAGGTGGCTCTCGTTACGAGCCTTAACTTAAGATGTTGGTCGACGCTCTTGGCTAGTAAGCCGTTGGCCGTAACGAGTATTGGCACAATGATTGCCGAGGCAACATCCCTCATGTCGACAATCTCATGTGCCAAGTTAAGATTGCGTATCATTCACGGCCTTCACGAGATTCACATCATGCGAGATGATAACATCAACAATCATTTTGCGGCGCTCTACTCGGTATATCACCACTATATCAGGCTTATTAGCAACAATAACCCTGTCAGTGATTAAATTATTATTCTCCTTCATTTAAAATAAATACATCTAACATTTTAAATATACATCAGATAAAAATATACATTTAAAAATATAAAATATAGTATTCCACCGGTATCGGAAACAAGGTTTGCACCTTGTTCCCGATACCGCCAGTGGTCAGGGCTCCAGAGAGAGGAACTTCCTAACAATACGAGCCGTGTTTAGGAGTACCGCTTTCTGCATCAAGCCCTTGACCCAGCTGCCTAACGAGAGCCTCTTTAGGCGCTGGTCGCAGCTGTTGGCCATTAGGTCATTGGCCGTAACAACTATCGGCACAATGAGTGCAGAGTCTACTTCCAACACGTCGACAAGCTCCTTTTATTATTATCACTTGGTCTAATGGCGGCCAGTAGGCCTCGCATGAACACCGAAGACAACGGTCTTGTCGACTGAACAGTAGACAAAAATAACATTTGTCACACATGTCTACATCACAGTGGCAATAAATCTACCATTCCGAGCATGGTGATCTCAAGAATGAACGGAAAGAGTAGTTTCTACTCATCCCTAGACAAAAGTCTTCATCGTCGAGCATGGCCAACGTATTTTGTCTATCTTTGACTTTTAGACGTATACAAGAGTTTCTTCGTATATATATCGTAAGATTTTGCGTTGCGTTAAAGGATTAAGGAAACTTAGCTAACACAAAATAGTAAATACGCAAGGCCGGGATCATAACGCAACTATTAAATACTTTTTATGCTGAACTCGAGGAAGGCGGAGAGGAGTTCTTTCGGTCCTTAGGAGGAGGAGCAAAAGAGTTCTGTGAGATATATCACTGGGCTCTCGACATGTCGGAGAATAAATTCCTCGAAATTTTTAAAGTTAGCAAGGAAATGATCTTCAAAAGTCTCAACTGCACTCTTCCTTAGACCGATAGCGGAGGAACTTTTTCCTAATAAGATGAGATATTACGTAGTAAGTAATATGAGTTACTTTTTTTTGTTGCCATTATTAACTTTCACATTACAAGAATCACATTTGCAAAATATTCCCGGGTCTAATGAAATTTGAAACTTTAAAATAATACCACAGATAATATTGACATTAAGCGTTTCGTTTTTGTATTAACTTCTATTTAAAAAGTGTAGCATCCATTTTCCATCCTAAGGTTGCCTGGAAGAGATCACGGATAGCGATAAGGCCGCCTATTGTACTTTTACTTAATTCAATACTTCTGTGACTATTTTTCCTGTACAATAAAGAGTATATAAATAAATAAATTGTCCGACGTATTTTTTTGGTAACGAAACGCAAGGAATGATTAGAAAAGAATGGAATTTCTATGTCACTAGCGACATTCCGTTGCTATGGAAATATGGAAAGTATTTTCCATGTCTATGTCTACGAAGACACCCGAGTCTTCATGTCGGCTCATGCTCGGGAAGAAAAGGTATCGAGACGTGTAGAGAGCACATTTTCTATCTTCGGAAGAGAAGACTGAAATGATCATGCTACGCCTGCAGAAGAGAACGACAGGTGCTGCTAGGGGAATATGGGGCAATATTGGAACAGTATTTATTAACATCAGCCCATAGACATGCAAATATAATCATTGAGGTTTTTTTTATATCCTATTTCAATCTAAATAATTTTGCGATTGAATAGTGAAACAGTTGTTGAAATAGTGCCACTATTAAACGATGCGGTTCAGACTAGACAATTAACTGGCGTTTCCACCATTTTAAATTTCAAGCTATTTGACTGAAGTACGATTAAAAACAAACTTAGTGTATTCTTTAATAAAAGTTTACGTACGCCGTGTATCATGTACAACACGCGCGTGCGCATACATGCTATCGTATTTTAATTTTATTTTGTATTCACAAACACTCTGTTGCGTTTGTATATTCAGTTGTATGTACAGTAAGAAAGAAATCTTAGCAATTTGAAGGGATGTAAAATAGTAATCGGTGTTTATAAAAAAGGATTATACTTTCTTAAACTAAGAAATTGATTATTTTTATAATCAATTTCTTAATTTCAGATAATCGGAAAATCATTCGATTTTTATCAAATTAATCGATTAATTATTATCAGTCGGCCTGTGCCATACATATCTTACATTTATTTCTATTTGTTTGGAAATTGGAATCAATCATTTCCCGGTTTCCGTGTGGTGTCCGGATTAAGAATAAAGCACCACTCCATCTCCTCCCGTGGATGTCGTAAAAGGCGACTAAGGGAATCTAAACCAGAGGGATGGGCAGCAGCGTCCCTTATGTGAAACGGTAGCCATACTGCGCTCACCAACCCGCCTGCCAAGCGTGGTGAGTATTGGCAAATACCCCTCAAAATGATGACACAGTTGTGAAAATCTATGGGGGAGGCCTTTGTTCAGCAGTGGACGTATAAATGGCCGATATGATATGATGATTTCTCGGTGGTCTGTCAAACTATCAGCATAGATGAACATACCTCTTAACTATCAGTTAGACATTTGTCAAACTGACATACATGTCATTTTACCCACATTTGCCTCCCTGACAACATCGCAATTACGTTGGTAGGTACGCACGGCTGCCCCAGTGTGATCTTTCTGTTAGAACTTGCAAAAGGAGAACCTATTTGCTAGAATAAAAAGATAGTTAAATATTATCTATGTATACTTCCTTCTTCTTCTTCTGTCTCTTCACTGAACTGAAAATGCACGTAATTGTTTTGTGACACGTATTAAATAAAAGAAAAGAAAAATATCCACTGCGATTTTAATATTCGTTAACCCAACCAAATAAATAATTCTAACAGGTTATGGGCTACTAGCAAGAGTTATTTTTGTCTGCCTGTCTAAAATTTTTTCTTCAACAAAGAAGAAAAATGGCGTCTATTACGACACAAGAATATTTTCCTCGATTACAGGAGACGACAAATTTTGCAAACTGGAAGTTTCGATTATTATTGCTACTAGAAGAAAAAGGTGTTGACGATATATTACATAGTAAAGTTACTGCGGAAAATAAACAAAAGGACTCAAAAGCAAAGTCGATTATTGTAACATGTCTGTCTGATAAATATTTGGAATATGTAAAGAAGGCAAGTACAGCAAAAGAAATGTTAGAGTGCCTAGAGGCCGTCCTAGAACGGAAAAGCGTCCTTAACAAACTTCATCTTAAAAGGCAGTTACTACAATTAAAATGTAACACAAAATTCCAGGATCATTTCCTGAAGTTTGACACACTGGTTAACAGCATTGAAGCAGCAGGCTGTAAATTGGATGAAAGTGATAAAATATGTCACCTATTACTTACGATACCAGAAAAATATGAAAATGTTGTCACTGCAATTGAAACGACTACAGGATATCAAACTAATATTACGTTGGACTACGTCAAGTCACGCCTCTTGGATGCTGAGTTAAAAATGGAGAATAGTACACATTTGAAAAGCAATGAGAATAACGAAGCGGCTTTTACTATGAAATGCCATAAATGTCATAAGCTAGGACACATTGCTATTAATTGCCGATTCCGTGGTAGAGGTCAAGGTCGATCATTCCGTGGAGGATTTCGTAGAGGACGAGGTCTTCACACACATATTGCTCAAGAGGTGGCAACTGATTCATATGAGGTGCCAGAATATACATTTACAGCTATGTGTATACAAAATATTGAAAATTGTGACAAAGGATTTATAAAATTAGTTGTAGATTCGGGGGCGACTGAACATTTGATTCAAGAAAAATATAAACACATAATGACAGAGGTAAAAGATCTAAAACAGGAAGTAAGGATTAAAGTTGCAAATGGTGAATATTTGATCAGCAAACAAAAAGGTAAAATAAGACTAGAATATAGGGACTTGATAATAAACTGTGAGGCTCTTATTGTAAGCAATCTTTCACATAATTTGTTGTCTGTAAAGAAGCTTTTAGATAAAGATTTAAACATAATTTTCAAGAAAAATTTTGTGAAAATTTTTAGTGTTGATAGTTTTGACAGGAAAATACCAATGTCAGTGTATGGAAAACTAGAGGGACATTTGTACGTATTAAGTATGAAAGTAGTTGAACCTGAAAGATACGGTATGATAGTGGAAAATAAGGATGATCTTTGGCACAAACGTCTAGGCCATTTGAATAAAATATCATTAAGGCTAATGAAATTACCTTACAGTAAACACCAATGTGGAGCGTGTATAGAAGGAAAAGCGACAAGATTACCATTCCAAGAAACTCTGAAACCACGTTCAAACAAAGTGGCAGAATATCTCCACACAGATATAGCCGGTCCAATTAAAACACCGAGCAATACAAGAGTAAGATATTATCAAACAATCGTAGATGACTTTTCACATTTTTGTGTTGTGTTTCTATTAGAAAACAAGGCTGAAGCAGAAGATAATCTGATTAATTACATAAAGAAAATAGAGAATGAAACTGGAAACAGAGTAAAAAGAATACGTTGTGACAACGGAGGAGAGTTCACAGCGAAAAAAGTAAAACACTATTGTATATACAGAGGTATTAGCATTGAATATACATTAGCTTATACACCTCAAGAGAACGGAGTTGCAGAAAGAATAAATAGGACATTATGCAATAAAGCCAGAACAATGCTTGCAGAAAGTAATTTGCCTAAACATTTATGGGCAGAAGCCATTATGTGTGCAGCTTATCAGTTGAACCGTTCTCCTTCCAAAGCAGTAGATAGCAAAATACCTGCAGAAATATATTTTGGAAGATATGATTTATCAAAACTGAGAATATTTGGTTCGAAAGCATGGGCATTAACGCTACCAAAACCAGCCAAAATGGAGAAAAGAGCACAAGAGATGAGAATGGTTGGATATGGGAGAACAGGATACAGATTATGGGATCCAATAAGGGATGAAATAATAATTTCTCGTGACGTGAGATTTGACGAGACTCAAATAAGATATGAGAATCGTAAAGAAAAAGAAGTACAAAATGGAAATGAATACTACCATAGATATGAGGAAGAGAATATGGAAGATAAAGAGAAAAACAATCAAAAAGAAAAAGGATGTCAAAGACAAATAGAGCAGGAAGATGTACTACAACATGATGAAGAACAAGTAAATAATGAATTGAATCGAAAGACAAGTCAAGAAAAAGAAGAGATTAATAATAATGAAGAAATTAGAAAAACAAAAAGCGGAAGAAACGTAAAATTACCCGATAATCTACAAGATTATGAAGTTTATGAAGCATTCTGCTTATCATCAATGTTAGAAGAACCTCAAACATACAAGGAAGCTTTACAAAAGGGATGGAAAGAAGCAATAGATAATGAGATAGAAGCACATAATAAAATGAAAACATGGACTGAGACAGAATTGCCAAAAGGAAAACAATTAATAGATGCAAAATGGGTATTTCGCACAAAAGAAAATGGAGTTCGAAAAGCAAGACTAGTAGCAAGAGGATACAAACTAATAGAAGAACAAGATTTTGGGAAGAATTATGCACCAGTTGCAAGAATTTCAACAGTTCGAGTTGTACTAGCACATGCAGTACAAGAATCATGGAAGATCAGGCAATTAGATGTGCCAACTGCATTCTTAAACGGAAAATTGGAGAGTGAAGTTTATATTAAACCACCAGAAGGTATTGAGGTACAAGGAAATAATATATTAAAGCTAAACAAGGGACTATACGGATTAAGAGAAAGTCCTAGATGTTGGAATCAAAGATTTGATGACTACATACATACCATAGGATTCAAAAGATCTCAAAACGATTTTTGTCTATACATCGGAAAAGAAATTAATGTTTGGCTGATAATTTATGTGGATGACATACTATTAATTGGCAACGATGAAAATCTGGAAAATATAGTAAATGTCTTGAAAAGAGAATTTAATGTAAAAGATTTTGGAGAAATAAAAAACGGTACATTTTTAGGGATGGAAATAGTTAGAAAAAATGAAACCTTGAAGATAACACAAGAAAAACAAATTATGAAAATGTTAGAAAAGTTCAAAATGAGTGATTGCAACGGGGTAAGTACACCACTAACCAAAGGATTCCAAGCAAACTTGCATGAAGAAATTGAAGATGTCCCATACAGACAAATAATAGGAGGTTTGATGTTTATATCAACTGTATCGCGACCAGACATAGCGTTTGCTACATCATACCTGAGTCAATATCTTGACAAACCGACTAAAAGTCTATGGATTCAAGCTAAACGAGTGTTAAGATACTTAAAGAAGACTATAGATGTTGGACTATTGTACGAGAAACATGAGGGAAAATTCAATTTGGTAGAGACATATTCAGATGCTGACTGGGCAGGTAACCATACAGATAGGAAAAGTGTAACAGGGTCTATTACTCTTTACAACGGAAATGTTGTCGCTTGGTTATCCAGGAAACAGGGTTGTGTTTCACTTTCAACCGCTGAGGCTGAATACGTAGCAGCTGCGACAAGTGCGTGTGATCTTTTGTACGTAAAAGGATTATTCTGTGATTTTAGTACGAGAGAGAGTATGAAAGAGAGAAATTTAAAATGTGTGTTGTATATGGATAATAGAGGAGCTATTGAATTAACAAAATCTTTTGAAAATAGCAAGAGAGCAAAACACATCGATATTAAAACTCATTTTATAAAAGACCTAGTAATAAAGAAAGTTATAAAAGTTGAATTCACTAGTTCTGACAACAATTTATCTGATCTATTGACCAAACCGCTTTCTAATGAAAAATTTAATTTACTAAAGGCTAAGTTGAATATTGTTTGAGTTAGGGTATATGTTTGATATTGTAAATTGTAATGTTAACGATTTAAATTCTAAAGAAGTTCAAATCGAGGTGGGGTGTTAGAACTTGCAAAAGGAGAACCTATTTGCTAGAATAAAAAGATAGTTAAATATTATCTATGTATACTTCCTTCTTCTTCTTCTGTCTCTTCACTGAACTGAAAATGCACGTAATTGTTTTGTGACACGTATTAAATAAAAGAAAAGAAAAATATCCACTGCGATTTTAATATTCGTTAACCCAACCAAATAAATAATTCTAACACTTTCGAGGACCTGGAGCCCCCTTTCGGTTCTGAAGATAACTGCTCCAGTGGTTTTAGCCGGTAGGAGTTCAGCACGCCCCTTCGCTCTTCCCCGGGGAGAAGGAAATTCATGATGAATAAGATATCAACTTTTACGGGAAATTATACCTTATTAAGTAGCCGTGTATACCTCACGAACTTTAATTTGGTATTAATTTATTCGTGGTAAGAATTTCGTACAACGAAGGTATAATATAAGAGCCATAACATTTTTCTTTCGAATATGCTTCATTTCATTGGAAAAGACATACAAACGTCTTCTTCTTCTTCGTCTTCTTTAATACGTCGTACATTTGATTTGAAGCTTTCATAACAAAATCATATTTCTTCCTTTGCTGGTAAAATTTGGTTAAAATAATTTAAAAGTTAGCCGAAAGTGCTTAGGTATGGTGGCTTATGGTAAGCTAGTTTGAACTGTTCAAAGCGGATCAAGAAGAAGCGAGTAATAATTGATTTAATAAAGTATTTCTACTTCACCTTCAAGGTCATCATTTCGGCCGAATGAAGTCCACTGCTGGACACAGGCCTCCCCCAAAGACCACCACAACGACCGATATGGGTGTGTTGTGGGCTCATTGGGGGGTTTTGCCATAATCGCCACGCTTGGCAGACGGGTTGGCGATCGCAGTCGAGTTGTTAATGTACTGGAAGGAAGCTGCTGCCCATCCTCCGGCTAATCCCTTAGTCGACTTTTACGACACCCACGGGAGGAGATGGGGTGGTGGTATTCTGAGCCGGCACCACACGGCGAAGCCGGCACCACACGGCGAAGGCTTCAAGGTAAATTATATAAATACAGAAATATATCAAGATACAGTTGATACAGTCGGCTGCTGCGCACCGGGGCGTGGGTTCGATTCCCGCACGGAACAAATATTTGTATGATCTGCAGGTAGTTGTTCCGGGTCTGGGTGTATTGCGTGTGGAATTTGTGTCTGTTAACGCACCCATGACACAGGAGAAATCCTAGTGTGGGGCGCATTTTTAAAAAAAGAACGTAAAATTGGGTGGGGTACGCGTGCCAACACTCGGCGTAAGCGTTTCAAATAGCATGCACTACTAGTGCATACTATTTGAAACGCTTACTCAAAACGCTCTGATACTTGCTGCCAAAAATATGTAGTATAAAACCGTGATAATACCATTTTGCGATATTTTCTACTACAGAATCAAAAGCTGTGAAGTAAACTTAGACAATAGAGGCATTTATTATCACTTGGGAGTTATTTAAATTATACGCGCGCCTTAATTTGTCGCGGTCAGTCATTGTCATTGACGCCATATTGGTACGGTGATTGCGCTAGTGATCCAAGTCGTTATTTTCGAAAGTAAAATTAAAAGCTTTAAATATGTAATAAAGATAACTTTTAGTGGCGCTTTACAAGTTTTCATTTAAGTAATAGAGATATTTTAGCAAAAATATTAGACTTTACTTATTGATTTGCTGCTGAAGCAAACTCCTTGGTGATTTTTAGCCAACTAGTTTATTTGGATGATAGAGGATCCATTTGTAAAAGATAAATAGATATATGCCACGGGAATGAAAAGGTAATTTTCTGTGAAAAACAGAAACCGTTCGGCTTATTTTACCAAGGATGACTGACGACATGACATAAATTAGTATATAGAACAGTCAAATATTTTACCTTTATATCAGTCTTCAACTTTATAGTTGTATTTTCTTGTTAAAGTTCTCTTGATGAATACTCTCTAATACTTTGATATAACTTAATTAGGCCCCGATACTAGTTGATTTTGTCCTTTATAACCTAGTTATCATCTTGCATCCCATGAATGCACTTTCGCTGTAGACAACACCTTGATGTAACAATAAACTCACTGTTCTAATTATTTGATACACATTTTAATATTAACGATTAATCAAAATGTATTTTAAATTTTTCTCTAATCTAATACTGTTTCCCATAAACGACTTGCTGGTTCTGCTAAATCTAAAGCCAGGTACAACCAACTTGTTCTTGTTGCAAGTACATAAGTTGTGCACTTCACTTTTCTTACTAAAATTAGCTATATTTTTGCGGATATCTTAACTTAAAGTTAATCATCTGCTCGCAGTTTATTATGTATCATGGCAAATAATTCCCTTCAAGAGTCGACAGTATCGATAGCTCTGACAAACTGTCGATGTCGCCTCACTTAATGGCGTGAGCGGGAGCGTAGTTGTCAGTATTAATGTATAGTCCACAGACTAATTAGAGATACTAGTATAGTCTATGGGCGTAGTTTAACAGAAAATCGGCACACTCGAATTATAAGTGAATAGTAATTGCAACCGCTACTTTGCCCGGTTAAGCAGATATATCCCCCTTGGGATTACTGCGAGAAGCCCTACATAAAAAAAAAAAAAGCAACCGCTATACTAGACTTGATATTTAGAAATGTAGGTATGATTTTCACTAATAGAATAACAGGTTTGGTAATATTTACTTATTTGTACGAATTGTAAAGATCAAGTCATCTGTGTATTCTTTGATAAAAGTTTCTTTATTTTATAAATACCAATGTAACGGGGCTACAGGAGAAATTCTAGGGTGGGGCATCCACAGTTCCACACTAGAATTTCTCATGTATCTCTTGTGATAGAAAATGATAATACCTAATTACAAGTTGTTGTTTTATAAAATCAATTTTTACTATATAATCGGTTATTTTTATCATAAAACATGGATTTTTTATTAATCAATTTAAAAGAATGTGGAAAGAATCGATTAATCAATCATTGTTCTTTTTTCTTTACGTCACCTGTATCACAATATTTTCCAAAATAATGGTTTCTATGTTTACGTTATATTTAGTTTTATCAAGTCAACTTAACTAAGTATACAATCCGAAATACTGCATTGATATTTTTATTAATCGAATATATTATCATTTAGAAATTTACACTATCGAGTGTCCACTTTACCCCACATTATTCTGATTGCTACTTCACACGCGTTCAGCTGCATATGCCACGTAACTAAAGGTGTATATTCATCTCTGTCTAACAACTAACAAACAAACTTGGTGTTCAAGGAAGAAGCCCCCTTCGAACTTTTTTATTTGACTTGCTTCGTAAACATGTATTGGTATTTGCGATAATGACATTGACAGTGACAATTCGCGACTGTCGATTATAATTAAAAACCAAGGATAGTGTTGATGTTTTAGTTACGGGATAGTATATATTTAAATAAATCGCAACAAGTACAGTAATTTGCTATGGGTGTAGTATAGAGATTCCAACGCTCAAGAGGTCGTACTAGGTACTGTCCTCTAACCTAGTCTTTGGATATGGACGATGCGTCCATGAATCGTTACGAAAAACAGCTGTATACTGTGTTCAAAACGTTTGACGTAGATAACGAGGAAGCCCTAGACAGATCAGCAGTTCTTGAGTTATGTGATGCTTTGCAGCTGGAAGACCGCGGGGCATCCCTCGTGAATACGCTGTTCGAGCGACGTTCTGACCGCGTCACCTTCGCACAGTTCCGGAATGGTTTACTGGCCGTGCTAGGCGGTGCGGGTGGGGACCCAACACGCGCTGCGCCTGCGTCGCAATCGCCACTCGAGCCGCCTCCGTTGCCGGACCCGCCGCCCCACCACAGTGACGATGACTCTTCCGGTCGTGAGGTGGCTCCCAAATTCGTATTTGGTTCAAAGAAATATGGGCGTCGATCAAGACCGCCTCGTTCGGGCGCCGCGGGGGATGAGCCCCCATGCACGCGCTCTTCGTCGGCCTCGCGTATCGATACAGACGACAAAAGAACGAAACAACGAATGAGGTACAGACGAAGCGCCTCCGCGATGGAGAGTCGCGATGAAAACGGCATTCTCGACGGCAGCGAAGATGACGCTGCCTCGTCGAAGACTTTCGAACACGATCGTCGCATCGACCGAGAAGAAGCTCTCGCGCTATGTCGCGGATTAAACATGGACGGCATAGACCGGCGGCTCGTTGATCGTATATTTGAAAATACTGAAACCACCGATACGACAGTCGGAGAGTTCTTCGACCGATTAAATTCATCCCTTACTACTACAATGGAGGAGGCTACACGTGACGTGCGGGCTACGGCGACAGCCGGCGACGGCTGTGCGGATGCGGCCGACGACGAGAGCGCGGCTGGCCTGCCGAGCGAGCTGGTGCTAGAGGCTTGGGAGCGCGCTGGCGTGCAGCAGCCGCGCCGCCTGCTCGCCGAGCTCGGCTTCGGAGCCGCCGCGCTTCGCCCGCTAGAGCTCGAGCACGCCCTTGACGACGAACTGCGCGCGCTCAGCGAGCCAGTGGACGAAGCACGCGATGCCCGCGCACTGCTTCTGGTGGCCGCCCTCGCGCTCAGCCGCTTGCGTCTAGAGTTCGCGCGGCGCCGTGCGGACTTGGCCTCTGCCGAGCGAGACAAGCTTCGTACCGATGTCGCTGAAGCTAATAGACACGCCCGTCTCTTGGCGCAGGAGGTTGACGAGAGCCACGCTCGCATCGAGGCAGAGTTAAAAGCGAGTCTTCGTCGAGCTGAGGCGCGTCACACAGAGGTGACACGCCAGGCTGCCGCAGAGACTTCGGCCGAGCGTGAGCGAGCAGCAATTACGCTAGCGCGGTTGGAGTCCGAGGTCGCGCGGCGCGTTGACGCAGAGACGCGTTTGCGTGGTGAAACCGCTATATTGCGCTCGCGCATTGATGAGCTGGAAGCCCGTACGATTACTGCGGAACAGCGCTGTGCCGAAGCAGAGCGGGAGCGTGCTCGGCTGGCGGGCGAGTTGCGTACGGCGCTCGAGCGCGATCTGGCGGCTCGTGACTGTAGCAGTGAGTCGGGCGAACTGACTGCGCGACTGGATGAGCTGCGGCACGAAAACCAACTCCTGCGTGACCGTAACGACGAACTGTGCGCCGAGCTGGAGGCGCCTGCGCGCGGCGCGGGGCAGGGCCTGGCGCACGCGACGCGCACTGGTGACCTGTCTGCCGAGCTCAACAGCCTGATGACTCACGATCGCCCTGAGGTGAGTTTCAGAAGTTTTTGGTTTTAAACTTTATTTACTCATGAGCTTTAAACTCACCAATCGAGATTTCTGGTGCTTTTTCAAATTCTGTCACAGCGAATAGTGTTTAGTAGAAAGAAAAAAAACAACATGACATGCAACATGCAATTTTTTTTAACGTTTTATTTAGATGATTAGTAATAGACTTTGTTGAGATTATTGTATCTCCTTATTAATACAAAATATTATGTAGTCTATCTGGAATACTGTAGAATCCTAGTCTTACAATTGAGCTGGTATAGTGAAATTACCACTCAGATACAAACAAACACATATTCTCTCTATTATACTAGCACAGATAATACATTTTTAAAAACATTTACTACCCCCACGACACAACTATATGCATAGGATGATAGCCTAACCTCAGTATTGTAAAAAAATATTCTCCAGGGTAAAACTGAAATAAGTTCTCAATACTATAAGCAGATAATATTTTAGGATATGTCAGGATATAATTGGCAGAATGTGTCTTCAACCTTCAATAATGATTACAAAAAGTATTAAGTAAAATTTACTTCCACTTTTAACCTGTACCTAAGTTCATAACAGTTAAAAAAGTGATTCTTCAGTGCATCTTCAGGGAAATGGTCATAGTGGGTGTGTTGCATGCGCGAGTGAATCCCATGTTACCAGGGTAGGTCGAAAGAACACCATAGAGATTTTTGCCAGTAAGAGTCAAGCACACCACTCCGTCTTGCCCAGGATGGAGGTCTATGAGAATTTTACAGTACAGTAATAGACAAGTAAAAATATTTCCAAACTTATTTAAGTAATAAATAAAAATGAATTTATTATATTATGTTATATGTTTTCAATTCTAGTCATTCTGACTAAAATATTTTCCAATACATATTTTGCTCTTTTATTTTCCAAAAAATAAAAGGTAAAAAGTTAAATAACTAACTTGTAAAAATTATTTTAATATCCATCCAGTTTGCATAATAAACAATTTGATTTTGAATACAACTCATCTGAACCCTCAGCATCAACTTAAGCCATTATATGTGTCTGAAAAGTTAATGCATTAAACACCGAATTACTACTTACCCCTTTTATTACCTGGCCTCTTCATTTCAGAAGAATAATGGATATGCATTCAGCTGGCCCTGAAATGAGATATATACCTCAGGAAAACTGTAGATTACTCTCAAGTTCACATTACCATTAACCTGGATCTAAACTAGCTAAGAAATGCAGAATGACTAAGTTTAGATAAAATTAAACACATATTTGAGTAAATTCCTGATGCATGTTTATTACTTTTGAACTAGCCCACATTTATATGTCGTTTTAAAACAGTCAACGTAACAAACTAATATTACTCAGGTACCCACTAACACACATGCACTATTTTACTTACAAGTTATCATAAGATTGACCTATGTGTATGTAACAACAGAAAAGCCCCGGACATTCCAAATTTTTCAACAAAAATAGAATACACAACTATATTTACATCATTTACACAACGCCACTCTGACGAATATACAAAACACAAGTACTAGAGTATTTAAATATCCGTGACACAAGCAAACTACGACACAGAATCCGCGTTTTTGTTAAAGTTCTTTTAAGAAAATACTTGAACTATCATATCAGCCACAGGACGTCCACTGCTGAACAAAGGCCTCCCCCTTAGATTTCCACAACGAGCGGTTACATGCCGCCCTCATCCAACGACTCCCAGCGACCTTCACCAGGTCGTCTGTCCACCTCGCTGGAGGTCGTCCCACGCTGCGTTTTCCGGTGCGCGGTCTCCATTCTAGAACTTTTGTGCCCCAGCGGCCATCAGTTCTACGAGCAATGTGCCCTGCCCATTGCCACTTCAGTTTACTAATCCTTTCAGCTATGTCGACAACTTTAGTTCTTCTACGAATCTCCTCATTTCTGATTCGATCTCGTAGAGAAATACCAAGCATAGCTCTCTCCATAGCTCGTTGAGTGACCTTGAGCTTTCTTATGAGGCCTATTGTGAGTGACCACGTCTCTGTTCCATATGTCATCACTGGTAACACACACTGGTTAAAGACTTGCGTCTTGAGGCATTGCGGTATTGTTGACGAACAGTTGTTGCGAAGTTTCCCAAACGCTGCCCAGCCGAGGCGGATTCGACGATTGATCTCTTTCTCGAAGTTGGACCTACCTAACTGGACAGTTTGTCCCAGGTAGACATACTCGTCAACAACTTCGAGAACAGTACCCCTAGTACGAGTTTTTTTTAACTATCCAAACGTAACGGTAAACTACACGTTTACGGCGTTCGGCGCGCCAATTGGCTGAACAGTTTGGTGCGGGCCAATCGCAGCGCGGATCGCGGCAAACGTGTAGTTTACTATTACGTTTGGATAGTTAAAAGAAACTCGTACTAGGGGTACAGAGCTCCCAACGGATATTGGGATGGGTACGACATGGGCATTTGACATGACCTTTGTCTTGCCCATGTTCATCTTAAGGCCCACCTGTTGGGAAACTCTGTTGAGATCATCGAGCATTGTGCTGAGCTCTTGCAGCGATTCTGCCATGACTACGATGTCATCGGCAAATCGAAGGTGAGTGATATACTCGCCATTGATGTTAATGCCGAATCCTTTCCACTCCAGTAGTTTGAAGGCATCCTCCATTGCAGCGGTGAACAGTTTCGGGGAAATGACGTCCCCCTGTCTCACACCTCTCTGCAATGGAATTGCCCCCGTGCTCTGTTCATGTACTCGGACCGACATGGTGGCGTTTCTGTACAAGCACTTCAACACTTCAATGTACCGATAGTCGATCTGGCACCGCTGCAGAGATTGCAGCACTGCCCCGGTTTCGATCGAATCGAAGGCTTTCTCATAGTCCACAAACGCCAAGCATAGTGGCAGATTATACTCCTCGGTCTTATCTATAACCTGCCGCAGCGTATGGATGTGGTCTATGGTACTGAAACCTTTTCGGAAACCGGCTTGTTCGGGAGGCTGGAAGTAATCAAACCTGCGCTCGAGACGATTCGTGATGACCCTTGAAAACAGCTTATAAACATGGCTCAGAAGTGAGATGAGTCTATAATTCTTCAATAGGGTGTTATCACCCTTTTTGTAGAAGAGCACCACCTCACGTCTGTTCCACGCTTCCGGCGTTGTGCCCTCGAGTAAGACGGCATTGAATAGCTTCTGAAGGACTTTAAGTACCGGTATGCCACCCGCTTTCAGAAGCTCTGTCGTAATTCCGTCCCCACCCGGCGCCTTGTTATTTTTTTTAAGCTGTTTCAAGGCCATCCTAATCTCGTACAGGCTGATGTCCGTCCCGGGAAGACGGTGGCGCGCACGCGGACACGTGCCGCTGTGTGCGCAGCACAGCGCAAAGCGAAGCTTGGGGGGATCCTTTACAATCCTCCCCGAGAAGTGCCTGGGGGGCGACCTTTTTTACAGTTGCCTTCCCTCCGCTAGAGGGGGTGACCGCTTTACAGTCATCCCTTCCGAGATGTGCCTAAAGGCGTGGCACCAATGGGCGGTTCTAGTGTGATCTTGCGAGGACCTGGAGCCCCCCTTCGGTGCCGAAGATGACCGCTCCAGTGGTTTTAGCCGGTAGGAGTCCGGCATACCCCTTCGCCCTTCCCCGGGGTGAAGGAAGTTCCATGAAGAATTTCCACTGGACATCAATAAAAAAAAAAGGCTGATGTCCGGGATATCTATACTTGAACTATGATTATGCTGATTATACATAACTTACATGAATTCTGCAGCTTTGTTAATTATTTTAGGTGTTTACAACTGCATACTTCAGGCGTTACTAAATAGTTATTCAACTGTTATTGTTTACTTAATGTCCTCTCTTTTACATAATGATATGAGACCAATATTTTTTACTACATTTATATTTGACAATTCATAGATTTGTACGAGTACCTAACAAACATTCGGTAACTTGATGAATTAACAGAAAATGTTGATAAGGTAACTGTATCTGAATCACTGCATGCCGAAGACTACCACAAAATGTTCTTATCGTCGTTTGAGACGCTTGTAGTTCTTACGCTTCTTACCCAAAATATCCACAGCAACTGCAATATGACAGGATTCGAAATAATATTACGAAGGCTTAAGCTTGAGTGTGACGTCGGTACTCGGTAGCTAATCATAGCTCACATAATGGTGGCTCTTATGCGTAAATTCAATACGAATATATATATACGAACCAAATTTTAATGAAGGAAACTGTTTGCTACTCTCGAAAATCAAATAGCAATGATTACGATACATTGATCTCTATCATCTCTGACGTAAACTTCTGCTATCTTTATATGATATTTTAACATGTAACCGGCAAATAGTCACATGGTACATATTAAGCGCACTATGAGCTTCCATTAAAGATATTATTACATTTACAGGAATGTGATTCGTCCCCCGTGAGTATAGACCAAAGGATTTTGGGTCATACGGAAGCCGTAGCACGACTCCGAGAGATATTTGAAAGTACACAGGTTATTACATGTATCAGTGAGATCGGTTGCGGGTCGTGCGCCTCGGTCACAGACGCAATCCGGCACATTCAAGAGAGGGTCCAAGGTTTGAGCGAGTCAGTGATTTTCGGGGAGCAGCCGATGCCGCGTCTCGCTGTTGAAGTCAGTGCGCAGACTGAATCTGCGACCGACATCGACACCTTGCGCAGGGAGCCGCTCGACACTGAACGGAAACCCGACGACGAGAAACGAAAACTCACCGGCCTCGTCAAGTTAGTATACAATTCACACATTGGTAGGAATAACAAGTCGTACGAACCATGCTACCATCATACCCGATTCAATACGTCGAATCGCATTTTCAGGGACCTCGAGGCCAGCCTCGAACAGATGAAGGCGGAGTACGATAAGTGCGAGGAGTACTGGTCCGGCAAGCTGGAGGAGGAGCGCGACATGTACAGCGAGGAGCAGCGCCTCGGCGACGAGCGGCTCGCCGAGCTCGTGGCGAAGATCGCCGAGTACGAGCGGCAGTTTGCGCCCACGCCCACGCTGCCCACCATCGACGAGCGGCACAGTCTCGAGGCGCAGTTCACCGACCTCGAGGAGGAGTTCGCGCGCTATCGCCGCGACAAGGAGGCCGAGCTGGCCGCGAAGGCGGGCGAGGCCGCGGGCCTCGCCGAGCGCGTGGAGGCGCTGGAGCGGCGCCTCGAGGCCGAGGCTCGCGCCGCGTCGCCGGCCGCGAGGCGCCGCGCCCGCGACCACCGCGGCCCCGCCGAGCCGCGGGCCGGGCTCGCGTGGGGCGCGGGTGCTGCGGCCCCGGGCGAGCTGGGCGGCCTGCGCGAGCTGGGCGGCCTGCGCGAGCTGGGCGGCCTGCGCGAGCGCACGCTGCGCGCGGAGGCGGCGGCGCGGCGCCTGCAGGCGCGCCTGGCCGTGGCCGACGTGCTGGTGAAGGACCTGTACGTGGAGAACTGCCAGCTGGCGCACCGCCGGCCGCTGTGACCGCGGCCGCGCCGGCTCTGCTGACTCGGACACCGGTTGACGACTGAGTTAAAGTGCCTTTCGATATTAATTTTAACTAACGTTATTCCTGTACTTATATACGTGTGCGTAATCGATCGCCGTGTAGCACTGGTACTTGTTCCTCTATGTATGGCGGGACACTTCGGCCGTTCATCTTCATTATATTTAATATAATGCAATCAAATGAATAGTGAGACAGAGTAACGAGGACAACTGAGTGACGACGTTGAACCGTGTCACGTTCGGCTCAAACTTTTGATTCCTGAAGCACCAGAACCACACACGCTTGGAGTTTTGCTATTGGTATATGTACATAATTAAATTTACACAAATATTTATTGATATTGTCAATGGATGTAAGAATTTATATTATACTAGCTGCCCGCCCCGGCTTCGCACGGGCAGGTACATGCAAGCCCGATTGCAGTGACACCTACCGGGTCCAGTCAATCCAGTCAACTAATTACCTTATACCGCCATCTTTTAGAATCTTACCGAACTAACAGATAGTTATGACTCTTTGTCAGATAATAAACAAATAATTCGCAATAAAATAATATTGCATTGCGATCATAAATTGAGATATAAACTATCCTATCTTTTAAGTTGGATAAAACTGCACACAGTGTGCAACATTTATTTAAATCGGTTCTGTAGTTTTGGAGTCCATAGCGGACAAACAACGTGACACGTAATTTATATATATTAAGACCAGTCTATAGAGTTACAGCAAAATAATATAATGGCTCCGTTTTGTACTAAAGTAACAATTCACTTTCGGTTAAAACTGTTAATGTGTTAACCAGATGGTTTCAGGTAAATATAGCTGTAGGCGCGTAACGCTTCAAGACCTGCGCGAAAGGTTAGTGCTTTCTCTTAACACACGTAATGCTCGCATTAGGATGACAGGTCTTTATAACTGGAAAGTTCAACTAGGCTCTATCTATGTACGTAGGTAATACTATATTTTTGCTTGCAACATATTGCGGAAAACATGCCTAAATCTATACTGTAAATAAAAATTATAGTATTTTGTTTTATTGCGCGGTCTAATGGCGGCCGGCGCCAAGAGACGCTACGTCACACGCGTTCCACGTTAATGCCACGTAACTAACGGCGTATATTCATCTCTTTCTAACAACTGGTATGCCCCATGGTAGCTTTCATTTTATCTCCCTTCCTTCGCGCACTGTTTGAGAGCTGAGATATATGAACTGGTAATAGCTACAGTAAAATTAACGCCGTTTTGTAGTGTCATAAAAGTACGTGTATGGTGCATCTATTTGTAAAATATCATTGGCCCCACCCATTTCTATTTTTTTCAGGACTTTTAGAAAACCCAAAATATATACATTTTATGCAAGCTAAAGTAAAATATAGTCCTTTGTAATATGCATGTACAACAAATTTCTTTAGTAAGTAAAAACTATACCAATTTATTATTAATTAAATGTTACATTATTTTCCTATAATTACTTAAGATAGATAATTTGATTATTTCTTAAACGGAATGTTGTAAAACATATGCGTATGCGGCATTTTGTAAGAAAGAGACGACTATACATAATATAATGCAAGAAACGGACTGTTGAAACAAACATCAACCCCTGCTACATCATTTATTATTTACTATTATTATGGACTATAACTTAAGCCCTTTTGGCTGGACTTTACAAATAATTATACTTACTCGTGGAATGTTATGCTATCTTTTTTACAACTTGAAGTCCTCGATGACCACACACACACCGTTTCGTTCTGTGAAACGGTTGTTGATGTTGCCCGAAAGTGTCAAGACAAAGATAAAAAATATGTTTATTCATGTAAACCATATACAGGCACTTATGAATCGTCAAGACTTTAGTTGCCGCGTTCCAAAATGTGGATTTCCTATGGAGAAGAACAGGCAAGAAACTACATGGTTACTCTTTTCATCTTAATCTTAATCTAAATCATATTAAATGTTACAATATTTTGTATTAATGTTTGTACATAGGTTTGTTTGAAAACTAGATTTTCGGCCTCGAACCGCAAACGTCGAGCTCGGTTCTAATGTCTGGTTGACAGAGAAGATGCCAATCATAGCCTTGGGTTACATCAGTGCAAATGCATTGATGTGTGGTGCGTGTAACATGCCTTATATGCGTTTTTTACAGGTTTTGTGAAAACAATAAATGAAGGTGCTTATAATTGCACACTACCATTACCATGTTCTTGTCTGTTTGAGTTCAAATATACATCCTAAAATATGAAAATATAAATAATAAAATGTTCAAATATAAACCATAAATAAAATTATTGTGTGTGAATTTGTGTCGTAAACGCCCACGACACAGGAGAAATCATAGTGTGGGGCAATGTTTTATAAATATCAAAAATTGTATCCTTAGAAATTAGAATGTTCTTCAGATAACAAAGCATCTTATTTTCTCACATATATCTCGCATATCGTTCCCAGGCTGTTCGCGTGGTGACACGCTACAGGGCCACAACCCCCGGCGAACGATTTTGTTTGAATATAATATGGACTCAAGACATTTGTATGTGTATTATTAGATGTACAGTCAGCACCAAAAGTAAATGAACATTGTTCCAAGTGTTTTATGAGTGACAACTTATCTACTTAGTTATTATTATTGTATTAAAAATTATTTATATAGAACAATAAGTAGCTCCACATGATACATTTCATATCTAAATCCGAAATAATCCACTGACTTATGATGCTGGCTATAACTCAACCAGCTCATCGATCGAGTGTCGTCATCAGCTCAGTGCATATGCTCTTTCATTCTCTGATTAGATAAGTTCACATGCGATCCTGTGCCTATTTTAGATCTAGTCATGTTTATTCGTTAAACTATTATTATCCGTAACATGTCTCAAGTAGTTACTTCAGTTCACTTTAATGCTGAATGTAGCTAGTCTGCCAGTTCATCCATTGTGGAATGTATTTAGTAAACTCCTATGTATAAACTATCCATATAGGCTGCACGCGAGCGGAGTCGCCCTAACAGCTATATAATATGCTAAGATGTTCAGTTAGTCTAATGTCCGAAATTAATAATCAACCTAATCTTAAAATCTTCGGATTCAAAATGATGAACTTAATCTGTTTTTGTGTTAAGATCACATTTAACACAAAAACAGTCAAATCCTCCATCCCAAATCCAAAGATTTCCATATAGATTGATTATTAATCTCGACCGTAAGTACGCATCGCTCAGCCTGCACTCACCGATCCGATTCTATGATTCCTCTAACTTGCTCAATCTTTTACGCGACAGCTATAAATCTACTTGGTCTAATTGTTACTCATATAAATAATTATCATGATACAGTGCTCGGCACTGATCTTGAGCGGTCAGTGATAGGGATATGATACATTTGTGCACAAAGAATCACTTCTGCGCAGTTTAAGTGGGGAAAGGTCAGCGCTCAAGATCGGTGCCGGCTGCTACACAATCAATGACTTCGATTATTTTTTCAGTGAGTCCAGGCTGGTTCTTGCTTCATATTTAGCACGTCCCGTTTAAGTATAAGAAATGTTGTCACGGCAGGAGGATTTTTGTCATGTTATATCACAATTAGTTTGGGATATTTGTCTTATAATAAGATATAAATATTTGTGTGATAGACAATTGTGCGTGCACATCGATTAGTGAGAGATGTTATACGGTCGACATTAATAATCAATATAGTTAATAATTAATATTTTGAACTTGATCTGTTTTTGTGTTTAGATCACATTTTAACACAAAAAACAGAGCAACCTCAATCCCAAATCCTAAGATTTCGGATTAGATTGATTATTAATTTCGGCCGTTAGTGTTACTATAATTAACAACGAAGCCCTCGTGATCAGTGTGACACTCACTCACCGCCTCTATAACTCTAGTGTGGAACCTCGAGTTGTGTAGTGTTATATCTGTGTTCAGCATTTTTGTGACGTGTTCACCTCACACGATGGTCCAAATTGCTTCCAGCATGACATTAGGCTTATACGCGGTATTTTAAGTGTTTAATACTATTGTGTCCTGTGGTATACATACATGTAACGATTACAGTGCGTGATCAATCCGAGGCCCTAGCACGAATATTTTGACGTATAATATAGTAATCGTAACGTTAATGTGAGTCAATTTTGAATTGAAAATACTTGATTCTCAAATATTTTTTATTTAAACTGAAGACTTTATTCACACCTATATATGATACGAATTGTGTTTGTCGTATAAATTTAAACGAAAGTGCTATGGGATAGTTGTGTTTTCGATTCCAAATTGACTCACAGTAACGTTACGATTACGATAGGTACTATACGTCAAAATATTCGTGCTAGAGCCTCGGTTAGTAATTACGATACTATACGTCAAAATATTCGTGCTAGAGCCTCGGTTAGTAATTACGATACTATACGTCAAAATATTCGTGCTAGGGCCTCGGTTAGTAATATGCGGCCGGGGCGTGAAGTTTGACTATGTTTGCTCAGTTACTAATATTATAGTAAGTAATTTTATTTTTAATGTATGATAGTTTTGCCGTGAATGGTCTGTAGATATCCGGCATGCCAGTGTCAAGCGACTTAGTATTCCCACTAACATATTGATTGCACGTATACACTACAAAAGAGATACGGGCGGTAATGCCTAGCGTTGTTTGTGCACAAGACGTGCGGCGATCGACGTCAATACTTAGCTAGTTAGTACTCTCACAAATGTGTTAAATTCCGAGGTATTCAACTCCACTAGTCTTAACATCCCCAGATGAGCGGATAATGTGTGCATAACAATCACTTTTTTGTAAAAATAAAGGTTTTTCAAGTTTGGTAAAAATTGCAGTGCTACGACAACGCTGTAAATGTTCACCCAAACAATATCTGAATTAATAGAATTCAATAAATAGCTTGCGTTATTGTACGCGTATTAAAACTGGGCCTCTCTGAAGTTAGCTGCGCGATCGACACCGATTGGGGACTGTTTCCGTGAGCACTCGGCCCTCGCCTACCCCGCAAACCATTTAGACCTAAAAAATATGGCGCAGCCACTTGTTGCGTACTTCAGAGGCACCGTTATAATACGCGTACTTCAGAGCCACTGTTATAATACGGGTCTGGGTTAGTGTGGACTATCGTGTCGACCCACTGCACTCGCGGACTGTAGGTACGCGTAAGGCTGGCTCTACGGTGATTGCGCGGTGCTACGTACTGGCGGCCGGAGGCGGGACCCGCGGTTGTGGACGGCGAGCTATAGCTTGCGTTCTTTGCCTTACTCATTCTTTTTGTACTACTCACAGCCAAATACTGAAACGACTGAAACTAAAATTAAGTCGCGCTTTAACTATTCGAGAAACCCCTTTTCGGTAGAAAACCAGGCGGCAAGTGGGATTTAATATTAAGTGGCGTTTCGGTATTCGGCCGTTAGTGACGAGGCGGGCAAGTCATTCGCCTGGTGGTAAGCGCCATGCCTGCCCATAATGATTGTAATGCGACTCAGGACTACACCTGTGTGGCTTCACGCTGCGTTCTCAACTCGAGTCATGAAGTTATTTAGTCTCTTAAATTATACCCAGTAATTTCACTAGCTACAGTGCCGTGCTAGCCGGAACACAGTAATATCTAAAATTTAAATACTATTGCTTGGCGGCGAATATCTGGCACCGGGCTGGTACCTACTTAGCCGGGCTCATGCAATAGGAGACCTACCAGTGAAACTTATATTAATATTTTTTGATATAGAGCGTTGCATCAAGTGGACCAGAGACAATACAAATGTGGACGACAGTCAACACTATTAGGTATTCTGTTTTGATGCAGCTGGTTACTTCCGAAATATGTTGTTATACTCGGGAATATGTTTAAATAAATAAGCCAGGTTGTGTATTCCATTCCACAAGTGTATATTCTACATAGACTCGCGGGTCTATTTGTTAAATTAATTATATCACATTGCTGATGTAGAGTCCAGACTATATTGTAATCACAATGATTGCGGTAAAGTTAATTTATTAGGTAATTATAGTTGATTTATAAATGTGTCATTGATTGTATATTAATCTTTATTGGTACAATATACCATAGAACTTGTCTTTAGTCGAAGCGAGATCTGTCGCTTCGGTCATAGATGACAACAAAGGCGGTAGTTGTCGCTTGTTTTGTGTGGAGTGGTGTTCAGCAGATTGAATATATCTGGTGGACAGAATGCGGCCGGGCCGCTATAGTGACGTATTGAATATTAAATATCAATGTGATTATTAAAGTGTTGATCAAATATTGTTTTAATTTGTAACCCTACCAGTGATGTCTACGACTCTTTTGGTAATAGGCATGTTGTTTACGGCCCCCGAGAAGACGGTGGCGCGCACGTGGTCACGTGCTGCCATGTGCGTAGCACAGCGCAAAGCGAGGATTTGGGGGGATCCTTTACAATCCTCCCCGAGAAGTGTCTGGGGGGCGGCCTTTTACAGCCACCTGCCCTCCGCTAGAGGGGTGACCGCTTTACAGTCATCCCCTCCGAGATGTGCCTAAACGCGTGGCACCAATGGGCGGCTCTAGTGTGATCTTACGAAGACCTGGAGGCACCCTTCGGTGCCGAAAATGACCGCTTCAGTGGTCTTAGCCGGTAGGAGTCCGGCATACCACTTCGCTCTTCCCTGAGGTGAAAGATGTTCATGTAGAATTTCCACTGGACATCAATAAAAAAAAGGTTAAATATCAATACCACGCTTCTGGCAGTTTTTTTTAAACTTTGCCCAACAGTCTGACCCGGAATAACTTCCTGCAGATCACACAAATATAATATTTGTTCCGTGCGGGCATCGAACCCATGACCCGGAGCACAGCAGCCGACTGTATCAGCAACTGCACCAACCGTGCCGTCATACTTAAAATTCAGCAAGGCATTCGATAAGATGGATCACTGCCGTCTCATCAATAAACTTAGTCCATTGGGTGTAGACGGAACTACTACTTACTAAATTTGTTTAAATCATATTTAGAAAACAGATCTTCGAAAATAGTCATTAACGGCCATTTTTTGAACACTATATATCTACCTCCGGAATACCACAAGGATCGCACCTAGGAGCAATACTCATTAATGACGTCATACATTGTTTTAAACACTCATATTCCTATCTGTTTGCTGATGATATGAAAGTAATTATTAAGGCTATTCACAGCAACGCGGACGCTCAGTTGTTACAGGATGACATTGCCAGATTAACATACTGGTGTAAAGAAAATAAGATGTCGTTGAACATAAGAAAATGCCATTACATACAATACATACGAAATAAGTGCCCACCAATAAACATATACTACATAGAAGGAATTAAAGCTAATAAACTTTTTGTGGTTCATGATCAGGGAGTTCTAATCGACAACGCCCTCAAGTTTGGTATGCTCATTTCGAATACTGTTGCATGGGGGTTGTCGACGCCAATTATCGACCGTAATGCGTCAGACACATATAATTTTTTTGCATATAATCCAGACTCCTACAAATCACGTCACACCACACCCACCAATCACAGAACGCTAGCGACCGTGATTTGCATTATTAACAGACAAGAAGGACGATCCACGACTAACACATTTATTTTTCTAATTTAATGTACCTAAAATTGCCTAAAAGCCTAAGATTAAAACATTTAGTTTGCAAATTCTCTTTATTATTTTGTTCCCATCATGAACAGGGGTTTTAAAGTGCTTCGATTTGTAATCCGGAACTGCAAAAGAGACTCCCTCTATAAAAAATAAAAATATTTAACACCTTTGTTCGCCCGATTTTGCAGTATGGCTCCGTAATATGGAATCCCATCATGAAATATACTCGAAACGTTTGGAGAGCGTTCAAAGACGATTCCTCTACCACATACGCTATGGTGATTCTGATCACCTGACAAACCAATTCACAAACTACAACGACAGATTAAAACGTAGGTACAATATAAAACCACTAGGTAGTCTGAGAGATGCTAGATTTCGTTTTCATACATAAATTAATTAACGGCGTTATAGACAGCAGCGAACTTTTGACCACCGTCAATATAAAAAATCCAACTTATATTACTAGGAAAAATATCAACAATTTATTTGTATGTGAATGTAGGTAGTTATTTCATTTTTAATTTAATATCTTAGTTGTGTTTTAGTTTGGGCTGTGGCCTCCTATAACTGAAGGAGTACACCGTTACAGGATCCATTTTATTTTGTATTTCTTTATGATTTTATGTGCAATGTCCTTTGTTAGAAGCCCTTACCTAATAAATAGGAGATGAAGTGAAACACTCTGAACAGTAGTAACTTTTATTGAGATACTGCGGATAAATCGAAACACAGTTATAATAACTAAAACATTATAACCAAACACATTCTTGTATCGTTCTGTCAGTTCCATGAAACACGGAAGCCTACCTTTTAATTAAGATTAGGTACATCATCAGACGATGTTTTACTTTATTTACATTGGAATGTAGAAACATCTATGAATATTAATTTAGTATACATAATATCTAATGTGACTTACAAATAACACAAGTCTAGCAAGACATGGCAATTAATAAAAATATATTTTGATTTTTCTTAGAAATATCGTGTCGCTGGGTGATAACGGCGACTACGGTAGTGTTAATGTTATTAGTTACGTGGTAACGAAAACGGCCCGCGCCCCGCAGTGCAACGTGCACCGCCGACCAGTGAGCGCTACACTAGTTTAGGGATGCTCAATATATATTATCGACATATACTAAACATCGGTATTGTGAGACAAAATATTGACATTTAAACATCGTTAACAGCTTCTATCAAAGTCGCTCTACAGGTACATGCCGTTGACAAGGCAGTCGGCAGTCGGCGTGGTGCGCGAGCGGGCTGCAGGCGGCGCTGCTCTACAGGTACATGCCGTTGACGAGGCAGTCGGCGTGGTGCGCGAGCGGGCTGCAGGCGGCGCTGCTCTACAGGTACATGCCGTTGACGAGGCAGTCGGCGTGGTGCGCGAGCGGGCTGCAGGCGGCGCGCCGCTCTACAGGTACATGCCGTTGACGAGGCAGTCGGCGTGGTGCGCGAGCGGGCTGCAGGCGGCGCGCCGCTCTACAGGTACATGCCGTTGACGAGGCAGTCGGCGTGGTGCGCGAGCGGGCTGCAGGCGGCGCGCCGCTCTACAGGTACATGCCGTTGACGAGGCAGTCGGCGTGGTGCGCGAGCGGGCTGCAGGCGGCGCGCCGCTCTACAGGTACATGCCGTTGACGAGGCAGTCGGCGTGGTGCGCGAGCGGGCTGCAGGCGGCGCGCCGCTCTACAGGTACATGCCGTTGACGAGGCAGTCGGCGTGGTGCGCGAGCGGGCTGCAGGCGGCGCGCCGCTCTACAGGTACATGCCGTTGACGAGGCAGTCGGCGTGGTGCGCGAGCGGGCTGCAGGCGGCGCGCCGCTCTACAGGTACATGCCGTTGACGAGGCAGTCGGCGTGGTGCGCGAGCGGGCTGCAGGCGGCGCGCCGCTCTACAGGTACATGCCGTTGACGAGGCAGTCGGCGTGGTGCGCGAGCGGGCTGCAGGCGGCGCGCCGCTCTACAGGTACATGCCGTTGACGAGGCAGTCGGCGTGGTGCGCGAGCGGGCTGCAGGCGGCGCGCCGCTCTACAGGTACATGCCGTTGACGAGGCAGTCGGCGTGGTGCGCGAGCGGGCTGCAGGCGGCGCGCCGCTCTACAGGTACATGCCGTTGACGAGGCAGTCGGCGTGGTGCGCGAGCGGGCTGCAGGCGGCGCGCCGCTCTACAGGTACATGCCGTTGACGAGGCAGTCGGCGTGGTGCGCGAGCGGGCTGCAGGCGGCGCTGCTCTACAGGTACATGCCGTTGACGAGGCAGTCGGCGTGGTGCGCGAGCGGGCTGCAGGCGGCGCTGCTCTACAGGTACATGCCGTTGACGAGGCAGTCGGCGTGGTGCGCGAGCGGGCTGCAGGCGGCGCGCCGCTCTACAGGTACATGCCGTTGACGAGGCAGTCGGCGTGGTGCGCGAGCGGGCTGCAGGCGGCGCTGCTCTACAGGTACATGCCGTTGACGAGGCAGTCGGCGTGGTGCGCGAGCGGGCTGCAGGCGGCGCTGCTCTACAGGTACATGCCGTTGACGAGGTAGTCGGCGTCGTGTGCGAGCGGCACGCGGCCGCGCGAGCCGCGCCTCCGCTCCGCACGCGCTCGGCACGCCAGCATGCCCGCCATCACCGTCGTCATGAACATACCTGCGCCGGACAAAATAAACAACGACAATGGTAATTACACGTAGTGTGGCGCACTCAGTGAAAACAATATACAGTACCTAGCACGAGCAGCATCATGGCCGCGGGCGGATGCTCGTCGTGCTCGTCGCGCTCGTCGGCCGCGGGGTAGTGCACGTGCGCCACCGCCGACGAACTCGACTTCTTTTCCACGCTCTCCGAAGGCTTGCTCGTCTGCACAGTCTGCTCGGATACACAGAAATAATTGATTGTGATGTGATGGCTATTGTTGATTGTGCCTTTAGGCGGAGGGGATGACCGTAAAGCGATTACCCCTCTAGCGAAAGGGAGTCGATTGTAAAGACGCCGTCTCCCGCAATGCACATTTTGGGGGGTATTGTAAAGGATCCCCCGGAGCCTCGATGTGCACTGTGCTACGCACATACCGTATTCTCAGGGTCGCTCGGTATGCGCACGTATATTAGGCCCTAGGCCCCCAGTCATGCAACAAAGAGGCTCAGGCGTGACGGCCCGCTCCCGATCCCTCTCTGCGTTCTCCTTCTGGAACATGACGCTCTCACAGAAGGAGACCTTTGCACTCCAATTTTCGTCCTACACTACTGTCGGCAGAGAGAGATCTTGCCCGATCTGATCACCCAGGATCCGCCGCTCGGCAGGCAACCCATGCAGAACATTCTTAGAGCATATGTAGTGCGGTATCATGGTCGCTATCAGAGTGCACTGTGCCGTGGCCTCGCGTCCTATCCTGGGCAGGTACGCACCGAAATAAACGTTACCGGTGAATACCTGCGTCAGGCGGTAGGTGACGCGCTCGCTTGACTTCGATCCGTATAGCCACCCTGCGCTGCAGACCGTGTAGTTTGGCTCTGCAACGCTGGACGTCTGACCCTGGAGTCGAGATGACCATACAGGTACCCGCAGAGGGCCACGGACCGCGCCATTATTCCGTAGAGGCGGCGAACTTCCTTTCTTAGTCCCCCAAGATTGGGCAGCAGCCGATGCAAGGCACCCACTATCCTTTCGATCCAGGGTACAAGGCGCTTGAAGTGCTCCTCGAAGCCCCAGTGACTATCCAGGGTGAGCCCCAGGTATTTCATGTATTGGCCCACCCTGGTTTGCGCGTCACCAACATGTATCCACGTGACATTCTAAGCTAACACCAGTGGGGAAAACAACACGTAAGGCCATGTCGTAGGCGAGATTCCATAAGAGGGGGCTAAGAACCGACCCCTGCGGAACCCTGCACATTATCTTCCTCCGCTTTACGTTGCCGTCTCTGCCTACGTAGCGAACAGAATTTTAACCTAAAATGTACTAGGACACTACCCGGAGACTGCCTGGCTGCACTATAGAAATACATTCACGAAGTACCCCCAGTCGTGTAAGACTATTCTATGAGATGAAAGCTAGAATGATAAAGTCTATTGTAATGAGTGTTGTATTGACTGATAACTTAACTTAACAGAAATAACGGTAGAGAGAAGATGACTGGCGACTCTAGTAGAAAATGGCAAACTTGGCAAAACCGACTCCTTTTCGGTAACCTTGCCTACATTAATCAGCTACTCGAGCCCCCATCTTTCATGTATGTTCGTCTCAAAAACTATCGTGCTGCAGACCAAGAGTACGAGCTACTGGTCAGCCCGTTGCAGCACTTATGGTGACAGTCGTAGACCACTGAATACAAATATAATCAATTCATTCGAGTATTCCATAATTTAAAGTAGTTTACGTACGTACCTTCTCTTTAATGACCTTTTTCTTGGTTGTGTTCTCGACAAGCACCGGGTGTTTCTCCTCGCGCTGGTCCACTTCCAGTTCTGGCGGTGGTGGTGGCTCCGTGCTCTCCTTCTTCAGCAGCTCGAAGCCTTTCTTAGGACTGTCGCGTAGTGTTTGCTGTTGACTTGAGTACACCAACGGCACCTCCGGCATGGTCTTCGGCGGAATGTACAACGGGATCTCCTGCAGTCACGATTTGTAGTTAAACTATATGTTTCATTCAAGTAATGGAACCGTACTGCAATTTGAAGCCAGCTAGATTGCCGGAAGCAACACTATGGAACTGAGGGCCGAGTGGAGTTTCTTTTTACAGTCAAAACGTAAACGCGTGCGACTCGTTTACCGCGTTCGGCGCTGCGATTCGCCCGCTCCAAAGTCTCAGCCAAACGGAGCACCGAATGCGGAAAAAATATAGTACGTGGTAACGTTTCGATTACGAAAAGAAACTCACACTCAGCCTTCTAATCCCTAAAAGTAAATCAAAAAGTTTAGGTATTAGCTTTTAAAACCAAATTGGCGTTGTCAGATGGAAGATGTTGATAAGCACAATATGTCGGTCACACAGCGCACCACCTGGTCGGGGCGCGGCACGGGCCAGGCGCGGCGCGGGTCGGGCTCGGGCCAGTAGGCGCCGCCGGCGGCCCAGCCGCGCTCGCCCGGCATGCCCTCCATACCTGACACATCAACGATCGCATTTTTTACTCTGCGACATCTTCGTTAAACTATTGCTAAGGGATGATAACAGACTATAAGAGTCTACAACGTCTGGAATTCCTCAAACCACCCGGAATTCGTGGTGATAATATTTAGCAGCGAAGGACCAATTAGATTCGGCCTAGATAGATACTTTGTGTCAGCCCCGCATATATAGGTACCATGTATAATCTAACAGGTACGCAACGTATCACAATTTACTCGCTATCGTGTATAATAGGTACTTATACTGTAGTTCGAAGCTTTTCATCATTCCTACAATTCCAATATGTCACAAGGAAAAAGGACTAGAACTATACTAAGTAACGTAGTCGATTATACCGTTGGCTTGCTGCTGCTGCGGCCAGGTGCGGCGTGGCCAGGGCGGCTCGAAGGGCGGAAACTGCGCTCCGCCCTCCGGATCCTGCAGCAACCCACCTTTGTGACTGAAGATGTGTGAGCTCGCAGGACCCTCTAACAACACACAATATCATCGTTTGAAACAATATGACCAGTATTGTTTAGTCGTCACCGATGGGTACCTATACCCGCAGCTACCTGTCCTGTTGCCGCGTTGCTTACCATTGTATCTGTGCTGCGGCTGCGCTTGTGTGAGTCGATGTGGCCAGCGCTCTGGTAGCGTGACGCTGTCGCCTGGAACACCATCGCCCACTGCCAATACTTCTACATTCTCCTAAGGACCAAAGCTTTAACATTTACGATTGCAACTTACACCAATTTCGCATTTCCTAAAGCATCAATAACAAGTCCCCATCATTAGTTAATAAACCTTTATAACACTGTACCTATGTTTTTCTAAAGTCCTAAAAAGAATTTAAGAAAACCATTCGTGCCACTTGCGACATTATTTGTGGCATATGACACTCAACTATTACAAATAGGTGGCTAGGTGGCTACACGTCCGCCGTGGGCGGTGAAGCCTACAAAATGTAGGTGTGAATTATAGAGAAGTCGTGTAGTAGTTAGCTGTACTGTGAAGTGGCGTACAATGGAAGTAGAGCGGTATACCGGCAGCGGCTTGGTCCGGGGCGGCGCGGCGGTGCGGGCGGGCGGCGCGGGGCAGCCCAGCTCGGGCGCCTCGTCGCTGCCGTCCGCGCACTGCGCCACGCCGTCGCACGCGTTGTACACCGCGATGCACTCGCCGCCGCGCCGGCACTCGAACTGGTAGCGGCTGCACCGAGACGCTAGAACGACTAGAGGTGCTGACTCTAATAGTTCCAGGTTTACAGCAAGATAATTGTCATACGCTTGTTATCCTGTCCCGGTATAAATGTTAAAAGTATTTTCAGCCCGTTGGCAAAATGCAAGTAGCTGTGCAATGCTAAAGGCTTTGCAAATACAGTGGTAGGGGTGACCGTGGGCAAGTAACACGGGGCAATAGCAACGTTAGCGAAATTTTGGTTGCTAACCAGCGTTAGGTTTGCATGCGCAGGGACATAGCCCGTGAGGCGTGCTCCTTTAGGCTATCTAGTCGGCCGTGTGGACCTCTCTCCTGCATCAGACCTCCGACATTTTGGCACATCCAAAGTAAGTTTTCGAATTTTAAATATCATGTTATAATTGGCCTTTCATTGACAAATGCTAAGCAAAAGCCGTGTAGTGCCGGCTACGAATAGCACCAACCCATCTCATCCCGTGGGTGTCGTAAAAGACGACTATGGGATTAGCCGAAGGATGGACAGCAGCGTCCTTCGAGTATATTAACAATTTAACTGCGATCGCCAACCCGCCTGCGTGGCGATTATTGCAAAACCTCCCAATGAGCACCACACCCACATCAGTCGTTGTGGTGATCTTTGGGGAAGGCCTGTGTCCAGCAGCGGACTTTACTCGGCCGAAATGATGAAGCGAAATAACAGCTATCATACAAATCGATGTAGGTATATCATGCTACATAAATTTTATCCTAACTGTAAAATAGTTTCTGATTAATTATATTTTTTCGTAAAATGGTCCTACAATTGTAATTGTACCATTATTGTTATTTAAGGTTATAGTTGGGCTCTGGCTACAAATGACCCCAAGATAAAAATTATATCATATACTATATTTTTCCTGCTGTAACGATTTTTTCTGATGTCGTCCTCCTCGGCGCACGATTTACTTTCAAAGTTCTCTCCAAGGAATGTGACAGAAAGGGTCCGCGCCACCCAACTATGACGTCGATAAATATGATAGGGATTAAATATAACAGGGGGTTTTTAGTAAAACACTCGTATTTCATACAAATTTTTGTTGTTAATTATTGTTAAATATATGTTAAGGTATTTATCTTATATCTTTAAATGAGCAATTCTTGTATATATATATATAATTAGAATCTCGGAATCGGCTCCAACGATTTTCATAAAATTTAGTATATAGGGGGTTTCGGGGGCGATAAATCGATCTAGCTAGGAATCATTTTTAGAAAATGTCATTTTATAGGCGTTTGAGTAGTCTCAACTGAAAAATATGACTCTTCCTGACATCTATTGGCGAATAATAATACTATTTTTTGTGAGCAACTGATTGCTTTAACGACACAACAGGAGATGGCGTTGTTAAGTAACACGAAAATACCGAGCAAAGCTCGGTCATCCAGGTACTGTAGTTTTAAAAAGGATTGTATGATCAATTCCGTTTATTTTAGTTACCATTTATAACACTGACTGTATTTGAGTCTGTGATCATTTTGATGAGAAAACTGTGAGTAAATGTCGTTAAGATCCTCACTATGTTATCCTTCAAAACTGTGTTACACACGACCCCGTGCAGTGGGTCAATCGTGACAGTCTATATTGCTCTTTAAAAACCGTGATTAGAACATAACTACAATTAGGCGAAAACCTTACACATTAGGTACTAGTAGTACATGGACTTTAGTCGCACGGTATATTTTCTTGGAGATTTACTGGTGTTGTTAATTTATACATCTATACTCTATACATACAAATAAATAAAATTGAAGTGTCTGCTTGTAATGTCAAAATAACAGCTTTTTACTGAATGCATATGAAATTATATACGGTACATATACAAAAAAAAAATTTTTTTTGTCTGTCCGTTTGTCTGTCTGTTTGTTCCGGGTAATCTCCGAAACGACTGGACCGATTTTGACGGGACTTTCGCTGGCAGATAGCTGATATTATAAGGAATAACTTAGGCTACTTTTATTTTAGAATAATTACTAGGGTTCCGCGCAAAAAAATTAAAACCCTTGAAATCCAATATATATATTCTATGTCAAATGTCTATGTCGAAGTACTATAGATTTCTTTTAAATTAAACTCGGGTGAAACCGCGGGTCCCAGCTAATTGTTAATAAAACTGTTATTACAATCGGCCATATAGTAAAAACTGTTACTGTTGCCCCCGGTCGGTCCTGCTCCTACAGGACTCCTACTTATAAGTTACGTTTTAAGTTGTTTTATGTGGACTATTCTGAACAAGTTGGTTTTATGCAGCGACTTCCTATCTCAAACGGTAAAGCTCGAGCACTTCAAGGGGCATTTGCCTTCCACATCGGGTTCTTCAACTTTCAATCTACCTCTTGGGAATTGCTACAAGTTGTGATATTTTTTGTCCACGCTATAATTTCCTGGTTGTGCCCTGCAAAAAGGGTGACATCACCCTGTTGAAGAACTATAGATCCATCTCGCTTCTGAGCCATGCTTATAAACTGTTTTGAAGGATCATCACTAATCGTCTCGAGCACAGGTTTGATGACTTCCAGCCTGCTGAACAAGCCGGTTTCCGAAAAGGTTTTAGTACCATAGCCCGCATCTATATGCTGTTATACAGAAGACCGAAGAGTGTATAACCTCTCTTTGCTTGGCATGTGTAAACTACGAGAAAGCCTTCGATTCGATCGAGACCTGGGCCGTAATGCAGTCTCTTCAGCGTTACCACATTGACTATCGGTACATCGAAGTGTTAAAGTGCTTATACAAAAACACCACCATGTTGGTCCGAGTACATGAACATAGCAGGGGCGCAATCCGATTGCAGAGAGATGTGAAACAGGGGGCGTTATTTCCCCGAAGAATTTGTTCATCGGTGAAATGGAGGATACCTTCGAGCTACTGCAATGGAAAGGATTCGACATTAAGTTTAATGGCGAGTGTATCATTCACCTTCAATTTGTCGATGACATCCTAACCATGGCAGAATCACTGCATGGGCTCAGCACAATGTTCGAAGATCCCAAAACAGATACCCAACAGGTGAGTCTTAAAATGAACATGGACAATATGAAAGTCATGTCAAAGCCCATGTCGTACCAATCCCAATATCCGTTGGGAACTCTGATCTCGTAGTTGTTGACGAGTGTCTACCTGGGACAAATCATCCACCCAGGTAGGTTTAATTTCGAGAAAGCGATCAATCGCCGCTCGGCTGTGCAGCGTTCGAGAATCATTGCAACGTCTTTTCACTAATAATACCGCAGTGACTCGAGACGAAAGTTTTAAAACCAGTGTGTGTCACCAACGACGACATATAGTACAGAAACGAGTAACTCATTATGGGCCTCATAAGAAAGCGAATGCTCCATAGGTCAATCAGCGGGCTACGGGCCTCTACGAGATCGAAACAGAAATTAAAATCTGTAGAAGAACTAAAGTTGCCGACAAAGCTAAACGTATTTGCTTAAGCAAAAGTGGCAATAGGCACATAGCTTGTAACATGTTCACAATACGACATTTAGAAGTTGTTAATTGCAAGTGAAGTTAATCAAAGCGATTATAAGACCGGCTTTGACATGAATAGGTTTCATCCATAGATCTCTATAAACCACTGCGGTGTTAGGATTCGCAGTATACAGGATGTCCAGTAAATAGCACGACATACTGCAGGGGGTGAGAGCTTGGGTCAATACCTACCAAAAGAACACAATATATGTTCAGCAAAATCTTACGGGTTTACTACAGTAGTACAAAATTTTAAGATAAGAAAATTGTACTGTGTAAATTTAAATAAAAATTGTATTTCTTGAAAACATTTATTTTTTAATAGAATAAAGACTTATCAATGAGTAAAGTAACTATTCACAAATAATTTGAGGTAAAAAAAAAGCTAGACAAGGAATTTTTCATTACGAGATGCTTAAAAATATGTGTCAAGGTAGAGATTTTTCGATATTTTGGAAAATTTTGTACTACTGTAGTAAATCCGTAAGATTTTGCTGAGCATATATTGTGTTTTTTTGGTAAGTATTGACCCAAGCTCTCACCCCCTGCAGTATGTCGTGCTATTTACTGGACAACCTGTATAACAATCTATAGCGAAGAACATATTCAACGATTCATGAATCATGTAACTGTGATCATGAATTCATGACGTCAGTGTGACCGTTAGAGCCGCGGCGTGTTTAGCTGCCACACATTAATCGTATTGTCAATACGGCTGAACTCACGTTGTGTGAGGTCGCAAGTGGGCCAGCGGGCACCCAGCGCCGCCTCCAGCGCACGCGGCTTCTACTGAACCGGACTACGTCATGCTTGACCTCGCACTACCTCGCGAATACTCAAGTATAAACACATTAAAATCTCGAACTGGAATTACGCGAATACTAAGAGGTCACTGAGAGAAGCTAATCATGTGGTCCTTGTAGGCAACGACACAGATTTTCATCAAATCGCATGTTTGTAACATAACAGGAAGCCATAGCATTGCTTCATACGTATATATTAGCAACAAACGAGGTGATCCACGTAGATGGCGATGTGTTGTATAAGTGTCCCGGCGGGCGGGCGCGGGCGGGGCGATGACCTCGCGCTCTCACTACACCCACTCATTAGAGATGCAAAAAACCTACAAGTCTGCGCGTCCATCACAAAAATGCCTAATGCTTTTATTTGCACTTATACTGCTCCACTACTCTTTTTCGTATGGTTTACTTAGTTTGCTCTACCCTTGGGTATCGAGGCCTTCAAAGAGTAATTAACGCATATAAGTAAATAGTTTAGCAAATCATCGCAGGACTTATTGAAACACAATCAATTACCTACTCATTTTCGTGTTGTTTATGAACTACAAAACTTACAACATCTGTATATTTGGCGCTCATTGGTGTAAATTGTCTTTAAGGGGACATGGGTCTAGTATACCTAGGTCTTTAAAAGCCTGCGAGAGCGTCATGCTCCAGAAGGAGACTGAAGACGAGAAGGACAAGGCGGCGCCCAGGTCCAACACGCCTGAGCCCCCTGCCATCAGTTCATGGTAGGGGCCTCGGTGGTCACGGGCGCGCAGATTGGGGAGTCTGCGTGCTCATACCGAGTGATCCCCGGGAAGACGGTGCGCAGCACAGCGCACAGCGAGACTTGGGGGTATCCGCTTTACAGTCATCCCCTCCGAGATGTGCATAAGGCGTGGCACCAATGGGCGGCTCTAGTGTGATCTTACGAGGACCTAGAGCCCCCCTTCGGTGCCGAAGATGACCGCTCCAGTGGTTTTAGCCGGTAGGAGTCCGGCATACCCATTCGCCTTTCCCCGTGGTGAAGGAAGTTCCATGTAGAATTACCACTGGACATCAATAAAAAAAGGTCTTCAAAGGCACATAATCCTACATGAAACCTCCTTGATCCTACTAATCGGACATTGCGGAGGCTCCGGGTCCCCTACATTTACAAAACAGGATCATGACTTCTGCTACAGTTTGGACAAGTTGAGGATTGTCCCCGGTGGGTGCATGACTAATAAAATTGAACTCTCTCTTATTCATAAAAAGTTAAAAAAACTAAGATTTTTATTCTTTTTCAAAGTTTGTTTCATATAGGCCCTAATAGGCACTTAAGACAATTCAACAGTGCAATTCCTATTTAAATATAGCTAGTATCCAGCTTTAATGAAAACTTGCAGTGCGGATGGGCTAATTCAACAACTAAGTTGACTATAGCCTTACAGCCCATAAATTAAGGTTGATATTCTATGTATGACTTCTCTTTGCTCTGAGCGTTGTGCTAGCTGTCCAGCCTGCTGCCAAGGTCCTCTCGCTATTTGCGTTAACTACCGCATCTCTAATATTGCTCTAGTAGGTACATGTCTGTTTGATATAACTCTACGGAAATTAGGTTCCCCTAGTGTTACAGACTACATTGTTGCGCGCGTATGTGCGTGTGTGAGGGAGTGTGCCACATAGTATAAGTAAAAAGGAGTCCGATGTGATTGCATAGAACATACTGGGTGCAGGCGCCAGCAGGCGCGGCGGCGCGGGGCGCGGCGGGGCGGGGCGCGGCGGGGCGGGGCGCGGGGGCGCGGGGCGCGGCGCGGGCTGCGCTGTCGTCGAGGGCGTCGTGCTGGCCGTGCTGCTCGTCGCGCTCCTGACACAACAGTAACTACTTCGATTACTTTTACTCGTAGGCACATGAAAACTAGTTGTGTCTTGTAAACAAACTGTTTGAACCCTTCGTTAACCTGCCATTCTGCTAACGTCCGGCGGCTCGCTGTAACATAGCTGTAACATATTAGGAGAGTGAGATCACCTCAGATTGGCGAGCTCTTGCTCGTGGTGCGCCAGGCGCTCCTGGTCCTGCAGCTCGGCGAGGCGCCGGCTGATAGCCAGCACGCCGCTGCTGAAGTTGCTGTGCGCAGTGAATTTGCAGCGGAAGTCCTCAGGCGGCCCACAGTTGAACAGGTAACAGCTGCCCGGACCCTGCGCAGTTTACAAAGATTGATTCTCCGATCCGTAAAATAAATCTTTATAAATTTATTTTAATAACATGATTAAAAACATTCATAAAGGTACCTTTAAGTCTCTAAAAGTAAGTATCGGTATGAAAAGATAATCACAGGACTTTATAGGGTTCATGAACCGATTCTAGTCACACGATGATTCATAAATGCGCAATATAGGTCCAATGAGTTTAAACGTCATTTATCAAACTTATATATGAAGTTATAGCGGGCTTATACCTACTAGGTATAAACTTATTGGGGGGGGTGACCGCTTTACAGTCACCCTCTCCGAGATGTGCCAATAGGCGTGGCACCAGTGAGCGGCTCTAATGTGATCATACGAGGACCTAGAGCCTCCCTTAGGTGCCGAAGATGACCGCTCCAGTGGTTTTAGCCGGTAGGAGTCTGGCATACCCCTTCGTCCTTCCCCGGGGCGAAGGAAGTTCATGAAGAATTTGCACTGAGCACAAACGAAAAAAAAAAAAAAAGTATAAACTTATTATATAGAAGTCTATAAAAAACAGTGTATTTGTGATAGGTATCGGAATAGTGGACACAATATCGGCAATTGCATCTGATTGCCCTACTCTACTCTAAAGATAGGTAAACACACCTCCAGCGAATTACATCCTGCGTCGGTTTTAGGGCCCAATAGCGAAGAGTTTTGGTACAAAGTTGCATTGTGACAGACCAAAGCAGAAGTCAGTAACCTTGACAAAGTCACATGATAGATAATAATTACAATGACAAAGTGCAGCAAAAGTATCGACCATTGACCGGCCGGCCACATGCGGGCCCGCTACGACGTAGATGCGATGACACGGCGCGCCTTGTGTATGAGCAGGGGTGCAATTCTCTAAGCTCAAGCATCCATACATCCTTGAATACAGGGGTGCAATTCCTTAAGCTCAAACATCCATACATCTTTAAATATAGAATCGAAATAACGGTATAAAACCAATTTGGTATTAGCTAAGACTTGATTGAAGCTATTCAAGGACACGTTTCAGAAGGACAGCCATGAGGATCAGACTTAGCGATTACCAAATTGGGTTATCACTGTTATTTCAATTCTGTATTCAAGGATGTATGGATGTTCGACCTTCGAGAATTGCACCCGACGGTGAGCCATGAGGACGAGTCTTAGCGATTACCAAACTGGTTTATCACCATTATTTAAATTCTTTATTCAAGGATGTATGGATGTTTGAGCTTAGAGAATTGCACCCCTGTGCGCAGTAGGTACAGCTCAGTTATAGAACAAAATAATCTGAGCAGTACAGGCCCAGCAAGGTTTGATTGATGATGAATTGATGACAATGTTGCATCAAGGGTGTTTGTGGCTGTATTGAAGATAGTATAACATTATGTTAGTACTTAGATAAAAGTAGTAAAAACTATTATTATCGATTTATTACATGATATCAGTTACAGAGAAAGCTATTGGAAGTTGTCGCGGGGTGACAATGATCTTAAACTAAGCGGAGGCCTTACCTATAACTTGTCAATCCAATGATGTCCAATGTAGTTCCTTCACACATAATCTGAACTGTTTATCCTTTAGTAAGTTTGGCAAAAATGCTTTACCTTCTCCTCGTAGACAAACACATCGCAGGAGTCAGTTTCGCAGCAGAGTCGCAGGCACTCATGGCGAGTACCGACGTCGAGCTCGGAGAGGTAACGCGCGCCCATCTCCCGGGACTCCTCCGTGCGGATGATTTTGTCGTGCTGCACGTCGAAGCGCGGCGCGCACGCGGCCGGGTCCAGCTCGCGCGCGCCCACCGCGCCCAGCAGCAGCGCCGCCCACCACGACCACGCCCGCGCACGCATCGCCCGCTTCGCCCAGCACCGCTCACACCGCTCGCCAGACTTTGAAGACACCACCACCTTGTTCACTTGTCACACTGCAGTCTCGTATATCTACGCGAATATCCACACTAGAGTCTCGTAGGTTAACTGTCCCGAATAGTGCGTCTCCGTCGTCCATGTATATAGTGTGTTGCCTTCCGGCTTTGTTTCTAGCAGGGTGTCCGTATCAACAAATTGTTATCGCAATCATTAGCGGATGCAGAGTGGCTGGCGCGACCCGCTCGGCGACGCTCGATACTGACGCGCTTGCGCGCTACGCCGCACACCCACAGATGCGAAACACTGGATGCGGTATATCGGGCATACGAAACGCACCTAGGGCAGGCGCTAGGCATGACCTTGCCGATAAAAGTATCAGTATACGCCTATTTCGCTAGCCACAATCGTAGCCCCAGTGTAGTTGCGTGATTTCTGGCAAAGACCAGACCACCCCACTCAACCCATGGGTATCGTAAACGGCGACTCAAGGTTGATATCAAGAGGATCCTCCCGTATGCTAATAACTACATTCTGCGATTATCAATCTACCTGCCAAGCGTGGTGATTATGGCGATATCCATGACTGCTCATTGGGAGACCCATGTTTAGCAGTAGACGTATACGTCTCACGCAATATAGAAATAAAGTCACAGATTTTTCGCGGTTGTGTAGGACTATTCTACGAGATAGAAGCTACAGTGATAAGGTTTATTGCTATAGGTATTATGTGGACTTTTTCGATAGGGTAACCTAAGAGACTCAAAGTCCTTATAAAAATATAGAAAGAAAGAAAAAGTCATAGAGAGTAAAGTTCTGTGGCAGACGATAACACGTCACACAAGATGGCCGCATTAAATTATCATCACAGGGTGTCGAGAGGTGCGGAACCGGTTTTATCATCGCGCGTCTCTAAGATTAAGTTAATTTCCCCGTTATTACGCCATTAGACAGAAGTGTTTAATAGCTGACCCCCAAGCATAGATCCGGCGTCCCCTCTAATCGGCCAACTAAGACATGCCAGAGTTGATAGTCTTGCGAGCCGAGAAAAGAGGCCCTGACCGGCTTTATGGGGTATTCGGGCACGCAGTGTCGCTACTCTCATATAACTCGCCACAAATTGCCCTGCGTTTGGTAAGCTTCGTAATAGATTTCCTTATGAAATTGAAATTGAATATTTATTTCAGACGAAGCACACAGTAATTGATACAAGTCCATATTATGTTAGTAGGTAGATACATAAGCTATGTTAGTAAAATTTTAAATAATTGTTATTTGGAAATGCATGAGCGACCAATGCCTCAGGATTTGGCTGTCCACTCTGTCCGACACCACGCACAGAAGCGTGATGGTGCTACCCTTTACGCGAAACCACAGGGAGGCCGTTCTTTTGCGGAGCACCGCCTGGGAGCTGTCCGGGCTGTGGTCGGCGAACATGCCGAAGGCACTGAACCTCATTGGGGGCACCAACAAACCCCTGAACGCGTTGTTATACTGGACGCGCAGAGCGTTGCAGGCTTTTTTAGTGTAGTCACTCCACAGGTTGCACGTGTAGTATAACATTTGGCAATAGCTTATGAATAGTGTGACTTTAACGTTACGTGAGCATCGCGCAAACTTGCGAGAAAGCATATTGCCCTTTACCGACAATGCCCTGCGCTCCCTATCCATGTCCATATCATCATTTAGTTTCTCATTGACCCAAGTACTTACATTGGGACACTTGCTGCAGGACGGTTCCATTTAGTGTGATCGGAGGAACAGGGTATGTTTTGGTCCCAGCCTTAAAAACTAGCAGCTTACTCTTCTGAACATGGTACCTGAGCGCATGGGCCACTGCATACCGTTCACATATTGCATGCATGCATACGGGATACAGTGCAGTAATAGTGACCTCACGGAACTAATCGAGGGGCCCAGCAGCACCATGTCATTAGCATAGCTAATATTATTCGTAAAAACACCATCCACTAAACAACTGACACCAGCACTGCTGAGCTCCGCAATCAGTCAATTTATGTATTAATTAAATAGAGTAGTTGAAGTTAACCCTCCCTGCCTTACTCCACTCTCCATCCTATATTCATCCGAGCCATCGCCCATCCACCTGACAAAATTGCTTTGGTTTTAAAACCAATAACTAAATAAATTGATAACCTCTACAGGCAGACTGGTGTCAAGCATCATCTTCCTCCACAGACCATTGTATGACACTCTGTCAAATGCTTTTGATAGATCCAGGCAGCAGGCGTGTACTGGTGTGCTTCTGTCAGTATAATACTGCACAGTATGCTTAAGACAGACAGACCGTGGACAGCCCAGGTTGGAATCCGAACTGCCCGTCATGCAGAGAGACATGTTGGCTTAAGTGTCTTTTAAGCACACCAACCAGCACCTTGCCCAGTGTCGTGGCCAGAGATATAGGTCTATAATTTCCCTTTTCAGATGCGTCACCTGTCTTATTTTTTATTATAGGTACCTACTACTATGGTCTTCATGAGATCGTCTGGTAAGTAGTTATAACGAAGATAGAAAGTAAACAACATGTAACAGTATGACTTCCCTCTGGTTATTTGCTTAATAACTTTATCAACCGCCACATAAGTTATTTTAACTGGAGGGTTATCGGTACCGCATTTCCCAGCATCAAGCATCATTTCGCCCTCTTCTGATTTCAAAAGAGGTTCCACTCTAAACCGGTTCCTAAATAGGTTAGCCACATCACGGGGAGCACCATTCCCCTCCACACTGGCTGGGAGACTTACAATTAGCTTAAGTTTATTCGTAGATTTCCAAAACTGACTATTTTTTTTGACTTATTATGTTCGGGAATTATTTCCAACTTTATTTGATCTTTATGATTAAGGCAATACTTCAGTTTGGCTTTAAAAACTTTTCTAGAGTTATGCATATGGCATGCCTCATAGAGTGAACCCGACTTAGGCTTACCATACGAACACCACTCTTGGAAATGGAATCCCGAACATGTTATTCCAACCCGCAATGTCGCGCCCCCTCACAGGTTTGCTTTTATGGCTGGATACAGAGGCTTGTATAAGCACTGTTAGAACGGCTCGGTAAAACCTGTTAATCACATCTATATGCTTAATATTATTACACAACTTATTCGCACAACAGTTTAAATCATCAGGAAAATCAATTTGTTTTAATTTACTGTGACATATTTTATGATAATTTTCTATTTACAACTAAAGAAAGAAAGAAAGAAATAATTGATCCCTATTCCCCCATATTGTCTTATTGCTATTATTCACACAAGTATCTACGAGCATCTTGGGTGGGCAATTACCTAGGTTCATTACAATTTCTATCGGCAAATGATCAGACCAAAACACATTGTAATGAATTTTCGTACCTTCAACTTTTTTTCTAACCGCTAATGAGGCATATATTTCACCCAGACATGATGAGAACTCGACAAGATTTTCACTTTCATCAGTGGGCATGTACACCGATAGTATTATCGTAGATCTATCACTCGTTGTGACCTTGATACCCGCTAAATGGACACTTCTGCACTGAATTACGGAGACACATGGAAACAAACTCCTACGCCATAGTGCGCGACGCCACCGTGCGGCCGGCCACGCAGAACTCCAGAAGTAAGGTCCACAGCCATATTACCGGAGTATGAAAATTCCCCGTCTATTTTTCCTAGCACCGGAATGACATGCTGTAGTAACCAAATCTATTGGAGTGCAACGAAGTCCACTGACTTACATAGTTTCCTCACACACTCCATGGAGCGGGCAAGACTCTTACAATTAAAACTGAATAAATTAAAGTACCTGTTTATAACTGCACTATCCATTGTTCGGGTCTTGTTCTTCCTGTTCTGTGGGTTTCGAGAAATCAACAAAACGCATAAACAATACGCCCTCAGGCCAAATGTTTTCATCTAGAAATATGTCTAATTTGTGATACGTACAAACACTTTGTATGCGTGATAACCTTTATCACTTTTCATAGCTAGGTTATTTATTGTAACATTCATTTGTTGTACACATGCGCACTTATATCATTATAGGAAGTAGACTTGTCAACGTTGTATATAAACAACGGTACCTTTATGTCGGCCGCCTTAAATTTCCCATTCTGTTCTGTGGCTGCGGTACCTATTCTTCCTACAATTCTGTTTCTAAACCTTTTCTTCTGAACTACTTTCCATTCTTCAGTTGTATTTCCAGTTTTCCATTCGCCAGGAGCCTTAACTATGTCTGCCAAAGTCACTCGGGATTCCAGCTGGCATATTCGCTGTTTTGACTGCGTAGAACCAGAGTCCGTTTGCGACATCGGCGACCCTACACTAAAGTACTACGCGATAAAGGTGCTTTTGTTTGCGCATTAGTTGGAATGTCGGTCGCTTCATTAGTCATCGCATTCACTGTACTAATTACCTGTTTCGACATTCGTGATGTTGAAGGTGCACAGGAGTTGTTTACACCTTTTTGTACGTTAGTCATACCGACATCTGGTTTTTTTTTTTCGATGTTTCATTTGGTGATCCTACAGTATTTATCACTGGAGTATTGTCATTATCTAGTCCCAGATTGGGAAAAATGATGTAGTCCCATCGGTCCACTGCCACAATGATACTTTACTTTTGACGACGACAGCCTCTTTTCACATTAACGTTGCAGTATTATCATTGAGACTTACGGTTGATGTTTTTATGACATCATTTGTTTGCAATGCAATGTTGTGAATGTTTCTATTGTAACTGTCCTTTACTGCCTTAAGTTCTTCCCTTAACATCAGAATGTCCTTGAGGAGTCGTGTCACATGGTCGAATGTGATTGGCGGTAACTTCTGAAGGCCACTAAAACTGGAACAATCTCTGGATCAGTCTGCTTCAGAAGCGTAATAATATGTCCCGCTGCGATTTCTTATCACCTTTACGAATCCTCATTCGCTGGCCCAGCGGACATCGAGCAGTAACTTCTTGGCACTGAAGATTTCTTCAGACGAAAACGCCGTCACACATATTTTACTTAAACTGTCCTCGTCCATCACATCAAGTTTGTTTTTACAAAAGCCAACACTTCACAAATTACCAGATTACAACCCAGGCATTTGATTACATTAGACGCCATTGTCACAAGTTAAATTCAATTGCCGTGTGGTGCCGGTTCACCTCATATCCTCCCCTGGGTGTCGTAAAAGTCGACTAAGGGATTAGCCGGGGGATGGGCAGCAGCGTCCTTCGAGTACATTAACATCTCAACTGCGATCGCCTACCCGTCTGCCAAGCGTGGCGATTATGGCAAAACCCTCCAATGAGCCTACAACACACCCATATCGGTCGTTGTGGTGATCTTTGGGGAAGGCCTGTGTCCAGCTATGGACTTCATTCGGCCGAAATGAAATTCAATAAAATCAAATTTAAATATTTAGATAAATGTCACAATCTGCCACGCTAGATATACCTACTTGTTTTGTATTAAAAGAAAGAAAAGGTGAGAAAGCTGTGTTTATCTGCCCTCCGGGATTATCAATCACATTGTGCGCCTGTTGAAAGAGGGGCTTTATTGTAGTTGTTAATACTGACTGTAATATTTTCACATATATGAAAAGAGTATGCAGTTTTTGCTGGCTCTTCTCCATAGGAATAACTTAGAACCGTGCAACTATTTAAATTCTGACTAAGTATTATAAATGCCTGCAAATGATTTACACCAGGGATTCCCAAACTATTTCGGGCGAGACATCCCTTTTCCAAAATGAACTGATACCTCAGACCCCCCACAGCCCAATTACTTTAAAAATCTCTAGAATTTTCCTATTGATACAAAATACTTATCAATTCCTAATCCTCCTATTCCTACTAAATATTAGTCATTCTTATAACAAGTTGGTACACGTAACCTAAGATGTTTTTATAAGTGTAGATGCGTTGCCCGCGCTCTAAGATGTTCGCATGAAAGCAAGGTAATTGCCCGGAGTTCACTTAGTCACGCGCCGATCAGTGTCGGGGTTCCAAGTGGATCACAAGCATAATTCAGTAACATATTTCTCTTCCCAGATCTCGTTGGAGGGCGTCCTACGCTGCGTTTTCCAGTGCGCGGTCTCCACTCGAGAATCTTGGCTTTACTGGGTTATATATAAAAACATGATAATAATAATTAAAGTTTCCGGATACTAAGATCTCAGTTCAGGACCTCATATATACTTTAAAAAGTGAGTCTTAAATGTCTTTCAAACATCAGTACAGTTAGCTCTCCTTCCGCTGGCTTTTTGAACCTCTGGCTCGGGTTACAGGACGTCAGAAACTAGGTCAATCATGGATTCAGAGCAATTTCAAGTGGAATGAATGGATAATGTATCAACACGATTGAAGCCGAACCCGTGACCTAGCGTGCCTGCAGTACCCTAGGGCACACCACAATATGCCACACGTCACCTGTATTATCCCTAGTTAGTAGTGTGAGATAACAAGGACAAAAGTCAAAGTGCGCCGTCTCTCTCGCTGGGTGAACTTGACAGGCTGACAGCGGGTTGCCTGAGGTGCGGACGGAGCACGCATGCGCGGGCCGCGACGTTGCTGCCGCGCCGCAGTAACGAGGTACAGAAGGACCGCTCCCAACGGTCAACTAGCTATTTGCTAAATTTCGTGTTTCAACGAGCGGTAATAAAACAAAAACCGGTACAAAAATCTATGCTTAGAAATCAAGTAAAAAAAACTGTCTGTCATTGTCATTAGTAAAATACCACACTTCCTTGTAAAAGCGTAGACTATTACATTAGGCGTACGGTAACTACCTCTCCATAGCATTGAAATTGTTTATTGAAAATAAAAACATGACAACACCCCACGGTTTAAAAAAAACTAAACTAAGAACTTTATGAACTAATTAGTAATTACGTACGTAATTACGACAAGCACTGACTGATAGAATTTATTTTCCATATTTTAGAATCCATAAATTCCATATTTTTGTGGAATCAGCTCCCTACCGAGGTTTTCCCAGGAGACTACAGCAAGGGGCTCTTCAAAAAGAGAGTGAAAAGATTTTTACAGGGTCAGCAACGCGCGAGTGGTAGCTCTGGTGTTGTCGTTTATAGGTTACGGTACTCAATTACCATCGGGTGGACCGTATGCTTGCTTGCCACGTTAGTGGTATAAAAATAAAATAAAACTACCTTTACTCCAGCTCAACTTGCTATCCTAAACGATAGAGCAAGACCATTAGGGATCCACATCAGGTACAGGTTCTTGTTTTTCTGTTGGCCCAACTTCTTGTCTCAAATAGTTTAGCTGGACCACTAGGATTCTGGCTCTAAGTACATCATAGGGCACGAGTAAGACCTGTCACGGAGGAGAGGAATGGCGGCGTTTTTGGATGTTAAAGGCTCCATCACACTCAAAACTAACGAAATTCTAATTTATGCACAGCGAAGCGGATGGGTAATTCCGTGTGGTGTCCGCATTAAGAATAAAGCTCCACTCCATTTCCTCCTGTGGATGTCGTAAAAGGCGACTAAGCGACTCAAAACAGAGGGATGGGCGGCAGCGTCCCTGCTGCGGCACAGCAGCTATCCTACGCTCACCAATCCGCCTGTCAAGCGTGGTGAGTACTAGCAAATTCCCCCCAAAATGACGACCGTGTAACCAGTAAAAAGTTATAATAGTATAACGCACAATTGGGATTATTGAGAGATGATGAATATAATATAGTATAGAAGTGACTACACTAAAATGCAGCAAAAGTAACCAAAAATACAGAATGTAAACAAATGCAATAAACAGGTCCTCCCTATAGCGAACACTGTATGTGAAAAGTAATCCTACCTTATTATTATATATATTTATAATAATAAGGCAGGATAATAATAGAACAGCTGATGAGTTCATTTCTATTAGTATTTTCAGACTATCCTTATGTGCGGTTAGCTTGTTATCAAGCATTGTATGAAGTAAACCCTCTGTTGTTAGCCATCTTGCTGCCGTAACCAGGTCGGCCCGGCGCGGCGCGCGGCAGTGTCGCACTGGCCGGCCGCGGACCGACGCGCCGCCCTCATGTCGCTGTTCTTCAAGTTCAGGAGCGGAGTGAGTACCGCTGAATTTGAGTGGGCAACGCGACGTCGCGTCATACGTCACCCGTTGTACGATACGCCCACGCCTCGTGCATGTCGCTACATTAGTTACAGACCGTATGTGGGTTCACCGCGCTCTAGTGCACCCCGTGCCTGTACTTGTGCATCCGCAACACACAAACGATTCTTGTTTCTGTGCTGCTTATGCTCTTTTGGACCACACCGCGTTAATTTTCATTCGTGGTCCATTAGCAGAGCTATGTTGTTGGCACCTGATAAAATATGACCTGCCGTATACTCCAGTCACAGATATTATAATACACGCTTCAGTTGACCTAGCGGCAGTTTATAAGTTTGTTGTCAACTTAGTTTTAGATATTTACAACCCAAATTATAAGAAAGTGATGTTATATATTTTTATAAATCCAGCTGCACTAGTACGTGTTGTGGTGCGCAGGGCGGGGTTGTCGGGTGCCTGGGGTCGCGCAGGTAGCTGTGCCCACGCCGCGCTCGTCCAAGGGCCGCGACACAGCCCTCACGCCTGGAGCACGGCGCGCGTGTTCCTCACGCGTCTGAACGAACACAATGCACAAAAAGCTTGTCACAACAACATTCAAAAGCCTCTTTAATAAAGCCCGACGAAAATAGTTAAGTAACGTGTTCTCGGCTTTCAATGCACCTTTCATTCAACTGGAATCTTATTATCGGATAGAATGGGATAATGTTAGCATATGGACTAAAATAAATTAGAACAATTGATAAAATAAACTATTCTCATATTTTTCAAATCTCCGAAGTTGTGTAGCGGCAATCAACAACGAAATAAGAGTACCAACATCACCATCTACCTGAAAAAGTTTGACGATTTTCTTCTCCTGTTTTTGTACGTGTTGTCTTTTTGGATGATGCGTACTGATAGCGTTAATGTCGTTCTGTGATAAACAAGAGACAAAAGAATAGTTGTTTTTCTAGTTAATGTATAGTTTCAAACAATCGTTGAAAGCTGAATAAACATAGTGGAACAATTATTATCACTATACGCAAAGTTATTACATTGCAAGCTAAGAAAGTAATCTCGGAAACAAAATCGGATGCCTAACATATTTATTTAAATACAATGTAATATTTTTTTTTTAGTTTGGTATTACCAAAATGACATCTCAGTTAATTAGTGAATGCACCTGCGCATATCACGTAGATCATGAAAATGCCTTCTGTGTTTCAAATAAAAAGATGCGTGCTATTAAGATTTTACGTCGGTAGATAATGAAACAATGTTTTCAATTAAAATCAAAGGCCATCATTATCAGCCAAAGAACCTCCACTGCAGAATTTATTATGAATCTTTCGTACGCGGTTGGGATGGGTCTCATTCAGGGCACTATGTCGGAGGTTTGACTTACTCACTCAACGCAATAACGCATAGCCTAAGCAGCAAATGTTTGGTCATGCGGCTTACCTAACGTCGAGCGCACGTGTTGTTGAAAGTTTATATTTTATAACTTCAGACTTTAGCTGGCGGACGCCTGGTGTTATCTTTATCTTGAGGTTGAATTTTTATAGTTACTAGTGACATTCTTAAATCTATATATTCTGGATTTGATTGATTATTAATTTCGGCCGATTGAAAATTTTCCTTACGGCATAACCACAAGCCAAATTGGATACTAGTATAAGTACGATATAAATTCATTGGATTTTCCGTAGTTTACTTGAGAAATTGAATTGACGCGTAATTGCTTACCTTTACTAGAAAGAAACATTAATTATACATAATATGATGTCAATCTTTCACTTTTTATCGGTATTTGGTTTTTACGTGCACCTACCTTATAATAGTCTTCCTTTCCAAATTGCGATAGGAATAACTGACCATTTTGGAAACGCCTACCTTACCTAACTGCCAAGTTTCTGCGAATTGCCACACTGAGATGACATCATTCGGTATTCATTTTATTTAAAACGCGTGAACTCATTTTACCTATAAATATTGAATACATTTATCTGAAATCGAAATGCAGTAGGTACCTATAGCTATGGATGTCTAATTTAATCAGGTACTGTCTTTAGTGGTATTACATATGAAGGTTCAAACCACTATGCTACTCGTTCGTACTAATGGCAACGAGATAGATAAATAAAATAATTGTTGGCAAGATGCTGATGTGTGTACCTAGGGATTCCAAAACTAGATTTGGCTTTACTGACTGGACTATGCCGTAGAGCAGTCCGTAGACGTAGTTGTCTGGAGCGGACCCTGGGCCGGTGGTGCGCAGCCGTGAGCCGGGCGCTGTCGCGTCGCCGCGTCGCCCCGCGCACCGCTGCCGAGCGTCGCGTTCGCGCGCGCGTAGTCGGAGCTCGCGCGGCTCCTTGCGCGATCGTGTTCCAACGCTGTCAAAACGTAGTGCGCAGCGCTCGCACGCAGTGTCTGTCGGTGTCAGTGGAGTGCGGAGGTGCTCGGTGGTGATCTGACGTCGGTGGTGCGCAGCGCGATCAGCGTGTGGTCGGCGCGGACCTCCACGCAGCCTCCCGGGCCCCGCCGAGGGCAGTGACCGCGGACGCGATCTCGGTATGGCTGGAGATGATTCCGAGCGGCACACTCGCGCGTAACATCTTCCTCGCTGTTCTTTCACTCAATCAATCATATCATATTATTATATTACCGACTTACGATGTCCTCGAATCGATCTAAATCGTGTAGATATTCGCTCATTCATAATCACGTACCCAAAGCTTTCTTTGTGGATGGTGTATTTTGCGCGGTTCTGGTTCTGCGGTCAGTTGCAATTAAATGAATCCCTGATGAGCAGTATAGCACTCGTGTTAAGTTAAATGTACATTTTTAGCAAATGCGTCGGCGAAGGTAAAGTAGGTAATTTCGTGTAGAATTAAGTAATTATGGCCTCGTGATCACATCCGTGACGTCTGTTTGGTTTTAATCAGCCATTACGTAGGTACTGGCTAGTAGCTACGTAGGCCTAGTGACTGGAACGCGGTACACGGACCTGAGAGTCATGCATTACTTGGGTACAGACGAAACAATTTTACTGTTAACATTTTAGTCGGGAGTACTTATACTTGACGGCACGGTTGGTGCAGTGGCTCTTACAGTCGGCTGCTGCGCACGGGGTCGCGGGTTCGATTCCCGCACGGAACAAATATTTGTACGATCTGCAGGTAATTGTTCCGAGTCTGGGTGTATTGTGTGTGGAATTTGTGTTTGTAAACGCACCCACGACACAGCAGAAATGCTAGAGTGGGGCAACATATTTAAAAAAAAGGAAAAAGGAAAGGAACGGAAATATGCTCAGTAAGAGCAGTCGCCAAATGATTTATAAGCTTAGCACTAGATGTGCAGGTCGTCCGTCTGGGGACCGGGTCAAGAATATAGCACCGCTCCATCTCCCGCGGATGTCGTAAAAGGCGACTTAGGGATTATAACCAGAGGGAAAGGCAGCAGCATCCCTTCTGTGGAACAGATGCAGCAGCTGTTCTGTGCTTACCAACCAGCTTGTCAAGCGTGGTGAGTACTGGCAAATTGTCCCCAATATATTGTCACAGCGCGTATTTGAAGCGGTTGTCTAAGGGGGAGGCCTTTGTGTTGTGTGGACGATGTTTGTGTAGGCATTTGTTTGTATTGCTTTAAAACAGTTTCCTTCACCGGCAATAATTTGCCTTGGCAAATGATAAAATTGGGCTAGCTAGGTGTACGCTGTATCCCGGGAAGACGGTGGCGCGCACGTGGTCACGTGCCGCCGTGTGCGCAGCACAGCGCACAGCGAGGCGCGGGGGGATCCTTTACAATCCTCCCCGAGAAGTGCCTGGGGGGCGACCTTTTTACAGTCGTCTTCCCTCCGCTAGAGGGGGTGACTGCTTTACAGTCATCCCCTCCGTGATGTGCCTAAACGCGTGGCACCAATGGGCGGCTCTAGTGTGATCTTACGAGGACCTGGAGCCTCCCTTCGGTGCCGAAGATGACCGCTCCAGTGGTTTTAGCCGGTAGGAGTCCGGCATACCCCTTCGCCCTTCCCCGGGGCGAAGGAAGTTCCATGAAGAATAACCACTGGACATCGATAAAAAAAAAAGGTGTACGCTGTATGGCCACGTTCCGACTTACCGAGTTTCTGTGCTACCCGGGATAGTGTTCGCTTTGTTTATACGAACCTCGCTGTGCGCTCATCGTGCAAGATCTTTCATTCATGATACCTTAACATAACGAACTCCACGCAGTACAGTAGTAACGAAATATATACTAAGTCAGCTACCCAGATTAGCTACGCACACGCGTAAACCAATTAAACGCTATCCAATACTCTCCTAATAATCTAATTAGGTCTCGCCGGTATGTAGGACAGCTCTATTGCACATTGATCATAACTGGGTAATAGGTACATACGTCCGTATCTATTAATTGAAGCGAGTGTACAGTGCATGGTGACGCTCGCTCTATCTGCTCGCTGCTCTGATAACTTTAATTGATTATGATAACAATGCGTGTTTTATCATTCAATATCAGACATGACATAGGTAACTACGTACAAAGGTATCTCATATCTGTAAACGCCAGCTGTCTCCCGGGGTTGTCACGGCATGGGCACACGACTATTTCTTAATTAGGTAGGTATAAGTACGAGCGAGGTATAAGTCGTGTGGTGCCGGCTTAGAATACCACCACCCCATCTCCTCCCGTTGGTGTCGTAAATGTCGACTAAGGATTAGCCGGAGGATGTGCAGCAGCGTCCTTCGAGTACATTAACAACTCAACTGCGATCGCCAACCCGTCTGCCAAGCGTGGCGATTATGGAAAAACCCCCCAATGAGCCCACAACACATTCATATCGGTCGTTGTGGTCATCTTTGGGGGAGGCCTGTGTCCAGCAGTGGACTTCATTCGGCCGAAATGATGAAGTACGAGCGTTAATCAAAAAGTTCTTAAACTACATATCGATAGATATTTATTTATTTCGAAGAGTGTAAAACACAATGTTATGCAGAGCTCTACTTGATTTGACCGTAATCAATATTAATTAATTATTTTGTTTACAACGCTCAAAGACGGATAAAAACGAGATAGACAACGTCCGTAAAGTAGGTAGGTACACGTGACCGAAAAAAATATCCTTGAGAGAAATTCTTTTCGACATTCGGCAAACGTTAGGGGATGAAGCTTCCCCAGTTCTACAGTCGCTTACTGAACTGATTTAAAAGAGAAGTAGATCTTACTGTGAAGCGGCTTCTGGGCGGCCTTTAAACTCCGTCATAGACAAACACACGACAAAGTCAAGAAGGTAGAGAAGTTGATCTTCACAGAAGAATAACAGCCATAAAACATTTCGTTGAGATAATTATTACTAAAGATTGAATTTGGCAGCATTCAATCTGTTTCAACCGACTCATTGGGATTCAAATAATATGCTTCGGCAAGATGAGTTCCACGACTGTTAACCGCCGAAGACAAAAAGGGGGGTTTGGACATTTCAAAAGTACACTCCTGAAATATTCCAGTGTGATATGGATATATTTTGTCATTATGGATAAATCGTGGGTCCACCATTTCCATCCAGAGATTAGAGAACGAGAGAAGAGACAAAGCATTTCTTGGAAACGAATATCTTCTCCGCTAAAGAATGATAGTGAAGGAATCCTTTTCATTGATAATATACCGAAAGGACAGTTCTACTGGACCTGTTTTGCAGGTTTAATCGTAAATTTATGTTTATAGAAAATATAATGTTATTGAATGACGCATGGAAAAATGTTCCTATAGTCACGTCACGTGCATTACTATAATATTTACAATTTGAACATGACTTAGATTGATCGGTGCGCGTCAGCGTGCCAGTCGCCCCACTGTAAAGTCATAATAGTTATGACTATGATGCACAACATACTCCAGAAAGACATTCAGAAATACAAGAAATGTTCAAGGATGTCAAAGACCTCATAATGTATGTTTCCACCTAATACTTCATTGTGGACACATGCCATAAATATACTGAACACTGAAAATACAGACAGTATGAAATCCAATACCGCTTATTGTTGATAACCAAAACATTGAATACCTAGAATACTATATATACATATATATATTGCCGTGTGGTGCCGGCTCAGAATACCACCACTCCATCTCCTCCCGTGGGTGTCGTAAAAGTCGACTAAGGGATTAGCCGGAGGATGGGCTGCAGCGTCCTTCGAGTAATTAACAACTCAACTGCGATCGCCAACCCGTCTGCCAAACGTAGCGATTATGGCAATACCCCCCAATGAGCCTACAACACACCCATATCGGTCGTTGTGGTGATCTTTGCGGGAGGCCTGTGTCCAGCAGTGGACTTCATTCGGCCGAATTGATGAAAATAAATACATTTGAAACCCTCGCAACAAGCCATATGTTACACGGTACAATTTGCAAAACTTTATTCTTTAATTTGCTATATTTCCCCCCAAACGTGACCCCCTATTCAAAATTAATTAATTTACGTTACACGTACGTATCCGGGTCGCAGAACTCCACATGTGTACCACATTTCAACTCAATGGGTCCAGTAGATTCGGAGCAAATTGGCTGTGACAGACGGACAGACAGACAGACACACGAATGATCCTATAAGAGATCCGCCGTCTTTTCCTTCGGACGTTCGGAACCCTAAAAATAGTATTTTGTTTTATTTTTATTACGCAGTCTAATGGTGCCCGGGGCCGTTTTATAATGCAATAATGTTCGTGTATGGCGCGTCTATTTGTAAAATGTAAACTTACCTTATTCCTTTATCAGAGGGTATGTATTTATTTATGCAGGAAGAATGTACTAAAATCCCTGTCCGATCCGTGAAAGTGATATTTCAGTACCGATATGTGACCATATTTACTTCCCTGAGATTAAGATTTAAAAAATAAAATAGAAATTCTAACTATTCGGGCTTGAATTTGTAATTTACCGCGGCCATAAGGGCCACACCGATCGCGTCACAAGACCATAGATAATATACTCAAGACCGTGAGACGTGAGACCACGAGAACGTGTTCACAGTAAGCTGAATGAACTGAGGTATTTTTTAAGAAATAAGTTATTTTCGCTACTGGTACACATAAAACAAACAGTATAATTTTGGATATTTTTCAAATTCCTTACCTATACTTGTATTTTAATATAGGCAAGTTATATAAATAGATTCGCCCCTTTTTGGTCAGGCAGGGTAGAAGATACATTTGTTTATGTTATGTTTGCACCGTGCGTGCCACTGGTCACTGACCTTTTAATTCGTTGGTCACATGTACCCGCTTACGCACACAAACAATATGTCATCCACACGCGATTATTAGTCTTCATGTAATTCAATTAGCTTTAAATTCTTGGACATAGTTCCAATTTGTGTATGCGATATATTGCGAAAATGCTACATCTCATCGAAGCTGGTGAAGTGGTGATCTGACCCAAAGAACTGGACCGGCTGGTGTCGTGTGCGTGACGCCAGTCACCGATGACTTGCTACCGTCAACTGTTGGGTCTAAGTATTTTTTGAAGCTGGCTGGCAATAATGGTTTTGCTAAAGATTTAAATCGTTAGACAGGCCCACTCAAACGAGTGATCGAGTGCATTTGACTTCAAACGCGATTGAGTACCCGTCTGAGAACCTTAATAATATAAAATATGACTTCATGCGCATTTAAGAAATGTTAATACATCACTAAAATACGTGCAAGGGTAAAGAAATTACAGTTCACTTGTAATTTAATGAATACAGGTAATGTTTTCAATATTTATATAAATGTCACAATCTGTCACAATTTCATAACGCCATTTTTGTTTATTGTAGCGGTAGAGAACGACCTATTTGAATTACTTATGAGAACGACAGTGACAAACATGTTTTCCATTTATCGACACTGCGGAAATTATTATAAGTGACATTGCAAGTCATCGACACAATGTCTTGCGTGTTTATATTATTGAGTAGATATAGTTTTACGATAAACTGGTGTAAGTAATAAACGCACACGTCTAAATAAAATGCCACGGACTTTTTTCATAAGGGCCGATCTAACGAGTTAAATGTCTGGGTTTAGCAGCTATTTTGATGCTCAGTGGTGTACTTAATTACCGAGTTCGATAGTCCAGAAACCAGAATATGATATGGCATAAACACGCTGACCACACAGTATAATACTAAACCAGTATCGTTATGCTCTACATAATCTCAGCAAAAATTTAAATCGTGAAACAGTCCTAACCGCGTGTCACTCATATGTCTCCGCAACATTACGTTATGGCATAATTTGCTGAGGAAATTGCTCGGTCAGAGAATTAGCGTTTGAAGCACAAAAAGATACAGGGTACTGATAGTTATATCTCCATCTCCTCCCATGGATGTCGTAGAAGGCGACTAGGGGAATCTAAACCAGAGGGATGGGCTGCAGCGTCCCTTCTGTGAAACGGTAGCCATACTGCGCTCACCAACCCGCCTGCCAAGCGTGGTGAGTATTGGCAAATACCCCCCCAAAACGATAACTCAGTTGTGAAAATCAATGGGGGAGGCCTTTGTTCAGCAGTGGACGTATCAATGGCCGATATATTCATGAATGAATGAATGATAGTTATAGATCACATTTCATTGAACTAAATATATTGACCGTATCTCTGTATACCTATCTGCGATGTGACAATGCATTTTGACTTGTGAGACACATACCTAATAGACATCAACGAACGTTCTCTGTTGTAAAGCGGATATATTTTCGCAAGGAACCTTAAGTGGCTCCCAATTCGTCCTCGCAGAAACACTCGAGTATTAAGTTTTCTCTTTAATATCCTTCATAACACAACATCTCCATGCTACCTGCGGGAATAATTTTCCTATACAAAACTGACGCGCCCTGCAGGTTTCATCTTAGAAACATCCTTTAATTGCCATCTCACAAAACTGATTACTAATCCTACTTCTTTTCCGTCCACGAATTCGCTCCTACTGGATTTAAGGACTTGTAAAAGCGTCTCTCTACTTAAAGAACGTCATAATGAGCATCACCTTTCCTCGTCTTCATAATATCTATTAAATGTTATTAGAACTAAAAACGGGATATTGAGTATAATAAAGTAATAAAAAACATGGTAAATATCCCGTTTTTAGTTCCAATAATAGTGTCAGTGACCATGTCAGTTTAAAAACATATCTATTAAATGGTTTGTTTTGGATATACATATGTAGATATGGGTGGTTTTTTTATTCCTATTTATGTGTATTCTATATATATCTATATATTATATTATTATAATATATTCTTATATATTTCACCTAATTCATTCTTTACGCACTGTGTAAACATTTCTTCTTATTCAAACACTTCTCTCGCAGGTCTGCTGGAAGAGCCTTCATAAGAAATAAGCAGTACCTTTGTACCTTTTGCTACTACTTCATCTTTCTTTCTGTTTTTGTTTCTATGTGTGCATAAATTATAAACAAATAAAATAAAATAGCCTTGCTCTCAAAAGGCTTCCTAGATATAAAAAGTCCCTTAAAGGTTTTGATAGGCTGCCTAAAGGCATATAAGTGTAAGATGAATTAAACAGAAAATATTGTTCGCTGACTTTCTCTAAATTCTAGCAACAATTTCTGAAATAATAAACTGCTTAAGAAATTTTATGTTATTATGCTAATTGCGATTTCTTTATGGTGCATTTTTGCTGGTATGCTGGTAAAAGCGAAACAATAGTGGTACTCCGATTCCAATTTTAATTAACATCATATCTCTGACCTGCGCGTCGTAATTAATTTTTCTCTGATTATTTCTTGCCGTCGCGGGCATCGTTGGTTCGTCAACAATTAGCTCTACCATCGAGTGAGCAGTAACGCATGGTGTTGTATTTAACTTTAATATATAAAATGCTTGCACGCGGCGAGCGGCCGGCGCCCGCGGGTGCCGCTCGCTGCGCCGCGTTGGCCAATCCGTATGAAAGTGATAGCTTGCTTGGTCGCACCGCACTGAGCCTGTTTATAACATTACTCGTTGCTCACTCCGTGACGCTACCTCGTGTATTCAATGTGCTAACGCCTTAAGATTATTTTTCGTCTTAGTTACTTTGAGCTGAATTTCCATTTTCGATAACTAGTGACCTTCCTATGCTTTTGCATAAGCTTCAGAACTATCCAGTCTCTAACTAACGGTCGGCAGATTCCCTCCCCTCATAGAAACTTGGGTTAACCAGGGATATGCCTTCGCTCTGCATAAGGGTGGCACACCACAAGGAAGAGATCACTGGTTAAAAGAATCGTGCTGGCCATTAGTGGCGCAACGTGCTAACTCATGCATGACATCGGGCATGTCCTGTGTGCACAGTTTGCCACGCTACAGGCTACTGGGCTGTCCATCGTGCGCGTTTAGCAGAACAAGCTTGCCTGTTTTCGCATCATAAAAAAGTGTAGACCGGTTCGAGAACCGATTATAGTTAACCTGTGAAGCTTGGCGTGTTATAAAACAGCAATCATATCAAGATTGCTTCACTTACATTAGTACTTATTACCTATTAATAAGATATTCATTGTTTAAAAATAACTTTATGGGCAATTTATGTAGCTAGAGATGTCGTTCCTATTATAAAAAAGATGCACTTGCAATTAAATAAAGTATCGATGCCCATATTTTCTATCAGTAAGATTTTTTACGTTAATCTTGTAGGTATTATGTTTGTCACGCGTCACAGTGAAATGGGGACGCATATTTAGTCGGTCGCATCATCTGATATACCTAATATTACACTGGAACGCTGGAACGGCTCTATTTCTGAAGTAGTTTATTTAGTTGTCGCGAGCGCTGTGGGGCCGCCGGCAACCTCCCGCGGTGCCCGCCCACCGCTGGCCATGCTCCACACATTCACACTTCATTCACTATTAACATAAATGACTATTTACTCATTATCATTTTTATGTTGTTGCCATTTTTGGTATCGTTTTCGATGAGCTGAAGGTCGCCCTCTCCGAAGTTCCACAGCTCAAGGTGAAATTGTGTAGCTACACAATTTCTTTTAACATCTCAGAATTTCGAAGGTTACATCTGGGTTCAATTTAAGTTCTTTTCGCTAAAAGCCACCAATTTCAACAGTTTTGACGGCACGGTTGGTGCAGTAGCTGATACAGGCGGCTGCTGCGCACCGGGTCGTGGGTTCTATTCCCGCACGAAACAAAAATTTGTACGGTCTGCAGGTAGTTGTTCCGAGTCTTCTGCGTCACTGCGTTTTCTGCCCCAACGGCCGTCAGTTGTACGAGCAGTTATTTCCGAGATATGTATGTATTATCGATTTTATGTATTCATTTTGTTATTCATTATCGGAAAAGAATTATTCTCACTTTTCACATATTAATATTCACATAATATAATTCGTAGTAATTCTGTTGAATGTTTTAAAAACCAGAGCGAATGCTGTATCTTCTTAGAACTAGATACCATACCGTAACTATTAGGCTAAGGGAAAGTACTTTTAACTTTGTTGGCTTTCAAAGCTGCTTCTAAATCAGCTAACCTGAAACCTGAAAGTGAACTTGGCGGGGCGCCTCTTTATTATTTATTTTTATCTATTTTTTGCGGTTTCTGTGGTCCTTCATTACTAAAGCACTTTCCATGTGTGAATACAAGTCTATTTATATCTCTCTCTACCTCTACAACAATAATATCTATCCATTACTAACCATAATTATTAAATATAATTATTTCTATGAATCTGATTCAAGTCCAGCGTTCGTATTCACACACAAGTTCGTGTGACACGAGTGAATGAACGCGACCGACAGTTACGTTGTAAATGTAGTTTCCACGTGTCTTTTGTGTCCGCGCCACGTGTATTGACTAAATTGATAATTCACCGAAATAAATCGATTTCCATGCGTTTTTCACCAAGGTTGCCTGGGTAATCTGGTGTTACCGCAAATATTTATACATGAAAATGAAACTATTTTACGCTCTATTAGGCATTTTAATGTATGTTTCAAACCATTCTATTTCGATAAGTTTTCAGTAGTTTTTCAACAAGTGTCCCGTCCACTGTCAATTGAAATGCAACAATTTAGAAAATTATATGATATCTTTCTCGGACAAGGTCGAAGAATACAGCAGTGCTATCCTGTCCTGCGAAGGTGAGAGCATAGTCCACAAATATATACATGCGCCGGCGCTATGAGCAACATCACAGCATGGCCTTAGACTGCAAAGATCCTTGATAGTTGATACCAACCTATCAACTCTCGTACAGTTTGTTTGGACGTCCGGATGGCATTTGATAACAGTTAATAACGACATATTGCTGGAAAAAGTTAGTCCTATGGGACTATCCTAGTTCTTGAATGGCACGAGTAGGTAGTCTTCTATAAATCTATATTAAAAAAAAAGCATTTGTGTTTAAGAATTTGGCACATGTTTCCTTTGTAAGTTTGAGCAGGTGCGAAAAGTTAATATATTATGATTTACAGTAATGATTGAAACGGCACTTGAAATAAGATTTCCTCTAACTGTATAAAAAATATCCACGTGGAGAACGAATGTTTTATTAATTCGACGGCAACTGTTTTCGTATAGCACTTCCTATAATATAGTTATCATAACCTCCGTGGGTCACATTGAAAGTTTTAGAATTGGCCAGTAAGAAAAGTTGAATGGCCGATGAATAATTTAATTTAATTTCGTATAAAGTACACTTTGGGAAAATGTAGATGTACATTGAATTCACTATTATGTCATTTGTTTTTATATATTGGCGATTATCACTAGAGAAGATTGTCGTGCCATGATTGACTATGACTTTCGTTGCGGTTTTAATCAACAACTGTTTTATAATAGACTTCGATTAGCATTTCGTGATGACGCTTAGTCTCGTGCCACTGTTTATAGCTGGTTTAATGAGTTTAAAGGTGGAGTTTAAATTTCACTGATGATTTGCGCGAAGGACTTCCTTCCGCGGTGACCACTGCAGATAACGTGGGTGCTGTGTGGCTAATGATAGAAGTTGATAAAAGAGACATAACAACAGACCCGGGCAAGTTTAGATGTATGAGTCAAGTGCAAAAAGTCCTACAATTTACATGAACATTTAGGCGTTAGAAAGCTTTGATCTCTCTCTGGTGATTGATACTCATAATTTAACGGAAGATCAGAAACACCGTCGTTTGGATTGGTGCCGCGAAATGCTTGAAAAGTATGACGCAGGTGGTCACAGGTGATGAAAGTTGGATATATTGTGACGAGCCCGACACCAAAATACAATCTTTAGAGATGTATTGTATGTGGAATTTATGTCTGTAAACGCACCCACGACACAGGAGAAACCCAATGTTCTTATAAAAAAAAAAAAACAAAGCTGATATGAATGTTTCCATTCGACGATTTTTCAACTAAAGTAAAGGTGGCAGAATTCAAGGGAAAAAGACGATTGCCTCATTCTTTGGACGGACGGGCCATTTCGTAATAATTGCGCTAGAGGGTAAAAGCACTGTTACTCAGATGTTACTCAATGTTAGTCATTGTTTATCGGTTGGGTTGGAAAATATTCGACAGCAGCGCCCGCTAGACGGACATTCCAATATTTGTCTGTGGCAGGTGTAGAATTAATGAGGCATCCTCCTTACAGTCCCGACCTGGCACCTTGCGAATTTTAATTATTCCCCCAAATAAAAGATAAACTCTGAGGAAAAAACGTAGAAGAGATCCTTAAAGGAGAGTGGGCTCACTGCTTCAGTCAATGGCTCCAGCGCGTGGTACGGCGCTTAGAAAGGAACGGAGAGTAGTTCGAAAAACAATACAAATATTAACAGGTCCCGACATCACTCAGTTTTTGATTTTCTAAAATCTTGTCATATTTTGTTCAGGTGTCTGGTAGTCGTATCTATGAAGTGTCATGAATGCGCGCCAGACGTCGCCGGAGGGAGGCCCCTCGCCGCCCGCTCCCGGCGAAGGTGTTTTGACTTTTATGTTTGAAAGCTTTTACACGTGTCGAGAGCAAACATGCATGTGTGCTTCACAAACAAGTCCCGACTCGCGCTACACGGTGCGCCGCGCGTCGACCAGCCGCAACCCTCTTGGCTCTTTGTTCTACAAAGACAATACATCCACGAGAATGCACGGAGTATGAAATTTTTGTAAGTCTTGTAGAACTTCACTGCTACACTTGACACAGCAGCAACGACCGTATGACAGTGCGTTGTGGCGGTCACGCGGCTCTTTTTTCTTTTTAGGGGTAAGAAACCACCTGACTTTCTTGCGGAGGAGGTCGGGTCCTTTAGGTACTTACCTACTAAGACTCTATCCGTGGCTCTCTATCTATGGCCGGCTTCAGCATATACGGAGCGAATCTCCTGTGGAATGCACCAATTTTCCCTCCTGTGTATTGATGCAGCACGTTTATAGGTGACGCAATCGTGTCGAACTACGTCACTTTAGGCTATAATAGCTGTTTACTGGTCCTGAATGCCTGCCGATTCTGACTGCTCTGCCAGCATACCCGACAACTGCTGTCAGAAAGAGATCTTGTCAGATCCGATTGACCAGAACCAGTCAGAACTCTTGGAACGTGTGCTGTGTGGTATCCCGATTTTCTCCATAATGGCAAATTGTGGTGGCTTCGCGTCAGACCCTATTCGGTAAACACTTGAGTAAGCCGGTAAATGACGCACTTTCTAGCCATGCCTAAAAGCACGGCAGGATGGCTTCGACTATACGTTTGCACTACGGCACCTCTCGAGCGCGTGTCATTGGATCATCCGGGACCCTCCGGCCCTCGCAGGGCGCTACGAGGAGGCAGCTGGCCAGAAGCAGAAGTGAAAAAGTTGATATGATGGTTTCTGAACACAGCAAAGTGTCCACTTTGGTTCGTAACTTATCGTTGGGTAAAATTCACTAACATTGGGATCTTTTTCATCAGCCCGCCAACGCTAGCTGCGGAACTTGGAGCTCACGCTAAACCGCTACCGAGATCTTCAGTACCTTACCTACCTATTAAATTATTGCAGGTTTCATAGAACAACAATTTCACGAGTAGGTACGTAAATTCCACGAAATCGAAGTTGTAGTACACAATAAATTATACATAATTGTAATTGCATAATCTAGTCATGCTCAGGCTCCTATAAAATAATTGACTTCGGCTTGCTTCAACTAGCAACACCAGATTTAGCTCGCATGCACTCATAAACAATGATACAACAGTGGGAGAATCTGACAATGAACCAATATATACTTAAACAAACGTCGTAACGACTTCACAGGAAGAGTATCTCGTAGAGTCGCAGATCACATACAGTTAGCTAAGATAGTTACATATTCCGTATTACGGGTTTCGTTAATAGCTACATCGCGTAACTGTGTGCTGGCTGTGCGTCGAGACGAGGCGCGGGCCCGCGGCGCGGATCGATCGCGGCGTTGTCCGCCCGCCCATCGCATTCGCTAACAACATCTGTATTCTGCAAGCTGCATTCGGTTACGTTAGAACCAGAATTTAACAAATATAAAGGTTAGGCTGACTGTCCTGACTGCCGGGCGCAACGCTAACCTGTATTCTTACGGTTACCTTCCTATCAACCAACTCGCGACGAATGCTTCTTCTTTAAAAGTAAAGTCCGCAAGGCGAGTCCTGCGGTGTTTAGCTTCAGCACTGCAAATGCCTAAACTCAAATATCCAAACATCTCCTGACGACAGCGTTGAAACAACAGTGAGAAACCAATTTGGAATTTGTCTGCAACGATGTGATGATAGTGTCGTTGAATGTTTAGCAGATACCAAATTCGATTCTCACCGTTTTGTTTGAATGCTGAATTCAAGGATGTATTGATGTTTGAGCTTAAGAAATTACAGCTCCGTAATTCCGTTTTCTAACTTCAAACGGTAGGTAGCAGTGTATCTAGAATGTGATGGTCGCTCTGCGGACGCAGTATGCTTACCTTCAGAAGAAGAAGAAACTTGTCGTGTTGTAATAATGTAAATATCGAGATCCATTTGTAGATTCTGATATATCATGAATGACAAGTAGCATTTCTTCACAAACCAGTGACACTTCAAGATATGCCTTTCATATCGTGATTAGCCGTGAAGAGCCCGCTATAATGTACTCTGTGGTGCCCGCGTAAGAATACCTGCTTTGCCTGTCGGCTGGCGCAGTTGGTCTTGAGATATGGGTGTTTCGGGAGGTGTCCCTGTTACCTCTGCGGAGATAGCACGCAAGGATTTGGCATAGCTTACGGAAAAATGCCCAGCTAGGGCGACACCACCTTGTCGCGGCAGTCGAGGTCGGTGTGTGCGCTGTTACGTGATGCGTAGTCTGGGAGACAGAACATAAAAACACATTTGTTTTAGCTTCTTATAAAATGTTGTAATAATTACCTAATTAAAAGTTCTTGAGAGCCACCAAGTTGCGAGTTCGGAACCATTTATGAATGTGATATTACCCTAACTATTGTCTTAGTTATTCGAGACATCATATATGATAATAAGACACCGCTGACAAAAGTCACCTAAAGGTGGAGGAAAAATTCGTATAGAAACCTGGTTCTCTGAAGTCGCCAAATCGCAGTGAGCCACTGTGCGCCGCGGGCCGCGTAGTTAGGCAGATCTTATTATTATTTGGCAACCTACGAATATAAATTAATTTGTAGTCATATTGATTTTAATAGATTTGTTCCTGAATCTAGATTGTTATTCTAATTACAAAGTACTATCTAACAAAGTAAAAATTAAAAAATGACTTTATTTTCTGTACGGTGTTTCTTTATTTGTATCACCTCTGATACGCTGGTATAGCTATAATACTACCTAGTATTATAGCTAATTAGATAGGCAGACCTTATAAAATAGGTATGCCTGAGGCCGCACGAATCTTCTTATATTCACAGGATGTATCTGGCGTGATGGTCACGTTCACGTTCAGTGTTGTGTTGATTGCCATTTTCCCGATTCTACAGTAAGATTAACATCAATTTGAGTTGCGGAGCATGGGTTGTCCAATTTGTCACGGAAAACATTCTGACCTCATCGATTGCTATCCATCAGGTGAGACCGAGGTCAGTAGCAAACTATTCATAAATTGAAAAAAATAATGACCGTCAAAAGCGGCGTCATCGGCGTAGTTGATTATGTGTGTATTTTCTACGTGCTACTAAACGTTTAATACGTTATTATTCTAAGGATTAATATTTTATTTGAGAACATGTTATGAGAGGTGAATCGTATTGACGCGCGTTCTATCATGTAGTAGTCGCACACGTAGCACACACAGGCTCACGTCTTATATTATGACAACATGACGCCACGGCCAGCTCGTTTCTTGTGGCATTAGCTTCACCCGGCCAGTTGTGATGTCGGAGCTGTACGAGGAGACAAAGGCAAGCAGTAGCTCGGTGTCTGTGTCTAACACGTGCGGGTTGTCGCGCGTGCTGCAGCCAAGCAAAGTCGAATCTTTACTTTATATTACACAGGCTCTCCCAACTACAAGATACCTCATCTATTGCTAATTATTCGATACAAAAGCTAAGTCGTTTATTTAAAAACCCCGCAAACCTCACGATGTTCTCTTCTACAGTTGTCTTGGCCAAAATTCGAAGTCAGTGCACTTAAACTACGTCATGTTTAGTGTTTCGGACATTGCAAAATGTAACGCATAATTCTTCTTACACTGAGATAAGGCGTGGCACCAATGGGCAGCTTTAGTGTGATCTTACGAGGACCTGGAGCCCCCCTTTGGTGCCGAAGATGATCGCTCCAGTGGTTTTAGCCGGTAGGAGTCCAGCATACCCCTTCGCCCTTCCCCGGGGCGAAGGAAGTTTATGTAGAATTCCACTGGACAACAAAAAAAAGCGGCCTCAGGCGTGTTGGACCTAGGTGTCAGGGCGGTTGTTAGCCCGGTGCCGTCTCGTGCGGGATCGGCCCTCTCCCGATCCCGCTCTATGTACGACTCTTTTTTTTTATTTTTTTTTTTTATTGGTGCCCAGTGGATATTCCTGTCTATGTAGGCCTGCCGAGAAAAAAAAAACGAGTTTTTCTTTTTGTATGTTTTTGGAGCTCTTTTTGTTGGTCTGAACTACTGGAGTCCATCACGGTGATGGTTGTTTACAAATACACGAGTCGAGTTGAGGTGCAAGTGTAGTAACGTTGATGTGTCAGTTGAAGGGGCGTTACGTTAGTTATACAAGTTCACAAGGCTTATTAAGCACATACATGTTCGAGCGCGGTGTCCCTATGCGAGTGCTTAGAATATACACAAACGGGATGCCCGGCGCACGGGTGTGACGTATTAAGGAATTACAAAGGTCTGAGATTCCATGCGTGTTAGTTGTGATGTTGTGATGTCCTGTTGCAGAGCCGCGGCAGCGCGAGCACGGCGGCGTGCGGCATGGAGTGCGGAGTGGCGGCGGGCGGGTACCCCGCGCCCCCCGCGCCCCCCGCGCCCCCCGCACACCCCGCACACCCCGCACACCCGGCGCTGTCGCCCACGGAGCGCTCGCCCGCCAAGTCCGGCCTGCACGTCAACTTTAGCGATAAAGGGGAGGTATGCACCCTCGCGGCGCACCGCACATTACAGATACTTGACACTTTCATCCGTCGCCCCGCTTATTGCAGAACACTGCAGGGCAAAGGGTACTCGCACGCTGTGCCACGACACCCGGCTTATTCTTTCCGCATTGACGGCACGGTTGGTGCAGTGGCTGATACAGTCGGCTGCTGCGCTCCGGGTAGTGGGTTCGATTCCCACACGGAATAAATATTTGTATGATCTGCAGGTAGTTGTTCCGGGTCTGGGTGTATTGTATGTGGAATTCATTTCATTCAATTTCATTTCACTTTGGGCCAAAGTTAAAAAAAAAAAAACAATAAAAAATTCAGTCTGCCGGCTACCTCAGTCACCATGTACTAGGATAATAGCGTTATGGTTTCTGTCCATACGAGTTGAGTGTAAACGAGTTGCGTATGAGTACTATGTGCATACTGCACAGTGTGCCAGGTGACGACATGTCGGAAGATAAGTATCTGTGCAATAAGTTAAGTGCTTCACTCGTGTGATTTGTGTTACAGGTGAAGGAGCGACGGGAGAAGTTCCTCACGGCCAAGTATGGCAGCCATCAGATGGCGCTGATCCGCAAGCGACTCGCCGTCGAGATGTGGCTATACGACGAGCTACAGAAACTATACGACACGCCGGTAAGAACAATATTTGGGCATCTATAATCATCATTTCGGCCAAATGAAATCCACTGCTGGACAAAGGTCTCCCCCAAAGATCACCACAACCACCGATATGGATGTGTTGTGGGCTCATTGGGAGGTTTTGCCATAATCGCCACGCTTGGCAGGCGGGTTGGCGAGCGCAGTTAAGTTGTCAATGTACTCGAAGGACGCTGCTGCCCATCCTCCGGCTAATCCCTTAGTCGACTTTTTACTCCAATTGATAAAGTGCTCTGTAAATAAAAGAAGATAATAAAATAATTAAAAGTACCTACTTAAATAACTTAAAAAATACTTATCGAATTTGTACGCTACGTGGGCGCTGATCCACGTTCCTGGGCCGCCTGACTCGCTCGCCACTTCGGCGCTTTCCTGTGTCGAATAAAGACACTTCATTGTGATTAACACCACACAAGTATAATGTGTGTGATGAATATGATGATACACGTGCATTGTGTGTGTTGCAGAAGGACGGCGGCGGAGGTGGGGGCGGGGGCGGAGGCGGAGGCGGCACCTCGCAAGAGGTGGAAGTGGACATAGACGAGCTGCTCGACATGGACAGCGACGACCACCGCCGCAGACACCTTACGGTGCGTACACGCATCACGCAGCGTAATGCTTCCGCCGCATTCCTATTGGCGGTATAATCGCGAATGTCCTGTCTTAGCCACTTAAAGAGTGATTATGCGCACGACAACCGCGTTAGTAGGGACTCCGTTTTACGTTGTGTTGTTGATCGAAGCCCTATATACACGTTCCGAACCGAATGCCAATTTAGTTATGCCCAGATTCAGAGAAACTAACTTGTCCTGTTTTGTTATTGCAGACTTTACTAGCAGATGCCAAAAAACCACAAAAAGATGTACATGTAAGTACTTATTTGAATATTGTTATGATCGAAAATCGGAGATAGAAAACGCTCATAGAGACAAAAACTAATCACAAAATCTAAATTTGTGACGCAGTTTGTTATAGCATTAATTTATAATATTCATACAAAACTGTTAATATGTGAGCCAATAATGTTATGTATTTAGTAGGCATAGCCAAGTGTTACCGTTGGGAAGAGATCAATTATGGACTATCGCAAAACCTAGCAAATATAATCAAGGTAATTTAAAATATATTCGTCAAGACATACCAATGGATAAGAAATTTAAATCGAAAATCACAACAAGAACATAAAACAAAATCAAATAACAAATCCAAAGCCACATGGAAAATAATAAACTCTACACAATGTAATATGCCGAATAAATCTTAACCAAAAAAAAAAACTATCAGATCCACGACAAATTGCTGAAGCTATTAATCGTTATTTTGTGGATTTGATATAAATATAGACTCTACTAATTCAATTGCGAATCCCTTGACACATACCTAATAGTAATCTCAATAATAATAATAAAATGACATTAGATAGTACGCTAACATTGATTCATAATAATTATAAATCCTTATTTATGAATCCAGTTGTTCCACTTGTTTCTTTTTGTCTGCGAACAAAAAGGGTTTCGCAAAAGACCATCAATGTGGCTCTCTATGATCTACTTTTTAAAATCTACAATAATATGAATAATAACAATAAGGCACCCGTAAAACCCGTAGGACATGACGAAATCATTTAACCATATAAACATGATAACCATGGTGTGCCGTGTGGGGCCGGCTCAGAATACCACCACCCCATCTCCTCCCGTGGGTGTCGTAAAAGTCGACTAAGGGATTAGCCGGAGGATGGGCAGCAGTATCCTCCGAGTACATTAACAACTCATCTGCGATCGCCAACCCGTCTGCCAAGCGTGGCGATTATGGCAAAACACGGCGGGCCCACAACACGCCCATATCGGTCGTTGTGGTGATCTTTGCGCCGAAATGAATGAATGATGAACCATGGTGACGTGATCTGGGTAAAAATATACTGGAGCCTTAGGTACCGAAGATGACCGCTCCAGTGGTTTTAGCCGGTAGGAGTCCGGCATACCCCTTCGCCCTTCCCCGGGGCGAAGGAACTTCATAAAGAATCTCCACTGGGCACTCATATCATACTTAACTCAATCGACTCAAATAAATCAAATAGATAAAAGCTTTTTTGTTGGTCAAAAGGCCGAAGAAATATTTTGGTCACTTATGTTGCACCACAAGGAAGTGTAGTAGGTCCTTTAATTTATCTTATTTACAGATGATTTACCGAGAGCTGATAAATTTTCAATGATATTTGTTTGCTGGCGACAGCACTGCTGTACGAGGGCGGCACTGAAAATTTCGGGAATCAAGGAAGTGACACAACATTACTATTTAAAAATGTATTTATTGCTTTTCGAAGTATTCTCCGCGAAATTTGACACATTTTTCCATACGATGGAACCAATCATTGAAGCAACCATTCCATTCGGTTCAGTTGGGGTCTCCAAAATGGCCGTTTTGTAGGCGTCCACAGCTTCTTTAGGTGATGAAAATCTCTGTCCACGCAATTTATTCTTTATTTTAGGGAAAGTATAGAAATCATTAGGGCTTAGGTCGGGGCTGTACGGCGGATGGTCTAATAATTCTATGTTTTCTTGCTCTAAAAACTCTTTTGTTCTGTGCGCGGTGTGAGAACTCGCATTGTCGTGATGGAGGATGATGCGGCGGTTGCAGTTCTCTCTACGGAGTTCAGAAACGACCTGTGGCAAACAAATGCTAGCATACCATTCTGCATTAACCGTTCTTTGTCCCTCAAGAGGAATAGTCGTAACATGGCCGGTTTTGGAGACAAACGTGGCCGGTTTTGGAGACAAACGTTGCCACCATTTTTTTTGCAACACTCCGTGAACGAACAATTTTTGTTGGCTTTAACTCATTTTCGAACACCCAAACTCGTGACTGGTTTTTTGTTTCGGGTTCGTACGCATATATCCAGGATTCGTCACCTGATACGATGTTGTATACAGCATTTGAGGATCCTGCGTGGAATCTTTCGAGAGTTTTGACGCACCAAGTAACGCGAGCCGCTTTTTGCTCTTCACATAGCAAATGCGGTATCCATCGGGAAAACAACTTTTTTACACCTAATTGTTCATGCAAGATTATTTGTATTTGACTCATGCCAATGTCTAAAGTTGCCTGAATTTCGCGGTATGTCACATGTCGATCTTCCTCAATCAGCTTACGCACAGCATCAACGTTTTCTTGGCTGACTGCAGTTTTTGGACGACCTTGACGAGGATCATCACTGAGCTTGACACGTCCACGTTGAAATTCAGCAAACCAGCGATAAATTGTGGTTTTGGATGGGGCTTCATCACCAAATGCAGAAATCATCCGGTCAACACACTGTTTTTGTGTTAAACCACTTCGAAAGTCATAATAAATCATCGCTCTTGAATTTTCTCGAGTCAATTCCATTTTCTCAACGACTAAACAAGTTTGACAAAACCTTGTGACAAGACCGTGAATCTTTTTTTAAATAAATAAATGGTATTCGATTTGTAAAACCAAGGAGTTTTCAATTAAAAAGATTTTAATATGACAGGAACAGTGGAAATATTCCATTCCCGATACTTTTAGTGCAGCCTATGTATTTACTCCAACTGACAATACATTTGAAAACAACATAAACTGAATTTCGTCATTCGAATGACATTATAAATCTAAAATAATAAAACATTATAAATTGGTTGACATGTAATAACCTCTTTCTTGATTTGACAAAACGAAAACAGTCAGCTTTTCCCAAAGGAACAACCCACATTAAATTATACTCATAGAATAAAATATATCGAGGATACAGATAGAATAAAATTTATATGGCTTTGGATTGATAAAAATATGTCAGAGATAACGCAAATCGATACTGTACGTAAAAACGTTTTAAAAAAGAAAAATACCGACCTCAAAAACCCTACACGATATAAAATATTAAAACCACTAAAAAGAAAAAAAAAATTAAAGATTTGGAATAGACAAAAAGTATTTATTAAAATTAATAAAATATTTTTTGGTAATCTGTGTTCTTCTAGACATGCTGACAAAATAGTAATTTAATTTATAAAGCAGAAATAAATTTTTCATTAAATTTATGGTTTATAAATACAAATTGACCGTGTCGTGCCAGCTTGGCCATGTGGTGCCGGTTACGAATAGCACCAACCCATCTCATCCCGTGGGTGTCGTAAAAGGCGACTAAGGGATTAGCCGGAGGATGCCCATCCTCAGCAGCGTCCTACGAATAGATAAAGATAAGATAAAAAGATTTTTATTTATTTAAACCATTATTAGCACTTATGAATCGTCAAGACTTTAGTTGCCACATTTTAAGATGTTGATTTCCTATGGAGAAGAACGGGCAAGAAACTCTATGGTTAATCTTTTAAAATCATGTTACAATATTTATGAGTACAATGCTCTCGAAAATTCAGGTTACATAAAGACAATGTTCCTACATTAAACATAGTAAAGTCTAAATACATTAACAACTCAACTGCGATCGCCAATCCCGCCTGCCGGTCGTTGTGGTGATGTTTGAGGGAGACCTGTGTCCAGTAGTGGACTTTATTCGACCAAAATGATGAAATACAAGTCATCATATCAGCCAAAATACGTCCACTGCTGAGCATATATTTCCACAACGCCCAGTCACGTGCCGCCCGCATCCAACGACTCCCTGCGACTTTCACCAGGTCGTCCGTCCATCTCGTCGGTTGACCCACGCTGCGTTTTTCGGTGCGCGGTCACCATTCGAGAACGCTTTTGCCCCAACGGCCATCAGTTCTACGAGCAATGCGCCCCGCCCTAACGGGCCACTTCAGCTTAATTATCATTTCAGCATTTGCAGCATAAGGACATCCTTGAGCTTTCTTACGAAGCCCATTCTGAGTAACCACGTCTCTGTTCCATATGTCATCACTGGTAACACACACTGCTTAAAAACTTTCGTCTTGAGGCATTGCGGTATTGTTGACGAATAGACGTTACAAAGTTCCCCGAACGTTCTGTGTTTCAAATAATAAAAGCTATATAAATATTTTACTGATAAATGTTCACGTATAACAATGTTCATATATAACATTGCAATAGACCTTATCGCTATAGTTTCGTTATAGACTATTCATTGTTAACATTTGTCCGCATTTTGTTTCAGAAATTCATAAACGACTTGCTAGAGAAAGCGAAAACTCTGTAGGCTATGGAACCAAATCTCAAGGATGGAACGTGAGGAGCGGCCGAGCCACCGCTCCGTCTAGATATAATAATTATAATCATGTCCTTAGCTCGTAGGTATGTGTTGTGAGAGGTGTGGTGACGGCCACGTCGAGTATTACAGATTACTGTAAGTAAGATATATCGCTCGCTCATTTGGGTTGAGCGTGGAGCACAGGAGCCGATGGGTGCCACACCGGTCGCCTCCGACGGCCGACTTACATACATATCATTGACGCGGAGACGAGGGACAAGCGCTTTCTATGAACGCCGATTGTGTCGCGCTTGTTCCCTCGTGTCCGCACATAACCTGTGTTCAATGCAGTTCGATTGTCGAAATAATAACAATTAATATTTGGCTTCCTCCAGCCGTGAATATCCGGCCGTGCGATGTTTTGCTCTGTAACAGTAGGAGTGTCATTATTAGAAACCTAAATGCTCGTAGAATAATATCACATTTTGTGCATAACTCTGCTGCAAGTGATACGTAAGGATATTACTTTTAGATAATGTTGTAAAGTTAGCTTAATACATTTTATATAATTATAAAACATTCGTAGATATGTGTTTGCAACGTTGTGCATGCGACAGACATGCCACAATATTGGGAGCTATCATTCACTAAACAGAACAACCGTAGTAGGTATAATGATATTGTTAAAGTTATTTGTAAGAGTATCTTGGGTCGAATGTAACGCTTATATGATGTTCGTGAAAAGCAATCATCTGCTGCTATATGTATATACTCGTAGATACCTAGGTGGTGAGTATGTTAAGGATCGCAGACGTCGGTTGTACACATACATCTCAAGCAGTCCAAGCTAGCGCGCCCTCCTACCGACCTGTCAGCACACCAGCGCCACACACTCCTTGCATCGCCATGGTACCGACTAGTGTAGCAATATTCAATTTTTAACTAGTAGAACGTTGGTAATGTGTATTAGCATAAGATAGGTATATATATATAGACATAAACATCGACAGTGAGATTCATTTGATTAAGGTCGTCATTACAGTCGCGTTATCATGTTGGCACACTTGTGTGTAATGCGCGCGTCGCGCTGCGGGTTGCGATCGTATCATCGTTTCTGGCGTCCGTGAGCTGCGTGTGTGCTGCGTGTGTGCTGTGTGTGTGCTGTGCTGGCGTGCTCCAGTGGTCGCAACACCTCCCAGTGCTGACTCGGCAAGATAGGATGTTGGTACACGACGATGTGGCTGAATTGACATTGAGCCGAAGCGCTAGATCGGTGTTAGCACCGGAGCTATACTAGATCGCGGTCTCCGGATTGAAACACTTTGTAATAAATAATTTTACTAAATCTGTTTATTTTATTTTTCTTCCCTTTTACTAGTGTATTATAATATCTGTGCCTTTAGGTACCATTCATAATTATATGTAAGTTTACGTGTTTGTTATCAGCGTTTTTAGTCTTAAGTTTCCCACTGCTGGCCATTGGGTGATCACGTCAGTATTTGTACGCCTCAATAGGCGATATAACAGCAATCTGTTATAACTAACACAAATCACAAAAACGTAAGGTGATGTACCATCCAGCTCTACCATCTCGCAACCCGCTTTTGTCTACAAAGTGCATGGAACTTCGGAAAATATAAAAAACAACATGAATGCAATTTCAATGCAATAAAAGCAAGTAGGTACCTATTATTATAGGGTCCAAAGTTGCTCAGAGTTAAATTAGATAGTGGGATACGAATACATATACTCCGTTAATATGCTGATCAAAACTTTTATTATTCTGCATTCGTGTAAGAGATATAATATGGTACCTATACAGATGTATACCATATTATAAACAAAGTCAAAGTCAAGTCCAAGTTTTTTATTTCAAATAAACTAAATATAGGCACTTATGAAACGTCAGAATTTAAGTTGCACGGTTCCAAATAGTTGATCTCATGGAGAAGAGCCGGCAAGAAACTCCATGGATACTCTTTTAAAATAGTTGGGGATTACAATGTTAATTGTATAGGTACACATGATTGTAAAACATATACAGAGAAAAATGTAGGTTAATGTGTAAAGATGAAACATACCACAATAAAATTACAATAATGAATTTGCCGTGGCAGGTAACGGCTGACCAGTCCCAACAGACGGCACCCGTTCACGAGCATGACGCATGCATCAGCATCGCTTAGCTCAACCATATTGTAGGGAACCGAACGACCCGATACACAACGCCACCGTTAGCTAGAAACCGCTGGTCCCAGCTAGTATTAACTAATAGTCAATCAATGCCATAATATTAAATTGATGTAAATAACATAAAATTTTATGAAATTTTAAATGAGTCAACTCAAATGTCAATACAAGTAATGAACATAAAAGTTATCAAATAATAATAACAGTAGTAAATTACAATAATGTCAAAATTACAAAAGATTAAATATATAATATTCACTCAGCCAAACTTACTCCATACGTGTTAATTATGATTATCTTGAGCTGAACCTAGAGACCGGCAACTTTTATCATCTATATAATCGTTTATGGTGTAATACGCCTTTTGGGCAAGTATGGATTTAATATTAGATTTAAAGGAATGAAATGGCAACTCTAGTAAACGATGTGGTAGTTTATTGTAAAAGCGAATACCAAGCCCCACAAACGAGCCATGCACTCTGTGTAATCTATGGTAGGGAACGCATAATTTATGCCTATTTCTAGTGTTGACGTTGTGAACGTACTATTTTGGCGTATGAACTTATATTTTGCCTGATATAAATTATGTTGGCAAAAATAAATTGTGATGCAACAGTGAGAATACCAATGTCCTTGAAATAATCTCTAAGAGAAACCCTTGCTCCTCACTGATATATTGCATGAATAGCTCGTTTCTGCAGAATGAATATACTTTCAATGTCTGTAGCTTTGCCCCATAATAGAATTCCATAGGACATGTTACTGTGAAAATAACTAAAATATACTAACCGAGCTGTATCCATAGCTGTATATATACTTACAATGCTTCAGCACCATTAAAAATTAATAAATATTCAATCCAATATCACTGATACCATATTCTTAAACTTCATTGTGGTAAAACACCAGAAAAAACCCACAAAGCATTCTCCTAAATAGAGAATAAAACAAACAATCTTAGAAACTTTTAACTAAAACGCCTTCATATTTACTTATTACCTACTATTAGATACCTACTTATTTCCGTATATACAATGTACTCTGTGCCTACTTACACTCTTACAGTCGGTTTCTGAAAGGCGTGTCAATGTCGAATTAGCTAACAAGCTGTCACAATTATCCGCCCGCTGTTAACAGTCTGTCACAATCTGCGGGTTGCTGGAACGCAAATTATCGAAAAGTTCGCTAATAGACTAACGCGTGTTTTTCGGGAAAGTGTTCTTTTGATTCTGTCTAGCGAATATCGTTCTCTTTCGTTTAACAGCAAACCTAGAATGCCCTATTTTGGCAAGTTAAGTTATCTTTTTTGATAACTTAACTTGCCAAAATAGGCAACCCGGTTGTATAAAATCGGAATACTTCTGCTTAGAAATACATAAACATTTTACAAACTTCACCCTTCGTTTGATGGTCTATCATAGTACACACGGCTACATTTAAGGTATACCATTATAAGCTGATCTCTCACAAGTCTACACAACGCGAAACCAGCTTATACTGGACATTGGTGCCGGCCACCCTATCTCATTAGCTGGAGGATGGGCAGCAGCGTCCTTCGAGTATATTTATAACTCACCTGCGATGCCAGCCAACCCGTCTGCCGAGTGTGGCGATTATTATGGCATAACACCGCAATGGGCCCACAACACAAAACCATACCGGTCGTTTTGGCAATCTTTGTGGGAGGCTTCTGTCCTGCAGTGGACTTCATTTGGCCGAAATGTACCTACGTTAATAAAATACGTCAGTAAAATACTAACATGAATGTTTACATATTATGACGTATTCAGTCGAGTTTAGCTTTGTTCAGTCGAGTTCAGTCATAGTTCAGTCGAGTTATGTCTAGTTCCGTCGAGTTCAGTCGAGTTTAGTCTAGTTCAGTCGAGTTCAATCGAATTCAGTCGAGTTCAGTCTTGTTCAGTCGAGTTAAGTCGAGTTCAGTCTAGTTAAGTCGAGTTCAGTCTAGTTCAGTCTGTTTCTCTCGGCTGAAAATCGTGTTTACGTCGGACACTAGTTCTTTATAAATATAAAATATCATATCAGTCTGTCACTATCCCAATCCTAACCAAAGGCCTCTTTTCACATAGAGAAAGCAAAATTCAATCTACAGAAATAATATTTCCGTTTTCATCTTATCTTTGATGAAAGTATTACTACATTAAGTAATATTACCGTTATTATTAAAAAAACTTGGGAAAATTTCATTCCATCTGGTATCCCTCAAATCACGCACACATGTTCGATACCATGCTTCACTTTCGTTAAGAGTGGCGCGGAGTCCATCTTTTTTTTCTAGTCCGTGCTTGTCACATTATTTTGTGTTTCAGAAACCCAAAACACTTTCAATTCGAGATTAACAGCTTGTTACGTGATCATTTTCGATTGTGAAACCGGCTGTAACCATAGTATGGTAGAAAATTATTCAACTTATTGACTTCTGCGCGGAAAAAACCTATCCCCTCTGTGCTTCAAGAGAGTAAAAAACCAAAATAAAGAAAAGAAGACCATTCGAATTTATATTATTAGCTGTTTTACATAAAAAGCTTTATTATCATCATCTTCCTGTCAGGTGACAAGTTACTTGGGGTCGACGCAATACGTTTTCCTCTTGCATTTTTCCCTGTTAGCCGTTATCATTTACTCCCTTTTCCTTCATATCCTTCCTCACAAAATCCATCGATCCATCTTTTATTTGGTCTTCCTTTCCATCTCCATCCATATTCATCACTCTATTAGTCACATTCGTTTAATCCCTCCTCCTCCATGTCCATACCAATACAAACGATTTTATGCTTTCAACCTTAAAACTCCCTCTAATATACATATTTATTACTTTATCCACTCGTGTCTCTCCGTACATCCATCTCAAGTTTCTCATCTCCGGAACCTGCAATTTTATCACACCCGTCTTCTTCAGGGCCCAGAATTCCGAACCATACAAAACGAAAGGTCATTAACGGATTTTAAAATTTTGACCTTACCTATCAGGGGCAGCCACGGGTCACATGTTGTTCCTGTGACCTGTCGCCATTTCATCAAACGCCTACCAAGCGTGTTGAATACCGGCAAATTTTCCCCAAAATTACGACACAATTCTGGAAATTGAAAATCCCCCATGGAAGCCTTTGTTCAGCAGTGGACGTCCATTAGCTGGTATGGCGATGATGGTTTCAGACCCGGAAGGTCCTGCTCCGGGCAAACCCTCCGCCTGACTCAATATATAGAAAAGGATAAAAAGACTTATAAAATACGTATATTGGGAGGCTGCTGGCAAAAGTAACCGCGAGGACCGACGACCACGTGTTTTCAGATCCAGACTTTTAGCGAGATGTTCAGATATCAGTGTTTTTGTATACATTATATAGCTAATACGCTAAGAAAAAAAAGAAAGAAAGAAACGATTTGAGAGGAGGTTATGTATAAAACTAGAAACAGAGGCTCCCTAAATAAAAATAAAAAGAGGGGTACGCCAAGGCGACCCTTTGTCGCCAAAACTATTTACCGCTGTTCTAGAGGAAATTTTTCGTAAACTGAACTGGGAGGAATATGGCATAAATATCAACGGGGAAAATCTGTCCCATCTTCGATTCGCAGACGATCTCATACTATTTGCACTGTCAAAAAATCACCTTCAAAGTATGCTCAAAGACCTGGAAAGAGGCTCTCTCTTCTGTAAGCCCGACTATGAATATCTCTAAAACGAAGCTATGACAAATGCGATCGAAGATCCAATTACTATAAATAACACTCCTATAGAATATGTTAAAGAATACACCTACTTAGGTCAGCTGATATCGCCAAATGATCTCATGCCGAAAGAAATAGAAACTAGGATAGGCGAAGCATGGAAACGATACTGGTCCTTGAAGGAAATAATCAAAAACAAAGAAGTTTCCATGTTCTTTAAGAGGAAACTGTACAACACGTGCGTGCTACCCGTGCTCACCTACGGCTGCCAGACTTGGGCTCTCACAAAAGCACAAACCAAAAAGTTAACAACCTGCCAGACCGCAATGGAAAGAAGTATGCTCAACGTAAGGAAAACTGAGAAAATACGGAATCAAACAATAAGGACAACCACGAAAATAACTGACGTCGTTAGAAAAATAAGGAAACTGAAGTGGAGATGGACAGAGCTGTCCAGTGCGGTGGTATTGGGTTAGGTGATGATGACGATGCGTACACAAATATAACCAAAAATCAATGCGCAAGAAACAACATACATTAAAAACTGTGCTCAAGCGCTATCTGGACCACACTCACGTGATCACAGTTCCAATCTCTGGGATATTATGAGAGGCATAGAAAAATGGAATAAAAATATTATGTTTTGGTATCCCAGAAACGCAAAAAGAAAACGCGGAAGACGATATCGATAAAAAACCTGTAACTGCTCTATTTATCGATATGAGACAAGCTTTTGATTTCGTTTGTCACCTAAGATTATTAAAGAAATTGTCTTCGTACGGAATACGAGGACCAGCTTATGATTGGGTAAAGTCTTTTTTTAATAAACATAACTCAATGCGTGCAGATAAAAAATACTCTACCGACACAAAATATATCGAAAAATTTAGATCTTATATAGAAAACAATCATGGTGTTCCGCAGGTGAGCATTCTTGGCCCCCCGGTATTGACCCAAAAATGCGTATTACTTGCTGACGATACCACCATAATTTTCAGCGCCATTGATAAATCAAATTATGATTTCGAAATAAATCATTCTATAAACACTATTATAAAATGGTTGTCTTCGAACAATTAAACATAAATGTAGAAAAAACTAATTACATTCAATTTCGCACTTACAAAAGCCATACACCGAAACTTAATATATCATGCCAGGGTACATTATTGAGGTACATGAAATTAAATTCTTGGGTATAATCTTAGATCAATTTTGTAACTAGAAACCACATGTACCTGAAGTATGTTCCAAGGTCAACAGATTTGTGTTTGCTTTGCGTAGAATAAGTCAAGTTAGCATCTAAAGCAGCAGCAATCAGCGTACTATGTTTATTCCACGCTCGGGTATGGTATTGTGATATGGGGTCGTTCGGTCCAAATGGACAGTGCATTTATAAAGCAGATAAAGATAAAGATAAAAAATATTTTAAGATAAAGATAAAAAATATTTTTATTCATGTAAACCATATACAGGCACTTATGAATCGTCGAGACTTTAATTGCCGCGTTCCAAGATGTAGATTTCCTATGGAGAAGAACGGGCAAGAAACTCCATGGTTACTCTTTTTAAATCATATTAAATGTTACAATTTTTTATGAGCACATTGTTGTAAAAATCAAGGTTATGTGAAAACAATGTAGGAGAAACGAGTCTAAACTTCTTAAAAAGTCTACAAAACAAGCCTGAATGTATTTTTTTAAGGTTTTGATCCAGTTGTCATGGCTGCATTTGGCTGACCAGTCCCAACAGACGGCACCCGTTCACGAGCATGACGTATGCATCAGCGTCGCTTAGCTCAACCATATTGCAGGGAAACTTAGCGACCCAATACACGACGACACCATCAGCAGAACACTTGAGCGAGCATGACATACCTAAACTGCCAGACAACTATCACGTCAATAAAACAAAATACAAAACAACCCACATGGTTCCCGCACTGCCAGTACAGTAACAAATCAAAATAAATTGAATATTTAAAAATAAACAAGTCATTAAAGTAATTAAAAAAATATAGAATAATGTAATGTCATTATATGAAGTAATAGAATAGATTAATCAAATGTCATTATATGAATTAATATAATCCATTATAGGTAATATTGACATAATTTAAATTTCAACATAAAAAAAATGGCAATTGTATTTGATAAATACATAAACCAAGAATGTCAGTATAAGCCTATGAAAATTAGAGCAGCTCAATCCCAAGCATTTTTGTCGTCCATATACTCTGTAACTTTATAGAAACCCTTTCTACACAGCTTCTGCTTTATAATGGACTTGAATTTATTAGGACTTAATTTTTGAATATGACTTGGGATTTTATTGTAAAAACGCACAGATTGACATATAAATGATTTGGTTATCTTCTGGAGCCTAGTGGCAGGAACAACCAGTTTATGTTTGTTCCTGGTATTAATACTATGGATATCACTGTTTTTCACAAAGAGATTAATATTTTTATGTACATACAAAGCATTTTCATAAATGTACTGAGATGGGAACGTCATTATATTAATCTCCTTAAATCTATCCCTCAGTGAATATTTCGGGCTTAACTTATAGATTGACCAGAAGCGCTGTATAAGGGCTTTTAGAATAGAACTAACGAAATCATGTCGTTTTTTGAGAAAATAATATCCTCACATTACCTTGCATATACGTCCTAGATACCTGTGTTTTTGTTTGTAAGCACTCTGAAATTTTCCAGCGCACCCAAGATATGTGTCGTAATAATGTAAGATCTCAATATAAAACAACCTGTATAGACTCATTACAAATTTAACAGTTTGTGCAAGAAATGTCATATATGTGTATCAAAATGTTCAATAACACTATATATATAACAATAACCTAACACAAAAAAAACCCTTCCATTTAATATTTTTAGAAGGCAGTTGACTAAATGGCTTGTTGCACGTTGCTTTTATAGAATATTTAGAATACAAATAGGTAATTAATGGAATGTATTAAATATTGACATAAATTATTATTGTATAATTATTCATTTTTCATTCATTCATTTCGGCCCAATCAAGTCTACTGCTGGACATAGGCCTCCCTCAAAGATCACCAGAACGACCGATATCGGTGTATTGTGTGCTCATTGGGGGGTTTTGCCATAATCGCCACGTTTGGTTATCTGGTTACAAGGGCGGATCCAGGATTTCAATCTTGGCTCGGTGTCTCGTGTCAAGAATTTCAGAGATCATTGTTGATAATAGGTCAGCTATATCCAGTAAGTTCTATATATAAGTTCTGGTTCGTCCTTGACTGGTTACACAAATAAAAAGCTTTGAGAACGCCGAAACAAACCTTGAGCAGGGAGCGCTCCCTGGACCTTCTCGGTAAATACTACAGCAAGAATTCACTCAGACCAATCCCAACAAAGAAACAATCTTGCGCTTTCCACCTCTACAACAGCTCAGCTGCTCGACGAACCATTGTTTAAAAGCTAAACAAAAGGTCGATTTCAGGAATAAGCTGCTACGACGCCTGATTTCAACTACGTGGGGTGCTTCACCCCAAATACTTCGTACCGCAGGCATGGCACTCCGCTTCGCTGTGGCATCGCTCCACTTACGTAAAAGAGATTGATGTTGCCCTCGAGACATGTCAGATTATAACAGGCTGTTTCAAATCGACGCCGCTCAATGTGCAATCTCCAACTGCCGGCATAGCACCCCCAAAAGTTTGAAGGGATGCTGCGTGGTCATGGGAAAAATAAAAGAGGAGTCAGACCCAAGTCAAATGACAAAATTTTAATTTAAAATGAAATAACCCAGTTTTCTTATATCGACAGGCCCTACAAGGTTGTCAAGTTGTGGCCCTTCGACAACTGTGCTCAGAAAACGGCGGGTTTTAAACCCACAAATTTTATTCCACCCAGTGAGTAGCTCCCTGCGTAATGCTGTCATAATCTCCCCCGGTCTACATGGAACCTCGAAAAACGTCCACTGCTGGAGACCTCCCTCGGGATAGTATTGTATGCCTATTGGGGGTTTTGCTGTAATCAAGCGATTAAGCAGCTGAGTTGTAAATGCACGCTAAGGACGCACCTGGCTATCCCCAAAGCCAATCCCATAGTCACATTTCACAATACTTACAGGATAAGATGGGTGTTATTCTTAGCCAGCTCCAAACGGTTAATAGTCCCACTCAAACGAATGTTTACTTTTTCCAGGGAAAATGAAATATAATGGATTACTAATACTTTATTTCTTTCTGTACAAACATTATATAGAAAATTAATTATTAGTTTTGGAATACATTTGAACGGGAATACATATACGGAATCGTAAGTTTCGATTAACAGTCTACGTGTACAGTGAGCGGGTGCACGGCCGCCGCAGCCCGACCGCCCAGCGCACTCGGCCCTGCCTACTTACATACTAACACAGCTGCGGCGGTGACCTCAACCCTGCATAATGAGATGCACGAAGTTCTCGTAGTTGATGTTGCCCTGCGAGTCTTCTTGGCCCTGCAGCAGCTGCTCCACCTGCACAAACATTTAATTAAAACGCGTCCAATGGTAAAAAAATATGTAATCCGTATATGGTCCATTTTACGGGTTGGCCAATTGCGGTTGGTTTGCTAATTGGATCAACCGTGAATTGACCTCACTACGAATTAGATGCAATTGGACGAAATGCGAATTGCAGCAGTCACATTAGTAATATCAATCTCTATTCCCCATGTGCATTCTGTCATTGTTAAACTAATGAACATTAATATAATGCATCAATCATTTCGGCCGAATGAAGTCCACTGCTGGCCACAGGCCTCCCCCAAAGATCACCACAATAACCGATATGGGTGTGTTGTGGGCTCATTGGGCGGTTTTTCCATAATCGCCACGCTTGGCAGACGGGTTGGCGATCGCAGTTGAGTTGTTAATGTACTCGAAGATGGCTGCTGCCCATCCTCCGGATAATCACTCAGTCGACTTTTACGACAACCACGGGAGATGGGGTGGTGGTATTCTGAGCCGGCATCACACGGCAAAGCCAGCACCACACGGCAATATAATGCATACATCTGATCAAGATTTTTATACAACAGGGGCGAGATTTTGAGGTGTGCAGGCTCTGGGGCAAAAAAGGAGTGGAGACTCCTAATTATTTTTCAAACAGTTATCCTTTATTTTTAGAGTAAGAACTGCTGTTACATCGAATATGGTATTTTTTCTTTTCAAAATATGTAATGTTTCATATTATATGGCACTCATTACAAAATTTGATCTAGTTTCTATTATTATGGAGGCCATGGGGAAGCCCCGGTTGCTTTCCCATACATCCGGCTCTGACAGTGACTAGCATTTGTTGACAGAATGAGTATATTATTAATTCGCTTCTATTAATTTATTATTATATTATAAAGAAGTCAATGTATTTTCTTTTGAACAGTTTTATTCCACACCAGTTGCCACATTGTCAAGTCCGTAAATGTCAGCGTCGCGTTTGGGAGCTCGCGTGTAGGACGCGTACACAACAGCGGGTACGCACTACGCACCTCGTCGTCGCTGAGCTTCTCGCCCAGCGTGGAGAGCAGGTGGCGCAGCTCGGCGGACGAAATGAAACCGTTGCCGTCTTTATCGAAATGTCGCAACCCTTCGATGAAGTCGTTGGCCGTGTCGCCGCTGCGCGCCTTCGAGATGGCCTGACGACACACATACACATGTTTAATAAATCAACAGGCACCGAGTACAGTACAGAGAGACAGCTGCCTAAGAGTTAGGCATATTCTTGTAGAGCTGCTACACAAGGAATTGAATTTAATTCAAAATGTGTAGCTGATTGTTTGTTATATTCGTAAGAATTTAATATAACTGCTACCAACCCAATTTTTATAACTAAAAAGTTTTAAATTATTTTAATGAAAAATTACCCCAGGAAATAAACTTCAAACAAGGTCTAATACTTGCTCGGAAAAATAACCTCACACATAATAGAAACGAACGGACAGACAGATGTATACAGACATGATGAAACCACAGCAGCTTCTAGTTTGCTATGGGATCCTAAAAATTGACAGTAATCGTTGACATTCCTGATATAGCACTAAATCAACTTGAAAATACCTTTGATGCAAATTTAGTCATAAGACTGATAGAGAACTCGCTACAGATCCCTAAGTTAATGCGTTTCCGACAGGCACTTGGTGAGTTTGATTTTCACTTTGACTCGATTTTATGAGTATTGATCATTCAAACATAATCATTGATGATTATTATTACTTTATGTCGATATCAGATATATAGAGGACTAGCTTTTGCCCATGGCTCCACCCGCGCTTAAATCTTTACAAAGAATGCCCTGAGATATTTAAGTCTTTTGAAAGTACTGCGAATCATCCCCATTGTAGAGATCCCACCCGTATACATTAGATACTGTTACCGTTGATATTACAAACAGGCAGCAATCATATGTGTATAATTTAAAATTTATATTTAATATATTATATAATGTCCTATAGTTATTAGGTTAAAACTGAGTTTTCAGCTAAGATTTGTATGCCATCATGTCCATGGCGAAACATCTACAGATCCCACCTATTTACTTATTACCTGTTATGTAACTATGTTTCCAACAAATAAATATTACTCTATTCTATTCAATAAATGTAGATTAAATGGGCCAAATAATGCCTTTAGCATTACATAAATAGAGATCTGCTTTACAATTTGTATTATGAAAAATCTTTTATATCTTTTCATAATTATGTTAGAAATGGCTCATAGGGTATGCACTTTTTTAATCTAAACGAATCAGTAGCAATCTGGGTAAATGTGATAATAAAATAAAAGTGGTATGAAACAAACACTGAAACTAGGCAAATCCATCAGTGGGATCCAGAATGATCTTCAAAAATATATTTTAAAACCATATCAGGCAAGTTAGAAGTTGCTAACAATTATTTTTTTGCCCGTGTCCTGATCTTAGCTGCTATCTCACTTGATTCATTATCTTCATTATTTATTGTAAACACATTCAATTTTAAAATTCAGACAGGTTAATAATAAAAAAAACTGTAGACATAATACATATCTGGAAGGTATATCTGTTAAAATACTTAAATCTAAGATTAACAAGGTTATCAACTAAATTGATTACATTATAATTCATACTGTGCAGTAATTAAATCAGTGCAAAAATGATGCAAAAATTACTAGTAAATTTAAATGAGTGTGTTCAGAATGTGTTTCATTTCTTATATATACATAAGCAAATAGCCTCAAACACATACAATTATTGTAGCATATAATTATACAGTAGTTGTTTCTAGTATGCTGAAGAGAATTCCATACCTATTCAAATATATTGTGGTTCAATTTTATAACAATATCATTTAGTTCTAGAGTATAAAGTATAATTATTTAAAAGGAGATATTGTATTATGTCATTATATCACTAAGTTTTCCTGTTTGTTTCCATGCATAACTGTTAAATAATTAATACAACCGGTGCTTACCTGATAGATAGGTAGGAATACTTCAAATGATATTCTTTCATCAGGCTTCAAGTGAAGGGTGCATTTCTTCACATCTGACTCAGTGGGGTTTTGGCCTAGAGCTCGCAAGGCATCACCAATCTGTGCTACATGAATCTTGCCATCACCACGGGAGTCAAACAGTTGAAATGCTTCCTGGAATTCTAGAAAAAATACGAAGTTAAAGTAGAATTTAACCACGAATACTATTAGGAAGCCTAGATGTAGGAAAATAAAATAAAGTTGAACAAGTACAGGTACAGTGATCACAAGTGGTCGGGATACCTTCGACGGAGGTGAGATTGAGCTTGGTGGGCGGCTCGTACATGAACATGTTGCGAGGAAGGCGCCTGGCGTTGCACTGGCCCCGCGCCCCACTCACACACTCGAGCGAGGCCATCGTAGCCGGCCCAGGCAACACACCTGGTTTGTTTTAAAATACAAACCATATATGGAAACTAGGGCGCTTGTAACAGCCACCACTTTCGGTAAAGACGTTGATTGACATGACATGACTCACGGATTATGCGCCAGCGCGACTCCCCGCCTGCCACTGACGAACGATTTCTTTGTGCACTGCACAGCTATTTGTTTTCTTAGTGCGATACGAAGGTAAATAAATTGATGAAGCGAACTTTTTCAACAAATAACGATTAAATAATTTGACAACTCACCTGCCAGTTGGTCTTCTGAATATCCGGCCTGTAACAAAGTAAATCATATTTATATTGTATTCAGACAAACATTATACCAGAATAATTTCTGTCTTTAATTTACCATTGTTATCAATTTATTGAATTTCTTCTGGATATTTATCTATGACTCATAAACAAGTACTTAATTAATAAACAATTATTCAATTCAATGACATCAGTTTCGTAGGTACTTCGTATTTACATGATGTTGATGACCAACGTCAGTGCTGCCAACATCGATATTCAGAATTCCCGCTTATTAGATTCTCGTATTTCGTGGGATGTCCGGATTTAAGAATATAGCACCACTCCATCTCCTTCCGTAGATGTCGTAAAAGGCAACTAAGGGGTTTAAGCCAGAGGGATGGACAGCAGCGTGCTTTCTATTTACATAGAACAGCAGCAACAGCAGCCATTCTACGCTCACGCACCCGCCTACCAACAGTATTGGTTCATTCCACCCAAAATTACACACGGCATGTAACCGGTCGTTTTTGGGGGAGGGCTTTGTTCAGCAGTGGACGTCTTTTAGCTGATATGATGATGATGATGAGAATTTTTGCCGTGCCGCGCTGTCACTCTACCGCCCGCCGTGCCTCAGCTGAGCCGTGGTTCTATCTACAGGCTAGTTCCCTAAAGAGAATAAAGTTTGTTATTTTTAGAAACCGATGACCCATCCCCTCCAGTGACAGCAGACGTAGTCACAATTTTACTAAAAAATACTCACTTCCGAAAAGCCATAAACCCGGTTAACCAAAGCCCTCCAGTTATCGCCCCATTAGCCTTCATAATGCTCTTGGGAAGATCGATAAGCGAATAATCTGTTCCCTTCTAAAGGATTATGCCGAAACCAAAAAACTAATTCCCGACGAGCATTTTGGTCTTCGAGCCAATCACTTCTACGCCCAATAGATACACCACATAATCGTGTGAATCAGCTACAGATTCCAACGTAGTTTGATGACTGAGTACTCTTCTTTGATGTGATGGAAACATTCGATAGTCTGGTACAATGGCTTATTATAAGAACTGTATAAACTCGGAGTGCCCGACTGTTTCGTTATCATTATACGGGACTATCTATGAAATCGCAGCTTCCGCTTTCGCTTTGACGGTGCACTCTCCTCCCCTTTTCCATAAGAGTCGGAGATCCACAAGGATCTGTGGTAGCCCCACTACTGCTTACGTTGTACGCTAGCAATATTCCCATATAACCAGGTCAAACGCCCTAATTTTCCCAGTCCACCGATGACACGGTCATCTATTACACCGGTTGTTCCCCCGATAATATATAACTAGAATCCCCCAAAACTATGCAAATGTCCTTGAGACTTGGTTCACGAAATGGCGGATCGAAGTTATCCCCTCCAAAAGCAAAATCGTCCTATATTGCTGACTCAAAGACGAGGATGCTCACTTCAGATTTCAATGTCTGGCCTAACATCGATCGATCGAATTTTTAAACATTGGCGAAGCCAAAAGTGGTCTCAAGCCAAGCTTAAAATTTATTGTATGATATAAACAACTGCTTCTAAGGGCGCCCCCTGCGGGACTCTAACCTCGGCTTAGGGCATTGCTGGGGGGTACAAGATATGTAGGTACAGCTGGATTGGTATTCTTTAAATACGGTTGGTGCAATGGCTGATACAGTCGGCTGCTGCGCTCTGGGTCGTGGGTTCGATTCCCACACGGAACAAATATTTGTACAATCTGCACGCAGTTGTTCCGGGTATTGGTGTATTGTGTGTGGAATTTGTTTTCTCGCCAAAAAATTATCCAAATTCTGAAAAAAGTAGAACTCTGTAGGTCAAGGTCTGATAAGTACGGCGGATGACGGAGAGCTTCCAATTGCAGCTCTTGTAGCTTGGAGACTGTCTGTTCTGCATTATAGTGTCGTGCAGGAGCAGCGGGGACAAGCAATTGATTAAAGCTGGTTGCAGATGTGTGAGCTTCTCCATCATAGTTAGTGGTGTTCAAAAACTCTATATGGCACGCTACAGACTATTTGCTATAGTAAAATAGCGCGCTAGTTTACACGCTACGATTATAACGAACTGGACGTACGCGAATAAAAGCGCGGTGACTATTCTCGAATCACGCTAAATGTCGTTGGATATTCTTAACATTGAATATTTTATAGTATAATAAAGAAAAGTTAATAAACTTTTCCTCATACTTTCCATGCTTAGCATGATAGATTTGTATGTAGTAAATTAACATAGGATAGGATTTTATTTCTTTTATTAAGAATTTCTTAAAGCAGTTTTCATGAAACGGAATTGTTTGATGTTGTGTATGCCTGTTATTGACGTCATCAAATGTCATGTATGTTATTATTTTTTATTTTCTTATGTACGGACATTGTTAACGTATCTAAAATAAATAAACATTTTAATCAACGCGTTAGGTAACGACCAATAGCGCCACTCCCGCGATATGCCTATGCTCGCGCTATTTTCCTCGCTACCTACTCGTTGTTTCTTAATCGCGCTATTTTTATAGCGTCAAGTTGGAGCCGGCATAGCGTGTGCTATACGTTGCGTGAATATAGCGCGCTATTTAATCGCGCTAGAAGCTATGTTAACCACCACTAATCATAGTGTTCAATATATACATATATACACATCTGCAGTAATTCTCATACCGTTTGGTAAGAAGCTATGATGAATCACACGGGAACTGGACCACCAAACAGAGACCATCACTTTTCTGGGCGTCGTTTTTCGTTAAGGGAATTGATTGGGTGCTGAATCAGGATCTAACCAACTTGTTGAGCGCTTGCGTTTGTTAAACAGAAACCATTTTTCGTCGAAGGTAACAATGCGGTTCAAAATTCCTTCGTTTCTCTGCCTGTTGAGAAGCGCAAGACAGGCCTCGATGCGCACGTTTTACTGATGACCGTTAAGTTCGTGGGGCACCCACTTGTCAAGCTTTTTTACCTTGCCAATTTAATAACGTTGAAAGCTGCTGCTAAGTCTAGGGTTATATTATTTTATTATTCATTTTTAATCGTTGATGTTGTGTATGCCTATTCTTGATATTATGTATCTTTTATATTTTAACGTTACGAAAATGTTTAATGTATGTACTTTGTTGATGTACCTAAAATAAATAAATATTATAATCAACGGATTGGGTAGCGACCGACAGCGCATGAATTGACGTGACGCGATGACTGCCACCCAGCTCGCCACGCCCGTGCTTTGCCTTTGCTCACGCTGTTATTCTCACTACTCGTTATTTTTTAGTGGCGCGATTTATATAGCGTCAAGTTAGAGCCAACATAGCGTGCGCTATATGTTGCGTGAATATAGCGTGCTATTTCATCCTAAGAGAATAAAACCACTTGAGAGCCGATAAGCTGATTTATACATGATTCACTACAGCGGGCCGGGGGGACAAAGAAAAATCCGCGACAGTAAGTGGCATATGCAATAATGTCACCGAAAATGCACTGCCCAATGGCACCCTTAGTGCTGTACCTCTCAATATCGATAAAGTCGACTTTATACGACGAAGGTCATAATAAACGATACAATACAGTCGATGAAATAAAGATGAATGAATATATAGGTATACATTGATATATATATATATTTAACTGATTTTTATTTGATATCTCTGTATAAAACACTAATTAAGTGATAAAATTTGCTCCCATTACTTTATATTCTGTGTTGCCAGTAAAACAACGTTCCGGTTTCCCCAGTAATATGGGAGTTTTGTCAGTGTTAAGTGAAGTAGTTTGTCACCTCTGTTATGAAAAAAAATCATATCGTGATTAATTTTGTAGTGTTCCTTAAGATCCATAGCGTTCCAAGATGTGAGTGAAATAAATATGTGCAACCTGTACCTGTTCCGGTTTCCCCAAAAATACGGCAGTTTTGTCAGTGTTTAATGAAGTAGTTTGTCACGTCTGTTATAAAAAATGAACATTGTGTTTAATTTTGTAATGTTGCATAAGACCCATAGCATCATGAGAATTGGGTTAAAATAATTCGAGTACTAAGAAAGAAAACGAACTGGTTACCTACTAAAGCATCTGTTATTTGCCCAAACCAGAACTACTTCTAAGTCAAGAAAAAATTGGCCCCAGTAAGGCCCAATTTTTAAAATTAGATTGGCTTGCGTGCATTACATCTGTGGCCAAAGCCCACTTTCTCACGAACGGACAAAGGGCAAGTTATCAGCAGAAATTAATATCAAATAATAAGGTCTACGGTCTCTTGGAAGTATGAAAAATTGAAGCTGTTAAGCCAACGCAATCAAAAGTTACGGCCATTTATGTCACATATTATGATACTCGCAAACACAGTGATCAAAATCTATATAGTACATCTGGCTGACCTACAACAATGAAATTTGGCAAGAAGCAAGGTCTCACAGCACAAGTAAAGGACGAATCCGAAGATTGTTAATTTGTAGTTATATCACATAAGAATTTTTTTTTGCGATAACAAAGCTACATTTGCAGGTGGATCGACCGTGATGACTTTGTCTACTGCAAAGTTAAGTTTGTCTTTCAATCTGACTTACATTTTCGTTATAGCAATAATTGGCAAGGTAAGCACCTTACCTTTATACTATTTCAGTAAGTTACCAATATCTTGCCATGATTGATATCGACAACAAGTAAAAATGGTCGATACTCTCGACTCTCGGGATGAATGAACTATCTACATACTAAATTAATTGCTACGGAAGTCTAAATGCGTGAGTCCTACTCACACTTGTACGGTTTTTGGTGACAGTCCTCTTCTTTAAAAAAGTTCTACCATTTTCACTTATAAAAATGCATATTTTTTTTATCTATGAGACCCGTATGCTATGCCTAAGATCTTCTTATAAAGTTGTTCATCATTCACTCAATCGATTAGTGGAAACTGCATCAAAGTACGTTACATAGTAATCGGTCGGATAGAAAACTTCCAGTTTGTGAAATCAGCATACACATTTTTTCCAACTTAAAATTTAATTTGAAAAGTGATTGCTTTCTTGTTTTATAATTTGGTGTGGTGTAGAAGTAATCTAAATTTCGAAATTCTAATTCCGTCAAAAATACAATGTTTTAAAATTTCCATACTCACACTAAGGTCATTAATATTTTTTCCCTAAATTAAAAACACACCAGAATTCGTAGAATCAGTTTCGGCGTTACTGAACTAAATAAAAGACGTCGGTTTTTAAAACATTCAAAGCAATCAGCTGTGAAATGTCACGAACAAACAACGCTGTATGTTGTTGGAAACCAATTTTTCTTGTGAACCCTAAGATCTTCTTATAAAGTTGTTCATCATTCACTCAATCGATTAGTGGAAACTGCATCAAAGTACGTTACATAGTAATCGGTCGGATAGAAAACTTCCAGTTTGTGAAATCAGCATACACATTTTTTCCAACTTAAAATTTAATTTGAAAAGTGATTGCTTTCTTGTTTTATAATTTGGTGTGGTGTAGAAGTAATCTAAATTTCGAAATTCTAATTCCGTCAAAAATACAATGTTTTAAAATTTCCATACTCACACTAAGGTCATTAATATTTTTTCCCTAAATTAAAAACACACCAGAATTCGTAGAATCAGTTTCGGCGTTACTGAACTAAATAAAAGACGTCGGTTTTTAAAACATTCAAAGCAATCAGCTGTGAAATGTCACGAACAAACAACGCTGTATGTTGTTGGAAACCAATTTTTCTTGTGAACCCTAAGATCTTCTTATAAAGTTGTTCATCATTCACTCAATCGATTAGTGGAAACTGCATCAAAGTACGTTACATAGTAATCGGTCGGATAGAAAACTTCCAGTTTGTGAAATCAGCATACACATTTTTTCCAACTTAAAATTTAATTTGAAAAGTGATTGCTTTCTTGTTTTATAATTTGGTGTGGTGTAGAAGTAATCTAAATTTCGAAATTCTAATTCCGTCAAAAATACAATGTTTTAAAATTTCCATACTCACACTAAGGTCATTAATATTTTTTCCCTAAATTAAAAACACACCAGAATTCGTAGAATCAGTTTCGGCGTTACTGAACTAAATAAAAGACGTCGGTTTTTAAAACATTCAAAGCAATCAGCTGTGAAATGTCACGAACAAACAACGCTGTATGTTGTTGGAAACCAATTTTTCTTGTGAACCCCATAAGTCTACTGTTATTTTAGTTCTGGGATCTTTGGAAATCTTAACTAAGAATTATTGTCTCTTTTAATTTTTATTATTTATTAAAAGATATTATTTTTGAAGTGAAACTTCTTTATCGACGTATAGGAGAAATTTTATAGCAGTGTAAAAAAATTGTAACTTTTTTCTGTTACGCGCCATCTTTACTTGAAAGATAAATTGAATTTATCTATGAAAAACAGTCTTCAAACATCAACAACAAGATCCGGCACTACAATTGATGGAGTGTAAAGTTGTAAATTATAGATCATTTTTCGAAAAATGATGTCATAAAGAAGTTTCACTTCTTACGTGTGTACATTAATACACACACATTTTACATTTTTTATTTAATAAACAATATCAGAATTATTATCGATATCACTTTAGAAGTACACCGCGCTACTTTAATAGAAAGACAGAGAAGTATTGACGATTATCTAATGAGAGAAAGGGACATACAGCAGTAGGCGGGCCAATATGGCGGTATGTGTACTTCGCGGACTTCGCCTACCAGTTATACTCGAGCTCTGCAATCTCGTATTATTTTTCATAATCATTCAATCATTACGAATATTTCGTAATTACCGATGAAAAGTTATGCTTATCTTACTACTATAGCTTTTTTATAGTTAGATGTCTTAGATGATTTTCCACGCAATTTAAACGAACAGGGAGGCATTTTGGTGAGTTATTTGTTTTAAAATATATCAAAACATGTTAATATTAATACGTGGCAGTTTTTTTTTATACGCTAGGATTTCGCCCGTTTCGTGGATGCGTTTACAGACACAAATTTCACACACAATACAATATACACACACAATAGAGATCAAATTTCTGTTCGGAACTCAAAGTCAAAGTCAACGTTTTTATTTCATATAGGCCCTAATAGGCACTTAAGAAAAGTCGAGAGTTAAGGTGCACGGTTCCGAAAAGTTGATCTTATGGAGAAGAAGCCGGCAAGAAACTCCATAGACACTCTTTAAAAAAAAAGTGATATTACAATTTAACACATTGCTCGCTAACTAAAGTGATGAACACGTACCGCGATCTTTTCTGCTCTTTCTTTCTGCTCCATAACGCAAATGTTTTGCGTGCGGATGTGCCCTGTACGCGCAGTCAAGTGCTACAACCAACACTTAAAAAAAAGGTAATTTTGTAATAAAATTAGTTTTTTTATTTGTGGACTGTTATCAGAATTGTATTTCCTTTGACCTCTAGGTTTCTTGCGTTTGCATATTTAACATGTATAATATTAGATCGTTCCGTTCCTAGACTTTTTTTACCAAGTTGTACAGGTTTTCAAAAGAAATATGTGCCTGGTGCCTGGGTCATCGATTATGAACTACAGCAATGAACCTATAAAGCATTTTAAACAAATATTATTTTAATTTTGATGTCATACAGTTAATACTAGTTCAGCTGTCAACGTGATCTAAATGATATTGTTAGCTACTTTTATTTAGACTGTAAGCAGACTTATACTGTAAACCTGTTGTTTCGAAACCAATAAACTAGCATTCTTATTATAAACATACGTGTTTTTTTACTGAAATAACGTAGCTTTTTTTGGATAGTTGTTTTATGTAGTTTATCCGAACAAATTTGTAATGGAGCGCGCCATTCGTTCGGTTCGTTTTGTGGTTGTATTGTATCTTTTCGGATAGTCGACGAATCAGCGAGTGAATGGCGATTGGTGAACGGACGGGCGTAGAAGAAAAGAAAATGGCAAAGTGGTGTGATCCATTGATCAGTTTTAAAAGGTTAGTCTGTACAGTCAAATATTATTTATTTTTACGAAGTCTTATAGTCCGGTAATATTTATTTTTAAAATCATATAGTGCAAATTTTTGCAATTTTGGAAGAGAGATTACCGTTATCGCATGTGTGGCGAGCGACAGACGGGCGACGGCGCTGTTCGGCTTTCGCTTTGTTCACTCATCTCCACGTGCCTTCCGCCATTTAGGGGGCATATATCGGCAGATTGACGCATTAATGATTATTTTTCATCGTGATATAGAATTAAACTCTATGATAAGATCATAAGAATCCGTATTTTCAAGTATTTGAATCGATCGATTGCAAAAAGTTGATGCCGCGATCCTCCGGCGGCGTGGTCTTATTCGGCGGCAACATTCGTGTTTGGTAGCTGTTTTCTGTAGGCATCTGCAGTGTAGTAACAACATGTGATATAGCTAGCTGGGCGCGGCGGCCGGCGCGGTGCTCCCGGTCGGATGACAGTGCGTTGATGTTGCAGGTGACAGCGCGCTGCGCGAGGCGGGGCGATGGCTGCCGGCGCCGAGTTCGTCGAGGGCTGGCTGGTCGCCCAAGTGTTGGGGGAAGGTGCATATGGCGAGTAAGACTCTTTCGAACCTACTTTATAGAATCATATTTTAGTACCGTCGTGTCTTTAGATGTTTCCAACTTTTTCTTGAATTCGAGATTATTGTTAGTATAATATCACACTCTTTCCATTATAATAATTTAATGTCTGTATAATACCCAACCAGAGTTTATGACCTATCTGATATTGTTTTTAGTACCATAATAAGCCTACTTAATACTTCCATGGAAGGTAGAAAGTCTGGTGACATTTTTATTATTGCTAAATAAAATTTGTGTTATTTGATGTGTCAAACTATCAACATCACCCTGAAATATATAACTGTTAATCTTATGTAATGATGTTGTATATGGTTGCTATTTATTTGTTATCATTGGTCAAGTAGTAACTACTTCAGTCATAATCAGCCATCAGTTTGCATCATCAATGCTTAACTAACCATTAATATTTTAATGTGGGATAAATAACAGCAATAATAGAACTGCATAAGTAAATACTTGAGCCTGTATGTTTGGAGCCTCAATCTGACACTGCATGAGAATGCTAGGGTCAGTGTTACCTGCAAGTTTCTGAAGGGTAGGATTAAACAATCATTTTACAATTTTTTTGTGTATATTATTACAATGTCATGCAATAGGGAGTTGGCAAATTCACTCTGGTGTGATCTTACCGGGACCTGGAGCCCCCCTTCGGTGCCGACAATGACCGCTCCAGTGATTTTAGCTGGTAGGAGTCTGGCATACCCCTTAGGAGTCTGGCATACCCCTTCGCCCTTCCCAGGGGTGAAGGAAGTTCGTGTTGAATTTCCACTGGAAACCAATAAAAAAATTTTAGGCAGTAGTGGTGGTTCATGGTACAGAATAAATTATGGGACTCATGGAGAACAACAAGGGATTTTTTCAAGAGGATGTACTGCTACTGCCAGTGTCCTAATAAACATCATATCAGACTAAAAATGCCCACTGCAGAATAAAAGCCACCCCCCTTAGATTTCCTCAATTTTGTTGTAATTTTGGGGGTAATTTGCCAATATTCATCATGCTTCACAGGCGGGTTAGTGAGTGCAGAATGGCTACTGTGTCACAGAAGGGATGCTTAACCATTAGTCGCCTTTTAGGGCATCTACAGGAGCAGATGGAGTAGTGCTATATGTATAATACAGACACCACTTGGAATAATAAGTATTAATTTGCTGCAATCACCAATCTGTCTGTTTTCCATGGTGATTATGGCTATGTCCTCTATACATTTTTGTTGCAGTCATTGGTAGGCTCATCTTAAGCAGGAGATATTCCTGGGCTGATATGATATGATTACTATATACCTACTGAAATCATTGGCAGTGTGTGAATGCCTGGAAAATAAATGCGTATTAAATGCTAGTTATCAAAGCCACAGGAATTTCTAAGATCGAACCACTATCACCTGGAAGACTTACAACTATGTGGTCATGAAATGCCAGCATTCACTCAAGTATGACTTGCAAATTGTTTGTAGGATGAGTTATGCTGTTGCTATTATTTTATAGTCTTAACTCCAATAATAGATAGAAACTCCTTGCATGGCATTTTGTGGTGTTAAATTCTATTCTATTACTCCATTGACATACCAAATCAACATCTTGCTTCACAGCAATGCATTATGCCTCTGACTTCACCTCTATGAAGTCTCCTGTCCAGCTTTAAGCTCTGATAGGCCAAGTTTTACAAGTAACACTAAAGACTAGGCCAAGGACCTGTCTTTTCTCATAAAACGATAGGCTTAGTTTTACTTAACTGTCTTTTCTCATAAAACTAAAATGTATATAAACGAATGTTTTAGGGATATGAAACGCATGTCTAAGTAGTGTCCTCTGTATCAATTGAGAAGTTATAAATAACTTGGAAGCATTAATATTGCTTAATACACTTGGAAGATTTTAGCTTAGTAGTAGCTTACGCAGCAATAACAAAACCTTTATAGTTTGGCATGTTCTATTGTCTATACAAATGGTACATTCATAACATTAAAATTTGAAATTATATGAATTAATGACATAAACAAAAGAAATTCTACCCTCCACATAAAGAATCTGCTTTTTTCTTTTGGTGGTAGTGACTGTTATAAATGTTAAAGAACCATTTTACACTGATTGTGTCATGAAATATGTGTGAATGAGTGCATGTATGCATGTTTTCTTTGGGTAGTCATGGTACATGCATTGCATATACCAGCCAAAATTACTCTACTATTTCATAATTCTTTATTTATAAAGAGATTTTCAAAACTGATTGCCACTCATAGCATCCTATAATGGTAAATCGACAGTCTGGTCTCCTCACCAGGCTTTTGATGTTTCATCAAGCTTATATTTTCTGCAGTGCATTACTACCCGAAAGTTCGTGGACGAATCATGTTTAAAAGATAAAGCTGAGAAGGTTAAAAAAAATTTGCTTCACGTCAGAATCTAGCTGCATCTATGTAAACCACAGAATCCGTCGTTAAAATTTTGCAGAAAAATGTAGTACTTAATAAATAATAACACAGAAGGATATTCTCTTGCTGAGTGCTGCCATAAAGTGTAATCTTAACAATATATTTGTTTACTTTTGCTGCCACTCACAAATGCAAAATATGATGTTGCAATCGTTGGCCATTTTTCCCAGACTAGGGAATTGTTTGTTAAGTTAATCTAATATATGTGTTCGCGAGAACACTATAGTATGTGCCCCAAATATTGATACTCAAGTAATATTACGGATTTTTTCGCGTTCGTAATGACCTACATAATAGTGCACAGTGTTTTGTGAAATAAATAATAATTGCATGATATCATGTTTATTTTTTACATTCATTACATTCGCGTGAGTATCATCATATATCAAATTCTTAAGTAAAGTGACATTTAAGTCACGAATGAAAAAATTGTGAAAGTAAGTTATGAATGCCTAACTAAGGTTTAGATTAATATTGATGACTAGCTGGGACCCGCGGTTTGACCCGCGTTTAATTTAAAAGAAACTTAGAGTACTTCGACATATATTATACTTGACATAGAACATATATATATATTGGCTTTCAAGGGTTTTATTTTTTTTGCGCGGAACCCTAATTGTTTTTCTAAAATAAATATAAATAAATAGCCTAAGTTATTCCTTATAACATAAGCTATCTGCCAGTGAAAGTCCCGTCCAAATCGGTCCAGCCGTTTCGGAGATTGGATAGGAATTTGTTGCTGACTAATTTGTACCTACTTAACTAGATAACGTTAAGTTAATTCCTGTTTGTCAACTGAATATGTTTGCTGCTATTAGAACTCTTTTAACTAACAGCAACCTAATATTATGTAACCGTATACTAATTTATTTTTATCTATTTAAAGAAGCAGTTTTTTTGCTCAAGGCAATTTAGTCCTTTTATAGTGAACTTCTATACATTTCCAGTATTGGTATTGTATTAGCGAAATAAAAAATTTACCGATCAGCTACCGCAGCTGACCCCAACACGTTGGTCACGTGACACGACGGCCAATACACACAAGAAGCGGGACCGCCACTTTCACACCTAAATGGAATACTGACTAAATTGTCTTTGGAATATCAACCCGAGACTTATTCACTTACGTGACCCCATTCGCTCGATTTTAGCACTAATATAGTAAAAAATCCATGGCACAGTAGTCTGTGTGGTGTCCGGATTAAGAATATAACACCTGTCCCATCTCCCGTGGATGTCGTAAAAGGGACTCTAAACCAGTGGGGGGAGTAGTATCGTCCCTTCTGTTGTGCAGTGTAGCTATTCTGCGTTGTCAAACTCACCTGCCAAAAGCGGAGTCTCAAGGAGACGCCTCCTTCGTTCCTCTTCCGCAGGTCCATCGTTAACAAAGTTATTTCCATCGAAAGGGCGTTATGCAGGGTAGCGTACCTTATACCCAGAATATCCAAGAGGTTATTCCTTGAAGGTCATACAGCTCTACGCACTCGCCCAGATGATATAGAGTGAGAGTATGTATGAGGATTTGAAGTAGGGCCATAAATTACTTCCAAAACACTTCACTGTTGTGATGGGGGACTGCAAAACGATACGATGGTGAATTGTGAATGGGACAATTTGGATTTATAGACAACGGAATCCGAGGGTACACAGGCTGGCCGAATTTTCGGAAAAAGAGGGACTCTTCGTTTCGGACTCACTTTCCAAAATCCGCCTCACAGGGAATGGACCTGGATGAGTCCCGATGATTTCACAAAGAATTTGACTGACTTCATCATGTTCAATATCTAATAATGATGTCTACGTGATCCATAGCGTAAAACGGCAGTGTTCACCTAATAGTAAGAGGGAGGCACATTAAATATTCATCCCATAGCTGGGATGTCTCGTCTGATGAAGTTCACGCTCCGGTTCTCTAGCGCTCATATCCAAACGCCCATGTCGTGCGCACCCCAATATCCGTTGGGAACTCTGTTATCGAAGTTGTTGACGAATATGTCTTAGTGGGACAAACTGTCCAGTTAGGTAGGTCCAACTATGAGAAAGAGTTCAATCGTCGAATCCGCCCGGCTGGGCAGCGTTCCGGAAACTTCACAACGTCTTCATTAACAACACCGCAGTGCCGCAAGACGAAAGTCGGTGAATGGTGTGTGTTATCACCGATGGCATGCCACTGAGACGTGAACGATAACTATGAACCTGATAGAAAGCCCAAGATCACTCGGCGAACTGTTGTCCAGATCGTGATTTAATCTAATTATGGTAACATTTGCACTCTTAACTGTGGACTTGTTTGACTTTGTTAGCTCTAACGCATCGCTTCAGTCAAAATTTGTATGTGACGCTTGATGCGGTAATCCGTGCCAGACGTCGGTCATGGTAGTGCGCGCTAGGCCGGCTGGTGTGCGGCGTCGAGGTTGCCGATCAGATTGGTGTTTATGTAATATGTTGTTTTTCAATGTTAACAAGGTTATCTACACAATTTTTATAACTTCTAAGTTCTTTTTACTATAGAAGTTATAGAATTGGGTAGATACCTACTCCATCGACACTATTGTCTTGTGGCGGACGGAGTTCTTAGTCGAACGCGGAACTATATAGACACTGCAATTTGGAATGAGAAAAAAAAAAACCCGACGTGAGCGAGTCACGGCGGCGCGGCGCATCCTTGAAAGTTTATCCACCTCGCGCGGTCACTGCCGCCGCCGCCTGCGTCGCTTGATGTTCTATGACAACCTTGTGTTTTCGGCGCACAATAAATAGTGTGACGCTCGCACTCCGCTCTAACGCAAAAAATAAGAATATTAAAAGTGAACTCGCGGCTCGCGCTCGCCGACTGTACGCTCCGCATTGCGTAGGGTGCGGCTGCTGGTGCACGCGCGCAGCGGCGCCGCCGTGGCGCTCAAGGTGGTGCGCGGCAGCGAGGCGGGGGGCGAGGCGCGCGAGGCGGCGCTGCACCGCGCGCTGCGCCACCGCCACGTGCTGCGCTGCCTCGGCGAGCGCACGCACCAGGGCCTGCACTACATGTTCCTGGAGTACGCGCAGGGCGGGGAGCTGTTCGACCGGATCGAGCCGGACGTCGGCATGGGGGAGGGGGAGGCGCGGCGCTACTGGCGGCAGCTGCTGAGCGGGCTGCAGTACCTGCACGGGCGCGGCGTGGCGCACCGCGACATCAAGCCCGAGAACCTGCTGCTGGACCACCGCGACGAACTCAAGATCTCCGACTTCGGAATGGCGACGCTCTTCAGGTGAAGTACGTTTCAATACAAATGTAGAATGGTTTTTGAGAAGTGTGAACACGGGGTCGAACGGAATGTAGCTATTGGTCCGCGGCAGGCACGGCGCGCGCGAGCGGCTGGTGTCGCGCGTGTGCGGCACGGCGCCCTACGCCGCGCCCGAGGTGCTCGCGGCGCCGGCGCGGGCCTACCGCGCGCCGCCCGCAGACCTGTGGGCCGCCGCGCTCGTGCTGCTCGCCACGCTGGCCGGCGGTGAGTCCCCGCGCCGCGCCGCCGTCGCCGTCGCGGCTCGTCTCTTTGGTATCCTAGCTGTAGGCGTGTTGGCAGCCCCTAAAGTTATGGTACCGAAGTTACGAGTCGCGGCGCACGCAACGAGAACGTCGTCCTCGTCCGGTAAGACGCCTCCGCCGATGCGATCCGTGTACGTGGTGTACTCATCGTCGCCTATGTCCGAAGAGTTGCCGTGGGAGCGCGCGTGCGCGTCGGACGAGCGCTACGCGGCCTGGAGCGCGGGCGCGGCCGACGGCCTGAGCCCGTGGCGCAAGCTGAGCGCGCCGGCGCTGGCGCTGCTGCGGCGCGCGCTGCACCCGGACGCCGCGCGCCGCGCCTCGCTGCCGGCGCTGCTGGAGCACCCGTGGCTGCGCGACCCCGCCGGTGAGTGCCGCCAGCCCGCCCCGCCGCCCCGCCGCCCCGCCCGCACCCCGCAGCGGCGCGTCCGTGTCAGGTACTAGGTGACTCTGAGTGGGCCCGGTCTCGGAGCCGCCTCGTGCCTCAGCACGGCGCGCGCCGCCCGCGCCGCCCGCAGCGACCGCTCGGCTCGACGAGGACCCGCGCGGCGCGGCTCTTTGGCGATTTAGCTCCGTGACGTGTGAAATGCTCATAAAGCTAGATTACCAAAGCACCGCGTCGACGCACGATCTGCGCGCCGGCGCCGGGACTTCGCCTCCGTCTTCGCGTCTTTTGCCTATTTTTTACATGTTTGACCGTTTCGTTTTTGATAGATAATGAAAAAACTCTCAACGCCGAATTTGTAATAGAAAATATGTATCGCTGGTGGGTTTTACGTATAAATACGACGAAAGATTTAGGCGTCACCGACGTTCATCGACTGACCGCGGATCACTTAAATGTTTTCGTACAAATCGATTTCGAAAAGGAGGGAATCGAGATCGAGACGAACGTTCCCCCCGTTCCCGTCGGCAGAGGGCGCGGAGCGCGCGTGGCGCTCGCAGCCGGCCGCGCGCGAGGAGAGCGCGGGCGCGGAGCTGTCGGCCGCCGACATGGACGCGCTGCTGAGCTACTCGCAGCCGGCGCACGCCGACGACCTGCTGCTGGACGCGCCGCGCGGCGCCGCCGTGCCGCTGGGCCGCCGCCTCACGCGCGTGTGGCTGCGCTGCGGCGAGGACGCGGCGCTGGGCGCGCTGGGCGACGAGCTGCGGCGCCGCGGCCACGCCGTGCGCCGCGTGGGCGCGCGCGCGCTGGCGGCCGAGTGCGGCGCGGGGCTGCGCCTGCGCGCGTGGGCGCTGCGCTGCGCCGGGCCGGGCGAGGCGCGCTCGCTGCTGGAGTTCCGGCGCGCGCGCGGCTGCGGGCTGCAGTTCAAGCGCCGCTTCGTGGAGCTGCGCGACGCGCTGCGCCCGCTGCTCGCCGCGCCGCCGCCGCACGCCGAGCTGCTGGCCGTGCCGCTGGGCGCGCACTACGCCGCGTGACCCTCGCCGTGTGTTACTTCATTGATGTCTTTAAGTAGTCGGTCATTAGAGAATAAGAATTTTCATTTTGTTTGTTCATAAAATATCTAATGAGTGTTACCTTTGTATTTTGCTGGTCTATTACGATGATGATTTATGATGGAGGAGTTTGAGGGACCAAGGTTGGATTCAGAGCCATACAATTAAAAAGTATTTTTTTAAGATGTACCATTAAGTGAGCATGATATGGTTGTATAGTATGTAAATTAAATAATAAAAAATATATTTCTATTTCGTTTTTATCAACTAAACACTGTTAACAATTGTTTGTGAGAATATTTACACAATATGCTAGTCCACAGTTTAAATGAAATAGAATAGAATCGTTTATTCAATGATTACGTCTTAGCAGACGCTTACACGTCATAATAAAGCAACGGAGGGCATTTCACTATAAGACAACTTCTGAGAAGAAATGTTCGGTTTTTTCAGACCAAGTAACTATAGACTGATAGTATTTATTAAGCATAAACAAAAAACTATTACTACCTCTTACGAACACATGCGCAACGTCACATGAAAGAGATGTCTATAGAGCTTTGGTTACAGCAAAATAATCGAATGGCACCGTTTTGTATTAAAGTAACAATCCACTTTCTGTTAAAACTGTTAGCGTCGTGTGTAATCCAGCTGGTTTCAGGTAAATATAGCTGTAGGTGAGCTACGCTTCAAGACGTGCGCGAACGGTTAGTGCTTTCTCTTTTAATCACATGTATTACTCACATTAGGATGACAAGTATTTAATAATTGATGAATTCATTTTTCAGTAGAATATTTTCGTAGTCTAACTACGCGAAGCACGGAAGAATAATATAGGTATATTATAGATAGGGGGGAATGGGAGGGGGAGGCCTTTGTTCAGCAGTGGACGTACTGTGGCTGATATGATGATACATAGGTCATGGTCATGAAAAAACAGTTTCTTTAAAATCCGTTTTTGGAAACTCTTTTTTGAGAAAATAAAACTGTTTCGTTTCATTTTCCGAAAAATCTGAAACGACCCAGTACTAACTACCAGAGGTCGGAATTAGGTAGAGTTATTCATGTACTTGCACTGATTTCATACAGCGAAAGAAGTGGATATGCCTCAAATCCCGAGATTAATTTTAAAGAGCAGAAAAAAATCCCGTGATTTTTTAAATAAAAAGTTATTTACGTATGACGTTTATGTATGACACACCACGCCACCATCAGCAAGACACTTGAGAGAGCATGACATGCTTAAACTGCCACACAAATATCACGTCAATAAAACAAAATAATTGAATAGCCCACACATTAACAATATGAGTTTGAGCTCTTTTTTATATTTTGTAATTTTGCAAGTGAGGTCCAGATTATTCCGTTTAGCTAGTTCATTATATTGTCTGCAAAGCCTTGGAATGATGGCGAAATGTCCGAGATTAGTTTTGGATCGTGGCATATTAAAAAGGTTAAAGCTACATTTACGTGGCCAACGAGATGGCGCATTTATCTGCAGTTTATCAAGAAGCTCGTCACAGTTAACAACCTAACCGAACAGCTTTTGTAGAAATACGAGGTCAAGTAATTTCCTTCTATCTTCCAGTGAGGACATTTTATAGTGTTCTAGTCTTAGATTGTAGCTATTGATTTTTCTTGCCAAATTGTTTTCATAGCAAATATGGTATAGAAAACGTCTGTGTCACTTTCCAGGCGCTTAATATACACATCGTAATGGAGGTTCCATACGCTGCTGTTGTATTCTGGTCGGACTAATGTATTGAATAATTTAATTCTAGTTGAGGGTTTGGAAAATGATTTGCTAGCCTATTATAATTTCATAAATAATTTCGGCCGAATGAAGTCCACTGCTGGACACAGGCCTCCCCCAAAGATAACCACAACAACCGACATGGGTGTGTTGTGTGCTCATTGGGGGGTCTTGCCATAATCGCCACGCTTGGCAGACGGGTTGGCGATCGCAGTTGAGTTGTTAATGTACTCGAAGGACGCTGCTGCCCATCCTCCGGTTAATCCCTTAGTCGACTTTTACGACACCCACGGGATGAAATGGGGTGGTGGCATTCTGAGCCGGCACCACACGGCAAAGCTAGCCTATTACGCAAGACAAATCCGAGAACCTTAAACCCTTTAGAAATTATATTTATATGTGCCTATAAAATTTTTGTTGCTTGTCAAATGTTATTCCTAAGTCACAGATCTCTTCTTACTTGTTACACGGTTTGCTGGTGTATCATGTAATTGTTTATTTGAACTTTTTTTTTACGAGATAATTGTATACAATGACATTTAGAAACACTAAGGGACATTTTGTTTGTTGTGCACCAGTCCGCCATTCGGTCCAGATCGGTTTGTAATAAAGCCGAGTCCAAGTTGGTCATTATCAGTTTCATTGTTTTTACGTCAACCGTAGAAAAAAAAGGTAGAAATTTGAGTGCTTGAAGCATGACGCTATATCATTAATAAATACATTAAAAAGAGTAGGGCGGTAGGGTCTAGATGCGAGCCTTGTGGGACTCCTGATTTTGCTGGAAAGGTGTCAGAGTGGTAACCGTTGATGACAACTTTTGAATATCTGCCCACTAGGTATGAATGGAACCATTATATATATTTTTATTTGCACAAAGAAAAATATTACATCGATGTAAGCCAATCCTTTACAAAGTTAACATTTATGTAATGATCCGCCTATTCCCATTTGAGATAGTTTGAGGAGCAAAAGAGAAAATTATGGTCAACCTTATCAAATGCTTTACTGAAGTCTGTATATATGGTATCCACGGGGATTCGTTTATCAAGAGACTCCGATATGGCTGAGACATAACTCATGAGGTTTGTAGACGTTGAACTTGTTTGATAGTAATATGCTGCTTAACATGTGCATTTAGACGACGTTCAGTTACTAGTTTCTCAAGTATAATAAGATTAGAATAGAGATAGGCGTGTAGTTAGATACTTGTTGCTTTTCTCCTGATTTGAAAATAGGACTACTAAAGCTTCTTTCCACCTCTCAGGAAAAATTCCCTCTGTCACAGACTTATTAAAAATAAGTTTAAGGGGAAGCCTGCACATCTATTGATGAATACGGGTGGAATATCATCACTTCCAGCTCCTTTAGGTTCGTCTAAAGATTTCAGTTCAATATTGACAAACAATAATGGTAGTAGATTTGCTATTATTTTATAATTCATGCCAGAATTTTTTGGACCTTTCTAGGTAGTAATATTAATGGTATCTCCAGTTTATTTTTTGGATCGAGAAGTTGTAAACATACAATCGTTATGACAATAATGTAAGAGCGCTTCGTGTTTATTAAAACTACATTCATTTCACAAAATACAATTAAAAAATAATACTATTTTAGAGATAATTGAATTTAGTTAGCACTTATATCATTACACAATTAAGCTAAATAAAAAGTCCTAATATCTTTATGTCACATTGCAAATTCTTTATTATGTATTAATGGACTTTATTATGAACAAGTTTTTTTTTAAACCTAAGGAAATCCTCTTGGCCTTCCTCCGCCTTGAGAAGGGCGGAGGGGCATGCCGGGATCAAACCGGCTAAAACCCCACGGTGTCCTTCTTCTTACCTCTAGCCGGGGGTGAGTTGTACGCTTTTCTGCATTAGACCGCTCCCCCGGCAGGTATCGGCCCGTCAATGATTGACGGGCCCCTTCTGTGTGCGGCCTTGTTGGCCGCACCTATCCTTCGGAGAGGCGCGCGCGGAACACGCGCGCCGACATCTCGGGCCTGTTTCTGTTCGGGCGACGGACCGCCCCTGGTTCGTCGCCCGCAGGCCGCTCCTCATGGTGGCCGGAGATCGTCCAGCGCCCTACCCCGGCGCCCACGCCCGGTGTGTCTTCTGCGGAGGGGATCGGAGATCTCCCTCCGTCCCCGCTCTGCCACTTCCTTTGCTTGCATCACTTCCTCGCAAAAGGAGGCGACGGCATCCCACGCGCTCTCGCTCCGGACGATGGACTGAACCACGGCTGCAAGCGAGAGGTCATCCCCTTCGACTGCCACGACGAGGTCAATTATGAACTAGCTGGGACCCGCGGTTTCACCCGCGTTTAATTTAAAAGAAATTTAGAGTACTTCGACATAGACACTTTACATTGCAGATATATATTTTGGATATCAAGGTTTGTTTTTTGCGCGGAACCTTAATTACTTTTCTAAAATAAAAGTAGCCTCACTATTCAAGCGACGACAAATTGGCGCGCCGCGACGCGGTGATTGAGTAATCAGCTGTTGCGCTAGGTTTGCGGGTTCTATTCCTGAATAGAGCTAATATATTTGTGCTTGGTCCGGGTGTATTGTGTATATGGCATTTGTAATTATTTTATCTATTGTTTTTATAGTTCAGTTTATTTAAATTAAATAGGGCCGCTGTTAATCTCGATCTCACCTGGTGGATGGTGCTGTGGTGTATGTTGTGGTGTTTGTATTCCTTCAACCCTTACCAGGTAGAGTAATCAGTGTCCTGGTGCGGGTTGACGGAATACAAACATACTATCAAATACTTTTGGAGCTCTCTCTGGTTCATAGCCGGATTTAGGAGCGGCGTCGGAGGCATCCCGCCCCACTCCCAGACGATTGAAATCAGCCATATCAAAAACACATATAAGCCCCAAAAGACATCCATAATCAAATCGGGGTACTAACCCCGCAATAAAAAGTCGAGAATTTCATGATCCACCCTTCCACAGAGTTTACTCACGAGGTTTATGTTCATTTTTAACGCTTGTGATATAATTAATTCCAATCCGGACATGTAATGAAATTAATAATTTAACTATTTTCTTCATTTGGTTATAATTGCTGGCTAACTTTATTCTAAATTACCTTTACGAAATATTATATACCCATTTTTTATAATAGAGGAAAAGGACCAAATATGGAATACTTAAGAAAATACCCAAAAAGTCAGCAAAGAAAGTTAAATTTTAGTCAGTCTCATATGTTACGTTGAACTGCGATTATAATTACTCTTAAAAAACTACAATTAAATTAACAAATAACGATTGTTATTCATGATATGGGTTTATAATTGAAAACATAAACAATACACTTAAAAAGTGTGACTCTATTATGGAATACCTACATTCCATAATTACATATTAATAATTCCATAGGCACATAAAAAATTGTATTCACTTTAAAAATTCGACATGTTGCTGCAATTATTTGAATGGAAAGAAATGATGTACAATTCAATAGACTCGGTGGTAAATATGATGAAGCTGTTCATAATCCATTGCATTTTTTACACTAAATCCACTGCGGATGGGTAGGTACTCCTGTAATGTACACGATACTGAGAAATTGAAAGCTGCACAAATTGTGTAATGGCACTAGACTCAGTCAAGCCTGGCCAAGTTGTAATTGGGCATTTGTGATTCTCGATTTTGTGCTGACCCATGAATTTAATTATAATTTATTAGGGGACCGAAGGTCTATTGTTATTCATTTCGGCCTAATGAAGTCCACTGCTGGACACAGGCCTCCGCCAAAGAATACCACAACGATCGATATGGGTGTGTTGTGGGCTCATTGGGGGGGTTTTGCCATAATCGCCACGCTTGGCAGACGGGTTGGCGATCGCAGTTGAGTTGTTATTATACTCGAAGGACGCTGCTGCCCATCCCTCGGCTAATCCCTTAGTCGACTTTGACGACACCCACGGGAGGAAATGGGGTGGTCGTATTCTGAACCGGCACCATTATTTACTGTTAATAATGGTAGTATAACATTTAAACTCGGTAAATAACAGTTAATTAGTATACTTAAACGATAATAATAATTAATATGAGACGAAAATCTGTTTAGAACGCCAATTAAGGTGCCTCACAGGTCGTGACACGCTTTGACCTTGGTTTATTAATTATATATAGAGGCGCTCATAGCCAGTTGCACTCACTGATCGGTAAACGATCGGCGAGGTTAAGCAACGCTTGGCGCGGTCAGTCTCTGGATGGGTGTCTGCATAGTGGTATTTCAACTGAGCGTCTACGTGCTTCGGAGGGCACGTTAAATCGTCGGTCCCGGTTGTTGTCAATAGACAGCAGTCGTTAAGCCATGTCGGAGGCCTTTGGGCGGCTTGAATAATTTTTTTTTTTTTTTTTTTTTTTTTTAATTTATTTCTTGACCATGGATACATTGTCCTTCAGTCGTATACATAGAAAATTAAAATTCACTTATGGATACACAAAACATATTCTAATAAACATTATGACAATCAAATAACAATAGAGAAGAATAAAAAAATAAAAAAAACCATAACATTAAAATAATAAAATGAAAATTAGTCAATCGTCTAACACAGTAGGTATACTTGACTTATACTACTTAAATTTTCTTTATAGTATTACATATATAACTAAACAATGCCCTAAAATATTCTGGGTTAGCTAGTATATCTTCAACGCGGCGGGGTACACTTCCGACACTATTACTATTACTAGTAGCACTTTGGTTACAAATGTCACTCAATTCACTTACTAATATTAAACGGTCAATTTTGAATGCAGGACAATGAAGCACAATGTGATTTAAATCGGCATCACCTTGATTACAATGAGAACATCTGCTATCTGCGATAATATGTAGCCTATTCAGGTGAGCTGGAGTTAAGCAGTGTCCCAACCGCATGCGTGATATTATTGTTATGAATTTTCTATTTATGTACTTGTATTTACAGAACCAAGGTTTCGTTGGCAAGTCCTTTTGTATCCGTTTATACCACTTGCCCTTCTTTTCTAAAGTTACATCCCAGTATTCCTTCCATAACTGCCTATTAGTTAACTTGAATTTATAATAAAAGTCAGTGAACGGAACTTGCAACGATTCCGAGTGGTCTTCATCAGGGGCTGAACGGGTTGCCTTATCTACCACTTCATTTCCATGTATGCCACAGTGTGAGGGCACCCACCAAAATTCTACATTTATATGTTTCTCGTCTTTTAATTGTAATAACATATTTCTAATTGTATAAATTAAGTAATTTGTTTTATAGGTTATGTTTACATTAGCTAATGCACACAGAACACTTTTTGCGTCTGTTATAATCACAATATTATTTACACTATTTACAGTACTATTTACATGAATTAATGAACAATATACAGCATAAGATTCTGCTGTAAATATGCTACAACTCGAATTTATCCTAATACATTTAGTGAAATTTTGTTGTGGGTCATAAAAGGCTGCTGTACAACTATCATTAGATTTAGAACCATCTGAATAAATGAAGTAATAATTAATTTTCCTGTCACTATATTCTAAAAAATCTGTTTTATTGTGGATAACATTGTCATAAATAATGATTGAGGAATCTACAAGAGCTTTAAAAGAATATGTATACAATGGCCAATTATCATATTTTTTTATGTTCTCAGAATTAGTTTTAACATAGTTATAAATTGTTACAATTTCAGGTAATGTTCCATGAACAAGAGACGATCCTGTGATAATATTGGATGGAATAGATTCAGAGACTATAGGATTTAATTCAAGGTTACTATGGAGAATACAATTATTTAAGGACAAAACTTTCAAATAAAATGTTTGAGCTAACTGTAATCTGCGTAAAGCCAGAGGGGGTATGCAAGTCTCTATCTCTAATGAATTAATAGGTGTGGATCGCATTGCCCCACATATTAATCTCAATCCCATGTTTTGAATTACATCCAATTTTCTTAAAAGGGTGTTGTTAGCATTCATATATGCTAAACTACTATAGTCAAAATGACTTCTAACTATACTTTTATATAGCATGGCCATTGTTTTTGGGTCAGAACCCCAGAAAGATCCTGCCAAGTGTCGTAGTAAATTGATGCCCTTTAGTGCATTTCTGCTTATGTGCTTAATGTGCTCATCAAATTTAAGCTTATCATCAATGACTACTCCTAAATATTTATGATGTTTTACTATTGGGATCTGAGTTGTATTATAAACAATATTAATGTTAGGTTTTACATTATAATGCTTACTGAAAATTAATACTGAACTTTTTCCAGGGCTAATGTCTAACTTAAGCTTATTATGATAGTAGTTATACAACTGCTTCAATGCTGTATCAACATTCTTTTGAGCAATATCTATATTTTGGTTTATGCTATACAAAAGCAAGTCATCAGCAAATTGTAGGACTTTAACATTGGATGTATCCACATACTTTAATATTTGAGATGTGTATAAATTGTATAGCAATGGAGATAAAGTGGCTCCTTGCATTGTTCCTTTATTTACAGACTTAGGCCCATACAATTTATTATTGTACTTCACAAATAGAGTTCTATTACTCATAAAATGGTAAAGCCATTTTAAAACATGGGCTGGTATGTCTATGTCATAAAGCACTTGGATGAGCTCTTCTATATTCACATTATCAAAAGCACCTTTCACATCTAAAAATACGCATATCATATTAGAATGACTTAATTTAACCTGTTTTATATCGGATATTAATGAAACAAAACTTTCAGAGCAACTCTTGCCTTTTCTAAAACCAAACTGTATAGGAGGAATTATGTTAGTAGACTCTGTTAAAAATTCTAATCTTAACTTTAACATATTCTCGAAAAGCTTACCCAGACATGAAGATAGTGAAATAGGTCTATATGAAGATGCATTATTAATTGGTTTGTCAGGTTTTAATACAGGAATGACACACTGAGTTTTCCAGGACTCTGGTATTACTAGTTCCTCCCATAGTCTATTATATATATTAAGCAATATGATTTGTGCATTCAAATGTAGTTTTTTAATTAACATGTATGGTATGTCGTCCAATCCAGGTGTAGTATCTTTTCTACTTTTTAAAGAAATTAACAATTCATCTAAGGTAAATTTTTTATTGAGAAATAGGTGAATATCCTTTTTATTTGTATTTTCAAATAGATAAGCTATCCTATCCTGATTTATTTCTGTTGTGTCTGCTAGATTATCTAAGAAATTAGGAATCCAGTCATCATCAAAGTTTTTGTTTACGTTACTATATCCAATTCTCTTGAATTTTTTAATGTAATTCCATATTCGAGAAATTGGTGTTAATCTGTTGAAACTACCACATAAGTTCTGCCAAGAAGCAGTTTTCTCCTCCTTCAATATTATTTTCTTTGCAGCATCCAACTTTTTATATTTGATCCAATTGTCTATTGTAGGCTGAGAAAAGTAATCCTTTAGTGCACATTTTGAATTATTTACAGCATCAGTACATTTTTGGTTCCACCATGGTACTGGTTTCCTTGATAGGATAGCATTTAATTTCCTTTTTACTTTAGGTATCGTTTTATCTCTTATATTATTTAATATTTGAACAAAATCATTATACAATGTTAAAGGTCTACTACTAAGACTAATAAGATCCAAATGGGAAAAACTATTTTCACTTAAAGAGAGATAGCCATCCCAATTTGCTTTGCTATAAATGTACTTTTTTTCATTTTCAGGAAGGACACAGTGTGATGATGATTGTACATTTATTTCAAGAAAAGTTGGAAGGTGATAACTACCCATTGGATCATCATGAACAGACCAATTACATAGATGAGCAATGGAAGAACTAACAAGAGCCAAATCTAAAGCAGCAGGCTGTCTACCAGGATAAGGAACAGTTGTTGGAGAACCATCATTTAGAATACACAAATCACAGTCATCTATAATATTGTATAAACAAATACCTCTATTGTTATCATTATTACATCCAAAAGCTATATGATGAGCATTGAAGTCACCCATAATTATACATGGTTTGGGTATAGAATTAACAAGCCTCTTTAGTTTTAAGCTATATAATCTATTATTGGGTGGACAATAAACACAAAGTATGTATATAATACCAGTACATGTTTTTAATGAAATACATATATTTTGAATGGACTCATGATATATTGTGTCAATTACACTGTATTGTAAACCATATCTTATTAGGATACCTACCCCATTGTGAGGGTTTTCAGATATTTTGTAAATAAAGTTATAGGATGGAAAATTTTGAATTCTAGTGTTAGATTTAATCCATGTCTCATTAAGTAAACAAATATCAATTGATTTTTCAAGTAATAAATTTTGTAATAAGGCCTTTTTACTCTGTAAGCTTTGTATATTATACTGTAAAATATGTAAATAATTTTCCATTAAAATAGGTTAGACAAAAATATCTCTTTAATTTTCTTAGTAGTTAATGGTGTGTTATCTGAGTTATTACCTAGAGCTACAAGGGATTTTACTATAGCGTTAAGAATAATTTCATTATTTGCTATTTGTTGAGCATTCAGCTCTTTAACATTGGAATTATTTGTATTTACTTTTGTAGGCAACGCTGGAAAAGATGTCTCATTAAAGGTCGGGGGTGTACTCACCACAGTGGCATACGAATTTTGCTTATATTTATTTTTCTTTTCTTCAATCTTCTTTTTCTTAATCGGGCAATCTCTCGACACCGCCAGGTGATTCCCACTACAATTAATACAGACTATCTCTTCTACGTCGCAATCTTTGTAAGAATGTTGTCCTGCACATGAGGAACAACTCTGGACTCCTCTGCATACCTTAGCCGAGTGATTAAATTTCAGACATTTGAAACACTGCAGTAGCGGTGGTATATAGACATGGACTTGGTATCTGAATAGTTTAATATATGCGTGCTGTGGTAAAGAAGTTGTAGCAAATGTTACCACTACAGTGTTAAGAGGTGTTAGTGTACCATCAACTTTCTTCATCATTCTCTTTACAGAAATGACTTCAGCGTCGCAACTGATATTCTTATATATTTCTTCGTTGTTCATTTCTTTTGGAACATATCTCAGAACACCGATTTTTTCGGTTATATATGATGGTATGAATGCTTTCAATTTATGGTTAAGTAAAAAGTCTTCCATCTTAATAAAATTGTTAGCATTTGCTGCAGTTTTAAAAGTGATGCCTATTTTGTGTGCATTGAGTCTGTGTACTCCAAGAATGCCTTTAACATTGTCACAGAAAAGATTGGTAAGTGTAATGGGGTTCTTGTTTCCAACTTTTTCATTTTCCGTAGATTCTACATAAACAATGAATTCTTTGCTTCCGTTCTCAATAAATAATCTTTTGTAGTTAGGCTTTATATATGCTTTGTATTTTTGTGTGTTGTCTATTTTATTGTCCGATTCCCGCGATATTTTACTATACTTTCGTTTCTTTTTCGGATCTCCGGTGTCCTCACCATCACTGTGAGGACTCATCTTGGACGTTTTTTCGTGCAATTAGGTAATACTATGCACTAAAACAAGGATTTAAGCTATTTAAATTAAAATTAAATTAAACACAAAATAAAATTTGCCGCCCTATTTGACTTCCCGCCAAAAAGTCGCGGCTTGAATAACTGACACAAGGGTGGCCACTAACCATACGAAATATATATATATATACATATATATATATATATATATATATATATATATGTATATATAATTACCAATCATGTTGGTAAAAAGTTATTAATTTGTTCAAATGTATAATAGCTTTTATAGTAAAAATAATTAATTATATTTTTTTGATTAATGATTAATTGTTAAAATATATCTGTAACCGTATCACGTACTTTTGTAAACTTAATTACAAAATTTTGCTACTTTATTTTCTTGGCAACATTATTCATCGATTCCACGGTTTTTAGGTTCCTAACTTCCCAAGGAAAAAACAGCAGAACCCATAATCACTCGTGTGTATGTCTGTCCGTCTGTCACAGCCAATTTGCTCCCAATCTACTGGACCCATTAAGTTGAAATTTGGTATCCATATGGATTTCTGCGACCCAAATACGGACGTGTAACGTAAATAACACACTTTTGGGGGTTAATAAAGAATAAAGAAGAAAAGAATAAAGTTGCAAACTGTACCGTGTAACATAGGAAGAAGGGCTTGTTGTGAGGGTCTCAAATATATTTATTATATAGTTTTAAAACGAATAGTTTTAAAGTTATTTAAGAAAATAACCGTAAATCGATCATTCCCCCTTATCTCTGAAACCAATTAGCTTAAATTTTGAAAAAAAAAAAATATGGAATATAGCTCTAGTAGAAAATAACGAAGCATAGTTACTCAAACGTAGCAAAGTGTATATTTATATTTTTATATACAAAAATATGTAACGCGTTGACTAGTTGCAGGGTTTTTAAAGAAAATTGTGTTATTTTATTAGTTATTTGCAATAAAAAAAACTTTTGTTGCGTGTGGTATTTTATTTGATTGTAAATAAATTATAAAATGGAAACCAGAAACACTACCTTGCCAAAGTTAAAAAAATATATTTCAAATAAACCCAGAGACATAGTACTAACTAGACGGAGCATTAGCGTTTAACTAGGTTAATTGGTCTTAGCATTTACCGAGATCGACCAAGATAGAGATAGTTTAGCAGGGTTACCAACCTTATCAACTCATTTCCCTATGTATGATTTTGGGTTTATTTGTTCCTATCACCCTATTGCAAATTGCCGCTTTCGCGCCATCGTATACGTTCGGACATTTCCGGAATCGAACGTCAGTGCTGCCATCGTGTGTCGGCACACACACAAAAATACCGCTTCAACTCGAGACGAGCGCGCGAGCATATCTCCAAGTGAAAAATCCGAAAAAGAAACTGAAATCAAGATAATTCGTCGATATTCATTGTTCCAAAAGTGTCAACTTAGGACTAATTGTTGTGAAGTACACAATTTCTCATCATACCGTTCCGAGACGGTCAGTCTTGCGGCGCAGTTTATGGTGAGTCAAATTATACCAATAAAAGTAAATTCCTTATTCAATTTGAGCTATCGTATTCAACATTTTGGTCATTCGTGCCAGGATTAACCAGTTACGATATCAATAAGTCAATATTTCATGTATTTATCGTATACTTAAATATAAAACAATTGCCTACCGCCTATCTAACTCATGTTAAAAATTTACCTACTAGTTTACATTTCAACTTATATCTCGTTAGGTTTAAATGTTACACACTTAAAACCAACGCAGAACCTATTTTTATATTATTATTTACCTGATCCAACGTGTATTTTATTAGTAGACTCGATATTTAAAACTGACATTTTAGAAAATTATTTACGTAAATTGAGCTTCGCCGTTCGGCCATCTTTGCAATTTTCATTCAAAATGCCTCCAAAACAGGATAGTAAAAGTGATGATGATTTTGACAAGTTGTTACAACCACATATTACTGCTAAAGAAATGTGTTTTATGCGATTACAAGCATTATTTGAAGTTTCCAAGCGTATTACCGATCATCCAGAATTGCGTGTCGAGTTTAATGTTCGTATCAAGGATCTTTCTTTGTGGCGGGAACAGTTCGACCAGAGCTATCATAATATTGTACTTATTAAGAAAAAACGAAATCCTGATTATGTTCCGTCATATAAGGAAATCGAAAGTTTCGACGAAATATACTATTATATACGCGGAGTCTCACAAAGTTTTAATGAGCAGCAACAACCGGTGAAAAAAGTTGAAGTTAGTAATAGCGTAAAACCTAGGTTACCTAAATTAGAGCTTTTTCCCTTTGATAGCAAACTCGAGAACTGGCCTACATTTCGCGATACTTTTATGAGCTTGATCCATAACAACAAACATATAGCCAATATTGAAAAGTTTTACTACCTACTCACGGCGGTCAGCGGGTCCGCGCAAACTATTATTAAATCAATGCCCGTTTCGGCGGATAATTATGATATTGTATGGGATGCGTTAGTCAAACGTTATGAAAATAAACGCGCATTAGCGACTGCTTATCTTGATAAGTTATTTAAATTCAAACCATTGGCATACGAATCTGTATCGGGACTTCATGAATTCTTACAGACATTTCAAGAAAACATTAGGGCAATAAAATTATTAAAAATTCAGGATTTGTCGAGTTTTATACTTTTTTATATCGCTTTGCGTAACCTTGACCCTGTTACTAGGCGAGAGTTAGAGCGGGTGATAGAACAGAGTGAGATACCTACTTATGACGATCTAATACATTTTATAGAAAAACAAGTGCGCGTTCTCGAGATGTCCGATTGTAAAATTAATTCCACCAGAAGTGTAACTTACACTCGGGGACAAGTATAGGTCAATCAACCTTTCACGTCAAATAAATCAAATAATTTAAACTTTTCAAATAATTCAAACTTATCAAATAATACAAATAATTCAAACTTTTCAATTAATTCAAAAACGCAGCGGGCTGCTTTATCCGCAGCAGTTGCCAATATGAACACACCTAGTACTACAAAATCCATGGAGTGTTTGTATTGTAAAAAGATGCATTCTATATATCGATGTTTCGAATACAGCGATCTTACGCCGGTTCAGCGGCTTGACAAAATAAAGCAATTGAAGTTATGCGAAAATTGCTTACGCGCCCATTCTATCGACGACTGTCCGTCAAAGGTACGTTGTACGATCTGCAAACAAAAGCATCATCATACATTGCACATAGATTCTGGTTCAAGTTCGAATTGTAATGCAGTCGCATTGACGTGTTCAACTAATTCGACTGTTTTGCTCGGTACTGCGATTATACACGTTGCTGATTGTTGGGGTCAGTACCACATCGTGCGTGCTATGATTGACAGTGGTGCTATGTCGAGCTACATAACTCAAGACTGTGCAAAACTGTTAGGTCTGTCGCGGCGTAAATGTTGTTTTGAACCCATCGGTCTGGGTGGCAATCCGGTGCAGGAATTTGGTTTGATGACTTGCTTAGTTAAACCAAAGGATTGTTCTGGACCTATCATGTCAACGGATGCGGTCATAGTATCTAAAATAGCAGGTAATTTACCTACAGCGGTTATTTCGAATAAAGTCGTTAGTGAGTTTCAGCATCTTATGTTGGCTGATCCCTTATTTTACAAGCTGGCACCAATTGACATGTTGCTAGCAGGTGACCTGTTTCCTTACATCTATGAGTGTGAGAAAATACTTCCGCGTGAAACTGGGGTACCTGTTGCAATGAAGTCTATGTTCGGTTATGTTATTGTAGGTCAAACTGTAGTCAATCGTCAACCGCATAAAGCTACCTCAGTACAACAACATCATCATATGGATAGTGGTTCATTCTGCGCATTTGTCTCAAATATTGATCAAATAATGCATTCTTTTTGGCAAACTGAAAATATACCGTTTGACGTACCTCTAAATCCTTACGATGTGTTAGCCGAAGACCTGTTCTTCAAAGAACATAGGCGTGACGACGCTGGTAGATATGTAGTCAAGTATCCTTTTCGACCATCAGTTGAACTCGGCGATTCCAGTAAAAAGGCCACTCGTAGACTGTTTAACTTAGAGTCTAAATTAGAACGTGAGCCAGAACTTAAGGCTCACTATCATAAATTTATGCACGAGTATGAGAATCTAGGACATATGACTTGTCTTGGTAATGTTCAAAACGTAAATTCGAAATACATCATTCCGCATTTTTGCATCACCAAAACGACAAGTACCACACCTCCTTATCGAGTGGTATTTGATGCATCCTGCAAAACATCAAATAATATGTCACTAAATTCAATAGTACTTCCAGGCCCTAAATTGCAAGCAGATATTAATCATCTTCTGATTAATTTCCGAATACATGAAATATGTCTCTCTGCAGACATTTGTAAAATGTTTAGAAATATATGGATTGACGAGAGCCAGCGGCCGTATCAACATATTCTATGGCGGTTCTCGTTAGATCAACCAATTCAAGTATATCGTCTAAATACTTTGACATATGGAGTTGCCAGCAATACGTATCTGGCTAGGTTAGTAGGTTCTGACGTTTCATAAGTGCCAATATTTGGTTTATTTGAAATAAAAAACTTTGACTTTGGCTACGAAAGTATTATACATTGCCGAGCTTCCATTATTGTCAAACATCAAACACAATCGGCATGTCAAGGTAGCTCACCATACCTACTGTCAGGTTTTAGGTTTTTGTGACGCTTCAACTCTTGGCTATGCAGCGGTTGTGTATCTACGAACTCGCAACGCGAACGATGAAACAAGAGTTAGTCTAGTTATAGCAAAATCTAAAGTAGCGCCCTTAAAAACTGTCTCTATTCCGCGTTTGGAGCTCATGGCTGCACATTTACTGGCTAAATTGATTAAATATGTCAAGTCTATATTACATGCTCGACTCGAAGTAAACGAGACATTGTTATTCACTGATTCATCCGTCGTCTTAGCTTGGCTAAACACTCCCAGCTACACGCTAAAAGCATTCGTGTCTACTAGGGTGTCTAAAATTCTCGAAAGTATACCTAGTAATTGTTGGTATCATGTTAGTGGAGTATCTAATCCAGCTGATATCTGCTCACGAGGTACTCTACCATCATCGTTGTTGGCGAACCAAGAGTGGTTCAATGGGCCTATCTGGCTATCCTTAGACCAGTCACAGTGGCCGATTAGGACGATAGAAGAATTTAAGAATTGCAATCTCCCTGAGTTGAAATCATTCAATGTAGTGACAGTTTTTGTGGCAGCGGAGACTATTGTACAAATTATCAGAAAAATATTCCAGTTTCAACAGATTAATAAATGTTGTAGCTCGTTGTTACCGTTTCAGTTATAATTGCCGATCAGCTGTTAGTGAACGTAGGTCACTGTCAGTTGCTGATACTAGAAAGGCACATGATACAATAATAAAATCGGTTCAGCGACATCATTTTACGTCTGATATTTCTGCTTTGTCGAAAAATGTTCAGTGCATTCAATCTTTAAGAAAGCTCAACCCCTTCATTGATTACGATTGTTTCCTCAGGGTGGGGGGTCGACTTTCCCTATCAAAGTTATCATATGACATGAAGCACCCGTTGCAGCTTCCGAAAAAATCAAATTTTACAAATATTCTTATCGATTATTTACATAAACTGCATTTACATGTAGGCTCTGCAGAGTCTTATAAGTCAAAAATATTGGATCATTGCAGCACGTAGTGCAATTAGATCACGTACCGTGAAATGCATATCATGTTTTGAAGTGTCTCCTACGAATCGACAACCTATAATGGGTGAGTTACCTAAGTTTAGATCTCAAGATATTCATGTTTTCCATACTGTAGGAGTCGATATTGGTGGCCCTTTTCCTACCAAAGAATCCACCCGTAGAAATGCTCGTATAACTAAATCGTATTTGTGTTCCTTCGTGTTGCGCTACACGAGCGGTGCACTTAGAGGTCTTATCTTCTTTGAGTGCTGAATGTTTTCTGTCCTGCTTTGATCGCTTCACATCACGCAGAGGCCTTTGTCATTCTATTATATCCGATAATGGCACAAATTTCGTCTCAGCGGGAAAGCAACTGGGAGAAATTACAGCATTTTTTAACTCAAATTCAGAATATTTGTTGAAAGGCTTTGTCCTTCGTAAAATACAGTGGCGATTTAACCCTCCTGCAGGCAGTAACTTCGGATGATTTATGAGGCTGTCATTAAATCGGCAAAACTACATTTAAAACGGACTATCGGCACAAGAGCTCTCTCGTTTGAAGAACTCAATACATTTTTTGCTCGTGTGGAAGCTGTACTTAATTCACGGCCGCTATGTGCTTTATCTAGCGACCCAAATGAATTCGAAGTACTGACTCCCTCGCATTTTCTGATAGGCAGGGAACTTTTATCAATATCAGAATATGATTTAACGCATTTGTCAAGTTCTCGATTAAATCGTTGGCAAAACGTCCAACAGATGTCGCAACAGTTTTGGAAACTTTGGAGACAAGATTATTTATATACCTTACAGCAACGTCAAAAATGGTTAAACAACTGTCGGAATCTAAATCTACGAGATCTTGTTCTCATTAATACCGATGCTCCACCCCTGAAATGGAGTCTAGGTAGAATTAATATTTATTTATACAACTTATATACAGTCATATATATTATTTACAGTCCACTCTCATTTACAGTAAAATTTCAATCAACTTCAACTACTTGTATTAACATACGCTAGAATTTATTTTCAAACTTATTCAAGTACACATAACAATTTCTTGGTATCGTAACTGAGAAATCCTTGCGGATTTCGGTGGGGGGAAATGTAGGATTTTGGGTTTATTTGTTCCTATCACCCTACTGCAAATTGCCGCTTTCGCGCCATCGTATACGTTCGGACATTTCCGGAATCGAACGTCAGTGCTGCCATCGTGTGTCGGCACACACACAAATATACCGCTTCAACTCGAGACGAGCGCGCGAGCATATCTCCAAGTGAAAAATCCGAAAAAGAAACTGAAATCAAGATAATTCGTCGATATTCATTGTTCCAAAAGTGTCAACTTAGGACTAATTGTTGTGAAGTGCACAATTTCTCATCATACCGTTCCGGGACGGTCAGTCTTGCGGCGCAGTTTATGGTGAGTCAAATTATACCAATAAAAGTAAATTCCTTATTCAATTTGAGCTATCGTATTCAACACCCTAAATATTATACTCGTATAATATTATTGATTCTGTATATATATTGCCAGAAACAGTAAATAAAACAAAATAATTATGTATTGACTTTCATACCATTGGTCATTCATTATGTATATTCTACCTATATTTTGAATAGAATGAAATGGTAACGTTCCAATTAACTCGATCCGTAGCCTTGATCCAATGACTTCAGACAGTTGATTCCTTTGGAAATCCGTAAGATTTATAGTCTAACCCAGCGGTCGGCAACCTTTTGGCAGGCAAGGGCCACTAGGTGGTAAAATAAACTAAAGGCGGGCCGCACTTGTGATGTAAACCCCAGAAGCCGAATATACCTATATAATTCATCAAATCCCATAGAAAAAATGAAAATGCCATTCAAATTGTTAAAACATACGGAATTTAATTCGCACATGTTACATTACGTTTATAGCTAGAAATTAAACGAAATTAAAATATAAATGAAAACTACAAAATTACTAATATACTTTCAGTGTGATGTCTGAGGTTGTATTTGGGAGGCTATTTCTTGTATGTTAGCTGTCATATTTGTAGTTGCAATTCGTAGAATGGCTGAAATGCTCATCTGTAAGACGAGATGCACATTAATTTTTTCTGTAATTGACAATTGAAAAAGTTTGTTCGCATAAATAAGTGCTACCAAAAATTGTAATGAACTGCTGAGCAAACTTTTTCAATTCGTCAAAATCAGAATGCAAGCTACCATAAAACTTAACAAGATCTTTGAGTTCATAGAAAGTGCTTTTAAGAACATCATTAGACTGGAGATCAATCATGTTCATTTGTAAATTACTCGGTACTTCCTCAATATCACATGAAAAAACCCTTTTTCATGTGATATTGAGGAAGTAAGAGAAGAGAAACACCTTCAGTTTGCTTGAAACTTTTTCAAAATCACCAAATCTGAAAAAACCCTTTTTCATGTGATATTGAGGAAGTAAGAGAAGAGAAACACCTTCAGTTTGCTCAAAACTTTTTCAAAATCACCAAATCTGTCGCTGAATTGAGATTACAGTTGTATTAAAATATCCTTCATTTTATCACTTTTCCTATGAAAACTAATTCCAGCTTCCTCAACAGCCTCTTTACAATTCGGAAAGTGATCCAACTTTTTTTCATCAATATGTTTTATAAAGAGTTTAATTTTCATTTGAAATGCTTTTACGTCAGTGTGCATATCAGTAATTAGTTTTTTTTTTACCTTGAAGCCATTAGCGTATTTAATTCATGAGTTACATCTGTCAAAAATCCAAGGTCTATTATCCATTGAGTATCTGTCAGCTCTGGAATAGATTTGCCTTTTTCATTCATAAAAGTATTTTCTTTTCTGAGATCAAAAAATCTTTTTAGCACTGCGCCTCTACTTAACCATCGCACTTCAGAATAATAAACAACATCTCGATGATCTGCTTCCGTATCTGACAGAAACTGTTGAAATTGACGATGAGTCAATCCATTTTTTTCTGATGTAGTTTACAATGTCCATTACTTCTTTCCATGATACGACCTTGAAACATAACGCTTCTTGGTGGATGATGCAATGGAAAAATAATGGGATGGCACATCCTATCTCTGCCAGTTTCGATTTGATTCTACCTACCAAACCCTTATTTTGTCCACTCATGTTCCTGCCTCCGTCAGTTGTTTTCAGTCATTTTTCCCATGGTAATTGCATTGATTGTACTAAGTTACAAAACAAATCTTCTCCGGTAGTCGTGCCCTTCAAACTACATAATTGTAAAAGCTCCTCATAGACATTAAAGTTCTTATCGATTCCGCGAGCAAATATTAAAAGCTGGGCAGTATCAGCAACGTAAAAGTAAAGTAAAAAAAAACTAATCTCTGATATATGCACATTTCGTCAGCGGGCAGAGCGAAGCGCGTTACACACTATTGACTATAGCTATACGGTTGTTTGCGGTTCGTTTATGCATTTATTTTGATATTAATAGGACTTATTTACAAAACATTCACGGGCCGCAAGTAAGACGTCGATTTTGCCGCGCGTTGCCGACCGCTGGTCTAACCGATAATCGGCTTCAAACTAGTGGTGTTCAAAAACGCTATTTTACACGCTATAGTTATAACGAACTGGGCGTACGCGTATGACGCGATAAAAACGCGGTGAATATTCTTGAGAGATCTTGCCCGATCCGATCGAACAGGCGCTCGATCCTTCTGAGCCAGGCTCCAAAGAGCGAAAGGACGGCCTCCACGACGTGCTTGGTCGCACACTGCATCCGCAGGCGGTGACGCCACTTTTCAAGTGCGCGCCGCCGAGCTAGGTGCCGCAGCCTGTCCAACGACCCTGGAGGCGCGCCTCCGCCACTCTGGCGGAGGGAGCGTGTCTGATCGAAGACTCACGCATCTCGATCGAAACCTGGGCAGTGTTGCAATCTCTGCTGCGGTGCAACATTGAGTATCGGTACATTGAAGTGTTAAGTGCTTATACAGAAACGCCACCATGTTGGTCCGAGTATATGAACAGAGCACGGGGGCAATTCCATTGCAGAGAGGTGTGAGACAGGGGGACGTCATTTCCCCGAAACTGTTCACTGCTGCAATGGAGGATACCATCACGTTACTGGAGTGGAAAGGATTCGGCTTTAACACCAATGGCGAGTATATTACTCACCTTCGATTTGCCGATGACATCGTAGTCATGGCAGAGTCGCTGCAAGAGCTCGACACAGCGACAACAGAGTTTCTTTTCTGGGGCCTTAAAATGAACATGGGCAAGGTGAAAATTATGTCAATTGCCCATCACAATATCGGTAGGGAGCTCTGTTTTCGAAGTCGTTGATGAGTATGTCTACCTGGGTGAAACTGTCCAGTTAGGTAGGTCCAATTCGAGCAAGGGGTCGATCGTAGAATCCGACTTGGCTGGGCAGCGTTTGGGAAACTTCGCAACGTTTTTTCGTCAACAATACCGCAATGCCTGAAGACGAAAGTCTTTAACGTGTGTTTTATCAGCGATGACTAGAGCCAGTGATGATGAATAGGGTTTACCCTTGACATAAAATAAAAAAGTAAAATAGTGCATTTCCTTATTTTTATTCCTAATTCTACCTTACATCACTTAAATAATAAATTAATTTAGTTTTCTTCTTCTTCACACATACTTGAATAAATAACAACATCAATTTCCAACAAACATCCAAACACGGCACGTAATGTCACAGAGTGCATATAGACGACACGGACGACGGCGCACGCAGCCCGCGGTGACGTCACCGGCGGCGGGCGCGCGGCGCGGCGTCAGCGCATGCGCTTGTCGGCGCGCGGCGCCGGCGCCGGGCGGCGCGCGCACACGCGGCGCCGCGCGGCCACCAGCGCGCCGGCCAGCGCGGCCAGCAGCAGCGCGGCCGCGGCGCAGCCCAGCGCCACGCCGCGCAGGCGCGCGTACTGCGGCACGCGCAGCGCCGCGCCGCCCCACGCGCCGCTCGCGCACTGCACGCGCGCCCAGTAGCCCGCGCCCTCCTCCGCGCCGCTCACTGCGCAACAGGACGACACCGTCACCATATACATACTTTTACTGTCATTTATGCATGCTACGTTCTGCGCCAGCGGCGTCTAATATGAGCGATTGGTGGCAACGTGACGAACCGAGCATGTAGTCGTGGAGCGTGTGTCCGGTGGCGAGCAGACGTTCGCCGGGCGCAGGGCCTTCATACCAACGCACGGTGCAGCGCGAAGTATCGAGAGGCTCACGGTGCCAGCGCACCAACGCGCCCTCGTCGATGAGCCGCACCGTCACTTCCAGCTCGCTGCCATCGTTTGACTCTAAAATCTCGGTCTCCTCCGTGGTGACGGCGGCATATGCGATCTGTTCCCCCTCCACTGCCTCTGCTACCTCCTCGCCCGTTGATCCTGATGCGATCAATTGAAAAATCATATTGAAGATTTTTTAATGAAAAAAGTCATGGAATAAATTAGTGCTGCGAGATTCAAGATTCTTAAATTACTATTACCGAGGGTCCGCGCGAACACGGGTTTGCTGAAAAGCCCGTCACCGATTAGATCTTGCGACAGTACGCGCAGTTCGTACTCGGTGCCGGGTCGAAGTCCGACGAGAGTGGCCTCAGTGACACCTCTCGTCAAAATTTTCATAGTGCGCCATTCGCTCACAGTACGCTCTCTATACCAGACGTTGTAATCCACCTCGAGTCCATTGTGTCCTGCAAAGAAGAGAAGATTGACACACTCAATCAAAGATATAGGAAGAAAGGAGATATGCCATGTAGATCAAATGTATGCGAGAGCGAGAGAAATCCATTTTCCCACTACTATTCTTCATAAAAGTTCTCATCCAATGAACTGAATAAACACAACATTATAGTTGGCTTCTCATACTTAAAACACACCCACGACTTTGTAGGTAGCCAATCATACCGAGCGTACAGACCGCACACGACAGCCGTACCACGCCACGCGTATGTTTATAGGGAGTACCATTCGCTGTTCTATTCACTGCGTTTGTTTATTCACCGATTGCTAGTTAATAGTAGTAGATAAGAAGAATTGTATTTTGTACAAAATTAATAATGTCGTCCTGCTCCATCAATCCAAATGTAACATAATCTCGTAAAGAAAACAATAATTGAAGTGAAAACTTCTTTTAGCGCGGTACGCATATTTTTAGATGCGATAAAATCTCTGGACTCGCGACACCGTTATGAGACGCAGCTATAGTGTGTGCATATATGCATGTACATATAGCAGACCGCGAACGCGTCTAGATAAATAAATATAAAAAATGTATTGCTATAAAATTTTCACTTCTGTCGGCACTCCCGGAGTGCAACCGGTATTTCTTTTTTTTTTTTTGTAAACACAAATACAAGAAAATTCCTTCACTTGCATATTGTATGTGATTCCTTCCTTGATAAAGTTGATATTTTCGCTTCGGTGTTTGCATGTTATCCCCGAACAACACGACGATTTAACAAAGTTTCACTTACGCGATCGAATCTCAACTGATGTTATAAAACGGCCATTTTTTCCGGATGGCCCAGATTGTGCATGTCGCGGTGGCGCGGTTACGCCCCCGTACCACTTCTCCTTATTTCCTATTTCTGTGCACTCAAACGTGCCATTCATCGATATGATAATACAAGAGAATATTCTTTATTGTACACCATTTTAAAAACAATACTAGGAATTGTGTGTAAATACCGATATAGAAATACCGTGTGGTGCCGGCTCAGAATGCCACCACCCCATCTCCTCCTCCTGGGTGTCGTAAAAGTCGACTAAGGAATTAGCCGGAGGAGGGGCAGTAGCGTTCTTCGAGTACACGAACAACTCAACTGCGATCGCCAACCCGTCTGCCAAGCGTGGCGATTATGGCAAAACCCCCCCAATGAGCACACAACATACCGATGTCGGTCGTTGTGGTGATCTTTCGGGGAGGCCTGTGTCCTGCAGTGGACTTCATTCGGCCGAAATGATGAATGATGAATTGTAGAATAGGTCTCATCGCTATTAGCAATTTCGTACAGACAGCCTTTGGATGGACAAGAAATATATGGAAAAAGACAGGGGGTTTCCGTGGTGTACTTATTATATTAATATAATCAAATAGTGTATCCAGACAATTAAATATAATAGGTATATATTCCATGTCGGGGGTCGCGGGCGCGCAGTGTAGGGAGTCTGCGTGTACAATTATAATAAAAAATTATTATAATCACATCTCACAGTGTCTTGGTGTTTTTTAGTGTGGTATTTGGTTTGGGACTTTATTATTTTAATAACTGGATTCCAAACTGGTGATACCTGCCAGCCATCTTCTCTGTTAAAATTAGGATGTGTTTTAATTTCAATATCCTCACGAAACATTCTTAGTACATATCGGTTCCCTTTCGCGAGGACTTGATTGACGATGATTGATTGATCGAAACGAAGAAAATGGTTGGGTTTGTCTAAGGCATGTTCGCACACTGCAGACTTTGTGGAGCGTCTATGCTTGACGTCAGCTATGTGTTCTTTTAATCTGGCGGCTATACTACGCTTTGTTTGCCCTATGTATGACAACCCACACTCACAGTCAATCTTATAGACCCCTGCATCTTGTAAAAGAATGTGACACCGGTTTGAGAAGTCGGCTGATCTTCTTATGCGGCTTGAAGTAGGTTTTTATGGAAGCACGCTTCAAGATATGACCAATTCTGTCGGTGACTCGCCATATGAACGTTTTGCGAATGAACTGTTTACTGTGTGTACGGAACAATCGTGGTCATGCATTGATATGGAGCTGCTGCCCAATGACTCGTTTACGTTTAAGAGTACAGCAAATGACGGTCTTCGCTGGCTAGACCACTGTGTGTATGTTCCAGTGGCAAAGGCGGCTGCCAAGTCTGAGACCACGTGATTGACAGGTCGACTCAGCCAGGAATAGGCCACGCCTTCTCTAGCCATTGAAAACGGTCGGCAACGCGCGAGAGGTACCTCTGGCGAGCTTCGAGCGTTCATAGGTTACGTTAACCGCTTACCACCAAGGGCGCCTTATGCTTGTTTGCGATATTAATCTTATTATTGTAACTTAAACTTAAATTAAGTCATGTCATTAAATTTTCTTATTGTATTTGTATTATTTTATATGGGTGTACTTGCCTGAAATAAATGTTTACTATTATGTTTCTCTATTATAGGGAATATAACCCTGTAAGGGGGAACCCGGTCTTTTGATAGGCTTACGCGGGTCCTTACATGGGTCCAACACGCAGAGGCCCTTTAAATTTTAATCTAAGATGTAATGGGACACTAACCGGGGACTCTCCAAGGCTGCACTATAAAATGCAGCCTCGGATTGTCCCCGGAGGGATAAAACTATTGTATGAAATGGAAACTACAAGTATAAGGTCTATTGCAATGGGTGCTAAATGGATTTAATACTAAGAAAAACGGAATAAACGGCGTCTGCCTTTCAACCTTTAAAGTGAGATTCTGTGGCAGACGGTGACTCGCCACTCACAAGATGGGCCCCCTAAATGGCCACCACTACAGGCGACAAGTAGTAACACCGGTGTGAGCGGCTAGGGGTGTAGAGAGGTGCGGCACCGGTTTCACCATCGCGCGTCTCGAAGACTCGGAGCGGGTTTCCCCGTTATTACGCCATTAGACACTTCCACCCCCGAGCATATAGCTCTGGCAGCCCCCCTCTGATCGGCCAACTAAGGCAAGCCAGAGTTGAAAATCCTACGGGCACTCATGGGGTACCACTCCAACCAACCAATAAAGGCAAGCCGGAGACCAGGCCCTGACCGACTCTCTGGAGCATTCGGGTACGCAGTGTCGCCACTCACATTCAGCTCGCCACAAACTGCCCTGCGTTCTTTATTAATAATATGAATGGCAAAACTGCAGGTCGTCGAGCAACCGTGGTGGGTTTCGGGCGGCTTCTGCGACGGGGAAATGGCGCTCTCAAATTGTTATGCTAGAGAACTTCCTTCACATGGTGAAGTTCCCCTGCCAGATGATCTAAAATATACGCGATAGAAAACGTTTAAAAGTGTTTCATTATAATTGAGATATAAACTATCCTATCTTTTAAGTTGGATAAAACTGCACACAGTGTGCAAAATTTTATTACAATCGGTTCAGTAGTTTAGGGAGTCCATAGCGGACAAACAATTTATATATATTAAGATATTAAATACTTTATACAATACATTATAAATAATCCATATAGACAACCATTTACTATACTTTATACAATACACTATAAATAATCCATAAGAATATTGGATATCAATATGGCAATATCTGTACAATTGAATTAAAATCACAAGATTTAGAATAGAAGCCACATAACATAACTCACCGGGAACCCAGGATAAGTGAAGAGAATCAGTCGAAGGTCTGACAGTGAGGTTGTAGGGAGCGCGGGGCGGCATGTTCTCGACGAGTAGTTCTGTTTCGACGGTGACGGTAGCGGCCTCGTTGCTGACCGTGCAGACGTACACGCCGCGGTCCTCCTCTGTGACGTCCACGATGGTCAGATTGCCATCGTCAAGGTTGTGCCGGCCGGCTGGCAGTTCGCTTCCGTCTTTCTGCAGAGGGCGAAAATTCAACACAATACACAGACAGCGACTTTAGATTAAAGTTATTTAGTTTAGATAATTCATTGTGTTAACATCTCGGGTTTTTTAGGGACAAGCCCGCCAGAATACCCACCTACTGCAACTTCTGTAAGCCAGGATCTACAATGGCGACCACCGGAAAGAACACCGATCGATAAGCTCGGTGTGTTCCAGAGAAATGAATAACTGTCTTGGAACCCGCAAAGAAATTAACCAGAAAAGAAAAAGGAGGAGTCGGAAAGAATATACGTTCTACTTCCCTCTGCAGCAAGCAGGAGAAAGAGAAAATCTCCAGGCCATAGCCACAATAAATGGGAGTTTACAACTGGGATAAGCCCAGATGCCAAGCGCCACGGGTACAAAAATGTTGATATTTTTATTTACGGTGTTGTGAGCTATTGTGGCTGATTCCAATAGCAGATATAGCAAAAACGCTTGAACGCACAGATATTCGTCTAATTTGCACCAAGGTCTGTATAGTAATCAACCCCGGATGTAACTTGCAAGCTGTCAAACATAATATTGCTTTCATTTTGCCAAAGAACACACTCGCTCAGGAAATAAAGTGCATACTGTTCACATTCACAGTCCGGTGTAGAACATTTACAGAATGGTGAAGCAACATGCTCGAAACGAAATAATTTACTTTTAAAGTTACCATGTTCCGTGTGAAATTGAGACACACAATTATCAACTTTCAACCATGCATTTGCCAGCCACTCTCGAACGGATGGAAAGAACTGGCATAGGTCATCATAAATGCCATTTATACGTCCACTGCTGAACAAATGCCTCATCATTCATCAGGTGTCATCATTTTGGGGGTATTTTATACTCACCACGATGGGCAGGCGGGTTGGTGAGCGCAGTATGGCGACCGTTTCACAGAAGGGACGCTGCTCCACATCCCTCTGGTATAGAATCCCTTAGTCGCCTTTTACGACATCCTAGGGAGGAGATGGAGTGGTGCTATATTATAAATCTGGCACCACACGGATATAGGTGGCGCCCTGACGGCCCTTAATGGACGTGTCCCATGCACACCATGGCAATGCAGGTGTGATCACTGAGATGACAATGAAATGAGATGGTATCTGGAAACACACACGGTTCGTGTGTGTACCGGGCTAGCGCATTTGCTGTGGTCATGTATTGCAAGCATCACTGCCAATTCGCCGTCAACAAACGTATGTACTCGTCTAACAATATGAATTATTGTTGGGTAATCAATAAATCAATCAATCAATAATTTGGTCATCAATCAGTGGTTAGGCCCGAACAGATACTTTTACACGTCATATTGAAACAGCAGTAGAAATACCCTCCGTATTTCTGTAACGATTCACATAGTAAAACGATTGTACAAATTTGTTGAAAATATATTCTGGTATGGTTATAATGCGTTATTTGAGATTAATGATAAGGATTAGTGGTAAAATGTGTACAAACAGGAGATTCCTCACTGTCAGAGGACTAAGGGAGGGCAACCAATCGCTGTTGTGACCACCATACTAGTAAATAAAGACGGCAGGAGACAAACTTTTTGAGAGGGAATCAAATCTCCGACTTGGTGGAGGGCAAGAGTAAAGGGAAAGGTTCAAGGATTCTAAAAAGGATCCCATTACGCCCACACCCGGCAGAATACCGATCCAGCTGTCCCCAAAGCAATAGCTTGTTATCCCCAGCAATGCCACCTCTCCAGCCATTCCTCCATGACGGGTCTTACCACCGCTATCGTGGCGGGCCCTGCAGTGGGCTACTCCAGTTGTTCCTTCCATTCTGCCACCAGGATCCACCGAAGCTCTGACCGTCGTACCTCGATCTCATGAAGTATTGGCCCTTCGCCCCGACTCAGCGCCCCCCCATGCCACTGATATAGCGACGCGAGGGTTCACGCTTCCAGATCTCAGGACGGTGACCCAGCAAGGCGGCTCCCCGCGATAGGAGACCGTGCGGTATTCCCTTATCACCCTGAGGGCCATCGCTCCCTGTGGCCTACGCAGTACTGCGACGCTGGCTGTCCTCAGGGACTTCGCCCACACTGGGGCCCCGTAAAGGGCCATGGACCATACGACCCCCATGTAGAGCCTCTGGCAGGAGGCATAACCGCCCCCCAAATCGGGCAGCAGCCGCGAAAGTGCAGCCGCGGCCGCCGTTAGTTTGGGGGCCAGCCGCCCGAAATGCGGCAAGAAGCTCCACTGGCTGTCGAGGACGACTCCTAGGTACTTCATCGTTGACTCGACGCCGATGCGAACGCCTCCGACCACAATGTGAGATCCTGAGGGTGGCGCGCGCCAGGGTCCATGAAACTCAGGGCCTCCGACTAGGTGAGAGTCACCTCGAGACCTAACTGCCGGATTCTTGCAACGACTAGTGCAGCCCCATCGTTGCCAACATTTCCCAGCGGCTGGCATTTGCCAGGTAGGCCCCAACAATGCGATGGAGGTAGGTTGTCACCCGATCGTACACGAGTGCCTCCCTAAAGCAGCTCCAGGGCAAGGTGTTGAAGGCGTTAGCGGTGTCGAGAGACACCCCCACCACTACCTCGCCCTTGGACACTGCTTCTTCCGCCATAGCCCGCACGCGCATGATCGCATTAATGGTGGAGCGCCCACGGTGGAAACCAAACTAGTTGTCCGCTAGACCCAGCCCGACTACGTTTAGGTGCCGGACGGGGTGGTCTGCAATTACTCTCTCGAAGAGTTTGCCCACCTCGTCCAGGAGCATGATGGGGCAGTATGCCGACGGAGACTCCGCCCACACCTCAGTGGAAACTGGCCCCACTCGAAGCATGCGCTAAAGAGCCCTTCCAGTCGGGACCCAAGAGCATCCAGAGTTAAGACCCATGCGCCCTTCCAGTCGGGACCCAAGAGCATCCAGAGTTAAGACCCATGCACGGCTAGGTAGGTATGCCGTCGGGCCCTGGGGCGGTGTTTTTGGCCTGAGGCCGTCGAACCGCCTCTCGCATCTCTGCCCGAGTCATTTCGGGCACGTTGTCGGGCTTTTTTTTTACGCTGAGCACCATAGAAGGCAACTCCATCTGTGGCAGAATGTGCTCAGCCATTTAAGGGAATAGAGCGCTCACTACGCTCTGCAGCCGCTGGGGCCGGAGACTTTGGGGCAGCGGGGGCCCTACGGGCGAAGCTTGCCTCTTACCATTAGGCAAGGGCGCCCCCACGGATCGCGGGTCCAGAGTCGTAGCAGTTCCTCGCAGGCCAGTGATTTGGCACATGCTATCGCCACCTAGAGAGCTTTCTACGCAGTTAAGTATCGCTCGTACAAATCCGCCTCGACAGCTGCCGCATCCTGAGCGCAGCGACGCCTCCTGCGGTGCCTGGTATACTGGCGTCGCACCTCGATGCACGCGTATTATAGTGCCGCGATTTCCTGCGACCACAACACGCCTGACGCCTAGCCGTATTCGGCTTTACCCAAGGCATCACCGCATCACAAATATGCCATATCGCCTCTCGAAATCACCATCCTTTTCGTCGATATCTACAGGCCTATCGAGCGGTGACACCCAGGCCTGTACGATGGAGGCTTCCAGGAGTGCCGGGGCCGCCCGGGCCGGAGCGCCGGAGGTCTGGACGGAGACGTCAAATTGGATGTAGCGGTGATCTGATAGTGTCTCCACCTGCTCTACGACCCGCCAGGCCTGGACAAGGCGCACAACAGTAGGATTGCTGACCGTCAGGTTCACTATGGACCCGCCCCGCTGTTACTGACTCATTGCCTGTTGGTTGGTATACAATAATATAATGTCATCATATGCACGCGGCGGCGTGGGGCTCACCCGCGCCCAGTGCACCAGCGGCCGGTCGCGGTGGTTGCGCGCGGCGGCGGCGCACGGCAGCGTGAGCGTGGCCCCGAGGCGCGCCACGTACAGCGGCTGCGGCCGCGCGCCCAGCGCCGGCGGCCGCTGCACGCGCACGCGCACGCCCGGCGACGGGCCTTCCGACCCCAGCGCGTTGTACGGCGTGCAGGAATACTCGCCCTCGTGCGACTCGTCCACCTGTTGTACGTCACTATTTATTTCCAGTAAATAGATTGAATATGTGTCAAATTAGAAGTTTTGTATTCTTATAGAACAGGGATTCCCAAAGTGGGTGGTCTTCCAGGGGTCGACATTAACGAATACTGATTTTGGGAGTCGACGAGGTCTAAAAATCGACCCCCATTTACTAACGCAAGTTGTGATATGAAACTTTCAAGATACTGTATATGTTGTGTTACGTGTACCAACTTGTTACAAGAATGACTAATATTTTAGTAGGAGGATTAGGAATTGGTAAGTATTTTGTATCAATAGAATAGGATTTTTAAAGTAATTTGGCTATGGGGGTCTGAGGTATCAGTTCATTTTGGAAAAGGGGTCTCTTGCCCGAAATATTTTGGGAATTCCTGATATAGACCATAGATAGATATTTACAGGAACATATGAATAGTCAGAATGCAGTTGCACGGTTCTAAGTAGTAGGTCCTATGCAGAACCGGCAAGAAACTCCACAGACACTCTTATAAATAATTAAAAAATGTTGTTAGTTACAATAAAATTAAGTTTATTTAAGTAATTCATTGTTGATAGTTACAATATAATTAAGTTCTGTAAGAAAAATGTGTAAAAAAAACTACCCAAGTAAACAAATACTAATTTAATAAAATAAAAAAGTAAGGGTGGGTCGTATTCCTGTCACTAATATCTTTTAGATTCTAAGGTAGGCACAGGTACTCCACTGGCTCAGCCCCGTGAAGACCGCGGGTGTGATGATGACCCGAGGTGGTGAAGGGCAGCAGAAGTCTAGGTAGGGTTGCCAACTTTTTTGATGAATATGCAGTAGGTACCTATATTAGTCTATGCAACGAGGGCAAAGAGTTCTTGTAGGGAAAAAAGTATGTTTTAATTTTGTTTTCATTGCCCTAATAAATACATAATATTTTTTTATTTTGTTTCAGAGAAAACTAAGTATTTTTCGTTACGGTTGAAAATTTTATAGCTAATATTTCAATCTAAGTCTAGATTTAAATAAATAAATCAATCAATTAATATTCAATTTATGGACGTTCTGTTTCTCTTATCTTGCCATTTTACATTAATTAAGGAGTAAACTCTATAGTGAAAGCTAAAGTTGCGGGAACAGACAACAAAAGAGAACAAGAAGAGAGCGAAAGGTGACAACAACGCTGCATCCGTAGTAGCTCTAATTAAACATTTATAATGCACAGGAGAACTCGAAGAATGCAACTAGAGTATTCTGTGATCTATCGAAAGCATTTGATTTCGTTCAACATCACACGCTTATACGCGTCATTATGGTGTTCACAATGTAGCACTTCGTGCAATTAAATCTTATCTAGATGAAAGTGCTCATCATATCAGCCAAAGGACGTCCACTGCTGAACAAGGGCCTCACCTGTAGATTTCCAAAAAGAGCGGTCATATGCCGCCCGCATCCAACGACTCAAAATGCGCAGCTCTGTTTAGACACCAATTCTGAAAAAAGCGTCGCTCGTGATTGAAGTTACGTAGCGTCAACATTTTTTGGGGAAACTCAACAAACAAGGAATTTACTTTTAAAATTCAAAAGCAGTGTATAGACCTTATATATTTGGAATCAAAACGACCGATAGCTGTAAGCCATATTTTATAAAACATAACATTCTCTCGCTTCCGTCCCTCTACATATCTCTATATATTTGAAATGGCCTTATTTGTGAAAACGAACCGTCAACTGTTCTCACGGCTATCTGATGGTGCCATTAGAAGCCAGCGTGATAGCAGTAGGCTTCGTATACATTAATACAAAAACACCCCTCAGAGTACATTCTGCATTGCTCCAAAAATCTACAATAAGATACCGAAGTGCTATAAAGATTTAAATACGAGCATTTTCACTAAAGCCATGAAGGAATTATTACGAGCTAAATGCTACTATAACATCAATGATTATTTAAATTATGTATTATAATTAGTATTTATAAGTATTCTTTATCATTTGACATGCTTTTTTTTTTACATTTTCACATATGACATTTTTATATTGAGGGTCTATTATTTTTATCAGCGATTAATTAGATTACCAGACTTTCATACATATATTTTATTAGGTATCTTATTATTCAAACAAGTAACATGAAATGATTTTGTAAATTTACATTTGTACGCCTTTTTAGGCAAAACATGTTGGCACTTTTGATTATTTCTTTAATTAATGTGACCTGATTGTAAAACTAACACGTGTTTTAACAAATAAATGTTATCTTATCTTATCTTGTCTTATCTTATCTTATCTGTCTAGGCGGTAAAAATACACATCACGTCGATACACACGCTGCTAGAACAGTACCCCTAGTACGAGTTTCTTTTCACGATCGAAACGTAATAGTAAACTATATAGTTACTGCGTTCGGCGCTCCGATTGGCTGAAGAGTTTGGTGCGGGCCAATCGCAGCGCCGAACGCGGTAACTATGTAGTTTACTATTACGTTTCGATCGTGAAAAGAAACTCGTACTAGGGGTACTGGTACCTTACTGTGACAATACCTGTTTTAATTCACGACCGCACGTCGTATGGCTCTTATGACGATATATTGAAGTTTGAATTGCACGGTTGGTGCAATAGCGGATTCAGTCGACTGCTGTGCTCCGGGTCGCTGGTTCGATTCCCGTATCATATATTTAAAGAATGGGAACACCACACACATGTGAGCCACAGTTAGAGACGACATCCCCATCGAAACCATAAAGGCTTTAGGAGAATATTGCACCCATATCTTTCACACCATATGCAACAAGATATGGCAGACAGGAGTATGGCCAGTAGAGTGGACACTCACTCAGTTTTCATTCCCTTGCATAAGAATGGTCCGACTAGGATTTGTAGCAACTATCGCCTTATTGCATTAATATGCCACGCAAGCAAATCAAGCTACATATTCTTAACGAGCATCTGAAAACCTATCTGTCCAGAGAAATTGCAACAGAACAAGCCGGATTTGTAAGGGGAAAGGACACTGGAGAGCAAATTCTCATTGTCCACCAGATTATCGAAAAAGCACGAGAAATCAACAAGCAGACCTATACTTGCTTTGTTGACTTTTCGAAAGCGTTTGACTCAGTGAAGTGGCCAATTCTTTGGAACATGTTGCTGGAAATAGGGACACCAAAACACCTTGGACACCTTCTACGATGCCTCTATGAAGAAGGAACGGCTTCAGTACGGACAGAAGACGTCTTGTCAACCACTTTCCATCCCAGTGCAGGCATCCACCAAGGATGTATAATGTCACCCTTCTTGTTTAATATATACACCAAGCTCATAATGCAGATCATACTGGAGGAATGGACAGATGGTGTTAGTGGCTATAAGATCACAAACATGCAAATGATGCTACACTGTTTGTGACTAGTGCTTGCCATATGAAAGACCTACTACTCAAAATGGAGCGTATAAACCTTCAATTCAACAAACAAGAAGATAGATGCTCTAGAGATGTGGTGCTGGAGAAGAATGCTTGGGGTATCTCAGCGATACCCCGAGTTCCGTACCAATATCTCCATACTCCAAGAACTCGGCATCAAGCAGCATCTGTTAGCTATAATCCAAATTCGCTTCCTGAAATTCTTTGGGCATGTTTTAAGGCGTGAGCATGGTTCGATATAATGTGTTGTCGTGCAAGGCATCAGACCGCGCGGAAGGTCACCCATGCGATTTATCGACCAAATAAAATCTTGCTTGCGCGGCCCCTTGAATAAGTGTACCAGAATATGTTCAATTACAGAGAGAGATGGCGATGTATCGTGAGGCGAGCTAGATCTGCCCTTAACATACATGATGACCACGACCGCTGTCAAGAGCGAAGAAAAGAAAAAAGAGGTACTGTAAACGAGTGTGTAAACTGTATGAAATTTTCATAATAATCGCTGTAAAAAATAACTTTGTAGACATACATATTACTGCGCTAATCACCTCCCATCCTCCCATGCACCATAAAGCGTAATGATTTGTAGTATATAACCTGACCTGGTCTGTAGTGGACATTTTTACAAAATACAATCAAACATAAATTCAAAAAGTTGGAGTCTTGGGCTCCTGGAGCACGCAGCAGTGATTTTTTTCAATGTACAATTTGTGTTCTCTACAATTTTATTACAAGTATAGATTACTATATTTAATTCACTTACCTGATTAAATAGTAGACTCCCATTTCTACTGTAGAATACTCCGGGCACGTTGTATGGATCGAAAAGGAAGCCATCTTTCTCCCATCGCAGATTGGTGAGCGGTGGGTTTGCACTGAAGTGGCAGTCTAGACTGGCGGGCTTGCCATACGGCAGGTAGCGCTCCTTCGGAGCGTACACCACTTTGGCTTTATCTGTAACGATGGTGATTGACACAAAAGTGAGTGTTACATCTGTTCGTTTCAATAAAGTTCATGAAGACTGTTTTTCTAATCCAATTTATTTATTTTTTTGGTTTACCAGGATAGCCTAATCATCTAAACTCGGTATTTCTGTTAGTAATTGTTCTGATTTCTATTTTCAGGAGTTCTAGAGATGAAATGTGTTCAAAGCCAAGTCCAAAACAGACGAATGACGTAGCACTCACATTGCACGTCGAGAAAAGCGCTGGAGCTTTGCATGACGTTGTCGGGGTCGCGTACGCGGCACTCGTACTCGCCGGGGTCAGTAGAGGCGGCGCGGCGCAGCACCAGCGAACCATTAGAGGGCCGCTCGGAGCGCAGCGATAGTTCGGGCAGGTCGCTGAGCGGAGTACCCTCCTTGTACCACTCCACCACGGACTCGGGGTTCTTGGGCAGACATTCCAACTCGGCACGCTCGCCCTCCAGCACGGTCACGTTCATAGGCGGTGTCACTATCAAATTACCTCCTGGAAAGTTACACGTTTTATTTGAGACAATATCGTGGCACGCCTGCTTAATACAATGTATACTCTGTATTATTATAAAACTAAGAAGAAGCGAAAAGGGCCAGAAATCAGGACGCGTTAGACCAGATATGTACATGACAGTTTGCTTTTGGGTTAAAGTGTTAAACGATCCATACTAGATACATTTGTGAAATGGCGGTTAAGATCGTTTAACCCAATTGTGCTTGGCAGATCTAAATGTCGCTGTTTGCGTATACCTAGAATAGAATTCTAAGAATTTTCAAAACATTGGCAGAAGAAGAAGTAGTAATAATAACTACAATGTGGCGGCGCTTGTCGTAGTGTATGATCTGATTACACCGATTCCTGGTAAACTTGAACATAAACCGATTATCATTTGTATTATCCCTTTAAAATTTACGAAATACGTGGTCCCTACACCTAGATAGATAAAGATAAAAGATAAAAATATTTTTATTCATGTAAACCATATACAGGCACTTATGAATCGTCGAGACTTTAATTGCCGCGTTCCAATATGTGGATTCCCTATGGAGAAGAACGGGCAAGAAACTCCAATACAATGTACAATAATGTTACAATATTTTATAAGCACATTGTTGAAAAAATCAAGATCAATCATCATTTCGGCCGAATGAAGTCCACTGCTGAACACAGGCCTCCCCCAAAGATCACCACAACCACCGATATGGATGTGTTGTAGGCTCATTGGGGGGTTTTGCCATAATCGCCACGCTTGGCAGGCGGGTTGGCGATCGCAGTTGAGTTGTTAATGTACTCGAAGGACGCTGCTGCCCATCCTCCGGCTAATCCCTTAGTCGACTTTTACGACACCCATGGGAGGAGATGGGGTGGTGGCATTCTGAGCCGGCACCAATCAAAATCAAGAAATCAATCATAGACGTTCGAATGCCGTTGGTCATCCAAGGCACTGGTTGGTGCTTCAGTTGGATTTTCTTAACAGTGGCATGCAAGTCATAAAGTTTGTCTAGAGCGTGCCTAGCCTCAACCAAGGAGTTGCAGTTTAATTCAGAGGCATCTTTAAGCAATGCTTCCACATCACTGTCACTATCACATTATATCAGCCAAAATAAATCCACTGCTGAACAAAGGCCCATAGATTTACCCAATTGTGTCATCGTTTTGGGGGGAATTTGCCACTATTCACCACGTTTGATAGGCGGTTAGGTTGGTGAGCGGAATGTGGCTACTGTCCCACAGAAGGGACCCAGGTTTAGAGTCCATTAGTCACCTTTGACGACATTCACGAGAGAAGATGGAGTGGTGCTATATTCTTAATCCGGACATCACACGGATATCCGGACACCTTACGGATCCTGTTTACTGATTGTGATTTACAGTGTCATAGGCAGCACAGAGGTCCTCAAATATATAGTAATGAGTTACGAGACTTCTTTTATCTCCTCCTCCATGTCACACCGTGACGTTGCTGCCAGTCCCCAGCCTGGATTAATTAGGACGTCAAGCTTTCCCCTAAAATAGCTCTAGACCCTGGGGAGGTAGGCACGACGCTTAGTTCTCAGTGAGGGTGTCGGGTCTGACCGTCGACTTCGAGATAGTAGAAGGTGCCGTTGTTCCTGGCGGGAGGCGTGCGGTTGGGGAAGGTGACGCGGCAGCGGTACAGGCCGGCGTCGGTCTCGCGCACGGCGCTGACGTTGATGGAGCCGCGGCCCAGCGCCAGCCGCCCGTCGCGCACGCGCCGCACGCGCCCGCCCCAGCGGTCCGCCACGCGCGCCGCGCCCTCGCCGCTGTACCACGAGAATATCGAATCTCCCTGCAAGAGCAAACATACGCATTACACCCATACTATGCATACATCATATACACACATCAAAAAAGTCTAAGCAACACATACTATGTCTAAGCAACACATACTATTTCAAATTATTAATCAATTATTATATCATTTCTTACCAAGTAGGTATTAACCTATGTAAACTTTTTAGATCTGGAGGACATACTGGCTGTTTGTAAACATATCGAGTACCATTTGTTTTTTTTTTCACAAATTCAAAAGCGAATGCATTTGTTCGAAATAAAGCATTTTCTTTGCTTATTATAATTTAGTATTCTGTATCAATTTTATGATTTAAACAATACTTTGAAAAAAGTGTTGAACAAATTTGGATTTTGAGACATTTTTTACGTCATGGAGCGACGTCATTTGAACACAGATGAAATGCAAAGAGCTGTAGGGATGTTGCAAGCGGGAAGAAGTCAATCTCAGGTATCTCGGTATTTTGATGTCAACAGAAGCGTTATTTGCCGTCTTCATCAGCGTTACACTAACACGGGAGATCCTGCTGAGCAGCACCCAGGTCGAGGAAGGTGTACAACCACACGGTAAGATCGATACATACAACTGAATTAATGCGAAAACACATTGTAAAATTGAATTTTATTTGTTTTGCTTAGACTTTTTTGATGTGTGTATTTCTAGTATTGTCAACGGCCGTGCCGTGCATTTACTTAGCTGTTACAAAAAACTCTTCGGACCACTTCATTACCGGTTCCGCGCTAGTCGACAATACGTATATACGCAATAGTAAACAAAGCTAAACTATAAAATCATTATCAGATATGATATAGTGTTAACTGAGTAAAATTAATTGGAGTGTAGCCTTGGGAAACGACAATCCTAACGATATATTAAACTTTATGTTACACAGGTTTTCATCGGTAGACGAAACTGTAAGTAAAAAATATCAATATTAAAAATGAAAAGTAACAGAATATAAAAAATGTGTGAAAGAAGGGATCAAAATCTAGACATCGGGCTTAATGTGACAAATAGATTATTATGAAATAGGCACAGAAATAACACGAAAAACCTTAAATATTATAATGTATACATTTAAAAAGAGAAATTGACTGACTGACTAACATACCAACTATATTTTCACAACTACATGAGATGGAGCGGAGCGAAGAGGAGTGTGACCCCCAAAAGTGACCTCGATATTCAAAACCTATTTATTTACGTTACACGTACGTGTTTGGGTCGCAGAAATCCACACGTGTACCAAATTTCAATTTAGTTGGTCCAATAGCTTCGGAGCAAATTGGCTGTGACAGACGTACAGACAGACAGACACACCAGTGATCCTATAAGGGTTTACCGTTTTTTCCTTCGGACCCATTGCTCGAGCAGCACGAATACTCAACACCACACCACGCTACGGCTTGGTATTTTTACTTGCTCATTGGCGGAATTCGAGAAGATGACAATTAATTATTTGTCGTTTGTGTAATTACATTGTTGGATTGGGTTGAACCTGTAATGACAATTGTAATTGGTGAAATAAATAAAATAAGATAAATAAATCTTTATATTAATAAGCGAGTGACTCAGCTGTGCACGTTACTTTATTACTGAAACTAACAATGTTTTTGCTTATATACTACTCTGCCAAGAAAGTAACGGGAAAAAATCAATAATACACAAAATGTTTGTTATTCATCCAAATTTATTTTATCACCTTCAAAGTATGCTCCTTCAGAAACGATACACTTACGTCAACGAATAATCTAATCATCAAAATATTTTTTAAACGCTGTTTCCGGAATTGAGTTCAGTTCTCGCCGCGAATTCTCCTTTATGTCTTCTACCGATTGAAAACGGGTGCCACGAAGTGCTAATTTGAGTTTGAGAGAAAGAAGTCGGCTGGAGCCATATCTGGTGGTATTTGTTGAGTGTTTGGTCAAAAATTCATTGACAATGATGGCCGTGTGTGAAGGCGCATTATCGTGGTGCAAAATCCAAGAATTTTCTTTCCACAAATCTGGCTATTTTCTTCGAATTTGCTCTCTTAAATGCCGCATAACGCTCAAATAATATTCTTTATTTACCGTTTGACCTTCCGGCAAGAATTCCGAGTGCACAACACCGCGATAGTCAAAGAAAACAGTCAACATGACTTTGACTTTTGATCGACTATGGCGTGGTTTTTTCGGTTTCGGTTCAGTTGGAAGGCGCCACTCCGAAGCTTGTTGACTAGTTTGCATGTCAAACTCGTAAACCCACGTCTCGTCACCAGTAACAATGTGTTTCATGAATGTTGGGTCGGAATTGACTCGTTCTATCATGTCCTCAGCGACTCTCATGCGATTGAGTTTTTGAAGAAAATTCAGGTCGTTTGGGACTAGCCGAGCGGTAACATGTTTCATACCCAAATGATTAGTTAAAATGGTACGGATCGACTCGTGAGATACAGAAAGTTCGGCGGCTATCTCGCTCAAAGTTGAATGAGGATTTTCAGTCACCATTTCCTTCACTTTTGCGATGTTAACTTCAGTTGATACGTTGAGACGTACCACTCATAAGCACGTGTTTTTGATAAAGTCGATTCACCGTAAGTAAGCCTTTTGTAACATTTTCAGTGGCTCCGAACACGAAATTCCATTGGCGATGCAAAATTTAAGACAAACTCTTTGTTCGGTGTTTTTGTCCATAATGAAATTCGCTATACACACTAGATATGATATAACTAAAAACAGCACTGTATTTAATATAAATAACAGATGCAACTCAAACTCCGCGCCAAAATGGAAAACAGTTGTGCCAATCTAACAACAACAGTAAAAACAATTTTTTTAATTTTTAACCATAAATAAATCATCCATTCCCGATACTTTTTTGACTGAATGTACATGATGTTTTGGTATATAAAGTAAGTATGTTTATCTTCTTAAATAGTTCCCGGAGTAACCAGATGATATCACCCAGGTAAACAAAGTAAAGTCTACTTAAGACACGATAACAAGGTTTGTTAAAAAATACATATTTTAGCTGGAATGGTGGTTACGACAAATCAACAGCAAGACAAAATGTTGGTGAGCGCCGCGTGCGCTCATTATGTGCGCGTAACAAACAGGGTCATCTGGGAGCAGCGAGGGCGCGCCGAGTGCCGCTCCTCCGGCTAATGTATGCACGAGTGCCAGCAAGTAGACAATTACAGCTCCCACGCGCATTTCGCGCATCTACTTGCACGCGCAAGTGGCCGCTGTGCCCCGCTAGCGCACATCCCACGCGGCGCCGCCGTCTTCGGCACGTCTGGCATCTCACGCAATGCTCTCTGGTCGTGACCTCCGCCGCCCATCATCATTATCATCATTTCAGCCAAAGGACGTCGACTGCTGAACCACCAAACCAAGACCATGCATATAGATTTCCACAAACGTGTCGTCATTTTGGGGGTACTCACCACGCTTGCCCGGCGAGTCGGTGAGCGCAGAATGGATATTTTTCCACAAAAGGGACGCTGATACCCAGCCCTCTGGTTTAGCGTCCTTTAGCGGGCTTTCACGACATCCGAAGACGACGACGGGAGGAGACGAGAGAGAGTGGTGCTATCACAGAATTAGGAAATAAGTAGAAGTGGTACGGGGGCATAACCGCGCCACCCCGACATGCCCAATTTGGGCCATCCGGAAAAAACGGCCGTTTTATAACATCAGTTGAGATTCGATCGCGTAAGTGAAACTTTGTTAAATTGTCTTGTTGTTCGGGGATAACATGCAAGAACCGAAGCGAAAATAATAACTTTATCAAGGCAGGAATCATATACAATATGCAAGTGAAGGAATTTTCTTGTTATTGTCTATAAAAAGAATAAATAAAAATTATTGTTTTCATTATTATGTTACATTTGGATTGATGGAGCAGCCCGACATTATCTTTGTACAAAATACAATGCTTCTTATCAACCACGTTTCACTTGCAGTCGGTGAATAACAAACGCAGTGAATAGAACAGCTAATGGTACTCCCAATAAACTTACGTGTTGCGTGGTACGGCTGTCGTTTGCGGTCTGTACGCTCGGTATGATTGGGTACCTACAAAGTCGTGGGTGTGTTTTAGTATGAGAAGCCAATCATAATGTTGTATTTATTCAGTTCATTGGATGAGAACTTGTAACTGTGTGCATAAGTGTGCTTTTATAAAGAATTGTAGTGGGAACATGGATTTCTAGGCTCGCATACATTTTGATCTACATAGCTGAATAATATATCATATCTGTAATACTCCTCTAAAACGAGTCACACAGTTTAAATACCTGGGTCACTGGGTCACTGATGACTTAACTGATGACTTAGACATAGAGAGAGAACGCAGGGCGTTGGCTGTCCGATGCAATATGCTGATCCGCAGATTTGCACGTTGTAGCATTCAGGTAAAAATGACACTCTTTAGAGCTTATTGCCAGTCATTCTATACGTGCAGTCTATGGGTTAGGTATACGCAAAGGTCATACAACGCCCTGCGTGTGCAGTATAATAATGCGTTCAGGATGCTGGCGGGGCTTCCGCGTTATTGTAGCGCTTCGGGGATATTTGCTGATGCGAGGATTGACGGCTTTCAAGCCATCATCCGGAAGCGGTGTGCCTCGATCCTTCACAGAATGCGTGCCAGCTCCCATAGCATCCTGAGCACGTTATGCAGTAGGTGGGATTGTCCGATGCTGCGTCATTGGATCGAACTTCATACGTCTACGAGTACGTGCTACATGCTACGTGGATAGTGTATGGTTCGAGATTATATTAACATTAGTTTAGATTATATTAACATTAGTTTTATTTTTATTTTTTATTTACTAACACTGGATCTCTGTAATCTGAAATAAACGATTATTATTATTATTATCTACATGTCTCTCTTTTCACGGGTTTATATCCCCTGTAAGGGGGAACCCGGTCTTTTGACAGGCTTACGCGGGGTCATGGGTCCAACACGCAGAGGCCTTTTGGAGAATTTTAATCTAAAATGTAATGGGACACCAACCGGGGACTCTCCATAGCTGCACTATAAAATGAAGTCATGGATTGTCCACGGTGGTGTAAGGCTATTGTATGAGATGGAAACTATAACGATAAGGTCTATTGCAGTGGGTGTTACATGGAATAAAAAGACTAATAAATACGGGAACAACGGCGTCTGCCTTTCAACTTTGATCGTGAAGTTCTGTGGCAGACGGTGACTCGCCACTCACAAGATGGGCCCCCTAAATGGCCACCACTACAGGCGATAAGGGGCAACACCGGTGTGAGCGGCTAGGGGCGTCGAGAGGTGCGGCACCGGTTTCACCATCGTGCGTCTTATTTAATTTATTATTATTCTTCCAATATCTTTGGGTGCTATATTCTTAATCCGGACACCACACTGAAGATATATGATATATATTGAGATTTACATTATAATAGATATTGCATAATATCTTGAACTGATCCTTGACAAACATATTACTCAGTGATAGTTAGCTACTGATGGTAACTAGCACGGCAGCGAACAATCTCCGGAGCGAATCTGAATTTAACACGTGTTTAGCTACGAACATGACGTCACGCCGGTGTTGCGGGCCGCGTCGCCAGCCTGCTAGGAGTGTCTCATACTTCACGCATGTAGGCCCCAATTGCTACCGCGAGTAAGTAGGTAGCTTCGTTAAGCTAGTTAACGACTGAAGTACTCGTCATCGTCAGATGAGCTCCGAGGCGAAGGTGAATAAATAAGGATAATCTGCAGCGCGGGTCTGCGACGCAATGCACGGGCGGCGACGGCCGACAATCTCGTACACAGTGATCTATGTTGCAGGCAATTATTTAGATGTATTATTATTTTAAATAACATAATTTTATGTCACATGTATCTGTGGTCAAATAAATGTCTTTTATCTTATGTTATCTAGCTCGCTAAGCTCTGTTCTGTCGGAATAAGTGGATTAATCGAAGCCAGTCAACAACTCTAGATAAAACTAACGCGGTAATCGATGTTGATCCGGGCTACAGCGACGAGTGGCGCCGCCTGCATTGTGCCAACGAGGTACCGCCGCATTGTGGCCGACAGTGACCGCGCCGCACAATGCGCGGCCGCTGGCATGGCGGCGTTTGTCGCATGGCATGAGGCAAGCCGCTCAAGGTACACACTGAACATGGCGGTCTCCTATTTCCTGCTGTTTATTATCATGAACATGTATGTATATATCTACACCTACCAATATAATAAAGAGACAGTATGAGCTTGTTGGTTTGGATATCAATTCTAAAATCACTAAACTCTTCTGAAAATTGTTGCACCGTTAGGAAGCTACAGATAATCCAAGTTATTTCTGTTATAACTATCTTTCTTGTTGTTGATGCAGATTTGCTTCAAGCTGCAAAATGTAGATTCATGAATGCTGATAAGTTCTTCGACGTTCTGACCCATTGTTGTAAGATTTCAGGGTTAAGTTGAAATTAAGCTTGAAGTTATTGGACCGTTGGCCCAGTAGAGTTGTGTCACCGCAGGCACTAGTTTACTTGGATGACGAATCCCGAGTCTGGATACTTGGTTTTCGCGAATCCGGTTCGAAGGACCACTTTTATGTATGGCTCAGAACGCCTTAAGTTAATATTGAGTAGTAAGTTTGAGATTAGTTAACACAAACCACAGATTTAGCAATAGTTACGTTTATTTAATAGTAGTAACAAAGTAATTTAAAGTTGGGTGCTAATCCGCGGTGTTCGCGTAAGTGAGTTATTTGTCTACTAAACTTCAAATATATATTAGCGCGTGAAGTAGGTCGCGGGTTAGCAAAATAAACAACCTGTACGTATTTAAAACCGTACACTATTCAACATGGTCGTAGGTACTGCTGTCATCTGGGCGAAGTGAGGGTGAAGCGGGGGTGACGCGAGGGCGAAGCGAGGGCGAAGCAGAGGCGCGTCAATATCTTATATGTTTATGTACAATGTAGTGATGAGACGAGCACTTTATTCACGTGCTGTCCATTTTTGCTGTTCTATGGTGCAATTACGATGACTGGAGCAGGAAGGATGCCTAACGTACGTATGTTACCGCGAATCAGACGTTATTGAAGTGATGAGCCACATCGCGTCACTTGTGAAGTACTGGCAAATGTAGTTCATTTTTAGGTCTTCGGAGTAATTTGACGCAAAATCAAAGCACTCAAACAGAAGTCATTTCAGCGCATTTTTTTCGTTGCGAACAATCTTAAAGAAAATTATTATAGAGTGCTGCACCAAAATATAGCTGGGTTACGTAGTAAGCGGCACTTATTAGAAATAAATGTAGCTAAGCTTGTTAGTAAAAATAAAGAACCTGACATAATATGTATCTCCGAAACATTTATACAAAGAGGCAGGAACAGATGTTTATTTGATCCGGGTATCATGTAGCATCAAGCTGCTGTACACTCTCTTAGCAAAAACGAGGAGGTTTATGTATTTTTATCAAACAAGGGTTACAATATAAACAGGTCACGTTTTGTAATGATTTATCTGTAGATAAACATTTTGAATATTGTGCGATTGAACTAACGTCACAAAATATGTTCACTATCTGCCTATATCGTACACCGAATTCTGATTGCAGCCTTTTCTTAAGCAAACTGGAGGCCTTGCTGCATAAAATAACTTACAGGAATAGAAATAAAAAAATAGTTTTGGCAGGCGGCTTAAATATAAAAACATACAGAAAGTAACGAAGCCACCTTTTTAATAAAACGGAAATTAAAGTTTTTGTAATATCTACAAAAATCTTTAATTTATACTGCGGGTAAATATAAGGGATATTTACATTTACCCGCAAACAATCTTGTATTGACCACATAATAAGCAACAGCGATGATGCTGCGGCCGATTATTATCCTGGGATATTTCTGCTCACAATACAACTTCTTAATATTCTTACGAATGCTAAAGAAGCACCTTTGATGGAATATTTTATTTATAACGGAGACTACAATGCAGAATACATAAAGAAATTTAAGAAATGTTTGTCCTCTCGTTCAGTGAGGTCTATAATGAAAATAGGTTTCTTTCTGCGTTTTGTTTTTTTTATGACTACGTGTCACTAGTTTATAAATTATACTTCCCGAAAATAAGAGTGAAAATTTCCAACAAAGCCCTTACTCCTAAATGGATAACTAAAGGTCTGAAGGTTAGTAGCAAAACAAAGCGCTCGTTGAGATACAATTACTTTAGGAATAAATGTAGCATCACCAGGATTGAGTATAAATGTTACTCAAAACTCCTTCCCAACTGTATCGATCAATCATTAAAAAACCGTAATTTTGAAATAATTTCTACCCTACTCTCTACTATCTACCCTTCGTGAAGCCGAACTGCCGATTGTGCAAAATATTATTAGCGTTAAAATAAACCATCATTTGATCAAGCATAATCTTTTCAAATACTTTACCTAATGTTGGAAGAACAGAAACAGGTCTATAATTAGAGGTATTATGCTTGCAGACTGATTTAAAAATTGGGATTACCTTACTGTATTTCATCAAATCTGGGAATGTCCCACTATCTATGCAAATATTGAAAATTTTTGCAAGAAACGGGGCAATGCACTCAATTATAGATTCAAGTACTTTAACAGATATACCCCAAAGATCTTCAGTATTTTTTATATTTAAGCCTTTAAAAGATTTTATTACTGTAGACAGTCACATGTCTAAATTGAAAAGCTGGAATATCATTACAAAAATATTGATTGATTGATTGATTATATCAAGTGACTTAGTAATTTCGATCGAAATATTTGTGAAAAAACGTTCGAATGTGTTAGCGACTTCAGCCTTATCTGTTATGATTTTATCTTCGATTTTCAAGGATAGATCAGGATCCCGTTGATTTATTTGCCTAGTTTCAGATTTTATAACGTTCCACACTGCTTTAGTTTTATTCCCAGATTTACTAATTTTGCTACTGATTAATTTGGATTTAGCTAACGCGCATACCCTTTTAAATAGTTTTGAGTAATTCCTAACATACTCATGAAAAGATTTATCAGATGTAAAAGTTTTTTCATAATACAAATTGTAAAGCACATCCCTACTTTTCCTAATGCCTTCAGTAGCCCATGCATGAAATCTAAATTGATTGTTGAGTTTGACCTTTTTTAGGGGGCACGATTTATTAAATTCTTCGCATATAACATGAAATAACATATAATTGTTGTTAGGATCATTTGAAATAAAGTTTGTAGTGGACAGTCGCATTTTAATGTGGTCCCGTAATGAGCACAGTTTGGTTTTGGTTAATGACCTAATTTTGATATGCTCGGCTAAGACAGACTTCTTTTCCCCTTTAAATTTTACAAGTTGCCCTGTGTGGTCAGATCTAACACCACTAACCACTGAAGTGTTGTTTACCCTACAATTTGTAAAAATGTTGTCTATGCATGTACTAGAAGTTGCAGTAATCCTAGTGGGTTTATTTATCATATGTTTCAAATTAAAAGATTTCAATAATGCTAAGAGTTTACTCTTGTCGGGTGATTCAACTGAAATATCAACATTGAAGTCACCACATATAAAAATTAACTTATTATTATTCTTGACAACTTTCACTAAAATATCTTCCATTAAAGTTAAAAAGCAGGGAAAGTTTGATGCAGGTCTATATGCACATATTATGATGTGATTTCCTATTTCTGCACATGCTACCTCACATAAGCGATCAATAGATAATGAGCTGATATCTTTCCTTTCTCGATATTTTAAACTATTATCACACATGATTAAACTCCCTCCCCCCTCAGCTGATGATCTATTAAACGCACTGGCAACTGTTAAATTATTTATATTAAATTGCATTTTCTCTGGTTTCAACCATGTTTCACAGAAGCATAAAATGTCAATGCAATATTTCTCAACTAATAGTTCTATATTTAATATTTTGCCAGAGAAGCGATTAATATTTTGGTGATAAAGTACAATGTCATCATAATGCTTCTCTATTGTCGGCTCTAGGAGTTTAAAGATTCTATCGCAGTACTATTAGAACATAAACATGGGATTTATGGCTGTAAACTGTACACGACACTGGAGAAATCCTAGTGTGGGAGATCCGTAAAAAATGCCCACCACCGGGCCGGTCAAAAACAAGATTTTATAATAATACATTCTTGATGCTCCGCGTAGGCCTATCAAAAGACCGGGTTGCTCCTCCACAGACGATGAACTCGTGAAGAAAGATACTCTACTATTTATTTTCTTTTTATTGTTATTACTTTTTGTATATTCCCGCTACATTCGTAACTTCCGCCAAAGCATTCAGTTACCCGGTAGTCGCGTTTAAAGGAATATCACTTCAATAATAAAAAAAAAAAACATAACGATAGCGAAATGAATACTATTCAGTCAACGTCAACTCAGAATAATCGTAGTGGAGAGTCGTACACTATGATATACTCTCCTAGAAATCTGTCACAATTATTTATTCGCTGATTATTAGTCTAATAATCAGTATTTTTATATATTGGTTAATTACTTGTCAAATAATCGAAGAGATTAACGACTGAATACTGAAACGCCGGTTAGGATTAATTCTCGCTTTAACTATTTGAGCCGCCCAGTTTTGTACCGAAAACTGGTTTCTCTAATGGTTAAAGCGGGATTTAATATTAACTGGCGTTTCAGTATTCGGCCGTAATTTACTTAGGCTAACAGACGGTTGTTTATATGCTATCGAAATAAATAATAAAATATTGGTCCCCAGTGGAAAAGTCAATGACCAAAATTGGCGCAAATTGACCTTGAGCTTTTTTTCCACGGCCATTAATCAAATTTGGCTCTTTAATGCAAAATAATATAATAAGCAAAAGTTATAATGTGATGATGTAACCTAACATCAGTCTGAACTGAGTTATATACATATGAAAAAAGTAAAAATTCCTAACTAATAAATATCTATTATACAACTACCTAAGTGTTTAGTCTTATCACCAAGTCTATCCCTGTTGCATCGCCCCGTGGCCTTGCATGAACACTGATGGAGACAATAAGCCCTCTCAGCGATTCCGGCCAATCACAGCCTTGGGGCTGTTTACCTGCGCCCGAGCGGAAGTAGCGAGAGTACCCTATATACATACATAGTTATTTTTATATAAGGAAAACATTTTGTGTTAGTGGCGCCTTTGTTTTCAACTCACAATACTCTAGTCCACTCTATGTGATGGCAATCACTATTTGTATCATCGTTCTAACACGATTCTTATGTGAAAGGTTGTTTTACAATATGTACTTATCAAAAGGAAAAATAATTTGACAGCGAAATTAATTCCAAATCGAGGAAAGGCTCTCGTCTCGGTCGGGATTTGCGATAGCAAATTTTCATTCTACGCCCTTTTACCTATTGGTTTATATATTACTAGCTGGGACCCGCGGTTTCACCTGCGTTATATTTAAAAGAAATTTAGAGGACTTCGACGTAGACACTTGACATAGAATATATATATTGGATTTCAAGGGTTTTATTTTATTTGCGCAGAACCCTAATTATTTTTCTAAAATAAAAGTAGCCTAAGTTATTCCTTATAACATCAGCTATCTGACAGTGAAAGTCCCGTCAAAATCGGTCCAGCCGTTTCGGAGATTACCCGGAACAAACAGACAGACAGACCGACAGACAGACAGACAAAAAATTTAAAAATTGATTTTTTGGTATATGTACCGTATATACTTTCATATGCATTTAGTAAAAAGCTGTTATTTTGACATTACAAACAGACACTTCAATTTTATTTATTTGTATAGATAAAATAGTATAAACAAAAAACCGACTTCCGACTGCCATAAAATATATATTAATGTGTATAATTATATATTATTTAAACACGACTTCAAAAGAACTTTCATTTGATACCCATGTCGATGTAAATAAACAAAAATGGTGGCTGATGGTCTTTATAAATATACATACACACACCCAAAAAATATTAGCCTCCTTCAGGGCAGTCAGGTAAAAACAGTACTTTCTACTATAATGAGAGGTATTTTCTTTTACTTATTAAGACGACTTATAAAGTCTTTTTACTCATCACTCGAGGTGTAATGTGTATATGTTACGGTGACTATGTTCACAATAATCAAATCAAGTCTGTTCACAAAGTAAAGTTTATTTGGATGTAGCAGAGTATCCAAATAAACTTTATGTGTGATGTCTACTTCGTAAATAATTCTATTCACGCACAGGATAATATCAGTATAGCATTTTGACCACATAAGTGATCCCGATCAAGTTGCATTGACGAGCAAGCAGCGCGCTCCCGGCGGTGGGCAGTGTAACGGGCGCGTGGCGAATACACCCGATATTGTTTTTAAAATAATGTACTCAGTTCATGAGCCCGCACTATAGCACGTAGCTAACTTATACCTTTGCCTCATTGTAACAGATCTTGACATGGGTAGAAGCTTAGTTTTGATCGTTTGAATTTTATTCACATTGATGGGCACCCTTCAAAGCTGATTGCCAAGTATGTTTGGAAAATCGACTAACGTTAAGCATTGGACAGCCCATCATAATAGGCCCGACTGCAGGATCTAACTTCAATACTCACACCCTGCCTACCTACTGCAAGGAATATACAAAACGCAACCAAGCAGGCGCCGCGGCCGCCCAGCAAGTGTCCACCATACATCATCAGGTGTACATCCTGTAACGTATACATGCATACATAGTCGGGCCCGTAATAACTACCTGCAGGCCATACTAATGTTGTTGTTATCCGGGTGGGGCCGATCGAACCTGCGACCCATAGCGCAATAGGCCAATAGGTACTTAAGCACTTGTCACTGCGCCAATAGAGCTGCTGTCACTCACTTACCGTGACTCATACCTCTACAAGTCAATAGATAGAATATCAATAGATTCTTTATGCATAAGAAAGATTTATTCATAGGAATTACATCTCATGGTAAAGGAATAAGATTTGGGAGAAGACGTAGGAGGAGGTAGGTACTTGCAAAGAATGTTCGTTTAAATTACGCGCATTGTGTGACTCGTTAATTAGCTTTAGCGGAGGCTTAGACCGGCCCCCCGCCACCGGCTTCCCGTGCAGCAACGGACTCCCCGAATGTTAGTTGTTACAGAGCCGGACACTTAACACATTTCCACACTATGTGTTACAGTAGAGGCACATAAACCTATTGCTAGCGACAAGTGGAATATCAGCTCCGAGTTTGCATGAGTTTCGTTAATTCATAAGTATCTGTTGTTGGAAGTACCATCAGTACGATAAAGAAAGTGCGGAGCGGCGCCTGCACGGAGAGTAATGAAATTCTGCCAAACAAGCAGTGCACACTTACATCTTTGTCCCACTGCAGGTGGTAAGGAATCTCGTTGCCGAAGGGGAAGTCGAGGTGGCAGTTCATGACCGCGAACCCGCCAACGCTGGCGTGCAGGTGCTCGGCGTCCAGCGGCAGCAGCGACGCGGCCGCCGCTGCGCACAGCGCACCCGCCCACGCGGCGCGCGATGTCCACGCGCCCGCTCGCATGTCGCTAGGTCCGACGCGGTCCGACGCGGTCCGAGAGCGACTGACCCGACGCGAGGCGCGGGACCGATTGGCCGCTCGACGCCGACCGCACCTGCGCCGCCGCAAGCGCCGCCCGCGCGAACAAAGGCGCGCGGCCACAGGCAGGAAACGTCGCTAATTCCCGCTCTGCTCGTTTATCTTCTCCGACTGGACCCGCTTGTTATTGTTCACGAATCATTCTTAATTCCAAGAGTGTATGAGTGATGCCCTCGTCAGTAACGTACGCATACAGCGACGAACTGTTTAACGAACGTGCGCACTATTTAATTCTTCGATTAGTTTAATCTCGTAGAACGTGATAAGGCATTCTTTTCGCGCACCACCTCCCTACCGGAGCAAGTGTTGTGATGGGTAGCTTTACAGAGTAGCTCAGCGGCGCGGAGGAACCTAAAAGATAATATAAGTAATCCTCTTATCAGATAAGTCAGGCCAAGGTTTTGATAACTATTGAACAATCACTTGGGTTCATAATTAGTAATTGTTGACCCCCACCAGCTATAAATATCTATATATAAAGGAGAACCTGACTCTCTGACTGACATACCAACACACAGCCTAAACCACTTGGGCTAGAAAGTTGAAATTTTAACAGTAGGTAAGCTTAGCTCGGTAGCACGCATGTGGTCACGCACTGCCGTGGGACGCTTTGGGGGATCCTTTACAATCCCCCTGGGGGGGTGACCGCTTTACAGTCACCCTCTCCGAGATGTGCCAATAGGCGTTGCACCAGTGGGTGGCTCTAGTGTGATAATACGAGGACCTGGAGCCTCCCTTAGGTGCCGAAGATGACCGCTCCATACCCCTTCGTCCTTCCCCGGGGCGAAGGAAGTTCATGACGAATTTCCACTAGGCACCAATAAAAAAAAAAAAAAAAAAAAAGGTAAGCTTAGCTATTATGACGTAGGCATTCACTAAGGAAATATTTTTAGAAGTTCCACCCCTAAAGGGTAAAGTAGGAATTGAAATCTTGTATGAAACTCAGTCATTATTGAAGTTAGGTATATGAAAATTGGTATTTAGTTTTTTGGCTGAAAATAAAGAAATACATGTTTCAGTGTTTTTGTAAATCCACCCTATCAAAACAGGAGTGAAAGTTTGTATGCAAAATCCGTCAGTGTTGAAATTGTATTCACCTTTTCAGTAAAAAATATGGGATTTAAGAAGTTCAAATAAAATAAAAGTTATTATTTCAACCCGTCGGGTTCGATGTTTGAAAGTATCTATGAAAACTAATATTTTGCTTTATGATTAAAAATAAAGAAACATATTTCAATATTTTTGGAAATCAATCCTTATATGTATATATATAACATATGGGGTTATAACAAGGGATGTATTAGAAACTAGACTTTTATTAAATAATTCCATAACAAATGTATTGAGTACTTATACGAGTATATAAATAAATTATAGTTTATAAAACTAAAAAAACACGCTTTTGTAGATAACCAAACTAAAAAGTAGAAAATAATTTTCAATAAGTTTTAAATAACAACAGAGAGATTTAAAATTTATTCTATTGTAAAAAAACGTGGGGTGATTGATGTCAGTTGTGGTAGATATTTTTGTGAATATTTGAAAAGTAGTGTCATCATGAAAATATATGATAAAGCACCCCACGCTTTTTTACAGTATTTTTTTTGTTAAATACTCTATTGTTATTTTAAACTTATTGAAAATTTATTTTCTACTTTTTAGTTCGGTTATCTACAAAAAAAGGTTTTTGCTGAATGTCCATGTTGCCTGTCCATAGTCTCAATAATAATTATTTACCCAAGCTTCTTCGTTCCAACGTTTAAGTTAACAAATTCTCCCTCCATTACGGATAAAATCATCTGAAGAATGAGATACTATTCGAGTCTCACCGCACTCTTGCCTTGGAAAAATTTATCGATATCTTATGTAGGTATTATTTTTTTGTGCAAGTTTGTGTATGTCGACGAATTTGTCATTTGTGCAAGATTTGTATGTCGATGAAATTATAATTTTTTCCGGGTACCAGAGAGTAGTAACATCCTGGCAAGGATAATGGGACAAACTATTTAAATTATTGCATTGTTATCGGCCTTTGATAACTGTGCGAATTTTCAAATCCATTCATCGTTTTGAATAGATCCATACCAAGCTAATAAAAGCGTGTTAAAAACTAGCCGCGTGGTGCTGTCTAAGAATAGCACCAACCCGTCTCATCCCGTGGGTGTATTAAAAGGCGACTATGGGATTAACCGAAAGATGGGGAACAGCGTCCTTCTAATACATTTCCAACTCAACTGCGATTGCTAACCCACCTGCCAAGCGTGGCGATGATGGCAAACCCCCTCAACGAGCACACAACACAAACCCTGAGCGTTCGTTGATCGTTCTTTGATGGTGTACAAATTCATAGACTCAGTAGTAAATAATGATGAAGCTGTTCATTAGCCAGTGGGATTTCTAAACACTTCAAATCCACAGGATCTCCCGTGCCATAGGATTGTACAGTAGGTGGGTACTCCTATAACCTCTTGCCTGTCAATCGCTGGCAGCCGGCGAGACACAATAGATTTTTAATTGTATCTGGATTTGTAACAGTTAAATGAGATATTACTGAGAACTGAAGAATTTGAGAATGGCTATTCGCCGATATTTCCTGGATAAGATTAACCGGATAATTTCTGTCAAAGCCAACAGAGGCCCTCCACCCAAGCTTAAAATTAATAATATTTTCTGAAGTTTCCGCGAATAGCATTAGCATCCATCGAATTGAAAATAGCTTACGGAAATATATCGCGTTTAATTAATTAATTCTATATACTTACGTACAGCATCTATACGTGCCACGTGCAGCCACTTGTTCATAATAATACTTGAAATAATCATACGTGCAATACACAATTAAGCAACACCTTTGCATAGTGGAACATAAATGCATGCAGCATAAATATCTAAAATCTCTAACCCCACTTTAGCTAATAACTTCAGGCCAATTTCCATTCTCCCATTCCTTTCCAAAGTCTTAGAAGCAGTTGTTCACAAACAATTCTCTTCCTTCATTACCAAAAATACACTACTATCTCAGTTCCAATCTGGTTTTCGACCTGGACATAGTACGTCTACTGCCCTGCTCAAAGTCACAGAGGACATAAGAGCTGGCATGGAGAAGTCGAAGTTAACGGTGCTTGTCTTAATTGATTTCTCAAATGCCTTTAACACCGTGGACCACGATATTCTCCTTGCTATCCTGACACAAATAGGGATCTCGTCGTCATCCCAGGGTTGGTTCTCATCTTATCTTCGAGGTCGCCAGCAAACAGTGCGTATCGGCCAGGAATTCTCTAGCTGGTGTAACATTATAACTGGTGTACCACAAGGCGGTGTACTCTCTCCTCTCTTGTTTTCCTTATTTATCAACTCAATCACTACCATCTTCAAATGCTCTTACCATTTGTATGCTGATGACTTACAACTGTACACTCAATCTGATTGGAAAAGCTTAAATACAAGTATTTCTTGTCTAAATGATGATCTACTAGCAATAGCAGACTGGTCTTCTAAATATGGAGTTGCTGTCAACACAAGTAAATGTCAGGCTATTATTATAGGTAGTCCATTCTACCTTAAAAATATTAAAACCGAACACCTTACCCCAATCGTTTTTAATAATTCTGTTATTCCCCTGTCACCGCATGTAAAGGATTTGGGTCTCCATATTGATGACAGGCTTAGTTGGGTTAAGCAAGTTAGCCAGACAAGCCAGACCGTAACGGCCACACTGCGATCTCTCTATAGATTCAAAAATTTCCTTCCATCCAACACAAAAACACTTCTGGTCCAGTCCCTTGTGCTACCTGTAATTGATTATGCGGATGTTTGTTACTCTGATCTATCCCAAGAACTTCTTAACAAATTGGATCGACTTCTCAACAACGGTATTCGTTACATCTTCGGATTGCGTAAGTATGACCACATTTCTTCCTACCGATCTAAGCTTAAATGGCTACCTGTCCGTCAGAGGAGAGCCGTTAGATCACTCTGTTTGCTTTTCACTATTATAAACGATCATTGTGCTCCTAATTATCTTAAAATTTTCTTTCAACTTTTAGGTGGATCTCACAGTCATGACCTTCGGGCTTCTGAAAATTTAATTCTTAACATTCCATCCCACCATACAGGGTTTATGTCCAAATCCTTCGCTGTTTCAACAATAAAACTCTGGAATGCGCTCCCTCTTGATATAAAGAAAGCTCCAAATAAATTCGCGTTTAAACGTAAAGTGCGTCAATACTTCCTGAAATTGTTACAATCCTAATCAGTTTTGTCTTCGTCATTAGAGTTATTTATATTAGATATTTATATGTATTCTATTTAACTATTTATAATTATGTAATATAATATAGTATCTATTTTTATATTAGTATATGTATGTATTCCTATTTTTAATTCAGTCTTTTTTAACATTAAATATAGCTTTGCTTTTATACTTCTTTCGAAGTGCTTTGTTTAACCCAAAGGTTGACTGGTAGAGAATGCCTCATGGCATTAAGTCCGCCTTATGTATACTCAATGTACATGAAAGTTTAAATAAATAAATATATGAAATAAAATAAAATACATAATGGTAACATGCTCGACGTTTCGAACACTGCAGCGCCGTGGTAATGAGCACTGTTTTTTTTTTTGTTGGGCTTCTCCCATACATTTCAGGGAAATGTGGTTGCTTACCGGTCATTTCTGGCGAAGCCAAAAGAGGCCTCCAGCCAGGCTTTTTATTATAAACTAAGTTGTTTATAACTAAGTTTAACTAACTAAGTTTTTAATATTATATATTAAAAACTAAGCAACTTTCGCTAAGGGCGCCCCCTGCGGGACACGGACCTCGGCTTAGGGTGTTGCAAGCTATTGTTTTGGGGACAGCTGGATCGGTATTATTTAAAATGTATTAAGGGACATTTAAAGCTACAGGCTTGGCACGGGCCGGCGCGAGCAAGAGACGGGAGGGAGAAGAGCTAACTTGAACGGGAAGGTGACTCGGCGATAGGCCTCCGCGACGTCGGTGAGGCTGGCGTCCTCGGCGGCGAGGGCGGTAAAACGGTCGGATGTTAAGTGAACGAGACAACGCGAGTCTCTTTATGTGATCTAACGTGATTTTATCGTCTGGATCGACCAGAACATGCCTCGGGCGGCGTACACTACTGATACGAGAGGGTTGGTAATCGACGGCTGATACCACAAGGGGATTAGGGTGGGACAGGGCAGAATCGAGATAGCGTTTGAACGCTTGTTTCATGAATTGCCTGATGGTCGGCAAGTTAAGATCGAAATGGAGTTGATCATTTCGCATGTACCAAGGCGCTCCGGTGGCCTTGCGTATGAAACGGGTTTGGAGGGTTTCGAATCTACGGAGTGGGCGTCATTCAGCGAGTGCGAACACTGGGCTGGCATAGGTCATGATGGGTCGAATGCATCTGGTCCAAATTCTCACCTTATTTCTAAGGGATAATTTACTACGAGCGTTCAGCACATAGTGAAGGCGACCGAGTACAAAGGCGGCGTGGGCACGCACCGTCATTGTGTGGGGAATGAAGGTTAGTTTTTGTCTACGGTGACTCCAAGATACTTGGCGTGTGGTTCCCAAGGAACCGATTGGTTTGGGGAGGTCACTGGTGTAGTGTAAACAATAGTGGGGCTAGCACAGATCCTTGTGGGACTCCGGCTCTAATGGGGTGGGGGGACGAGAGAGCGCCCGTGATTCGATATCGGAAACTGTGATTTGACAAGAAGTCTCGAATGATCAGAACGAGACGGTCGGGCACACCGAGTTGATACAACTTATATAATAAGCCGTTATGCCAGACTTTGTCAAATGCTTTCGCAACATCGAAAAAGAGGACTACCGTCATCATGCCGCGTGAAAATCCGAACGTGATGTGTTCAACTAGTCTGTGGACTTGTTGTACGCACGAGTGTTTGGTTCTAAAACCAAACTGTTCGTCAGGGGTGAGTTTATTGGATTCGGCAAAATCCTTTAATCTGGAATAAATAATCCGCTCATAAATCTTCGCAAGAGAATTGAGAAGGCTTATGGGGCGATAGCTAGAGGGCTCGCACTTGGGCATTGGATGTTTCGGATTTGAGTTTCCGTTGCAGATGCCAGAACGCAAGGTGGGTTGGCTCTAAGTCGCCCAACATCTTGTCCCAGCTAGCCTCACGGCACTCCTTAATTCGTTCCTTGACAGCACGCTGTAAGTGGCGCAGAAAGAGGCGATTGGGTTCGCTGGGAAAGGATGAGTACGCTCTAATACTGCGTCCTTCTCCTGCGTCATCAGTGCACGTACATCGTCAGGGAGTTTCATACGATGGTCTTCCATCGCAGGAACTCGCCGTGAACAATCTTTCACGACTGACTGTACATGACCGGTGAGGGAGTCGATCGTGCCTAGCGTGTCTGCGACTGACGTTATGCGTTCGGGAATTCTATCTAACCCGGCGGACGAGGGGTCGTTGAGGCGTTGCCTAACTTTCCTCCAGTCCTTCGTCACAATGGTCTGAGGGGGTTGTCCTGTGTCCGTGGGGCCAAATCGGGAGGTGAGGTGAAAGATCACAGGACGGTGATCGTAGTCTAGCTCTTGTAGTACTTCAATGGAATGCAACTTAAGGTTGACATTTATTAGAAGTGCTATGTCGAGTATATCCGGGCGATGGTTAACATTGCTGGGGTAGTGGGTGGGATACATCGGGGCGATGATGTCAAAATTAAGGAGGGTACTGGGGGAGTATAATTTACTTCCTCTGTGGTTGTGGGTGAGACAGTTCCAAGACTCATGTTTGGCGTTGAGATCCCCGGCCACTATGACGGAGTCGCCTAGATCGAAGAGTGCTTCGAGATCCGATTGCATTGAGGGTTAGGTAAGCTGACACTATAGTGATCGGTTGATGACCTGTCATGCCTATCCTGCACACAGATGCCTCTAGATTGGAAAGGGACGGGGTATCTAGGGGCATGCAATAAAGGGATCTCTTACCTGTCCTGTCGTTGCGCACTATATCATAATTTGCAATTCTAGGGTTCCTGTGAGAGGGTTTCAAAACGGACTCTTGTATCAACATAATGTCAAAAAGGTGGTCGCGGAGGAATAAGGCGATTTGATCTTTTTGGCCATTAATGCAACAGCCAATGAAGATGAAGAATAAAACCCCAATCCTTTAAAATAGGCATTGAAGATGCGTTGGGTTAGGTTAGGTTTTTTTTATTTAAATGAAACACTGTGCTTGACATTAATAGTAGCGCTATTGGTTTACGCTTTCTATTAATGTCATATGTGATTTCTTGAATTTAAAAGACTAGAGTGACAGTTCAATAGAGTTTAAAAACTTAGGCCGTAGGCCGGAGTAAATTGGTGAATGGTATATACAGAGAAGTTGAATGTGATCTTAAGTTAGTGGATAAAATTACAGAGCTAATGGTTTATGACTATAGTGAGTCATCAGATCACAGATTAAATGAATAAAATCGAATGCTTATCTAATACTTATATGCTACTAATACTTATACTAGTGTAATTGTAGTAAAATTATACAGTAAGGCTTAATTTCTAAATGAGTTGATGAAATATACAGAGAAGTGGAATGGTGTCTTAATATAATTTTTTTAAAAACTTAGTCCTAAGCTTATAGGCTAGGGTATAAAATCAGATCAAATCATGTTTAATTTTAGTCGTAGGCTAGAGTTATCGTAATAAAAGATAAAGCTTAATCAAATCCATGGTTCTCTTTTTTTTTAAGTATTAGTATCGTAATTTTTTTCATTGTTGTATTATTTTATTGTTGTTTTTTTTTTTTTTGTGTGTTTTTTACAATGGTATATATAATATTAGACTGCTGCGAATGGAATTAACTAGTTATTTACATGAGTTATTACAGGTAAATATTTACAGTGCACATAGAATTTACAGACATCAGACAGTATTTACAGGAGTATGAGTGAGTGTGTGGTTTATGTGCCATTGAAGTGCTTGAGTTCTTTGATGATGTGTGTCAGGTCGTGTCAGGTGACTTTTGAAAGTGTTGAGTATTTCGGGTTTGTCAGTGATTTTAGTTAATATTAGCGGTAAAGATATGATTTGTGAAAGGCATGATTGGTGAGGAATTGGGTGACCGGGAAGGTGGGTTTGGTAGTGGTGATGAAGTTGCAAAGGTCGCGGTAGGTAGGAAGGAGTTTCTTGGTGTGTAAGGAGCCGGAGGAGTTTTCATAGAAAGCCTGTGAGGAGATAGTTAGTTGCTTTCGCTTTTTTGTTTTAAGGTAGGAGATGGGGGTGTGGTAGAATACAGGTTGAGTGTGCATAGAGGCCGCATCTTTGGCAGCCGAGTCGGCCATCTCGTTCCTGGGGATGCCGACATGTGCTCTGACCCAAGTGAACTGGATATGTAGGTTTTTGGTTCTGGCGGTGTGAAGGGAGTGGAAGATATTAACAGCGAGGGTGTTGTGGCTATATGGGTTTAAAAGTTCGGTGAGGGCGGATTTACTGTCGGAAAGGATGTGGAAGGAGTCGAAGGAGGGAGGGTTACTTCTGTCGTCAAGTTGAAGTATTATCCACTGACAAGCCTTTGATACTGCTAGCATTTCGGCTTGGAAAACAGAGCATGTTGAGTGGAGTTTAAATTTCTTGGTGATGCAGTTACCATGTGGGTCGGAAGCGACGAATGCGGCCCAGACAACGTCGTCATGGCGGCTACCATCGGTGAATATGCGCCAGGAGTAGTGTGTGGGGAGGTCTTGGTATTCTTCTATTATATCGACTTTGGTAAAGGAGATGGGTTGTCGGAGGGATGGGTGGAGTAGAGAAGACGGCGGCGCGGGTTTTTCAAGGGGGATGTCAGAGGGAAGGAGGTCAGAAAAGCCACGGAGCTTCGCCATTTCGATGTCGGCGACGGCCTTGATTTTGTCAGGGAGGGGAATTAGTCGAGCCAGAGATATGGAAGTGACGTTACTGCAGGTGCGGAAGCCATGGATGATTTTAATGGCGAAGAGGCGCTCTAGAGAGAGGAGTTTTTGACGACAAACTTATATCGGAGGGCATTGGACCAGACGCTAGCTGCGTACGTGATAATAGGTGTGATAACCTGTTCGAAAATGATGCGGATATTATCAGAGTGTATACCCCAAGTGGGTCTAGTAAATAGGAGAAGTTTATGAAAGAGTTTTCTTGATTTTTCAATGACTTGGATGGCGTGACTGGTGAATTTAAGTTTATTGTCGATAATAATCCCGAGATATTTAATTTCATTGGAGAATGGCAATTTGGTGTTATCCATGAAGATATTGAGCTGGGAGGTTTTGAATCCAGTGACCTTGGTTTTGTCAGGTCCGAAGAGTAATTTGACGTTGCTGCCCCAGGCGCTGATTTGGCTGAGGGCAGTGTTGGTGGTGCTTTCAAGAGTGGATAGCGAAGAAGAATGAAGAATGAGAAGAACATCGTCAGCATAGGCTTGGATGTGACAGTTAGAGGGGAGAGGAAGGTCCAGCAGCTCGTCCATGATCAGGTTCCACATGGTGGGTCCGCAGACGGAGCCCTGTATGCAGCCCCGGGACATGCTTCTGGTTAAGTTACAGTCAGAAAAGTTTAGTTCGACAGTTCTATCAGTGAAGTAGCTATGGAGAATTTGATAAATATTTCTAGGGCAGTTGTAGAAACGGAGTCTATTGAAGATGGCCACCAAGCATTGTCAAAAGCAGCTTTGATGTCAAGAGAGAGAGCAATCACATGTTCGCCTGCGGATTTTTTGGATCTGACAAGGTCCAGGGCAGTGAAAATGGCGTGTGTAGTGGATATCTGCTGTTTCAAGCCAAACTGGCGGGAATTGTGGAGGTTGTGGGAGTTGAGGTGGGAGTTGAGGCGGTCGATGATGAGTCTCTCTAGTAGTTTGCCACAGACGTTAATTAGGCCTATGGGCCGGAAAGAAGAAAGGAGGGAGTAATTGGTTTTGCTGGGTTAGGGGATGATTTTGATGAGAGCGCGTTTCCACGCGGTGGGGAAGAAGAAGAGTTCAAGGCATCTATTGTAAAGTGTGGTGAGGAAGTTGGGAAATTGGTTGGCGAAGTGGAGGCAGATATCGGCGGTGAGGTGATCTACGCCGGGTGCCTTTTTGCGGCTCATATGCTTGAGGCCATTGAGGATCTCTATTGAGGTGAAGGGGGGTTCTGAAGGGGTGTCGATGGGCGTGGTGATTAGGCTTCTAATGGATTGTTGGGAGGGAGTGGAGTCAGGAGTATCAGGAGGGAAGAAGTTGTCAATGAGGGCGTTGGCAGTGTCAAGACTGTTGATTGTATGACTGCCGTCATTGAGGAGGAGGGTGGAGGGGGGGTGTGAGAGGGGTTTGGTTTGAATGATTCGGTTGGTGACGGACCACACGTCTTCTTTCGTTTGTCGATTACAAAATTCCTTAAAGTGCGTTGTAGAGGTGGAGCAGAAGACGTCAGAATATGCTCGTATAGCATCATTTCTCTCGGTAATTAGGTTATTGAGGGGCAGACCGCGTCGTTAGTAGCGTGCGAGTTTGTGATGGGCTTTGAGTACATTTCGTTTGAGTAGTTGTAGTTGTTCGTTCCAGAATGGTGGTTTGCTCGGTATGCCGCGGGCTCGGGGGAGGAGTCGGTCGCAAATATATTGGATGGCGTTGGTCAAGTCGTTTACGATGGTGTCAATTTGGAGAGTGTCGGCTTTATTGATGCAGTCGATTGTGGGGGAGTTTGTCCTTGATCATGTCAGTGAAATTATTGATGATGCTATTCCATTTAATGAGTGATGTGTTGTATTTGAAGGTTGAGAGTTTGATGGAGTTGTGATCCTGCTTCGTCCGAGGTTAATTTGGATGGTGTTGTGATTATGAGATGATGATGGAGGTATGTGATGAGAATTGTGAATGCTGTCTGATGAATAATTAAGGTCCATAATCAATCCTAGAGCGAGTACGGACAATCATGTATTGTTTCCTCGGACAGGAATCGGATGTGGCACTGTGATCGATTTTGTCACTGCTCCTTTTGCTCTTTTCTGAAAATATTTTGCAATTGTGGCAAGTGACTTTGGAGTGGTCTTTGTTTACTGGGCAGTCTTGAAATTCATGTCCAGATTCGGAGCAATGGGAGCAGTGAGTGTCATTGTTTTTACAGAATTTGCGGGTGCGGGAGTGAATTCTTCAAAATGTACGCGCTGGTGGTCGATGTTGAGTTTTTCAGATTTTAGGATTATGCGCCATAGATATGGCGCAGTCATAAATACTGCGTTATACAGGTTTTCGTTCTTGTTGGGGCGTTAAAATTAAAAAATTAAGTCGTTCGGGTCGTTAATAGCATTTTGTATAGAGTCGTTTTGGTTTATTATAACTGATTTAAGTTGGACGAACTTGAGATATCAGAATTCACTCCCTTGATTATAAACATTGGTTTGAGTTTCTTGGAGACTTCTGCGGAAATATACGGGTTGGACTCACAGATCGTGGGGTTTCGTGGGAAGGCTTGGGGGGAGGTTTAAAAAATTTGGGGGGGGGGGGGTGGGGGGGGGGGGTTGATTTTGTGGGAAGGCTTGGGGGGCGGTTAAAAAATTTTGGGGTGGGGGGAAGTCTAAGGGGGGGTAAGGGAGCCTTGGGGGGGTATGGGGGGGGAAGTAGAACTCACGTGTGGTGATTTATGGGTTTCCACTGGTGGCTGTGGTAAGGTCTCTTAGCCCCAGTCCTTTGGAGCCCAAACACGGGGGTTCTAAGGATAATGGAAAAGGGATGCCCTCGATATGAGAATATCTGGTGATTGAGGGGGGGGCTGCTGACCTTTGGGTGGTGTTTGGGGTGGCTCTAGTAGAGTCCCAATATCCCTGTCAGTTTAAGCCCAAACTCGAGGGTGTGGGGAAAGGGGGTGAGGGTTTCCCTCGGTTTTGTAAGGTGGTGATAAGGAGGGGGGGGAGGTTGGTGACTGAGGGTTGGTTGGTGGCTTTGGGAGAATCCCGGAGCCCCAATCTAAATGAACCCAAAGTCGGGATGGATAGTGGTATGGGTTGAGGAGTCCTCTCAGGGCTTACTTGGTGTTTGAGGTCAGCCTTCTCAGCACTGCAGGGGCGAAGTCTCCAATAACTCCTCAGGCTATCTTCGGAGCCGTCAGGTAGGGCTA